>OW052222.1:47466904-48666904 GCA_932526605.1 Nephrotoma flavescens
GGTTTCGTTTATTTTTGACGAGTTAACGGCACTGATCGTCGAACTAATCATTTCGGGATCATGGTGGTTTTCCTCCAGCTTGCCACTGCTCCTGCATGTTTGATTACAGCTCGTGGTTTTAATTGTGCTGTAATCTTGTAGATTTTCTTATGTTGAAAGAACGTACTCGATATGACTAGGTTACAGTCACGCAGTTGTTTCACATCGACTGGTTTGCCTTCAGTTCGCGCATGTGCATTGACAGTTTTGATATTAAATTTTTTATTTTCTGTCGTGCATATCTAGATGTTGACGCACGCCTAGCGTATACATTTTCACCTAGTTTGAAATAATCTGGAGATCCCCAGGTCTTAGAAGGCTTAGCATGTTCAATGTTCCCGTTTAAATGGCGTTGTATACGAACAATTTGTAGGTCTTTGTTGTGATAAATCCGATAAATTAATCTGAAACCTTTGAATAGGGTTCATAACTTGATGGTTTTTGTGAGAGTAGATAGTTGGCCAACTGCTCGGCCCACTTTTCACGTGTGTGGGTCACGTAATAGGGATACACCTTAATGACACCTAGGACCGTACCTTGAACACGTTTATGTACCGAGCCGCTTATCAATAATTAAAATAATTTCAAAGCAGAGAAGAATATTGTTGGTGCGATACTTCACATATAGCACAATCTGTGGTAACACAAACTTCCAATGATCGACTTCATCCATTTGAACTAGGTTGCCTGGTCAAATCGGGCAAGATTACGGCCATAAATGCCTCACCACTCTCTGGATGTTGCTTGCCTTGTAATAAAGTTAAGGAGCATGCAAAAATCAATTAGGTGGTCTGCGGAGCTTGGAACCTATCAGTTATGCTAGAATATCACTAAGTATTCTTATAAAGCAAGGAGGGCCTAAGAATGTACAAAAGTGAAATGAGGAAGGTACAAAAGAAGTCTTGAGGATTCCTTTGTTATACAATGAAATGTTCTCCGAGGCTTCTCACCTTAGGACAATTCTCTACAAATCCAACGACTACCAGTTACTTGATTAAACAAGATGCCTCGCGAACATCTTCAAACTCGGTACTAATCGAGAAACTCACTCTTTACACACCGCGAGGTATTGTTAATGAAAAACAAATTCTGTTGGCGCTAACGCTAAACAATTTCAAGCTATTTTAATCAGTACGATTAGGAGATAACTCGCCAGTAGAACCTCCTGCTTTGTCAGCCACTAAACTTACAGTTACTGATAGAGCGGGATTTCCGGGCACTATCCTGGGCAGCCTGTAAACAATGCTGTAGCTTTATACCTAATTTAGGAATGTCATTTGAAAAGATGTGATTTGAAACCGGGGCTGTTAAATAGACTTAATGGTTCTAAGATCTCAACTTAGGAAAAGAGTGAGTATGGATTGGCCAACTCTGTGGAATTTCATGCGTAGGAAAATTATGAAGAAGATATTTTCAGTGGGCTTGAAATTCCGTATTTCAAAATCCTGTTTACAAAATTCCGTTTTCAAAATCCCATAAATCAAATTCCCACTCAAATACGAGTTATTTGAAAATCCCGTAATTTTGTTATTACGAGTTTGTCTGGTATAGGACAACCTACAGAGGTAGTTTTATGGTAAAATCACAAAAATGCTTACACAAAGAATTAAAGAAATCCTAGAAACTTCTGTTCGTTTGGCACAACCAAAGCCAACTGGTGGTGTACCCTGCTACTTGGCTTTTTCTCTAGGACTGGCGTAACAGAATTTAAACCCTCCCTGCTTAAATCCTCAAAATCGCTTAAACGAAAAATTATAGAATTCTGATACCTGTGCATGATATAAAACTGCGAGGCCCAGGGTAGATCGGCACTACCAAGGCCTCTTTGATGACATACGCCACTACTTGCATTTATCTATAGAATTGGTGCCATAAAAATTAAAATATCGGTAGATAAACCATAAAGACACTTTGGGGATTTTGGGTCGCTTCCATATGATCACGATACAAAATTTTCTTTAACCTGATATAATATTTTGATATTGTCTTGCACAACCAGAAAAAACATAAGTAACAAACCTTTCATTTTAGGGTTCTAGTAAGGTCACGAAGAGAAGTGGAACAGTAATTGAAGCATTCTAATCAAATGCATATCAACGAGAAATATTTAGTTGACGCTACTGAAAACTAAATCTTAATCAATCAAGGTCGATCTACCATTTATGGTAAAAGCTTAGCTATGTACTGTCATCAGAGATTCTTTAATGATATATTGTGCCTAGTGGGCCACTTTTGGTAAGCAGAACTGGCGCTGTGGGATGAACCAAACGTTATGTGCATATGTCGAATTTTTGTTGAAAAACAATTTTTAGTCAAAGCTCTTCATTTCCTGCTAAATTTTGCAAACCGATCTGGCCCGATATTGTTTTAAATTTAATTAAGATTCTTTTAAATCTTAGTCGTTTTTCTCATAAATGATATACTTTTCAAAATATATATTTGCAAAAAATGAGAAAGCTTCCGGAAGCTGTGACTTCTGATGAACTGATTTCGCATAAAAGCACTGGAACCCCCCCCAATTAATGAAAAAACCTTAAATGTGAAGTTTCACACCGAAAATAAATCCGTCTGAGCTGTAGAACGTCAATAGACATTTCGTCTGTTCGGAACTACTCACTCACACTCGAGCACACACAGATTTTTGAAAAACAACTTTTTTGACTTGGGCGATATAGCAAATCTATAAATCTGTAAAAATTTCGAGTTTAAAATTTTTCATGGTTACTGTACCTTATTTCAGCCTAGAATCCCGATACCAACATCAAAAAAAAAATATATTAAACAATCGGCGAGATTTATCACGAGGGGTAAAATCACAGAGTTCCATGTATCATAGAACTTAATGGTCATATTGCTGAACTTGAAAAACTTTACCAAAATCATTTACTGAGTACCATTTATTTAGATAAAAATTGGCTACATTTCAAAAATGCACAAAAAATTCAATTCATAATCCAAACAGCTACATACCAATCTAATTTTTACAAAATCTGTTAACAAATTACCGATGTTATTTAATTGAGCATTACCCTAAGGGCCATTTCAGAATTTTCTTAAAATAATTATGTTTAATTGTGTTATATATCCTTTTTCTGCCCGATAACATAATTGTGTGGGTACGGCAAAAGTACAATATCCAAAATTTATTTTTAATCTTACACATTTCTGCTTTCCTTCCAAACTTATTTTTGTCCGAAAAAAACACTTTAACTATACACACAATTGTGTTGGTTGTACTTAAAAACAAGTGAAATTTTTTATCGAAAACGACATTACATACTATGATTTTTTATTCACACATTTGTGCGGTTTGGACTTAAATTGGGCCATTTTTTTTTTTTGTTGAAAAGGGATATACAAACCAATTATGAACAAAATTGAATAGTGTATTGCCAAATTCCCTTTGAATTGCCTATATTGGCCAACGACATCAAAACTGAGTTTTATCAGTGTTATCAATGTCGTTTATAAATATTTACGAGTCTTATGTGTTGGCTATATTCCACAACTTAACCAAAACCCTTTTACCTGCTTTGGGCCGCTCCGTTTCCAGAATGTGCCCTTTTATCGATATGAATAAGCAACAAGAACATTTAAAGTTGATTTTGGTTTATTTAAAAAAATGACGGTAGCCTTGCCAACTGAAACGTGTACAGGCACTTTCTCATGTTTAGTATAGTAGTTTTCCTGCGAAGACGATGATCAGGACCTTAAAAGTCTTACACTTGAATCTCAATTCTTATTTTTTGCTTTTTACTAAGGGTTGCCACTAACGATCATACGATTTTGTTTGTTTTTAAATTATGTCGACATTTTTTTGGGAATGAAATTTTGGGTTATTCTAAATTTTTTTTTTCTAAAACTTCGATTTTTTCCGAAGAACATATGGTTCATTCCTTTTCCAAAATCATGGTTTACAAAATAATGATTTTCAAATTTCTTTTTTTCTAATCTTAGTTGTGCAAATGCTGATGGATTAGTATTTATGGAAATTAATTTAAAATCATTTTCTCAAAAAATTGATTTCATTGTGTGCTTGTGAAGCCTACAGAATTTTACTAGACTCAGAAGTTATAAATTACTGCAAAATATTTTGCATAAGATGTGTAATCATCGTGAAATTCTCCGATTAACCAAAATGGCAGTCCACTTTTTATTAAAGATGATTATGAGCATTAAAATAAACTACAGGATTCTCATTTTACACAAAACTTTTACACAAAAATTCGGGATGTGCATACGTTGATAGCTGGTTTAACATAAGAGCTATTAGCCGACACCACCCCTATATCCATACAATGACCTCATAGGCGATGAATATGTGTTTAATTAATCTTCCACTTTATAAAAAATCACCTAAATTTTACAGATATACACGAGATACTACTGCATATGTATGTGGGTTGGAAAATTAAAAAAATGATACTTAGGCTCCATCAAACGATCCTCTAAATAAATGTTTCCCGTATCATCTATCCCGTAAATAAACATCTCTGAGATTTGGGCGATATTTTGTACATCATCCTGTTTTGTGATTTTTTAATTTTGTTGAAAATTTGTTTGTCGTAATTTCGCCGATTTACTGAGTATTTAGTAGACTTATGAAATTTATTTACCATGCAACTTTCACTATAAGGAGAATTTTAATTTACTTGGTTGGCCATAGTGAACTTGCTTGATAAAGAAAGTCAGTTCTATTGAACTAAAACGTATTTTTCCATTTCTCTGACCAAAAGTAGCACCACCTCTACGATCGTTCAACACTTTACAGTCACAAACTCCTTATAGAAACCACCAAAACGGTTTGGTGGTTTCAATAAGGAGTTTGTGACTGTAAAGTGTTGAACGATCGTATAAATGGAAACCACGGCGAGTACACAGTGCAATAATTAGCACCACCTCTATTCAATAACCGAAAGTAAAACGTATTAAAAGCCACAATACTGTATTCCACTCCCTCGAAACCAAAGTAAATGAAATGCCAGACATTCAATTTTAATTTTTATACAAAATTGTCTTTTGAAAACGAATTTAATGAAAAAACTCCCTCCGGTATATTCCACATAAGAAAAAATGTATTTGCGATAAACAACTTGACAAAAACATCACATTTGTACGAATAATAAATAGAAGTCATAGAAAAAGTCCATTTACCAACCACCGCCTTTGGCTTTCGGACCCGGGTGGTAATTCAGAGATTCGAGCAAGAAAGCATCGGTTTCACCAAAGATTCGAAATTTCGTTAAAAAAAAATTGCGACGTACTCCTAGATAAAACAAACAAGAGCCAAAACCTAAAAACTCGTTTCAACGAAATTCCGATAAACGGAAGTAATTTTTTTCGGGTTAGTCAAAACGAGATTACACTCCAAATAAACTTTATTTATAAACTAAAATTCCAAATCACAAAACTCATCGCATCACTTCCAAATCTGAAATCTTAAATACACAATTATACTTGTTAGATTCTTTCCAGCTCGATATTTCCAACCATTGAACTTACTGCAATTCCATTCTATCAAACATACTCCGACTTTGAACTATCTTCCATCTATTCTAAAGTAGTTGAACCGAACATTCTACGCTAACTTAATGTTCTCGCTGTACATCGCACAAAACATAATTGAACATCTGCAAAGCGCTGAAAAGACCAGGTAGTTAGTCTTGGACGCTAGAATTACAAGACAGCCAAAAGCTTGATAATTTCGAGTACTAATTAGTACGTGTGATGCTAGTTCGTATTAGAAAACGATTATTGTACCGGATGACTATCAACCTCCAGAAATGATCTGGGTGTCATCGTCATAATTCGAAGAATTAATCATCAAGGCTTAGGTGGCTTGGACACGTTCTACCAAAACCTTATCATAAACGGGCCCTAGAGTCGGCAACAAGAAAAAAGATTTTTCAGCAGGCCAAATCTTTTCATGACACCCACAGCGCTAAAAGGCGAAGAAGAAAAAAGATTAGCAGCTGACTGACTTTATTTAGTTTTCAAAGTTAATGTGTAGAAAAAAAATATTGCATACATAATGTAAAAGATATGTAAATAAACAGAATTAAAATCTAGAAAAATATAAAATATTTGAAACACGCAATACTTACATAATCGACCCCTAGAAAGATTTTTTTTTTTTTTTTTTTTTTTTTTCAAAAAATGCAATTTAAATTTGCCAAAAAATTTGTTTGAGACGGCACAGTGGTTAAATATTGGGCGTTTGGATCGTAAGGTACTGGGCTCGAATCCCGATAGGGGCAGGATGCAAAAGACATTTTTCGTCATCAGATTACGACCTGTAATGTAAATGGAGTCAGAGTGCAGAACTCATGGGTCGACCCATCTCCCACATCAGCACTATAGGCTGGCATGGAGCTATGCAATGTGCAGATGGCTTTATAAAATCGTACGTCCTCCTACGATTTTATAGTGCCATCTGCTCTACGTCCTTGAATTGGCTGGCAATGTCGTAAAAGTAGGATTTGAAAAGCGAGCCGTGAAAGAGTAGGGGTGTCTTGGCCCCAGAACAGATTGCAAAGATAATAAAAATACAAAAAAGCTGGTTTGAGGACGAACTTTTTCAAAGAAGGTATCTTTTGTACAAACCGAAGGATGATCCAGTTATGATGTACAATAGTATAGCTTCGCCGTCAGGGATACATGTCAATGAATGAAGCACCAAAAATAAACGAGTATGCCCTAATTCTTCCAGTACTAATAACATCCAAAATTCGGCGCAAGTAACAATTTTAACAATACCCGATTTCTGCGATTCGTGCCTAAAGTGATTCATATACCTACACGTGTATATTCTCGAAAGGTCGAAAATCGTGGAAGCTATTTGCGAAAGGATAGAAACCAGAATTAAGGAGATAAATTTATTTATATAAGTTAGCCGTGCAAAGGTTTCAAAATGTTTCAGGTGTGAGGGTTCAGGCGATGACCAGAAATTAATATTACTGCTGCCAACAAGATAGTGATCTTCCATATAAAGCAAAACTAACCCAACAATAGTACCTTGTCAGATTTTATATCATTTAGCCTATGGATGACTGTGGAACCCAACTGTATTAAAAGTTTTAAACCCTTTTAGTGAGCTAGTCCGGATGGGATTTTACCAGCAGAAATTGAGAAGAATTCGACAGATCTTGCTCCCCCTGGCTGGAGGTTACCTTCAAAGGGTGTCTGAAGCTGGGGTATATCCCAAAGAAATGACGGGAGACTAGGGTAATATTCATCCCGAAAGCTTGTAGAAGCTCGCACAGCAATCCTAAGGACTTAAGACCAATATCTCTGTCATCCTTTCTGCTGAAAAACATGGAAAGTCTGCTGGATTCCCATATTCAGTCGAAAATTTTACCCAGAAACTGGGCACAGTCTCAACATGCGTACCATAAGCGTAAGTCAAGCGTAAGTGGACACGGTACTACAAATTGAGAAATCACTGGATTTTCGGGAATTCTCGTTGGTGGTATTTCTCGACATCGAAGAATGCGTTATCAATCACTGCGGGTCGAGCCACCATATGTCGATTGGGGATCAACCCGTCTGAAACAGAGCTGGTCCTTTTCACTAGTAGGCATAAAATTCCGGAAGTGGTTCCACCAAGTTTGAATGGCACCATGCTGGCCTTTACCGATAAGGCGAGATTAATACTGATTCTTCTGGACAGCAAGCTCAGTTCGAAACCAAGAGTAAAGATAGAAGGTGAAGAAGGCCTCTGGGGCACTCTATACTCTTGCAAAAAAGCCGTCGGAAGGAAATGGGGTTTGAAACCGGAGCTGGTGCACTGGCTTTACACGGTAGTAGTAAGGCCCGTATTGCTGTATGGTGTGAGTGTAGGGTCGCCATCTCTGGAGAAATTATCATACAGGAACATGATGGGGAGAGTGCAGAGGGCAACCTGTTTGCTCATTATTAGAGCACTGAACACGACAATCACCAGTGCCTTAGAGGTCATGTTGTACTTTCTCCTGTTGGATATCATCGATAACCAAATGCTTGTCAATATAGTCGCCCGATTGAAGAGGTCACGAACTTGTTGAAGCATAGTGTAATATCGTTGACTGATATCACTATCTATGTGGACAGTCTGGTGGCCATTCTCTCACTAGATTCAGTTTCCATGGCGTCAAGGGTGGCGTTAAATTGTCTTAACGAGATGAGTGAACATTTCAATATCCAGTTGGTCTGGGTTCCGGGCCATTTTGATGTTGAGGGGAATTGCAGGGTAGACGAATTAGCAAGGTACGGTACGACTCTCCAACTGGAACCAGGGAGAGAATATGTAGGAAGGATTATGTCAGTGCTGAAAGCAGCAAGCCATAGGAAAGCGGTTACCTTGGCAATTGCTAGGTGGCTCGCCAGTCCAGCGAAGCTCGTATGGCCTGAGCTGAACGTGAAGCGCTCCAAGATCTTAATCACATTAAGGAGGCGTGATTTCGGTAGAATTGTATAAGAGTACTTACCAGACACTGTCTTTTCGGAGATCATGCGAGAAGGCTGGGTCTGGATGTAAATGACTTATGCTGCAAAGACGAGGAGGAGGAGGAAGAAAGGACTCGTGTTCCTGCGTTATCTTCGAGATCTTTTACGCTTTATAAATAGAAATAGATGGTGTTAAAGGGAGTTAATGATGTCCAACCCTGTGGTATCACAATGGGCCAAGATTGGCCTAAGTGTGCGATAGCAACCACTGACACGTAACTTAACCTAACCTATATCATTGGAAGAATGACCTGCTGCATCTTTGGACTTAAACCGTTTGAATTTCTACATTTGGCGATATATGATTGGCAAAATTGGTTGGGATGAAATTTCACAAAATATCTTACGTGCTGCGTGTCAAAGTTGCTTTGTAAGATTAAGTAAAGTTCTCAAGAATAAAGAATTATATTGATAATTTAAAGTTAAAAATTTAAAGAATTTTGAATAACTGAATAAATTTTGGAATATTTATGTTTTGTCGTTGTTGTGTTGAAAATTGTGATGAAAAATTTAACATATTTGTATGTTTGTTTAATTTCAGGTCCACCAGGCCCACCTGGAAAACGCGGTAAAAAGGGCAAAAAAGGCGACATAGGCGATGCCGGTCCAGCGGTATGTATAATTTATTTTAATACCCCCACCCCTTTTATATATTTTCAGCTCTTTGCTTTTTAGATTTAATTTTATTTTAATTTCAAATTAGTTTAAAATTTTTTTTTCGTCATATTTTTGTTTATTTTTAATTTTTAATATTTATTTGGTTTAATTAAATCAACATTTTGTTATTTTTAAATTTTTTATTTAATTACAGGGTCCTGCTGGTCCGCCGGGAAAAAATGGCTTTCCGGTATTTATTTTTATTTATTTTAGTTTAGTTTATTATTATTAATTATTAATTAATTTTTTATTTTTTTTTTCATTATAAATATTTAGTTTTTGGGGTTTTTCACTCACACCTTATTTTAACAAAGCCATTATTAATTTTCATTAATATTTTTCCACTAAACCGTATATTAACATTTGTTTACCACATTCATTTGAATCACGTATATGTTATTCGACTATCACCATTTTCCATTTAAATTTTTAAAATCGGATTTTATTTGGAAAACCTTGTTAATAATTTCGAAACATTTGGAATATTATTATTTGGAAAAACAAAAAATTTTATTTAACATTTTTATTTTGTTGTAAATTATTTCACTATCAATATTATTTGTTACTAACAAAAATTTGTTTATAAATAAAACAGATTTTACATTTTAACAAATTTATAGCAAATGTGTATTAACAATATCGCGGTGGTTTTGTGTAAAAAAAAATGTGTTTACAATAAAACTATCAGAATCAACCGACAAAACCAGAAATTTAATTTTTTTAATTTTTTTTGCTATAATAAACTATAAACATAACCATAACCATAAAACCAAAATAAATGAACAAAAACAAGAATTAAAATAATTTGTTGAAATACTATAAATTGAGTGAAGGTTAGTTTGGTATTTTTATAGTGTGTGTGTGTGTGTGTGTGTAAGCTTGTGATTTGTTAGAATTTTTATAAAGCACTTCACTAAATTACAACTTTTGGTAGAAAAAGCTGGAATTTTTGGATAAAATGAAAAATTTGTGTACATACGGATACGAGAGTATAGTTTATACCTTTTGAAGATAAATTAGTCGATTTTACTGTGTCAACTTTATTTTATGTACGTAAATAGTTTATAAAATTTATAGGATTGTACCGCATTGAAACTATATATAGAACTTTTTATGACTATGGCAGATGTAAATCAATCTGTGACAGCAATGTAACTAATTTTGTGTGTTTTCATTGCTTCTGTTGCTTCGAATTTTTGCTTGGCGGTAAATTGGTAAACCGCCTCATTAAAGTTTAGGTGGATATTAGATTTTAAAAATATTGATGTTTGGGGACGTTGTTGTTAGAAAAAACATGCGTTTTTGCCTACCTTTGGCTGCCTTGATTTATTTTCAAAAAGTGTTATCTCAAATTCATACAATCTTAATGAACGTCGTACTACAAGTCGTACCTCAATCGCGAGAATTCTTTCCTGTATTTATCAGTATCACAGTTGGTTATCTAGATTCATCCTTAATTGTTCGCCGAGTTATCATGTGGTAATGGGAACCGGTGTGAAGTTTTTGGACATAAATTTATGCGAGTGTTCACTGTGAAGTTTCTGGAATAATTTTATTTCTTGGACCGAAATGTATAAGCGCAATTTTAACAGTCAAATATTTGAAAATAACGTCTGACGGATGTAAAGTTTTTAACAAAATTAACAAAAAACAAATTTGTTAAATTAACAAGAAAAACAGTCAGTAAAAGCAATGTTAACAATTAAAAACTGACACTAGACATCTACGAGATTTTCACATTTGCTAATGCGTTAGAAAATCACAGATCACAGACATACCGCCGGATAGTGATTTGTATCAAGTGATGGCATAACAGGTGCCCTTTGAAATAAAATTGGTCGCATCAAAAAACTGTGAAATTGTCCCATTTGTTAGTGCATTGGAAAATCATGTTGTTTCAATATTTTTGCGGATTTTTGGATTTCATTGAATAAATAATTGGCCATATCCTGAAAAAAAAATCCGAAATGTGGATCCATCGCAATCGATTTCTGGTATTCAAAAACCTACTTCCAGCAATTTTCATTAAAATAGTTTGAGGTGAAAAAAAAATAAAAATTGAACGAGAGGCCCACCAGAAAACCTCTTATTCGAATTTTCCTGAAATCAGGATCTATCGCATTAGGTCTCCTCTGGTACTCGAAAAGCTGCTTCCAGCAATTTTTATTAATATTGTTTTAGCTTACCCGTTACACGTGTACTTTAAACCTTCTTCCGGAAATTTTTACTAAAATCATTTAAGCTGAGAAAAAACTTAAAAAAGATCCCGAACCCCACCAGAGAGCCCTTTACTCAATTTTTTCCAAAATAAGGATCTATCGCAATCGGTCCATGCTACTCGAAAACCTCCTTCCAGAAATTTTCATTAAAATCGCTTAAGTTGACAAACGAAATTAAAAATTAAGCCGAGGACCCTTAATACCAATTTACCCAAACTAAGGATCCATCAAAGTCATTTCCTGGTATTCGAAAATCTTTTTCCAGCCATTTTCATTAAAATCGTTTCAGCTGAGAAAAAAAATGAACTTGTGGCATACCAGAAATGAAAATCTATCCCAAACGGTTCCTAGTACTGAAACCTCCTTGTAGCCATTTGCATTAAAATCGTTTAAGTTGAAAAAAATAAAAATAAACCCTGGGGCTCACCAAAAAACCCTTTACCATAATTTTCCCGAAATGAGGATCTATTGCAATCAGTTCGTGGTACCCGAAAACCGCAATTTTCATTACAACCGTTTGAGCGGAAACAAAAAATTATAATTGATGCAGTAGTTCAGCAGAAAACCCATTAGTCAATTTTTTGCGAAATTAGGAACTATCGCAATCATTTATTTGTACTCATAAACCTCCTGCTTCCAGAAAATTTCATTAAAAACATTTTACCTGAGGAAAAATTAAAAATGAATCCGGAGCCCGCCCGAGAACCCGTTACACGATTTTTCCCGAAATGAAGATCAATCACAGTCGTTCACCGGCACTCGAAAACTTCCTTTCAACAATTTTCATTAAAATCATTGGAGCTGATAAAAAAAATCAGATAAACCCGGGGCCCGCCTAAGAACCCCTTACACGACTTTTCCAGAAATGAGGATCCGTCGCAATCGGTTTCTGGTACTCTAAAATTTCCTTTCAGAAATTTTCATTAAAATCGTTTAAGCTGAGAAGAAAAAAATGAACTCGGGGCCCACACTAAAACCCCTTGCACGATTTTTTCCAAAACGAAAATACATCGCAGTTATTTCCTACACTGCGAGCACGTTTGCAGCGATCGAAAAATATGGTCGATAAATCCACACGACACCACGGTCACGTTTTGTGGTTGTAGTGGAGTCTCTTGAAGCACGTGTGGGTTTGCTGCTGTCCAATAACGCATATTTTGCTTATTGACAAAGTCATCGCTGAAAATTATCTTTCGATGAAATTCAGGATTTTCTTCAAACTTTAGCAGAGCACAATCAGAGAAGCTTCGGCGCTTGAAATGATCAAAAGGTTTCAGTTCTTGGGCAAATTTGATCTTGTAGCGGTGTAAGCCAAGGTCTTTACGCGAAATTTGCCACAATGTGGTTTGAGAGATTCCTAATCTTGTGAACGGCGTGGAATCGAGTGATTTTGATCTGACGCACTTACGGCTGCGATATTTTCGGTACTTCGACAGATGTGTTTGCCTCACTGGCATAGCAACATCCAATAGATAAAATTTTGACTGGAATTTATCCATTATAGCACTCACAGCTTGTCTGGTGGGACGATTATTACGACTGAAAATTGGAGTAAGCGCAAAAGTTGTGCGTTCATATTAAAATACAAAATTGTTATGTCCCTATTGGAAACCCGATATTTATGGTAAGAAATAATGTTTGCTATTTTGGCTCGTTCAATATCTTTAACTCTCGGCTCCTCTATCGGTATGATAAATTCTGCTGGATATATTATAAGTTCAACAAGCTATTGATTTAATCTTCTGTTTGAGTAGTCAATACGTGCAGATTTTATTGTATTATATCTGGTTTCTGGTATCTGTTTTGAATTGAAGCCCAAATTGTTGTATTGGGACAGGGTTATTGGTAGGGATTAGTCGCCTCCCCTTTCAATTAGTAGTTCAATTTCTTTAGGATTCTCTCAAATAATTTTGGGTAATGATATCGTCCCGTGAAAGATAGCATACAATTTTCAGCAGACCAAATGTGATTTTGCTATTCACCGCTAGATGCAGCATTATCACAAGAAAAAAATTCCCTAATTTTATGTTGTCATGCATGATAGCTGGAATCATAATAAGCAACATAAGAAAGTTTTGTTTTAACGATAGTGTTCAAAACCCTTCGTAAGTACCTCTGGGTTTACTGTTTTTATGATAAACATAAAAATATCAGCAGAAATAAATTTATCTTTGTGATGCTGCTTTGCCTCTAGCGATAAATAGTAAAGAGAATTTTTTTCTGTTGGAAATTTTCTGCTGATCTGATGGAGCATACGTTATATCCTTGGGTTGTTTTCCTGGCAATCACCTCCGCATACTTCCACATCTTTGGTTCATATTTGATCCTGAAGGCTGTGTTTATTTTTTTTATTTTGCTGGCGCTACATCCCATTGAGGGGTTTGGCCGCCCAATTTCTAAGATTACATAATCAATTTAAAAAAATTGAATGAATATCTCACAACCAACTTTTTTTTATTATCCCTGCAAACTGTTCTGGACCAAGGCTCTCCCAACTCTTTCGCGGTTCGCTTTTCCCTTCTTTACTTTACGGCATCGCCAGCCAATTCGAGGACGTACGGCTATAGGTTCGATTTTATCACCATTTGCACATTGCATAGCTGGAAGATGGGTCGGCCCATGAGTTCTGCCCTCCGGCAGGGAGTCATAGATGTGTTCCATTTCATCGCAAATCGTAATCTGTTGATGAAAATTCCCTTTGCATCCTGCCTCTTTCGTGTTTCGAACCCGGTACCTCACGATTGATTCAAACGCCAAAGCATTAACCACTTTGCAGTTTGGTCAGCGTCCTTATTGAAAGACCCTTTATTGGTTTTGAATGCTCTGCATAATAGTTTCGGAAACTGGGTTGTTGATTAGGTAGCAGGAAGGGTGGGCCCGGTTTTTATATATTTTTCTCAGTTCAAACGGTTTTGTTAAAGGTTTTTGAGAGAGATATGGGGTGGTCTTGAGTACCAGGAATCGATTTCGATGGGTCCTGACTTCTGAAAAAATCGTGTATTGGTGACTCCGGTAGAGTCCTACTTACTTTTTCTAATTTTTTTTCTAAAATTGGTGAGGAGAGATGTCCAAATACCAGTGGCACTTTTCCGGCTTTCCTTAGGAATAGGGATTGGGAATTATATTTTCATAATATTTTTGTCTAAATATATTTTTCTGGAACAAAAGTTCTCAATGAACTTTGTTTCAAAAATATTTACACCACATTCCCTGCCCTATTTCCAGGGAAAGCCAGAATAGTGCCACATGAGACGGTTGCAATTGTTCTTGATTTCGAGAAAAAATCATTCAAAGGGTCATTCGGTGGAGCCCGGGTCTCTTTCTTTAACTTTTTCGGTTCACACGATTTTTATAAAAATCGCTGAAAGGGCTTTTTCGAGTACTAGAAACCGATTACGATGGGACCTGCTTTCGTGAAAATACGTTTAGAGGGGCTTGTTTTTTAGTGCCAGGAATGGATTGGGACGAGTTCAAATTTCGAGAAAATCTATTTAGGAGGTCCTCCCGTGGGGACCTCGATTAATTTTTTTTTAATACAATTTTGCTGGGACCGACTTTAATAAAGATTGGGATTTTTTCCGAATGCCAGAAATTAATTCCGATTGGTCATTATTTATGAGGTTCCTGGTGAGCCTTTAAGTCTTGGAGACAAGCAATGGCAAAGAAACGATTGAATGATTTCTGATTGCCGAAAAATTAATTTAGGGTTGCCCATGTTACTAGATATTGCATTATTTTACACAATGTTGCGTCATGTCCACAATGTTGGATAATGTTGCATCATGTGGCGCGATTTAATTTTTTTATTTTCTTCATGGAGAGAGCGTTTTTTGAATGACAGAAATCGATTCCGATAGGTCATTATTTATGGGGGTCCTTGATGGGCCTTGAGGTCTTAGAGATGGGGTTTTCAATGGCAAGAAAACAATTAAAGGATTTCCGTTTGCCAAAAAATGCATTTAGGATTTCTTCGGCGGAGCCGACAAGTTGCACTATCACATGATATTACACCATGTAGCGTGGCTATGCCACAATGTGGTGTTATGTTGCACGATGTTGCACGATGTTATTGCATCTTGTTGAGGAATTGGGTGTGATGTCCCACTATTTTACACCATGTTGCGTCATGTCCACAATGTTTGGTGATGTTGCATCATGTGGCGCGATTTAATATTTTTTATTTTCATCCTGGTGAGGATGTTTTTGAATGACAGAAGTCCATTCCGATAGGTCATTATTTATGGCGGTCCTTGGGGTCTTAGAGATGGGGTTTTCAATGGCAAGAAAACAATTAAAGGATTTCCGTTTGCCGAAAAATTCATTTATGCATGTTGCCCTGTCACATGATGTTACACCATATAACGTGACGTTGCATAATGTGGTGTTATGTTGCACTATGTTGCGGGATGTTGCACCGTATTACTTGATGTTCCATCTGGTTTAATAATTGGGTGTGATGTCCACTATGTCGCATCATATTACGTCATGTTCACCAAGTTGGGTGATGTTGCATCATGTGATGCGATTTTATTTTGTTCAAAAAAATTTAACCTCCTAAGATTTTAATGAAAAATTGGTAAGGATGTTTTTGAATGCCAGAAATCGATTCTGATATGTTATTCATCTAGGGTTCTTGGTTGGCCTTGAAGTCTTTGACAGATGTTTTAATGACAAGAAAACTGTTCAGGGCTGATTGCCGAAAAATTCACTTAGGATTTCTCCGGCAGAGTTGTCATATTGCACTTTTGCATGATGTTACACCGAATTGGATAACGTTGCACTATATGGTGTTTTGTTGCTCTATGTTACGTGATGCTGCACCTTTTTACTTGATATTGCATCTTCTTGAGGAATTGAGTGTGATGTTCACTATTTTGCATCATGTTGCGTCATGTACACAATGTTGGGTGGATGCTGTATCATATGACGCGATTTAATTTTTTTGAAAAATAAAATTGTCTCGAACGATTTTAGTGAAAAATTGGTGAGGATTTTTTTGAATGCCAGGAATAGGTTCCGATAGATAGTGTTTGGAGACAACGTTTTTAATGACAAGAAAACAATTAAAAGCTTTCTGATTGCCGAAAAAATCATTTAGGATTTCTCCGGCAGGGTCCTCATGTTTCGCTGTCGCATGATGTTACACCGAATTGCATGACGTTGCACAATGTGATGTTATGTTGCACTGTGTTCCGTAATGTTGCATCGTTTTAATTGATATTGCATCTTGTTGAGGAATTGGTATGATGTTCTCTATGTTGCATCATGTTGCGTCATATTATGTATCATGTGGCGCGATTTAATTTTTATGAAAAAAATTTTGGCTGTAACGATTTTAATAAAAAATGGGTGAGAATTTTTTTTAATGCCAGAATTCGATTCCGATAGGTTCATTATTCATGGGGTTCCTGGTGTGCCTTGAAGTCTTGGAGACAGGGTTTCAATAGTGTTACTTGCCTCTGCATGCTCGGCTGACACTTTTCGAGTCGGGTAGATCTCAGAGGAGATACGGGGGTTCATTGCCGACATACTTATTCGAGACACCACAAACCTATGTGTCATCACAATTCACTCATCACAAAAAAAAATCACTAGCAACCACTCTTCTCCACTTCCCGATTCAACACAACACCATTGACCATTAAATAGAAATAACTCACTTCATTATAAATACTAGAATCATTTATTTAAAGTAATTTAAAAAGATAAGAAAAAACATAACGAAAGCGAAATTTAACCTTTCGTCATACAAAAAAATGCAAGAAAATTATTCTTTAACCAAAACAAAAATTTGAAAAAATGAATGAAAACCTTTTTTTTTCTTAAACTTAAACTCACCCGTCTTTCCGTAGAGTACTCTGCGTAGGCGGTGGTGGTGAAACCTGTATGTAGAACACTACAAAAAAAACTAGCACTTTTCATTCACTTTTGAACTTAATGGATAACTCTTAAAATTATTAAACTGTTGAACTAACTAATTATCTTAAAACTTTTTTTCTTTATGACTTCATGCAATTTAACAGATATTTTCTTTTCTTATTTTTTTCGTTTTTTTTTATAATAAAATAGATATATATTTTTTTTTTGTTATTTTAACTTAAGAACTAAGCACTAAGAATTTTTTTTAATCCAGCCATTTGACCGAAATATGCGATAATACCGCATGCACACGCATGTGAAAGCTAGCGGTATATACAGAGTAAAATTCCTGTTGCTCGAGGAAAGTTCACGTTGACGTTACCGTATCTAGGCCACAAAGTACAAATTTTCGTCCGCAATCAATCGATGAAATCAATTTATGTGGGTACAATAACAATTTATCCAAAAAAAATGTACAGGTAAATAAATAATTAAAGGCGTGAGACCCGAGCTGGTGGGATCCAATTCACGGTCCCGCAAGCCTACCACAATATTACTTTGGGTTGAGGGTTGGTTTGTGGTTTATTTAACTCTCACGTTATTCGAACAAAAGGATCCGTGTTACGTATGCCACCTAGGGTTGTCATGATCAGAAGAAAAAAAATTGTGTAACGTTGTGAATTGACCACCAAAACACCGAAACTTACCCCTTGAGAGGATATTACAAAAAAAAAATTTTTACACCAACAAAATATTGTAAAACCAATATTTTGCTTTATTTCACTAATTTAGTTAGATTTACTGATTTTTTTTTTTTTTATTCAAAATTCAATTTAAATATTTATTGGTGGTTGCAATCGCGCGGTGGTCTCACGTATAAATGATTTTTTTAACATCATAGAACATATAAAATGAGTTAGATCGAGCAAGGTATATAACATAAAATAGACCGTAGTCCAAGTATATAATAGTAAAATCGTACGATCTCAATCCCTATATAGCACGAAAGATGTATTTGTGGGTGGGTTGCAGTGTGTTCACTTTTTATGATACCTAATTATGACTGCTATATACTATCGATAACCAAGTATATATAAATACGCTGATTACTCATCGAATATATATTTCGTTTTGTTGTTCTATATACCGAAATATATTGAGGTTCATAAACATCGAGTCCATAAAGTTTTATGCACTCGTCATCCTAAACTTTAGATCATAAAATTTGTTTTAAAAAAAAACAAAATATTGGGATGAGTTGGATGTCCCGCTTATAATGATAATTAGCCATTCGATATCCGTAACAATAGCAAGAAAACAATTAAAGGATTTCTGATTGCCGAAAAATCCATTTATGATTTCTCCGGCGGGGTCGTCATTTTTCAGTGTCATGATGTTCAGTGCATGATGTTACACCGAATTGCATGACGTTGCACAATGTGGTGTTATGCTGCACTATGTTGCGTGATGCTGCACCGTGTTACTTGGTATTGGATCTTGTTGAGGAATTGGGTATAGTGCTCACTAAGTTGCATCATGTTGCGCTCGTTCACCATATTAGGTGATGTTTGCACTTGTGGCGCGATTTAATTTTGCTGTAACGATTCTAATGAAAAATTGGTGAGGATTTTTTTTTGAATTCCCCAAAACAATTCTGATAGGTCATTATTTGTGGGGGTCCTAGGTGGGCCTTGAACACTGGGTTTTCAATGACAAGGCAATCATTAAACGATTTCTGTTTGCAAAAGTAATTTAGGATTTCTCCAGCGGGGCCGTCATGCTGCACTGTCGCATGATGTTACACCATATAAGGTCACGTTGCACAATGTGGTGTTATGTTGCACCATGTTGCGTGATGTTGCAACGCGTTACTTGATATTGAATTTTGTTGAGAAATTGGGTGTGACGTCCACTATGTTGCATCATGTTTCCTCGTGTTTACCATGTTGGGTGATGTTGCATCACTTTTTGCTTCGTGTTGGGTTTTATTTTTGTGCACCATGTTCCACGATGTTGTGTTAGTTGCGTTGCGGATAAATGTTATATAGTTGCGTTAAGCGCTTCCTTTTGAAAATGTTAGTTGTTATGACTAACGGTATTGATTTATGGCGTTTGGTATCTAATTAATATTTTGGCCTTGGTCACCTAATGCCTATAGTACACAGTTCAAGTAAAATGCAATTTTTCATAAAAAAATGAAACAAGTGACAACTAAAAAGAAAATTTACTCGCTCAATTTTACTATGGAGTACGCAGTTTAACGAATAAAATTTTTATTTTTGGTATTAGATTATAGATGTCTCTGTTTAACTCTACACATTTTTTTATTCAGGAGTTTTAAAATATGGCGGAAGAAAAATTTAAATTCTTTTTTCGTCAAAACAAAACAAACTCACAAAAAAAAAATTTTGTGACGAAGTTATAATAAATAATAATTCACCAAGAAGCTACCTGCGTTGAAGTTTTACGAAAATCGACAATTTCATGGAATAATTTGTTTGGTTAATTTTGGAGACCAGTGAAAATTTCATTTCACGTGAGCTGCGTACTAGCCGCGTACTAAGTCTTAATTTCTTTTCTGGAGAAAGTTATGGAAATGTGGAATGTGACCAGCTAGGGCGGAGTTACGTGAACATTTATTAACCGCTTAAATCGGGTATATTGGATGGAAATTGAATTTTAAAATAATTTTTGGTGGCAGTTAGCATTATTCGGAGTATCGGGCTAAATACCAAAGCGTGCATGTTTAAAAGTTCTGATAATTTTGCTCAGTGTATTCGGATTTAACCTTTCATTAAAAACTTTTACCCAGTTATTTCAACTTTTCCGGCTTAATTGATAATTACGTTCTCTGTAAACACGTGATATAGATTTAATATGGGAGGGGGAGCAGATAAAATGGGTGCGGGTAATCATTATTAATTTCTTATTTCTAAAATTAATCTGACAATTATTGTAACCTTGTATGTCATATAATCAACACGTTAAGTGTTTTCGTGTATACAAAACTAATCCAACTACTTATTGTGGTGTGTATAAATAAATAACCAAGACAAGGTGTAGTTAGTCTAACGTGATTAACACTAATCGAATTATCTTTCCAAAAATATTAATGTTTTTCTAAAATATTTTTCTAGGCGCCTAAAGCTCAAAAAGGAGATCGAGGATTTATGGTAAGACCACAACCAAAATACTATACAACTACATACAATTTTATATTTTGGTATTATTGTTGGTGTTGTGTCATTGGCATATTATTTGTATCTGGTATTTTAACAAAATTGGATTACTAATCCGTAAAAGTGCATAATCGCAAATTTTATAGATTTAATACTAAAAAATCTGTGTATGCACCATAATCCGCAGCAGTATGAAAAATAAAGTCAGGTTGTGGTGTTACTAATAAATAACAAAATAAGTAGATTAGTATGTAGTGCTAAAAAATAGTGTACGATTATTTATATTTATGTATTGTTGTATATACTTGTATATTACCGTGAAAATCAATTTAACAAACACTATGCATTGTTGCCGTCCAATTATAGAACTATTACAATGTAAAGTACAGCAGCTACCCATAATTAAATTTTTGTAGCTATTAACAATGAGCTAATTATTTTTGTGTCTTAATTACTACTCGTATAATTTTAAACTTTAACCCGCAGCTGTGTTTTAAAAAATCGTTAAAACAATTTTATCTCGCTGGGTGATGGTAGATAGACAAAATTTGGTGTTTAATTGGTTTGACCCATTTTAATCGGAATTAAAACTTTTTTTTAATGTTCATGACTTCAAACATTTATAATGGTTTTTGTGTATGTACCGATAACCGATATTAATAAAAATAATTTTTAAATAATTTTTTTATTCCAGGTTTAATTATTTGATTGGTTGGTTTTAGCTTTATGTGAAAATAATATTTAATTGATGATGAACCGCAGACAACTATTGCTGGGTTCAAACGTCGAATATATTGATTAATTTTTTCGGTGTTAATAAATTGCAATTTAGATATGGTGGCTTCCGTACTCTTCGTCTGATGAAAAATAAACACTCTATACTGCAATCTCTACGGTTACGTGCCAGTATTTTGTTTGGTTTTAAAAATTTTCAAAAAAAGTTCTTTTCCCCATTTCAAACAATTATTTATAATTTATAATTATTCAATACTAACTTAACAATTATGGCTTCAAAATGCGATAGTACCTAATATGTACTTGTAAACCGTCTTAATCGATGTTAGTTCGCGCAGCCACTGATAGATGACTCTAAATTTCTAATCTAAAAATTAAATTTATATTAATTAGTAAGTATTTTCTGTCGGCGATTGTCAATCTAATCTTTTGTGGTTAGTGCTGACATCTATAAATAATTGGAATGAACCAACAGCAATTTTAATTACTTGATCAGTGTAATTAAAGTGTGTTGTTATTAGTTAAATATCTTAGAAAGTGATTTTTTGGCAGATTATTTGAAAGCTGCTGCCCACTTGTGCGATGAGGATTTTGCCAGAAATTTTCTTGAGACCCTAAAACGAGGTAATTTAGACTTCAACCTTGCTTCGCCTAAAACCTTTCAAACCATAAACCTGATTATTATGGAAATGAAAAAAAAATCTGCCTCCAGCGTCATGGCAGTAGTTTTCAGTATTAAAGTGATTCAACCAAATTTCTGAAATTTTATACTAGCGTCGGAATGGTGGATTTGTGAACTAAAGTGGTATTCGAAATATGTACTAATAATGCAAGTTATTGCCTGATGCAAAATCTTACAAACAATTTTCTAATTGTTAACAATTTGGCTTACACTATATGTAATGATGAATTTCATCCGGTAGCGTGAGGTTTTTATCCAGGAAAAATCGTTTACATGCCACAGAGGTGCCACTTTGGACGCATTACTTCAGTCCAGTCCGCGCTGCATGCCCAAATTTGGCTCCTCACTTTTGCTTTTAGCCCCACTTTGTTCGGAGTCCTCCAAACAGCACTGACTCTATTTTAGTAGCGAACACTGGCTTCTTTCTTTCAAACTCAGGACTGAACTTAAAAATGTTTAACCCTCAAGTGCCAGCAGATGAATCAGACTCTGATAACTACCAGGGCTGCAGCGTTGAACACTGTCCAATAAGCGCATGTAAATCTTAGTGCACCGCATCGTTGAGCCGATACCATTCTCGTGTTAGGGCGAGAGCCACCTACATTGGCGATCAGTCTACTAAGTGATTGTGTCACTATGCGCTATCACAGGTCCTACGGATATACTCCAAGTGAGATAGGCTGTAAATAAATTTATAGTAACCATTAGATATTTCATCGCTCTCGCTTTCACCTTTCATCTCATGGGATCCCTTCTTCTGCTCCAATCATCGTACGAATAATGGTTGGTATTCTTCGCTTATAAGCGCGTCGTTCTCGGTGTTTGAGATCGCCAACTATAAAACAGTGTAAATTCAACCGTTGATCCTTCTCATCGCTTTATTCAGTTTCTACTGGGTCAAAACCGGCCTCCAATATGTAAAGACGACAGCAAAATCTTCTGCGATCAGAGATATTTCGTTTACCATGTCACGCAGCAACAGTCTATCATACAAACCATGTCAGAGATAAAAGCCTAGCTTAGGCTCTCGGGCCGCTCTGGTAGTGATCTTCACTTTTGTGTCACCGGTCGTTCAGCAATCTGCAATTACTCAAGCAGTCTTGAGTCGGCACAAGAGTGTATTTCAGAATAACAAAGAATCGCTGTAGCTCAACATGCGTTTCGCACATCCAACATCAGAAAAAGCACCAGGGTTCTCATTCGAAATGTTCATTTCGAAAGCCAGGCTGTCTTGAGAACAAATCCCCGACAGCTCGAATAACTAAATCTAACCTAGGCTTCACTAGCTTTTGAAGCAACTTTCATCGTATCCTGCATATTGAGAGGTCTAAGCGTCAACGTGGAGCTGGTATCACCACCTTACGTTTGTCGATCAGTACCAGTCGAGGTTTAGATCACTATACCATCAACTACCTTGCGCTTCTGATAAGATTCATCCTCGTACAATATCGGGTTTTAAGCTGGACACGGTACATATGGCGCGACGGTGAATATAGGGATTTCCCCAACTTGGCTCTCCATATTCTCTTACCCTCTAGCCATTTTTGACAGAAACTCTGAGATCGCACCCGTAATGCGCACCACCAAATGGGTCCGAAAAGAGGGCGTTCGCAGCTTTACATCCATTTTCGTTGCATAGCAGTATCTTTACTTACTTCTGATATTTGTATGTCGCAAGAGCCTTCTAGTGATCCTACAGCGCATGTCAACATCATGTGCATCGGGTTTCTAAGCACATTTCGGTTGTAATGTGCACTCCGATGTGTTATGAGTTCGTAACAGGACATTACCCACCAGTCATTATTCTCGGCTTTAACCCGCTCATTACCCCCCCCCTCCTCATCCAGTTATTTATCACAGTTTTTAGCAACCCCCCTCCCCTCCCGTCTCCCAGCATTACCTTACACCCCGGTCACTACCCTCCTCTTACCACTTTGGATATTACTTCTATGTCATTACCTCCCGGCCGTTCATCACCAGACATGCTCACATAAAACCAACCGCGCCATTACTCACCAAAGAAATAATTCTGATTTTATATTCAATATTTTTTCATATTAAATTTCGATTATTCAATAATATTCCTGCTTCCGTATATTTCGGTAAATTAGACCAAACACTTGGTGTCTAAGTGGCCAAAATGTTCAAATTATTATGGATATTAAATTTCTTTCAAATAAATTTTGCACCTCATGCCATTAATAGTATTATCGGGCTGCAAAATCTGGGAAGGAGGAAAAAATGTCCGGTCACAAATGTGGGGGGTAATTACCCTGGCCAGAGAATCGGCTGGAAGGTATTGACTAGGAGGTAATATCCGGGGGTAAGTCCTAATAAAGCGCTAGACCCGTTATGGCTATCCTCGCCACACTTTCGGCAGCTAGTGTTGCGATCCACACCCATTCAGGGTCCTTTCCGCCAAAACTCGCGGCTGATCTTCCTACAACCTATTTCTGGAAATTTTAGCGGGTTAATAAGCTTTTTTTAGCCCCAACTTACTGGCCCGAAAAAGAATTTTTTTTTCTCGGCTAACTGCCGCTGTCACCTTTCTCTCATTGGTTAACCGGTCTAAATAAAAGACTTCATCTTTCAGTAAATATCTTAATCTGCGGACCTATCTGCTTTACTTTCTTTTACGAAGTAAAAGCGCGTCAGTGTGCATGTGCATGGGCGTGTATGTTGTGGGTGGGTTTGATCGCCGAAATTGGCCTACCGGAAGTGACAGGTTCTTCGTTTTTTTGTAAGTATTTTTCAAAATAGATCGTGTATGAGAAAAATGGCTATAAACTAAAAGATTTAACATCAAATTTGCAACAAAATCGGTTTACATTATTTTACCAAAATTTAAGTGCAATCAACGATTTGTGACAAAAAGCGTTTCACACAGAAATTTCGCCATTCTACAGCCCAGAAGGGTTAGTTGATTAGGATGAAATTCCACACTTAGGATTATTCCATAAAGTCAATGATCTTATTGATGTGTTGTGGAAATTTGTGTTGCAGAAGTAGCAACACCTAAGGAAGTTTTCTGGTTTTATAGTTTTTCCCAAATATTTTATAAAACCATAATTTGGGAAGTCCTAGTGAAATTTGGTGGAAATCAGTGTACCGGAAGTGGTAGTTTCGTATAAGATTTTTTTAAGAACTGTCATCCTCGATAGCAGGGTAAGTAGAGCGCTTGCCCTGTTATTCGTGAATCCTGAGTTCGATTTCTGGAGGTGACCAGACAAAAATTTACGACTGAGTGTTTTTAATGTGTCATGTATTATATGTAGGTTTTTTGAATACCTTAATAGTTGTATGCTTTTATTATACTTTATCCACTCGCAGAATCCCCTGAGTGTCACGCGATATTAGCTATGCCCGTTCCGGTCGCCAAAAAAGAGCCTCAGCTTTTCCCGACCCATTGCGACAGTCGGAAGTGACTTCGATTACTTCCTCCAACTCAAACAGACCGTTTTTAACCACACAAGTCGAGTTTAGATTCATGTAATTCAATGAAGAACTCATTTATAAAGATCCAGTTAACGTAGAAGTTAGGAGTTCCTGTTCGTTGAGATTATTTTGAAGCATGTTTAAAATAAGCACCTTATTAAAGTTAGCCGAAAGTGAAAAAATCGTTAATTGCAGATTCAGTCGAAAGTTAAAAATTTATATAGACAAATTAAATATCCGAGCCGAAAGTAACTAACCTATAAAATCAGTCGAAAACATATGTGTGATAAAAAAAACAAATAAATACATTAGCAGACATCCAAAAAAAATTGTGATCATAGGACAATTTCGGTTATGAATGAGGTTATATGAGGTTATATTGGTGAACTTTTGATTTTCCCAGGTTTACTCGATAAAATCGTTCGTCATTCCAGTTTTTGTCAGATAGATACCAATCTGACTATGCCAATTCGACGAACCATGACCATATCTAGATTTTAATTATAGGTTTGGGATGGGTCTGATGAGGATATAGGGTTGAAATTTTGACGTTACCCTTGTTCTGTCGATAAAATCGTTCGTTATTCGAGATTTTGTTAGATAGACACCAATCTGCTCTAACCTCATCAGATCCACCCCAAACCTTTTATCATATAATCTACCTACGATCTAGGGCCATCGAATATGCATAGTAAGATTCGCATCTATTTGGCAAAATCTCAAATGACGAAAGTTTTTATGACCTCATCAGACAAACCCGAAATTTATAATCAAAATCTAGCTCTGTTCCTGGGCTATCATAACTACGAAATCAGATTAGTGCCTATCTGACAAAATCTCGAATGATGAACGATTTTATCAACGAAACATCGGGAAAAAAATGTTCATTTCTATAATCTCATCAGACTCACCGAAAACCTATAATTAAAATCTTGTTAGGGTAGACTGGTGTCTGGCAAATCCTCTAATGACGAAAGATTTTATCCACGAACATGGGGAAAATCAAAATGTCACCCATTTAGTCTCATTAGATTTACCCTTAACTTAGAATTAAATTCTACCTACGGTTATAGGCTATAGAATTGGCGAAGCCAGACAGAAACCGATTACTTGGCAAAATTTCGAAATGTGAACTATCTATTTCTTCAACGAAACAACGGACCAAATTTTTTTTCACTGCTATAATGATGAGGTTATAGAGGTGAAAAGTTTCTTTTTCCATGGTTTTGCATACTCCGAACATATAATTAAATTCTACTTAGGGTCATGATACATCGAAATTGTGCTGAAGATCGGCGTTCATCTGTCAAAATATTGATATACAAACTATTTATCAGTTAAACGAGCGTATAGCTCTTATAGACATTTTTCGGCTGCAAATTTATGTTTTCATTTTTTACATTTAAATCATGAATATTGAATCATCTTTTCAGATTCAATCTGCATTATCGAAATTTTTCGCCTGATGTTTTAATTTTGATTGTTTGAATCTGTATTTGCAACCTTTATGTTGGACCGAATCTGCACTACCGACATTCTTTCGGGTGAAGATTTTCGGTTAACTTAACCAGTATAAAATGAACACAGCCATTACCGAAAAAGCCATTCGGCACCGCACGAAGTACGTCCAATCAAAGTTATTGTGATCTAAACATCTATCGTAGTCGTACAAGTTCGCGCTGGATGAATATCGCATTCACATGAATCACGATATAAAGCAACTTCTAGGAGGTAGAGAAATCATCGGATTCATCAAAATCAACCGAGCTAGATGGCTGGGCCAGGTTGTAAGGTCCCACAACAACAACGTATGATTGATAAAGTGTTCCAACAATAACCAGCCGGTGTGCGTCATAGAAGAAAACCTCCACTGCGCCGACGTGACGACGTCGAACAAGATGTCGAAACTGGAGGACAAGCGCGATGAATCGAGACGAATATCAGATGTGAAAGCTAGAAAGAGAGAGAAATCACCCCAACAATGAGAAAAATCCTCAAACAGTCCAGTGTAATACAGTGTACACCTGTATTTGGATTCAATCAAGGTACTTTAATAAACAATGTTTTTAAAATGGCAGCTGCCTTCAATTACTTAAATAAATTAATGAAGTATTAAGAGCCCCACAACTAGGTAAAGAAGGAATACCTAATTCTAAACCTATTGGCAAAGGAAGAGATCAGCCGTGCTGATAAACCCCACTTATTCCATCTATGACTATCCTATACAACATCTCAATACCAAGAACAAACAGGAATGACCCTCGGGAATAAGGAACTGAGGAAAACATTTAATTTCTGTTCAAATCTTTTTTTCCGGCTTGTTTGAAGTAAATATTTATGAATTGGGAATAATTTTTACATATCTAAATTAGAAGGGAAAATTATTCCCAATTTGATTTTGCTTTCAAAAAAATTAACACTAACTTTTTACCTCAGTATGCCAGAAAAAAAAATGTTTACATAAAAATTACATACAAATTCTTTCCCCAATTCTCTATTCACGGGAAATTACCAGAATAGTGCCACATATAGGCTCGGCCATTAGAAACCGGTTATCGCTGCTATAGGTGATTTGATGAAACCACATTATTCACTACACATTTAAAAGTTCTCTAGTTGCTACCAGGTTAACACAATTATAATTCGGATATATCCGATATATTTTATTTTTTATTTTACATCCGTTGTTGATTGTTTCAAGTTTTAATGTGTTTGAGTAGATAGGACAATAATAAACTGGTTTCACCAATTTTCTTGTTTATTTTGAATACGAACTATTGAGCCTCTCTGTAGAAGGAAATTTTGGTATCATGAATATGTAACCCCTTCTCAACATGGTAACGAAAAAAATTAATAGTCTGATTTTTCTGAAATTTATTTCTTTAGACGAAATAAAATTTTGCAAGAATATTTCGCATCTATTCCAGCCCTAAAAAAATCCTCAAAATGCGGAACATCGCAGATGCTAAAAAAATTTTGATCTGTCTCGTTCTTGCCACTCGGCTTGACGGCGAATATTTTAAATTTAAATTCACGATTTTCCTAAATTTATCAAATTTCAAGCCAATCAGAACAATTGTAATTATCCATCCCATCCCAGATAGTCAACTGTCCTCACGAGGTATGCATCAATTTTTGAGTACCAGGTAGTACTGCTCGAAACATCATCAAATTTATGTCCAGTGTCTTTTCTGAACTGTAGATGGCACTCATGTTCGTAAAAAGTATCTAACATTTAGGGTTAATAGGTATTTTAATAAGAATATAATAAATTAATTCTTACCAATTGCCGTTTAACGCGATTAACGTTTTAGAGCAAATGTCGCAAATCTTAACATTAATGTGGATGATAACACAACTGAACAAGTGAATGAAAACAGGTATTTGGGTATTTGGATTGACAGACGTATGAATTTTGGGACATACATGAACATTTTCGCGGATAATTGCAAAGAACGTTTAAATGTGATTAAACGGGTGAACAAAAATATATGGGGCGCGCATCCGAGAGTAACTGATATGTTGAAAAAGGTCTTTGTTTGCTCCACAGTTGGATATGGTATTAGCGTGTATGGAAATGGTTAAAAAGCGGCTTTTAGTCAATTGATGAAAAAGCCGCCATGTCACAAGTTTTGTCCCCTGTGAATGAAGGGGAAAGGCAAATAGTAATATTTTCCGGATTCCGAGAGTGGTTTATGCTTGCTAAAAAGCGGAGGTGGAAGAGAACGCAATTTGTATGTTGATATGATTTTTGAATGTGTTCGTTTCTGTCAACTTGATGTGACTATACAATGGATTCCAACACATAGACAGATCGAAGGAAATGATCGAGCCGATTTGTTAGCTAAAAAGGGTGCATTGAATGACAAAGGAAGGAAGGAAAGGTGTAAGGGACATACTTCGAATGCTTCAGATGAATCTGCGGAGAAAATGTGAGAATGAATTTAACGAGAGAAGTCTTACGAAAGGAATGAATTACTCTACACTGCAAGGTACTTCTTTGAGAACTCCTTTCTATAAGGTGCTCAATGGAGGTACGCGAATGTTGCGAATGATTGAGGGAATCAGGCTGAATCATGGACATTGAAAGGAATGTTTGTGGAAACGTTAATTGAGTGAGAACAAAAATTGTGAATTGTGTTCTGCTACTGGCTTCTGCAAGATACATCCAATGCAGATCCAAGTTCAACATCCTTCGGAATGCAACAGATATAAGTGAATCAATGAATGAGCGAGGCTTAGCTTACAAAGAAATGTATGAATTTGTTAGAATAAGTGGAGTAATTATTTATTAATAAAATTAGTAATAGACGACAAATGTGTGTAGGGACTACCAAGTTTTTTTAGTAAAAATATTGCAATTATATAGTTATGCTTTTGGCAACATGGTTCTTTTTTATGGAGTCAAGCCTAATACAAAAAAAAAATAAAAAAAACGTGTCACAAAAAAAACTATACAAAAAACGAATCATTTATTTGTTTGACTGCCATCTACAGCCAAAGATTAGAACCGTCAATATAAATTGACGTCATACAGGAAACTTTTTAAAGCAAAGAGGCCAGTAGTGCCTATAGGTGCACTGCAACACCCCTTATTCAGCTTCTGGAAGTTATAGCATCTGAGGTAATGATTCTCGTATACAGATGTGTTATTTACCGTGGTTTAAGACTATAGAATTTACCAATGGTATGCGACGAATGCCTTGCGTATGCGTTATCATATACACCAAAATATTTTAGAAAGATTTGAAATTTTAATATTAGTTGACATTTTCATCAAGTGCCAATGTTCACATCAAGTGTTAATCTCTCATTTGCATAAATCATCATCCGTATGATTATTTTCAAACCACATATCCCGTGTTTATAATTAACTATAACAACCACCATAAATTACAGATAAAAAAAAAAAATTGTAATAAATTCTTTTAACAAGTTTTTTGTGACATTAAAAACATTTTCAGCATCGTGTTAAAATCTTCAATTAATCGTGCGTGACAAAAGATTGTTATATACAAAAATAAGGCGATAAAAAAATTTATATCGCCGACGTCGTCGTCGTCGACTTAAAACAAATAAGTCTTTCAGTATAGTACATAAATTAATGGTCGCATGCCAGGTCAGATTAAAATATGTGTGTGTGTATCCATTTCGTATCATGAATCATGATTATCTAGAACTATATGTCTCTCTCTCTGTATTTTATAATAAAAATTTATCGTTTCTGTACGATAATTTAAATCTAATTAATAAAAACTTACATAATTCCAAAAAAGGATTATTATTAACTTATTTGTACCAATACAAATTTTTTTTGGGCCTAAAGACATTAAAATTATCTTAGAAATAATTTATTTTCTCCGTCTATAGCTGCATCGTACACATATCGATTTTAGAATTTCTTTTTACATAACACAGGCAATTAATCGTGTCGATTTCAAGGGATTTTATAATTAGACATAATATAACAACAAAATAATATAAGAATCATTGTACATACTTAAGATAAATGACCACATACAACAAAATGCTGGTATAAGCAAATAGTAGGCCCGCAACGACGTGATTAATGGCCGGGATAAAATCATCAAATGGTTAAAAGTTACTAAATTATTGCTTGTGGCCGTATAAATCGAACTCAATATAAGATGAGCATTATTGGAACGGGAGATAAATAACAACAACATAAAACATAAAAAATTGAAACATAATGATTGTGCAGTTTCTTGAGAATGTATCGTATACCGATATTCGAGACATTATGTGAAGCACACAATTTTGGAATATGTTTCGTCTGTATATAACCCTTTCTAAAAATAAAATTTGAGTACACCCCCCATACAATGTATTCCTGCCGCAATGAAAGGGTTAATAAATTGTTTTGTTGTTGCTGTTGTTTCTAGATCATTGCATGTAAAAATACCATAAATATTCTGGCGAGTATTCTTAAGCGCACACGTTTTGTTGTTGTAAATAGTTTTGTATATTTATACGAGTTAATGGGTTCTGAATCGGTTAAAATTAAGGCGGCATAGTATTTGATAAAAAGAAATGTTAAACACAAAACACGAGGGAATACTAAAACAGAACCATAATTTTCCTCCGCATGTAATTTTACCTTTATATCCAAATCCAATATTTATATGAGAATTAATTATAGTAATTAAAAATCAATTTGAATTCATTGCGTTCGGGCTAATAGACCGCCATCACAGGTTGAATTTTATTCAAACACTTTATATTTAGGTAATTTTGTTTTCGTGTTTGATTTTAAATATTAGAGTAAGGACCACCGCACGTTGCATGATTATATGATGATGCCTAATTACATCATATAGGTACCTTCGTTTTGGGAGATCAATCGAATTTAAATTTAGACTTTGATGTGTTTTTCGTAGCAGTTAATATGGAAATAACGAAATTGGGAATATATGTAAGTAGGTAGTGTTCATTGTGGTATTTTGTATTTGCGGCTTACTACTGGTGACACGGAGCAAACAATGTGCTAATGGACTCTGATAAAATAATTAACTTGATCTGAAAATTAAATAAAAATTGTAAGATATTATCAGTAAAGTTAATAAATAAAAAAATTGCAAGTGCTGATGTAGAGTTGCTAATCTATGGTATAAAGCAATTAACTAAGTTTTTCTAAAATTTTAAAATAAAATTTACATCTCCGAATTTCTTAAAAATAAAGTAAGTAAAATATTAGACATTAAAGGCAAAAAATTAATTTTCATTGCATCAGTTTACTAAGATGTTAAAACGGGGTTTGAAACCCGACTTCTTTGTTCAGCGGCGCGAGAATAACACGTTCCTTCATTCCATCGTAATTTTGATTCGCAAGGCAATTTCCAAATACTTCTTCGATTAAACTACCACTGGAAATTATATCCTCAGGAAATTCGATTTCATTGCAGTCATTTTTTGGAAAATTTCCATTTCCCAGTTTCAGGATATACTTTGCGAATGTTTTCTGTTCACGATCGAGACGCATATTTTTTTTAACGAAAATATTTTGAAATGCTTCCAGAGAGGTACGGAGCTTAACAGGTATAAGCACTGACGGAAATCACCTCCAGCGACTAAAATTTTTACTTTGGCAACGTCGGTGCCTCATCCATAAGGAAAACATTAACTCGAGTTCTGTAGCTTTTACTGAACCAGGTTTAATGCTGGAAATTGAATTTGACGAAAGCGGAACTTTCAGACCAAATGTCTTGTGTGATGTGTGTTCAGTTGATGCGACTCCAGTAAATGCCATACATTTTACATAGCGATTTTGGCCACAAATTAAGTGATACAAGCTCTTATACACGAAGGTTTTACCGGTACTGCCTGGTCCATCTATGAAAAAACATTTTGCTTCAACGTAGTTAGAGTCATTGGCTGCACGTAAAATACTGTCCACAATTTCAATCTGTTTTCCTTGCAGAAGCCGATACATGCGTTCTCCAGTAGCAGCTGACTCATCAGAATTTAGTACGTTCATGTTTTAGTCATTTTCGTAATTGACAATGTCGTCCATACCAATCGTTCCACCCAGAAACGAAAATATCAACCTTCGGTTGCTGTCTTATTTATAACTTGAATGCAATAATACGATAAGCACGTTTGATTGCAGCATTCTTAGATCTATTATTTCGTCGTGCTTGCAGAATAAAATCTTCAGCCAACTGATTTTTGAATCCTTCCCGGAGACCTTTTGGATCTTCGGGACATAAGAATCTGAACGAAGAGTATTCGCATTACCGAAGGCATTTTGGATAGTACTGATTCTTCTAGACCATCAATCCACTGTTTATCGTCGAAGGCGAGGCCATGAGCTAGGCAAGCTTTTTTGTATGTCGCATAATGAATGTCATTCACAGTAAGGCGATCATAAAATCTTGTTGCGGTCCTTCAAATGATAGAGAAGTACTCGCAGATGGAAGAATTCTGGTTGAGCAACAGAATTTACGTTGTGTCTTCGACCCCTGATACGCAATCGACAGATTCGCGGTTCTCATATACTCGTTTTTTCATCCCATTTAAAATGTTCGGGCATTTGTCAATAGTAGTAGTAATTCTGGTTTGTTTGATTTTCGACAACTTTTATTGAAGCGCAAGCGTGTCGTCTTTGTAGAAGTATTTATATAAATATTTTACCGGACCTATCCTGCCTGCATATTCAACATTGATGTTTTTCAATGAAATTTTTCTCAGCAAATAGGCATGTGGCCACATGACTGCAGTTCATGTGAAAATTCTTCTAGATTACTTTTGTTCAATTTGGGGTTATAACGACGAGGATACTTTGGTTTTTCATCATCCACTAGAGATGTCACTTCTTTGAATTGCATTGGAAAACCGAAGCGACAGTGCAATTTTCCAGTTTTATTGACCATACATGTAGCATCTGAATTTAACCCCACTCCACACGGATTTTGAATCATCCACTGTAACAATAATTCTCGCAATTCAGGGTCGTCGGTATTTGGAATTTCAGCTGAAATTAGATCGGGTGAATGGTGATGGTAGTATTTTATTCTCTCACCAACAACTGTATTCTGTTTCGCAGCTAAGTCGGGTAACACTTACGTACTGATCGGCTAAAATAGTTTCTTGATTAAATTTGATCCATTGGATGCGATCACGCACAACTCGAATGAAAGTATGAACGAGATATTGTTGAAAAAGTCGTCCACCAAAATGTAAAGCGTTGAAAACTGTTTGACGCAGGTCGGGTGTTAAGTTAGTTTGCATGAAAAGGCTTTTGGCGTGTTCATTGGACGATTTGCATCAGGTATTCGAAGTAGCATACCCACGGTATATCCTGACGCTCCGGCTGGATAAAACAATGGGTAGGTAAAGAGCTCCACACGACGGTCGATATTTTTCAAAATGCAACATCTTCGCCACGTTGTTTTACAACCATTTCATTTAACGGGAAACTTTGGTCGACGTCAAGCGTAAGAACCATGCATACTTCATTACAAGTAGGAGGGTTGAACCGTCTATAATCCGCACCATCTGGCACTGTAAAAATGAGCTGCTTGGAGGTTGTGGGCACAGTGCAGCAGCACGTTGATTTATATAATCCTTCACTTGTGCAAGGCGTTCGTCAACAGTATTATCGGAGTTTAAAAAGTACATTTGGACATATGAAGGTAGTTCGAAATCACGTTTGTGACGGATGTGCCGCCATATTCATTTTGTGATAAACTTTTCCAGCTGCTTTGAAACTAAAAATTGTACGACTATTGATGGTTCAATCATCGCTTGCGTTGAATAAAGCGAAACATGAGATTAAGTTTCGGATTCGTTTGTGGAACTCATTAGCGAGCAGGTGACGTCGTAAAAAAGGCAAACCAATTCATTTGGAAACTGTGGAGGTGGCAACACAATTCGACCATGTAAGCAGCAATCTCAAAATGGATCACCTTTATTTGTTACTGGGGAAATGAAGGGCTCCGCAGTTATGCCGGGATTCGACCCGACTACCTCCCGGTTCAAGTACCGGAGCTTTAACCACTGCACTACTTCTCCGATGGTTATTTTATTCAATTCGATTTCGTCTCAATTCGATTTTGTTACCCATCATGTTTTTAGTAAGTTTTGACATCAAAACTGACATAACCACGAATATAAAATGTCTTTCACCAAGGGTTGGTATATATTGAATGACGAATGAACAACCAATCTAATTTGTAATCCCTACCAGAAGATCCTGACTTTTTCAGAAAATTTGAGATAATTATGATATTTGTTTTCGATTAATTGTTTATTCGATGAACTGATGTTAACAAAGTGTTCCCGCAAGTGTCAAAATTATCTCCTGAATTGTATTTGTATAAATTATTTGTCACCAGATAGCCACGGTTACTCTATACACGAATATGATTTCGGACATGTCTGCGTGTACATGGCGTAATCTGGAGGTCCAATTTTCGATCATCCTTTGCAGCATTTCTGGCCGTATTTCGGCATTAAGCAAAATTGCCGCATTTAGTGTGATGAGCAGCCACAGACAATGCAAGAACTGCACCCCAAAAAAACCACTATTTAGTGCGGTTTATGGGCCGGTGGAATCATCGGTCTGTATTTTTTCAAAGATGACGATGGCCGCAACGTTATAGTCAAGGCGCTACCGCTCGATGATTTCGGGCTTTTTTTTTACCCAAAATCCAAGAACTGAATCACGAAATCTTGGACTTATTGAGACATGAGTTCCCTGAGCAATTTATCTCACGTTTTGGAACGGTAAATTGGACGCCTATAGATCGTGCGATGAGACCCCTCTTGACTATTTCTTATCGGGCTACGTGAAACCTCTCGTCTATGCCAATAAACCAACAACAACTTCTGAATAGAAAAACAACATTAAACGTGGCATATGCTCGAAAAAATGGTGAAAAATCGGACATCTCGCATGGACCACCTAAAACGTAGCCGTGGCCAACATTTACAATCATTATTCTTCTTACATGCAATTGCGTCGATCTTTCTATTAGCTTTTCGGACACCATATTATTGTTCTGCGAGAGGTCTCGCTCTTCTCTAATCTTTTCTTTAACACTTAACGGTTTTTTCACAGTTACTCGTAGGGTAACTTCCAGAATAGACTTCAACTTGCTTGACCTTCTGTATATGTCATCTGATGTTTGTGGAAACAAAACGAGTGATGAACTTTTTAGTTTTGCATAACTATCTTGGTAGATCTACCAAGGCCGTTGGCGTTATTTCGTTGAAAACTCCCTTGCAGCCTGCAATTAATTTGCTTTCATTTGCTTTCAGTATCTTATTTTCTGTCCAAGGTAAAAACCAAAAAACTCCAGTGAAAACAATTACAACATGTAACCGAGCGCTGTCGTGCTGCAAGACTGCCTTGTCATGTCTTTTGGGATATTGTGAGCGTTTGAGCTTCATACTGCTTTAAAAGTTCAATGAATTGTTTACCCGAAGCTTGTATCCGCTATTGGCTATTCGATCATTTTTTAGATGTCTGGTTTTCGTGTTTTATTTAAAATTGAAATTTGATTCAGATATAACACGCATCTGAACTTGAAACTTTAACACCTAACTGAGAATAATGGTAAAGACAGTCGTTGTGTATTAATTCACCAATAGTGGTGGAAAAGTGGTGCAGTGGTTAAAGCTTCGGCACTTGCACCGGGAGTTACTTGATTGAAATCCCAGCAGAGGCTGGATACAAAGCGAATTTTCGTCATCGAGCTAAAGCCCCCTGTTGGAGTGCAAAATTCTGTGCCAATCTACCGTCCAAGCCAGTGTACACGTTGACATGGAGCGTGCAATGTACAGTTGATATACTGCAATTTTGTGAATGGGTAGTGTGAGCGTGGAACATTAAATTCACTGGACGATTATTACTTAAAAAAAACAAAAAAAAGGGCTACTTCATGGTTCTAAGATATCGCCATTTGTTTTTAATCAAATTGTCTGCTATTTTCTTCTGCAATGGCTCCTCTATTATCATTTTGGCGAAATTAAGTGCATTTGCTGCCTTATGTTCTGTGGCTCTACGTTACCATAATGAAAGTGCGTTAATGAAAAGAAAACGGTTATGGAAATGCACAGTGCAGGAAAGATCAGGTAAATGAAAACTCGGAGTACTGCTGTTAAAGTTATTCAGCAATGACATTTTCCACATTCCGAGCTCAGATAGATGTTCTTTCCAACATATAAATCATCTTTAGTTCCAAATCTTTAATGTTTGGACCCTTGTTGCATCAACAATCTGAACGTCCAATTTCATTTGCAATATACCGGGTGAGTTTTTTAAGTTGAAACTTTCAAATATCTCGGAAAATAAGCCCTCTACGATAAAAATTACCATTATCAAAATTAAATCATTCTGGAGGGGAAATACATTAGTGCTAAAAATAGGACCCACCCCCTGTTTGTAAGGGGGTGGGGGACAACTTGGAAACTAAGATAGGAACCCCTATTTTTTATTGCAGATTCGGATTCTACGGCTAAAAGTACGTAGGATTTCCTTGAATCATTTTTTTTCGATTCATGATAGATGGCGCTGTAATAGGAGATATTACATTTGTTCCGATTTCTCCTACTGAGAACATTACGCATACGATTCTGCAATATGTTTGCATTAAAATTAACACGTGTTCAATGTAAATACTTGAAATTAGTTTTAAACAAATTGTATTTCTTAAATTTAAAAAACAAAACTACTTTTAGCGTAACACAGGAACAACGACGGCGATGATTTTGCATAGGAACATGCGACTAAATTTCTTTTCAAATAAATGATATTTTTTGTTTTAAAAATATCGATTCAGTTCAAAGATTATTTCGAAAACAATAAGACCTGTTTGCGTAATACCCTTGACAGACTAGGATTTAGCTAAACGCGTTTAGTTAAACTAGTTTAGTTAATCTACTACAAATCCAATTAGGTTGACAGACTATGAAGTTTAGCATACCCTGTTTCAATAATAAAATACGGTAGCGCTATGTTTGTCCGGAATCGGTATTAAAAAAATGTTATTGTGGTACAAATAAAAAAAATATTTTAATTAAACGCAATTTAATTCATTCTCTGAGAATTGTCAGATTCCAGCGAGGTTTGAATACAGACTAAAAAAATATGAATTCCAAATACAATACCATGGTATTTTTTCCGGCACTAGAAGTCAAATATAGTGCAATACTGAATTTTACAATACGCATTCTACGGTAACAGGAATGCACAAATGTGTATGTTGGATAAAAACAGATGCAAAAATAATTGTTGACATGATTCGTTTTCGTTACCGACACAATTGTGATGGCAGGCAGGAAAACTGATATAAACCTTTTCCACCCGTATACACAATTGTGTATGTAAATTTCGATTACGAGAAAGGAACGTGTGAAACATAGAATTATGTGTAAGTTCAAGACCACTATACACATTTGTGCATATCGCTTAATTTTGTTTTCGTCAGAAAAACAACACTAACTATAATAATAATAATAAAATAATTAATGTTATCAAAAAGAAATAATTAATATGTTATTTAATTTATGCGTTATCAAATTATTATGTTTTTTTTTCAAGAATTCCCATTTAACTAAAATCCGTTAAAATACGGAAGCTTATTTACATACACATTTGTGTATTTTAACGTAAATAGGAGCAAAAAAAATGTGTTTGAACCCGAAGCGGCATCTATCATTGTATCACAGTACTAAATGGCATTGTCCTATTTATAAATTTTAACCTTCATTGTTAGATGGCGCTCTCGTTAAACCCATTTTTATGCGATAAACTTCAAAATATTGAGAGATTTGTGCACTAAACCGGTTTAGTTACTACACCTAAAACAAAACTCGTTTAGTTAATCTCGAAGTTGACACATTAAGAGATAAACTCGAAAAAATGATTAAACGCGTTTAGCTAATCCTAGTCTGTCAAGGGTATAAGGATATTACAATTATAAAATGGAGTATTTAACTGTACAAGAAAAAATTGAAATGGTCCTGGTTTATGGAGAAGCTGGCTGTAGTCTTGATAATGCGGTCAATCTCTACGCTTCGCGTTTTCCAGAAAAGATTCGGTCACGTGCTTCATTTTACCGGACTATCAAACAATTTGCTGCTGATAGAAGTGTTCGACCGAAGAAAAGGACCCGTCGAGCAACAGTCACTGAAGAAAATAACGAAATTACTGTATTGGCTGCAGTAGCTTATAATCCTCATATAAGTACAAGAGAAATAGCTAGCGAATCCGGATTATCCCAGACCAGTGTTTGCAAAACGACATAAGTATCATCCGTTTCATATGAGTTTACACCAAGATCTTCATGGCGTTGATTTTGAAAATCGGGTAACATTTTGTCAATGGGCAGTAGAACAAATACAGCAAAATCCCAATTTTCTTCGCTATGTATTGTTCTCCGATGAGTCGTCTTTTACAAACCATGGAACTATTAATCGACACAACATGCATTACTGGAGTGTTGAAAATCTACACTGGCTTCGCCAAGTTGAACATCAGCACTCTTGGACAGTCAACGTGTGGTGTGGAATAATTGGCAACCAACTCATCGGCCCCCATATTGTTGAAGGCAACTTGAATAGTCAAATGTACCGAGACATTTTGGAAAATGAACTGCCAATATTATTTAAAAACTTGAGCATAGAATTGCGACAGAACATGTGGTTGCAAAATGATGGATGTCCAGCACACTATTCGTCGGTAGCACGTGAAGTACTTGATCGTGATTTTAATGGTCGCTGGATTGGTAGAGCTGGTCCGATAAATTGGCCTGCCAGATCACTTGATCTTCGCCAGATTTCTTTTTGTGGGGCTATCTCAAAGACAAAGTATACCAACAAGTACCAACAACACGTGAGAATATGATTGAGCGAATAAGAAATTGTGCCGAAATTCCAGCATACACGCTTCTAAGTTATGTACATTCATTTGAAATGCGGATTAATAAGTGCATTGAAGTCGAAGGCCATCATTTTGAGCACTTAATTTAATTAAAAGATGATGTCCACGTCATTGTTCCTGTGTTACGCTAATAGTTTTTTTTAATTTAAGAAATACAATTTGTTTAAAACTAATTTCAAGTATTTACATTGAAAACGTGTTAATTTTAATGCAAACATATTGCAGAATCGTATGCATAATGTTCTCAGTAGGAGAAATCGAAAAAAATTTAATATCGCTTATTACAGCGCCATCTATCATGAATCGAAAAACGTCGTACTTTCGTACGTACTTTTAGCCGTAGAATCCGAATCTGCAATAAAATATAGGGGTTCCTATCTTAGTTTCCAAGTTGCCCCCACCCCCTTACAAACAGGGGGGGTCTTAATTTTAGCACTAATGTATTTCCCCTCCAGAATGATTTAATTTTTATCGTAGAGGGCTTATTTTCTGAGATATTTGAAAGTTTCAGCTAAAAAACTCACCCTGTATAACAAATTGGCCAACCAGTTTGTATAATTCCATTTGCGATTCAAGGCCCACGGAGAAAACATCGACATTGAAAACAACGATATTGAATGAATTTTTTTGTTAAAATCATAAATGAAGGTAATCAAACTTGGTGAAAAATTTTCTAATTAAATTTCCGAAACCCCTATGAAGGAGTGGATTTATGAACTGCTTACAAGGCTCAACATTATCGAAAATGCTCTACTTCTATCCTTTATGAAAGCAATTGATCTATGAAAATCATTGTCCAACAAACTTGCTATGAAATATCAACGACGCACACCTAGCGTAAGATTTTTTTTTCGATCTGCGAATCATGTTGTTTATTCATCTCGGCAATCTGATCATCTTGTTGCTTAAATTTTGGAATCTATAGCTTGTCTAGTTTATCGTTTATTCCATCCACCTGAAGCAGAATCGCATTCATCATGTCTCCTAAATCAAGTGAAGGTTTTTGTTGTTCGGCGGTAAGTGATTCGACAACAATTGTTCCTTTTGTTTTACGAACCGATCCAATTTCTTCCATTTTTAACCGCTTTTCGGTAAGGTTTTTGATTAGGTAGGTTTTTATACTCTTGATGGTCCAACAAGCGATGATTCCTGATGGTTCTAGAACCGGTGATGGTGATCGCTCGGCAACAGCTTTTTCCTATTTCCTTCAGCCGAAAGCCCACAGTTGATCTCCACTACACTCATTTTTGTTGGATTTACAAAATCCCATGTCTGCCAACAAATGTTACGAATTTCGAGCATTCGATATGGATTCGTAACAAACACTCAACGAAAACACTCAGCGATTTAAGATACCAACTTTATTTTCCAACATCGATCGATTTCGACTTGCTAGGTCATCATCAGGAGTATCTACTGATTTTTAAAAGTAAAAATTTGTTATATATAACAGAAAAAAACAAAAAATAAACAAAAGAAGGAGGGACAAAAAATAAGCAATAAAAATTAATCAATTGATCGCGCAGGTGTGCGATTAGTCATCGGCTGAGTAACAAAATTCAAAGTATATTGAAGTACATTTAATTTCCCGACGTATTAGTAAAATCATAGAAAAGGGCGGGGTCTGTAATTGGTGAGAAACGATTTTCTCTTTTAGTAACACCAATGGAACAGTCTATTCTGATGTATCCTAAGAATAGATTTTTTGCTGGAGCATTTCAGTATTAACGTAAATATGATATATTGAGAAATAGTATATACATTCAGAATGAGCGCCCCACGCTTATAGTTTTAGTCATTTTAAAAAGTTTTTTTTAAATATATTTTATTTTCTTACTTTTTAGTCATCGAAATTTTTTAATGTCCAAAAATGTTAGAATCTTGTATTGTCCTCGGAGTTAAGCCTGCATACAAAATTTCAGCTCAATTGGACTATCGCAAGTGGTTGAAAAATTGATTACAAAATGGGCCTACTCGTGAATAATCTCAAAAATCGATTCAATTTTTCGTTTACGTGGCAACACTAATTATTAATATTATAACATTTTTAACTATCAGCCCCGAAAATGCCACGTTTTTACTCTCAGCGCCGAAAATACTTACCATGACAGCTGAAACTATCATGACACAAACATTTTTCGGGGCTGAGAGTAAAAATACATTATTGCATTTTCATGATACTATAACGACAGAACAATTTTCGAGGTTGGTTTTTTAGAAGTTTCATGTGAAATATGGTCCAACTATCGGCTTATGTCCGGTGATGGAAGATGATTTAAAGTAATTTCTGTGATTTTTTTAATCAAATATTCGTTGGCCGGATCCATTCCTAAGAGGTGGAGTTGAGATAAGGTTCGTCAGACTCAATAACTATTCGTTGGCCGGGCTATCGATTCGTGGCAAGCGCTGAAGGAAGAATTAAAGTAATTTTGGAGATATCTTAGAATTTTTCTATGGGGTGGAGTTGAGATATAGTCCTTCAAACTCAGCAAAAATTCGTTGGCCGAACTATCGGCTAATGTCTAGTGATGGAAGAAGATCCCTAAGACATAAGCCGATAGTTCGAACATAAAAAGCCATCATCCCTAAGACATAAGCCGATAGTTCGAACATAAAATATTTCACATAAAACATCTAAATAAAAATAATCGGGAATGGGTAAATAATTAATATCATTTATTTGTCCAAGGCCCGGCATTTTTCTGTCGGCATAGTATCATGAAAATGCCATATTTTTACTCTCAGCCCCGAGAAAATTTTGTGCCATTATAGTTTTAGCTGTCATATAAATAAATATTTTCGGGGCTGAGAGTAAAAATGTAACGTTTTTTGTGGGTGATAGTCAAAAATGTCAAAATATTAATAATTAGTGTTGCCACCTCATTTTTCGCGGATGAAAATTGAGCAATCTTCACAAAACAGCAACTCGAGAATACATTTCAGGTTGTAAATTAAGGTTGTAAACTATCCTAAGACAACAAAGTAAATTATCGGTTGCTTTTCGGTTTTTATTCTACTGAAAAAGCAATAACTAACATTTAATATACCTCAAAGATCCTTGGTATACGGTGAAATGTACTTAACGAACAAAAACTCGATCCCCTTTAGCTATATTATTTCATTTCATGCTGCGATGATAAAGTGCTGTGGGTGGCATCATACCACGAAAAGTTCGAACAAATATTTTGCCCATTTAAATAATTAATTAACAAAATTTGATGTAATAAATTTTCATTTGTGCGGTTTCTAAATTATGTACCAAAAACTTCTGCTGTTTATACAATAAATTTGAAAACTCACTTCTGTTTTGTGTAGTGAAAATTTCAGTTCTCTATAGTAATTAAAAACAAAAAAAAAAACTTAAAACTTTGTCATAGACTTGGTGTGCTGAGCGGTTGAGCGTTACGTATACATATCTCAATTTTATCACCCTCGTAACATTAAATCAGTTGTGCTTGCTAAAATCATACCCCTAAAATTTTTTTGTTTGTTTTCTACTATTTTTGAACAATAAAACATCATTTAATTTTCCAAAAAATTAAATTTATTACAATTCGTATATGTATGTATACCCAAATAATAACAATAATAATAATTATAAAAAAAAAATCGAAAAACTTTATAAATTAAGTACAGCAACAACACCAACGAACGAAGGAAAACCGTCGAGTAAAAAACAATAAACTTTTCATAATTAAAATAAAAACACAAAGATTATAAAAAACAATAAAATGTCGAGATAATATGATAATTTTAGTTAATTAAATATAACATCCATTCTTATGGTATTCAACACTTCAAGTTCTTTCATTTTTTTTCGGTTATCCTCCCCCCTATAACATACTGTAGTCGAGCGAACAAAAAAAAAACTGCGAGAAATTTTCCAATTTTCTTGTGTGTTGTGCTTTCCTCTATTATTATTTTTTGGTTTATTTTTTGCCATGATGATGCCATGCCATGCTGCTACTTCAAAAACAATTTCGAAATAAATAAATGTTACAATATATAAAAAACAAAAAAATAAGAAAATCTATTTAAATATATTTAACTAACTTACTTTTGTTTTTGTTGTTGTTGTTGTCATATTTTCTTTTGCCACACATTTTTTGTTACTATTTTTTCGTTTTTCGCCCGAAAAAAGTTTTCCAAACAAAAACAATAAAACAAAATTAAAATTAAAAAGAAACAAACAAAAAACAAAGACAAAAAATAAAAGGGAAAAGAAATGTTAAGAAGAAAAGAATAAAGACAAACTATAATAAATTTTCTTTTATTGTAACGGTTTTTTGGAAAAATTGTTTAGTCAAGTACACGTTTTTGTGTAAAAATTTTTCGTGTTCCCTCAAAATGATTAATTACTGTGGTCGTAATAGAGTAGCATCGGAATAAACCGTCACATTTCGATATTTTCCTTTGGTTGTGAAATTTATCTCCACACTAAACAAAGCAAAATTATAAAATTCACTGAGCACAAGTTCTCTCATCGCGCTTTTCACGAAGTCTTTAGTGGTTTCGATGTTGTGCCCAAGCATCACCTTTGCGCCGATAAACAACAGTCTCAAACTCACTAGCAGTCCTCCATTCTTGTAGACTTTTTCTATGCTAAAGGTTCACCAACTAATTGTCTTGTTCCATACGTTATTTGGTTTCAAAGTGGGTCACCATTCTGTATTATTATTATATTTTATTATTCATTTTAGGTCAAATAAATTTTGAGACGCGATAAAAATTTTAGTCGGTAATATAAAAATAACTAAAAGGCCAGTATGATTACGAACCAAAACAATAATGAGACAAAGGACAATGGTTATAGAAAAATGATAAAGCCAAGTGTTTGTTAAAACAAAATGATAATGCCCTTTTGAAGACGTGTGTGAAGTTATTCCACGATTATATTCCGGAAAATAAAAAAACATCATCAGGCAACACTAATCAATAAAACCCTTCATTTGCATTGATTCAAAATAAACAGTAGTTGGTGTAGTTAGCCCAGGCCGGATTTTATTAAAATACAAAAATTAAATTCACTCCTTTTAAATTTTGCAAATTTTAGCCATGCAGCCACTAGGGCACGTTAAAGATATGAACTACATAGTCGGGTTAAGGCTATGTAGTTTTGAGATGGTCACAATCATGCCTTATTTTTAGAAAAATTGGGAAAAAACGTTCAGTGACAGCTTTGAGAAATATCCATACAAATCGTATTTGAGGTAAAATTACAGTTAAATTTGAAGTTTTACTATTATATGTCTCACAAATCATTATGTATCTAAGTCTCGTTTAATTATTTTATCGTGTCAAATTTAAATGTTATTTTAGTTCAAACGCGAGTTGTATGGATATCAGATATGTATATGATTGGGCTCAGGGCCCAATTTCAGAAAAATGTCACTTAAGGAGATTTTTTTTTAACTTTTTAAAATAAAGTCGGGAGTGTGTCTATCTTAAAATTATATAGCCTTAATCACGACTGTGAAGTTTTCGACATAATTAAAATATAACAAAACATGGCGGACTACAAAATTTGTCGAAATAACAAAAATGCACATGTATTAGTAAAACAGTTGGCAAAAGCAATGTTAGAATTATTTAAAATGTTGTTATAAAAAACAAATGGTCGTTATTACGCAATTAGTAAACTAGTGACTTTGACAATGATAATAAAAAAAAAAGATTAAAACGAAATTTGAATATCGAACAACGAAAAATTATTCCTATTTTAATACGATGATCTAAACCCATTTGTTATTGACCCCAAACTTGATCAATTTTTTCAAAACTAAAATAAATGGAATTTAGACGTTCATTTTATCGAGGATTGGCCAGTTCACAGAGATTTCCGACGGATTTGGTATATATGTGTAGTTAACTTAAGACATCTTTAAAAAACAGAAATTATTTCCACTGTAATACGATGAGGCAAACCTATTTGTTATTGACCCCAAACTTGATCTATTTTTTAAAACTAAAATAAATGGAATTTAGACGTTCACTGAATCGAGGATTGGCCAGCTCACAGAGATTTCCGACGGATTTGGTATATATGTGTAGTTAGCTTAAGACATCTTTAAAAAACAGAAATTATTTCCACTGTAATACGATGAGGCAAACCTATTTGTTATTGACCCCAAACTTGATCTATTTTTTCAAAACTAAAATATATGGAATTTAGACGTTCACTGTATCGTGGATTGGCCAGCTGACAGAGATTTCCAACGGACATGGTATATATGTGTAGTAACCTTTAGACATCCTTAAAAAATAAAAATTATCCCCATTTTAATACGATGATGTAAACTCATTTTTTATTAACCCCAAACTTGATCATTTTTTTCAAAACTAAAATATATCGAATTTAGACGTTCATTGTATCGAGCAGTGGCGAGCTCTTGCATGATATGTACCTATGTACCTATGATGACGTACCTATGACCTACGATTGAAAACAACATTTTATTGGAAAGGCTAATACACAGCTGACGTGAATTGACATTTTTCCTGTATACTAATTTTGTTCGAAAACCGTGACTTGTGAGTTGGTAGTTTTTTTTTGTTGTTTCATCAGCACACTAGGCTCTAATATAAAATTCACTTATTATTTACATAATAATAATATTAATTTTGTGCGTCTAGTACGTTACTGAAAAAGCAGTAAAACTCCCAACTTTCAAGTCTCAGTTTCCGATCAAAATTTGTACTCTGTAAATTAGTACTCTGTATAGCTTCATATCAAAATGCAAGCTTGCGAGGAAACTTTTCGTTTGACGCCTGGTGATTAATAGCGTAGCATGGTTTTAAAATGAAAAGTCACTAATTTAGTCATAAAAGTCAGTGTCTGCACACAGCATTAGAATGAAACTGAAGAAATTTTCACTTACAACTTTATTGTAATTTAGTAGCTCAACGCTACTAACTAATAATGATTAGTACATTATCTACTGACTTGTTTGCTTTCGTCACCTAAATGTTCTGGTTTTCCTTGGACGTTTTAGGCGCTATTTATACGTAAACTTTTTCAACCGTAGTTCGACTGTCCATTGTTTTAATTTGTCGACATTCATACTTCTACAACTAATTTAGTTTTTACCAAAAAAATAAATTAAAATATAAATATGTCGAGAAATGTTACGAATCACATTTTTTATGTAATAACATTTAACAATATAGTTAAAATTGTACGGCTTCAAAGACGTTGCTTATAGTGCAACTCATGTCGGCTTCCAGACTCTGACTTTGAGATGGTATTTAAAAATTAGTCTACTTTTTTACGATGTGTATCAACTGCCGTTAGAATGGGCATTCTACCCAATAATTGCTTTCAGGTTATCAAAGAATTAATTCTAAAGTATAAACCCGAAAAGCATTAATTTATAATTCAATTTCAGGAAATCTCTAGGTGCATGTGAAATAATAATATTTGTATCTTACGTGCTGATTTAAAGAAGTAATTGTTGACCAAAATTGAATCGAACTCGTAAGTCATTAAAATTGTTAATGAAAATCAAATCTCCGTTTCTCGCTTACTTTGAACTACTTCACAGAACGTCTAAGTTCACCACAAATGTATATAGTTGGTGCTGACATTTTCGGTTGGTCAAAATACTACGCTACCTCGAACTGATGGAAGTAGCATTAAGTCGCCAAACAGCAAAATGTTTATGCCGCCAAAGGAGACTGTGTTGTCTTTTCCACCTTCTTGTATGGAACCATGAAAATTTCGTCGACGATACAAAATTTTGTTGTTCTCTCGTGCAAACGTTTTAAATGCACTAACCTTTTCGGAATCCATTTCTTCATTGTAACAGTGAAGCGTATTTCCGAATTGTCTACATGTTGGTGTCGAAAATAGCGGAGACATTTGATTTTTGAGTAAACAATGGGCGTATCCAGCACACTGAGTGCTCACTAAAAATAAAAGAATTTTTCATATAAAATTTGGGGAGGCCTCATTAAAGCAGTGAAAAACTCAGTGTGCTGGATGCGCCCAATGTCGATAGTTGGTAGAATATGTAAACAATTCGTAGACAATGTAGATTATTGCTTTTTTTTGTTGTTTCCATTGGTTTTCTATACCAGGTCGTCAGCTTATAGTTTTCCAGTTTAAATTGGGGTTTACCAATATTTTGGCAGTTAAAATTCAATTTTTATAAAAAAATAGGTGAGATTGACATATTTTTGTTAATCGATGGCTTCGATATTGGTGCAACCATTTTCATGTTCGTTCGTGGAACAAAATAGTTTTTTCAGGTTTAATAAAATGATTATAAATAGTTGACATTTCTTTAGCGTATACACCAGCTACCATAGTAGCTCCCGTAACTTTCATACCAGACGTTTACACGTTCTTGTCACAACTGTTGATTTGTACACTCAGAAAAAAATATGATAAATACATGATTGCGTTTACCATAATATCATCATTGTATGTTAAATACAAATATTTAAATGATTGATTTTATCATACTTTGATATTCTTGATCATTCTTTTTAGCGATATAATCCAAATGATCGTTAAAACTTAAGTGCTCGTCGATAATAACACCAAGATATTTATACTGTTTTACTCGTTCGATAATTTGGTTGTCAACTATTATATCTGCATTGCTCTCGAAATTTGCTTTGATTGATAGGAGCATGTACCTCGTTTTCGAGATATTCAGTGATAGTTTGTGAAACATCAGCCATTTCCGTAGACTCTCGAGATCTTCGTTTACTTTCTGCACTACTTCTGGAAGAGTTGTTGCCGAAATAGTAAGTAACGTATCATCTGCGAACATATTTATTTTGCAATTTTGAATAACATCGACTATGTCATTGATCTACAGAATAAAGAGTAACGGACCCAGGGCTGAGCCTTGAGGTACTCCGAGATTATTTTGTATTAGTGACGATGTGAAATTATCAATTTTCGTATATTGTTGCCTCCCTTGAAGATAACTGTTAAACCACTCTAGTTCTTTCCCAACAACTCCGTACTTGGTTAACTTTTTAAGTAGAATTCCTCTATCGATGGTTTCAAAAGCCCTTTTAAAATCTAAAAAGACTACAATGATTACTTTGTTGTCATCTATTTGACTTTTCCAGCTATCCAACATTAGGGTTAAGGCCGTTTCACAAGAATGTAATTCTCTAAATCCAGATTGTTGATCAACCAATATATTGTTATCCAATATATCAACCAATATATTGTTCCAGAACAGTCTCATACAGTGGGAGCATATTTATTGGCCGGAGCTCTTCTGGCGTGGTTGGCTTCGAAATTTTTGGAATGGGAACCACTGTTGATATTTTCCATGAATCTGGTACCACTGCTTGCCTTAAGCTACAATTAACTATATCAGTAAAATGTTCAGAGAACATTTGATTCTGCATTGCATCCAGCATGACAATTTTGTTTATACCATCTATTATTCCATATTGCGATTTTATTCTGCTTATTATTTTTAATATTTCGTTTTGTGATGTTTGTTGGAATTGAAATTTTTGTATGTTCAAATCAGCATTAGGAAGTTCAAAATCCAATATTTCAGGGATGTTACGATGAATATCTACCACGCTGGACACAAATGAGTGATTTAGTGCATCTGCTATCTGTTATTTATCGGTGAGAGTTTTGTTATTAAATTGAATACTCCATTGCATCGTATTTTTAGTCTTATACATAGATTTGAGAGTTTTCCATAGCTCCTTTGAGTTATATTGCTTTTCAATGAACTTATTCTTGAAGTAATCAGATTGTTGCTTTCTTAACGATTGTTTGTAAATATTTCTAGCTTTTCTATAGTTTTCCCAATTCTCGCTTGAATTTATTAATTTCAGAATACTATAATTACGCTCCTTTTCTTGTCTTAATAATGACAAATTTTCTGAGAACCAAGGAATTATATTTCTACTTTGAACAATTTTTGTTTGCGTCAGTTGATTAATCGCATTCTTTAACTCCACTATTAAGCTTTCAGCTTTGTCATTCAATTCATTCTGTGTTCTGTAGTACTGCAGTCTAGTGTTTAGGATACAATTTAATTTTTCATCAGAATAATTTTTCCGAGATCTAATTTCTTTAAATTGATCAAATAACTGTGAATTGTTTCTGCTTATATCCACACATAACAACACTTATTTGTTGTTCTTTTATAATTTCACATTTTGTATTTACTGAATTAGTTATCAAAAGATCTATTAAACTTTTGCTGGTTTGTGTGACTCTGGTATAATCTGGAACTACTTGCGCCAATCTATAATCCATGATTAACTGCTTTAATTGTAAACTGTAAATATCGTTGCTTTTCATGTCAATATTGAAATCCCCAAATATATAGTTCGATTTATTATAATTGATAACTTCTTCGAACCATCCATCTAAATTATTTTAAAATGCTGCTTTTGTTGTTTGATATGATCTATAAACTACGCCAAATATTCCAGTTGTATGGTATCCTTTTATGATCTGAATCGCCAAAAACCAAGCGCGGTCCTTCTCGATATTCGAAATTATTTTAAAGCTTATGTTTTGGTGAATATACATGACAACCCCTCTAGTATGACGACTATCCGAATCGCACCGTACACATTTATAATTTTCAATAAAAAACTCCGAGTCGTACATATCTTCTGTTGCTCTAGATTCACTGAGGAATACAATTGACGGTTTATATTGAATAATTATTTGTGATAACTCTAAGAAATTAGTGGGTAAGCTGCGAATATTAGTGTAGAGAAGGTCTTTTGTTTTGAACTGCTATTGATAACTTATTTGGTTTTTCAATGGTTTCATCTTTCGTTGGTATACTGCACAAGAGGTGTTCCAAGTCGTGTGGTTAATAGCAACATTTAAATTGAGCTTTGTATTTACAGCAATGCAATTGCTGCACTTTACTTCTTGACTTTTACATTGACTTAACTTATGATTCTCGCTACATCTTGGGAAACAAAGTTTGCCGGTACATCTATTGCTATGATGGCCATAACCATTACAGTTAAAGCATCTTGAGATCCCTACTGACTCTACGACATGGCATCTATCAAAATGTATATTTAACTTCTCAGCTTGTAAGATTTTTGTAAAATCTACGGAGCCTACTTCAACGATTGTATCAATTTTTTGAGAGTTTCTTCTGCAATAAGCGGTTATTACTTTGATATCACTATTAGCGAGAAAATGGTTTTGTTGTTTTAGTGCAGATACTATTTCATCACTTTCTAGCTTCTCCGACATTCCAAGTATTTTTACCCGTGGTTTAAGCTCCGTTGGTAGTTTTACTTCATAATCAGCTCCCATCTTTTCCGTCACGATTGTCTTTAGTTTCTCCTTGGCATCATTAGTGTTGCACTGCAAAATAATTCCACCATTCGCAATGTTGCGACAGCCCATTACTGGTATAGTTTTTGGATCGAGTGACATTGTTAAATCTTCTCTAGTTTTTTTAGTAGCTTGAGGTTGTTTTGGTTGTAACATAACCAACTTGGTGGGATTACTTTTTACTACTGCTGCAAAAGAGTGTGGTTGCTCCGTCGGTTTTTGAATTTCTTCTACTTGATTTTTAATTTCTCCTAGCTGGTGTCCTATATCTTTAAATGGTTTGCCGTTAAATGTTGCTTCATTTTCATGATAAAAATATTAATTGTGTTGAACTCTTCGTACAACGTATCTTCTTCATAACCTTGACACTCAAGGCAGACGAATCTTGCATATGGACATTCTTTAAATAACTTTCCAATCTTTTCTAAGTTCCAATCCACACAAGCGTAATGATACAATTCCCTGCACCGTCCGAAACATCTAATTGTAGTCCGCTCTCTCGAATCAGTAGCTTTTTTACATTTTTCACAATTAGACATTTTAGAAAATTTTACCGTTCATTCACTTCACAAGATAAACACGCGTGTAAAAGGTTTAACTGTTCTGATTTTTATCGTAATTATGTGAAAAAATGCATTAGTTGCATAAAAATAAAAATAAAAATTTAATTTTTGCACTGGTGTCAAATGTTTTCTATTTTAATTTACTATTTTATTCACTTAATTCTTGTGTTAATTCTCAAACTTTCACAAATCTTATATTACAAGACATTCATCTTTAGTTCTTATGTATATTTTATAACTTTTAGCAATTAAAATTGCCGCTTACTAAGGGCCTATTTTTTAATTCATCCCGAGCAGGCAGTGCGGTGTCAAAAAATACTTCGTATTTTTTTATTCAACCTGGGTAATTTTACCCGGTACACTGCGTTTTTATTTGTGAACTGTGCTTACACAGTGCATACTCGATTCTTCAAATTTTACTCTGAAATTAATGCCAGTGTACGAAGAGTGTGCAAAATAAAAAACAATTTATTACTCTATGCACACCGGATAATTTTACCCAGTACAACCTTTGCTCGGTTTAAACTACCTAGGGTAAGCCTGCTCGCTCGGGTTGAATTAAAAAATAGACCCTAAATAATTTAATTATTTTTCCACGCACACAATATTGATTACTTCATCCAGAAAACAGGGTTTTCAAAAAAAACTTTTTTCTGAGTGTAGTATCGATTCTATACTGGCGACGATGTAACCTTTCCAAAAGGAATCCGGGAAATGGGAGCATCTTCTAAGATTTTTTTCTGTATCCAGCGGGCTTTATAGAATCTAATAATCTGCATTCTAGTTCATATCGAGTTAGTTGTGTAACGAGATCAAATAAAATGTAGGTCTTTAATGTAATTTCTAGAGTATAGTCGATTATCATAACGCTATACGAGGCTAACACCCCAATTCTGAAGAACAGTCACTGACTGAAAAATGGTCTTTTTGTCTTTGTTTTGAGTTTAGTCTTAATTATGAGACTTTCCGTATTCTGCGCGTAGTCTGTGACCAATAAGATTACCAAATTTGTGTGTCTTATGTAAGAATTTTGACTTTGTCTTGAGTTTTGTTTTCGTACAACACTTCGTATTCTGCGCTAGGCTTAGTTGGCATTGGTCTGAACAAAAGTCTTGCGTAATACATGCAAATTTGGTGGTCTTATTGGTCACAGACTACGCGCAGAATACGAAAAGTCTCATAATTAAAAGTAAACTCAAAACAAAGACAAAAAATTTTACCTAAGACCATTTTTCAGTCAGTGACAGTGCTTCAGAATCGGGGTGTAAATTCTACTATGGTTTAAAGGAAATCCGCAGTACCATAGTTACCGTCTGTCTGAATAGTTCATTTCCGATTTTAACATCCGTTTCTTTAGCAACCTAGATGGAGTTACTACAAAACGTATAGGGTAAATGAGTTTTTTGATAGATTTAACTGTTTTTGGTTAAAAAAATGTGCCTTACGGATAATGTTGTTTTTTTAGACTAACATTTTCTAATAACTGTGATTGATCTTGTCTTGAACAAGAATACATAGGTGAGAATTTTTTAATGTAAGCGATATTCATATTGTTTAGGTTAGTTCAGGATTACATTTGTCCGAGACATTCACCAGTTGATTATCAATCGACGTTTGTTTTTCCTGGACCTTTCGCACAAAACTTCTTTTGCTTCAAATGGGGAAGGGGGGTAGCAGAGATAGACAAGACAACAACCAGTTCATCATCTATTGCAAAACACCATTGCTTGGATTAGTACAAACTTGGGTCACCGCTTGAAGTAATCATAGAAGAAAGTCAATAATGGAATAAATCGAAACGAAACCTTCCCCGGAATGCCAGTATACCTTGCTCGGAAGCCCTGGGACCTGGCTAGGATTTGCCCTGTCATTCATTAATCCGCATTCAAAATGATTACAGAAACAAATACTAGAATAAACAATACAAACTCGCAAATATCGACCATCTGCTTTTGTACACGAACAAGATTACGAAATTGGAACATCAAAACTCTACCAGAAGCAGCAAGACTAGCACAATTAAAGAAAAAAATGAAACGTTACAAAATCGAAATTCTAGGCCTCAGTGAATTGAGATGTAAAAACAGTGGTGAAATAAACACAAGCGGAGGAAATTCCCCCTGATTAGGTAGATACTCTGAACGCGATGAATGCCCACTCCTTAAGCATATTTACAATAGGTAAAGCAAAAAAGGCACAAGTGGAATAGAAACCCGTTAATAGACGAATAATCGTAGACGTAACAAGATTCCAATCAAAATTACGAAACAGAACTAAAATTTTCAGTGATATGCCCCAACAAAAGATGCAGGTGAAACAACGTTCGAAATGAGTTCTATGAAAAACTACAAGCCTCAATAACAAGGACACACAGTAAATGAACATGATTATACCGAGCTGATAATAAACATGGGCAATCTAGCATTAGACTCTGTGCGTAATAGGGTAGCGTGAAGTTTCCGACAAATTGACAAAAAACCTTACAAAAGCTTAAAAGTGTATATACATAAATATCCTGATTAAATGTAACTTACACTAATCAAGTGTAGTGGCGGTTCGATGGTCAATGACAAGGCATCGTGGAGATGCTTACGCTTCACGGTATATGAAATTATGTTATTTAGACAATTCTTTATATTTTCTAGAAGCCAACATATTTATCTAGTGGGGCAGTCATAGAATTTTTACACTTTTAAAATTTTTCTATAGTAAAAAGTGTAGTGGCGGCTCAATGGTCAATGACAAGGCATCGTAGAAATGTCTACGTTTAACGGTATATAAAATCATGGATATTAGACAATTCTTTATGTTTTCTAGAAGCCAACATATTTATCCAGTGAGTCATAGATTTTTCTCACTTTTAAAATTTTGATATAGTAAAAAAGTGTAGTGGCGGTTCGATGGTCAATGACAAGGCATCGTAGAGATGCCTACGCTTCACGGTATATGAAATTGTGTTATTTAGACACCAATTCTTTATGTTTTCTAGAAGCCAACATATTTATCCAGTGAGTCATAGAATTTTTTCACTTTTAAAATTTTGCTATAGTAAAAAGTGTAGTGGCGGTTCGATGGTCAATGATAAGGCATCGTAGAAATGTTTACGCCTAACGGTATATGAAATTATGTTATTTAGATAATTCTTTATGTTTTCTCGAAGCCAACCTATTTATCCAGAGGGGCAGTCATAGAATTTTTTCACTTTTAAAATTTTGCTATAGTAAAAAGTGTAGTGGCGGTTCGATGGTCAATGACAACGCATCGTAGAGATGTCTAAGTAAATCGAAGTATGCTATCGTGTAGTACAGCCTCTATTGCATATTTTGTGGAGGCCAACATAATTATGATTGCCATCGAAGCATAAATTTTCTATGTTGGAATCATAAAAATTAAAAATTATGTTGGTTTCCACAAATCATGTAATAGTGTCAGTACTACACGATAGCATACTTAGACATCTTACGATGCATTGTCAATGGCCTTCGAATGGTTGAATTTTCGAATTTTTATGATTCCAACATAAAAAATTTATGCTTCGACGGCAATCATAATAATGTTGGCTTCTACAAAAAATGCAATAGACTTCTCTACGATACCTTGTCATTGACGATCGAAACACCACTAAACTTTCTTCTAAAAAAATTTTGACTCCGCATAATTATGTTGGCTTCTTATTGCACATGGTTGTGGCTAAATTAGCTTGCTATTGTGAACTTATTTTTTTAACAACTTATTTAGTTTTACATAACACATTTTTCTTGAAAGTGTAGATTTACACTTTTTGGGCTGTTGTACAGTTTTTGTCATTTTTAGTTTGTCAGAAACTTCACTATAGTGCGTAACAGTCAGTAAATTTTCACCCAAAACATATACAAATACACATGGACATCACCTGATGGCAGAACAATGAACCAAATAGATTACGATTAATAAAAAATTTCTCACGCCTTTGCAAGATGTTAGGGCATTTAGTGGTGCAAATATTTAAAGTGACCACCAACTGGTAATAACATAATCCAAAATTAAGCCTGTCGCTGTAAAACAGATCAAGAAATCTTCCAATCTACAAAATATTGAAGAAGAGCAATCAGTTTCGAGCAATAGTGGAGACAGATCGAAGAAGCCTATATTGAAGCAGCTACCAAAACACTAAGGAGTGTACCAAGAACTCAGACGCAAAGCCTGTATCAGTGATAAAATTTGAAAGAAAATTAAACCTAAAGTGGCAAATGTGCCAACAAAATACGTTGGACCTGAAACGACAATTTAAAGACGTGGTTGGAAAAATCAAGAAAGTAGTAATTAGTGGTCGTGGGCAATACACTGAAAACATTCTCAAGGCAGGAGATAACGAATTAACAACCGGCGTCTATAACAAACCTGTTAACACCCAACCACCAACGGAACGGGAAGTTAGCAGTGACATTGCGAAAATGAAGAATCGCATGGCCTCTGGAATGGACAATATACAAGGCAAAATATTCAAAGAAGACATATCGGTAACTGCAAAAGCACTAACAACAGTAGTATCAAAAATGTGGAATTTTGGTATTTGAATTCAGAAGAGCATGCAAAAATTGGCAGCATATATCCGTTCCCAACATAACCATAAACATATGGAGAGATATAAGTCAACTTGAAATTAAGAATGGAACAAGCTGGCTTCAAACCAGGGCGAAATTACACTGATCATATCATATTAACACAACACACAACATCATTGTGTAATGTAACGAATGGAATTCACCACTTTACCTACTCTCCGCGGACTTTAGACGTTCATTTGACGCAATACACACCAACGCAATATGGAAGGCACTTTGTGAAATTGACCTCCCAATGAAATTAAGCAAACTCGTAATTGAACAAGTAAACGAGTTTTATACAAAGGCTAACAAAGCGACTCATGCTGTAACAGCACTATATTGGGTAACGGCCGAAATAACTGTCACAGACACGCGACAAGTTGCTGCGTCTCCTTTCCGCCATTTAATCCTCCCAATGTGAATACACAATAATACGGGTAGTTAGGTGAAACAGTTTCGCACTTTAACGGTAACACATACATAAATGTGCTTCATTACCATATAAAAACTTGGGATCAAATTTTTAAATGTGAAGAAAGAATGAACTCTATTTTGAAATGGTTCCATTAACAAAGAAATCAAAGAATGTTGATGGTTGCTAACAGAAATAATAATTTTCGAAATTTTCTACATTCTCTACATTGTCGACACCATTTTTGTAATTTTCTAGCTACATTGTCTACACGTGTAGAATATTGATTATCTACGCAGTGTAGATAGTACGGCACATCACAGGTGATGAACATTCTCAATTACTTTGGCTAACCGGTGTGAAGTTTTTGGACAAAAGTTTTTGGACAAACAGTTACGCGAGTGTTCTTTGTGAAGTTTTTGGACACATTTTTATTTCTTGGACAAAATTTTTTGTAAGTGTGCAATTTCAACAGTGTATTTATTTTATATTAAAATCGAAACAATATTGATAAAACAAAAGAAATTGTTTAACATTAAAAAATCTGAAATGCTCATTATTATAAATTTTTCAATAAATCACGTACCATACTGTATAAAATGATACACCAAATAACAAAAATCTCAGAGATTGGCTCGCATAGTGACTATATACGTTCAAAACGGGATACTTTGAGCTATTTAAATCAGTTAGCCCCATCTCGAAATGATGAACTAGGCTCATGTATTGAATTTTTAAAGTTTTACCAATATAGCGAGTCTGCGTGTCCACGGATGTTCTACTTCTCTAAATCCTCGATCAACACTATATGTAGCTTCATTGTACATTTCTGGCGTGTAGTCAATGTTTGGATCTTGGTTTGTGTATCTAACTCGGTATAGTATGTCTTCATCCATGTAATTCTTGTCTTTTCCCCCACAAAGTCGATGATTGTCTTGGATAACATGTAGTTAATAAAATTGCGAACAGTTGACGAATGTTATTCAGCGTGGATGTAAATGCTTCATCTGCAGGTGTCAGATCCCAATGAAGGCGGATTCATTGTTGTAGTTCGTTGTGTTCGTTCCGTTCGTTGTGTTCGGTATTTTTACTGGAGTTTTATTTTAATGAGTTCATTGTTGATGAAAAAATTACAGAACGATTTTGCTTCCACCTATCGACGAAAAATCGAAGTTTTCGACTTTTGAAGTTTTGCGTTTTGTAGTTTTGAAGTTTGTTCATAAAATATATTTTTTCTTTCGATTGAGATATGCATACAATTTTTATTAAGAATTTAATTATTAAGAATTTTAACAATAAAACAAAAATACTGAAAAATTCGTAAACAAAACATAAACACACAAAATGAACAACGTACTTGATAACAGAATAAAAAGAATGAAAAGTGTCTGTATTTGCTATTATATATCATGTTGTCTCTTTCTTGCCATGTTCCTTCGGTACAAAAGTTGGAGATAGATCAACTTGATGAAAAAAATACCTAAGAAAAAAATGTCATTTTCGACAAATCCTATTGGTTAAAAAAAAACATAACGAACGGAACGAACGGAACGAACACAACGAGCTACAACAATGAATCCGCCTTGTGTGTCGTTTTCCAGCAATTGCATCTCGCGACATGCATCTTGATATGTATTGAACACTTGTCCATTGACTATGTGCAAAAATTGGAAAGACGTTGGTCCTGGAACATTCGCCAACAACAAACGCACAAAGACTCATTCACATTGTTTTGGATGTACTGTGTAAAGTCGTCCCAATGTATTGGCTTTGAATACGACTACGATTGTTGGAAGTGGTTCGCCTTGTCTACGTGGATCCCATTTTTTTCCTGATTTGTTCCATGTGAAATAGCGTGGGACGTTGGTATATAATAATGTTTTTGCGAATTGTCCGAAAACATCAGATTTTTGGCACAGTTTGAAAACTTCGCTAAGTGTTCTTTTTGGTGGCTCGAATGCTCGTTGGAGAGCATTTTCTTCAGTGAAATATACACGCTGACTGTTTTCAAGATGAATCACAAGGTTCTTGACACTTGGGTTTCCTTCGTGTACGGGAAAACTAAAAATACGCCAGACACCTTCGTTGCTGCTGATGTATCTGCCCATTTGGTATCGTGATATTTCGCCGTTTTCATTTATGTTTTGTACTTCAAATACTGCCAAACACTGTCTTTATTAACATATTTGCAAATGTACTTGATGGACTGTACAAAACTGCAAAACTTGACATTAATATGAGCCTTGTACGGTTTTGAAAGTATTGAGTATAATACCACCCACTGATTATCAATTTCAATTTGATTTGAAGTGTTCGACATTCGCATTGTGAACGTGTTGCCACCATTCTCTGCCTTTCTGCACGAAGAAAAGTATTCCAATGTGCCACACCGGGAAAGGAATTACATCCTTGATATTTTTTGCACAATTTTAAATACCGAAAATTTGGACAAAATTGATATAATTTTTGAAAATTTGTGTTTCATTTTATGCTCAAAATACTGCAACAAAGAGTTTCTAAAAGCAAAATTAAAAATAAATGATTTGATCAGGGAGGTGTATAATAAGTTAACTCTAAGTACTAATCAAAGTGAATTTAATTACGCAGAGTGGCGAGAGGTGCAACGAAAAACATTTTTCAGCAAAACTAATTTAGTTCAAGTCCGTATTATACACGATTTTACAAAATATATTTAAACGTGAAAGATACAATTTGTAGTAATGAACAACCCGATTGTGAGCAAAGCTCATTTTTCAATGAAGACTTCCTGATATTTATTATAAAAAAATATATGTCTTATTTATCCCTTTGGCGAATGTGCTTTTCCCGAAAGTTAGGAATATCTGGACGTTTATCAAACTCTAATGCTGAAGCTTGGTTTTCTGTTGTCAAGAATCATTTCACAAAACATGAAAATTTGAGACTTGGTAGATTTATTAATCTTCTAAGAGAAAAAACTTTAAAATTAGAAAAAATGGTACAACTATCCGATCCTAACATACGTGTGTCTGAAAAGCGAATCCGCCAAGATAACAACAGTGTTGATAATCCAGATAGTGACGTACATCAGGAAACATGGAACAAAAAAACGAAAACGGTTAATTCCCCAAAACATTTTGGGTCGCGTTTTTTAGCTCGGTTTAATAAGATGCCATCTCAAACAAAGAAGATCAGTAAACCTAATTTAAAAAACAATGATGACAATCATTTGCACGTTTTGCAAAACGGACATTCTTGCATGCAGAACGAATCGTACGTATCCATCAAAAATACTTGTGCATTTGATTCAGGGGCTCAAATTTTTCTCTGTTTATTTCGTGATATAGAATTTTTCAAAGGATACTTTTTAACGTCAAACAACCCATTTTTGCAGTTTTTTGTTGAGTCTCCAAACGGTGATGAAATTTCATCAATTTATAATGACAGGTCTCAACTGTTGTTAGAAATATATAAGAATAGTTCGGCACTCACAAAGAAAGCAAACATTGTTAATTTAGATGCTACATGTTGCATATCGTTCATCTTGGAAAAGGCACTTCCCTCACCGCTAACTGAAACGATAAAATGTTTGAACTGCAAGCACACTTTTAATTTAAGATCCATGTTTTATGTACCCATAAAAGACGTATTTAGTTTTGTTGAAAGTTCCATGACCCATCTACAAGACTCTATTGATTTGGAAACATCTCAGTGTTTAAAATGTCAAACAAATTTAACCAAACAGTTTTTTAGTAACTACGGCATAGTTTTATTTGACGTTAACCCAACGAACAAAAAATACAATATTAAAATATCGGAAATTTCACAAACAATTACTCTCGTTGAAGACCGATTCTACGTAAAAGGAATTATCCACTTCAAAGAATTAAAAAGTAAACTACCGGGGCATTTTCAAGCATACATAAAACGTTATGACGGCGCTTGGGAGCTCCATGATGACCTTTTGCAATTCCCAATGTTTTTGAATACTTCTACTAAAATCAATCCAGCAATACTGATATATTCAAAATATTAACAAATGCTAGTAACTAAGTAATAAGTAATTCCTAATAAGTAATTAAAAATTAGTAATTAGTAATTAATAATAAGTATATAGTAATTAGTATTTAGTAGTTTGTAACTAATAATTAGTAATTAGTGACTAGTAACTAGTAATTAATAATTAGTATTTAGTAATTAATAATCAGTAATTAGTAATTAGTAATTAGTAATTAATAATTAGTGACTAGTAATTACTAGTAAATATTAATTACTAGTTATTAATTACTAATTAAAATGGTAAGCGTAAGTCTAAATGCATACCTCCTCGTGGTGCCTCCTGGGTTACTCAAAATGAATTATGCAACACTAAGAACATGGCCTATCTTCATAGTAATAATATAAAGTTTAGTTCAACATTTGGAGCATAATGAGATAAGACTTAATATTTCAATGTATATCTTCTCGAACGTATATAGTCAATATGCGAGCCAATCTCTGAGATTTTTGCTATTTGGCTAAGAGCAGTAGAACATCCGTGGACACGCAGACTCGCTATATTGGTAAAACTTTAAAAATTCAATACATGAGCCTAGTTCATCATTTCGAGATGGGGCTAACTGATTTAAATAGCTAAAAGTATCCCCTTTCGTACGTATATAGTCACTATGCGAGCCAATCTCTCATATTTTTGCTATTCGGCTTAGAGCAGTAGAACATCCGTGGACACGCAAACTCGCTATATTGATAAAACTTTAAAAATTCAATACATGAGCCTAGTTTATCATTTCGAGATGGGGCTAACTGATTTAAATAGCTCAACGTATCCCCTTTCGAACGTATATAGTCACTATGCGAGCCAATCTCTCATATTTTTGCTATTTGTCTTAGAGCAGTAGAACATGCGTGGACACGCAAACTCGCTATATTGATAAAACTTTAAAAATTCAATACATGAGCCTAGTTCATCATTTCGGGATGGGGCTAACTGATTTAAATAGCTCAAAGTATCCCCTTTCGAACGTATATAGTCACTATGTCACTAGCCAATCTCTGAGTTATTTTATATTTGGCCTAGAGCAGTAGAACATCCGTGGACACGCAGACTCGCTATATTGGTAAAATTTTAAAAATTCAATACATGAGCCTAGTTCATCATTTCGAGATGGGGCTAACTGATTTAAATAGCTAATTGTATGCCCTTTCGAACGTATATAGTCACTATGCGAGCCAATCTCTCAGATTTTTGCTATTCGGCTTAGAGCAGTAGAACATCCGTGGACACGCAGACTCGCTATATTGGTAAAACTTTAAATGTTCAATACATGAGCCTAGTTCATCATTTCGATGGGGCTAACTGATTTAAATAGCTCAACGTATCCCCTTTTGAACGTATATAGTCACTATGCGAGCCAATCTCTGAGATTTTTGTTATTTGGTGTATCATTTTATACAGTAAGGTACGTGATTTATTGAAAAATTTATAATAATGAGCATTTTAGATTTTTTAATGTTAAACAATTTCTTTTGTTTTATCAATATTGTTTCGATTTTAATATAAAATAAATACACTGTTGAAATTACACACTTACAAAAAATTTTGTCCAAGAAATAAAAATGTGTCCAAAAACTTCACAAAGAACACTCGCGTAAATTTTTGTCCAAAAACTTTTGTCCAAAAACTTCACACCGGTCTTTGGCTAGCTGCTTTGTGTGATATGAGATATTTTTTTTTCTCTGACTATGCTTCATCTTTGCCAATGACGACTGGAAGTGGTTTTTGTTTAGCCTAAGATCGTTGTCACCATTGTCCTTTTCAATCACTGAGCTGCTAGCTAGATTAATAACCTTATTAATAGCGTTTCCCATCTTTCGGTCTTGTTTGAAGTTTAATGGTGATCTTTTCTCGCCAGAAATGCTTCCTGAAATAATTCAAAGCCTGCCAATACTTCATTTCATCAGGGAACGGGAAACAGAGCAGGGTAGCTTTTAATTTTTTTTGGACTATCTAATAAAATCATTTTTGATGAGAATCCGGATAGTCATTGTCAACAATCACCTTGTTGTGGTCCATTAGTGGCAAAGGGTAACTTTCGTCTTTATTAATTTATTAAATTTTTTAATAACAATCTCGGTTGGGGAAAGTGTCGTCCGATGAATCGGATACACCTATATTTTTGTGAATTTTCGAAATATCCCTTTATCATATAGCAACATATCATCATTTATGTACAAATATGAAAACCAAACGAAAACTATAAATTATTTAGCAAATAACTCAAACATCAGCAAATATTTACACAACATACAATTCAAACACAATCAATTACTGTCAACTCAAATATGTCTCGCATTCGTATATAATCACATTAATTTGATGACATAATAAATTAACAACTTCCACATTTTCTTGTTAGGGACGACAGCATCATCGTACACGTGATACATATATGTATCAAGAAAATCGTGTAACATATACACTTGGGATTGCTATATACTCGTAAGTTAAAAATCTGTAAAGATTTTGTTCATTGCTAATTTTAATTAAATTTCCGATTCGAATAAATCCCAATGTATCGCACTAGCAGTAAAGTGTTAAATTGTGTCGTCATGTACAATTTCTAATTTTGTATGTTTTCCAATCTACAAATATTGATTTTAGTACGAGTAGATCTCTCATCCCTCCTAATATTTGTTGTAAACTCATCGTAATTCACAAATTTTAATCGAATTGTTAGAAATGTGATTAGAAAATATATATATAGTGACGATGTCGGTTGATGGGTTAAACTGTAATTTAAAATAAAACGTTTTATTTATCCTCACACACATATTTTTTTTACTGTACGCTCGCTGTACTGTCGTTCCGCTTTTTCATTTCTATGTAATTTATTGGAAAAGTTTTCGACATTCTTATTTTCAAGAAAATTTTCCAACATACAGATTTTTATTTTTATTTTTATCGTGCGCTTTTCATGTTGATGAACAGTAAATAATTTTGTGCTTTTCTTTCGTAAAGAAAATGAAAAATTATTTTTATCCAGGATATAGCCTCCTAAAATGACTGATATTTTGCAATATAAACCCCCCGCAGCAGCAGCAGCAGCCGTAACACAAAAAGAAAAAAAATAAATAAGTCAAAGCCAAAAAAAAATAAAGTCAAATAATAAATTAAAATAGAAATGACGTGGCACAAAATCGAATTGAAAAAACAAAATATATTTTAAAACTTTTTTAAAAAGATGTAGTAAAGAAGCGAGTGGGAGGAAAATTGGTATAAAATCGAGGAAAACTCAAGTCATCGAGATGATCATTACTTGTGTGCGGAATACCGTGAAAATAATCTTTTAAATACAAAAATATGTGTGTTATGAAGCGCGTGGTTTTCTTATTTTCATAATCTGGAAAATTCTTTTACAAAAATATTTTCACTGTTGATGGCTCTATATACACTCATACCTATATGTACAATATATACCAAAGTTACTAAAAGGATCATTTTTATTTAGATTGTTGGTTTATAAAAATAAAATGGAATTTACTAAGTCATCTTGCTTTTTGTTTTGCTGTTAATACATAAAATGGTTGAATTAATGGGTTGGTTGAACTAAGAAAATAAAAAATTCTTGTACTCTGCGGAATGTGATGGTAATCGCTTTAATTTATTTGACTTGTTGATTTTTGGGAAATTTGATTGAAAACCGCGGTTAATTATGTTTTATAGTCGACGCGATGATTAGACGAAGACATTGTTGATGGGCAAAATTGTTGCGAGAGGAGGAGAACTCGATTAGCCCCCATAAATCCAATTTTCATATTTAAAATGTAATCAACATCTATAAACAACAGATTTTATATTTTCATTCTGTGCAATTATTTTATTATTACAAATAAATTATGTGTAAATTAAAATGTAATGATATATATAATATATGACAAAATAAATTTTCTTAATTTTCCTCCCATTTTCCAGCATCTGTTGTACATTGTTGTTATTTTCATTTTATTGCGTAATTTTATTTATTTCCTTCCAGAATTTAATGGATGGGTTTTTCTTACTTATACATACAAAATAAATGGAGGGATGGAAATGTTACATGTTACAGATAATTGTAAGATAAAAATCTGTGTAATGTAATCGCAATTAGCTGTACAACAATACGATAAAATGGTAAATGTGGCAGTTCTTGGCAAATATGATCAAAATTCCACTTCAACGTGATGTAAGATGAAACCTGTGTTCTATGTGAGAATCCAGGGGTGGGTCTAATGAGTTTATAGGGATGCAATTTTGCTTTTCCAAAATGGTTCATCAATAAAACCGTTGGTCATTCGTGATTTTGCCATTTGGACACCAAACTGACTATGCCGATTCAATACCCCGTGAACAGAGGTAGATTTTGATTATAGATTAGAAGTAGGTTTGATGAGGTTATACGGGTGAAATTTTGTTGTATTATAGGGGTGAAAGTTTGATGTTCCATTTTTCATCGATAAAATCATTCGTCATACGAGATCTTGCCAGGTGGACAACAACCTGACTATGCCGATACGATGACCACTACTATAGGTAGAATCTAAATATAGCTTAGGAGTGGGTCTGATGAGGTTATAGGGAAGAAATGGTATATCTGCTTCACAGCCGAAAGTAGTCGATAAAGAAGATTGAAAATTATTAAGCATCGTCAAATCGTTGACTATACGATTTTTTATCAACTTTCGGCTGTATGAAGCAGATATGCCATTTCATCCTTATAACCCCATCAGGCCCACCCCTAAACTATACCCAAAATTTAAATATTGTCATGGGCTATTGAAAGTCTACCTATGGTCATATAAATCTACCTAATCAGATTGGTGTATATATGGCAAAATCTCGAATGATGGACAAGTTTATTGTCAGAAGTAGTGAAAAATAAAAATTTCCCCCTATAACCTCATCAGACCCACCCGAAACCTATATTGAAAATTTGCCTATAATCACACCTTATTAAAGTTTGCCGACTCCAGCCGAAATATATCGTTAATGCAGATTCAAACAAATCAAATTAAAATGACAGCCGATTTTTGACGGTAACATCCCAGCCGAAAAAAGCCGATAAGGCAGGTACAAATTTTATTCCGAAAAGTATTTATTCATTTTAGAAAATTTTATTTTGTTGTTTCTAAAAGCCAACTAAAAAATTTAAAATCAGAAATTTTGATTCGAGACAATTATAAGTAATAGCTATATACCAAACCAAATTTCTCTATGTGCTGTATTAAATGTTTGAGGAGGTAAGACGTGAAATCCATTTATAGTTACATGATTCGAGAATTTTTTAAATGAGATGACATCTAATAATTATCATTTTAAAACGTCAGGGTAATTTTCATGTGGAGAGTACGGGAAAACTCAATTGAATATATCGCACACACAAAATTCGAAAATTCTTAAAAATTGACCGTTTAAAGTGTCATGGCTGGGAATAGATTCAAATGAAAGGTCATAATGATGCTCACACCTGGAAACATTTCTCTTTATCGATTTCCATGTTGGAAGTCCAGAAAACTCAATTGTATGAAAGATCTAAAAAAAATTTTTTTCGCCATAAAATTTCTATCTGCATTATTCGGCTGGCATTTAACCCTTTTTTAATCTGCATTATCGACAAATTTCGGATGGGTATTTTTTGCATTTTTAACCATTTTATATGTTTTATTCAACCGAAACTTTGCGGATTCTTCACATGCAGATCGACCTGAAATTTTTTACAGGTGTGAGCATCAATAATACCTTTCATTTGCATCTATTTCCAGCCATGACACTTTAAACGGTCAATATTTAGAAATTTTCCAATTATGTGTGTGCGATATATTCAACTGAGTTTTCCCGAACTTCCAACATAGAAATTGACCTGAAATTATTTCCAGGTGTGAGTTTCATTAAGACCTGCCATTTGAATCTATTTCCAGCTATGACACTTTAAACGGTCAATTTTTAGAAATTTTCATGATTTGTGTATGCGATCTATTTATGTTCTCTTTATTAAAATAGTTATTTTATTATAGTTTTAATGCATTCAATAAAAAAATTTAATTTTGAATAACATATTCGTATTTAATACATTCTTGATTTAAAAAGAAATTATTGTTTAACGCCAAAATTGTTTGTCTGCTTTATCGACATTTTTCGGTTAACTATTTATACGAATCTGCTTTACGACTTTTACAGGCGAATAATTAAAGATGTTTGTTAATCTGCATTACCGACATTTTTATGTTTATACATTGTGTCGCTACAGCCGAGTCTACGTTATCGACATTTTCAGCTGAAATGGTTTAGTTGTTACAGACGAATCTGCATTATTGACATTTTTCGGCTCGAGCGAGTCGGCTAACTTTAACAGTATATAATCACGGCCCATCGAATCGGCATAGTGATATCTGTGTATGTCTGGCATAGTCTTGTCCAAACAACTTTAACGGCAATTACAAACTGCTTGATAATAAATATTAGATATTTTAAACTTCTTTATTGACAATTTTCGGCTGTATCAAACTACCACTTACAAAGCTCTTCAAATGAGTCCTTTTCCAAACATAAAACTTTTAACGTTAAGTTTTAATAAATTAAATATGGATGATATGAAACAATAATTAATATCGGTTAAATTGAAAATTTTATTTGTTGTTTGTTGTAATATATGTTTTCGGCTGATTTTGTTGGTTAGTCCCTTTCGGCTAGGATATTTTAATTTGTTTAACTTTCGGCTGAAGTAGTCAAGACACTATCTGCATTGTCGATTTATTCACTTTTGGCTAACTTTAACAAGGTCATATTAATTGCAAACATCACTTTAACAGCAGTAGTCCTAATGTTTCCCGCCGAAGTATACTAATTTCCAAGTACATCTGTGAAGAATTGGTTAAATCGTTCCACTGGTCCGTTTTTTTCTACATCCACTCGTAGTGATTAAAGAAAACTGAATTTGATTATCGGTACATTATTGAACAAGCGCATCCGCAGTGAATCCTCTACTTTTATCCGGAAATTATTCTTTTCCGATTCCCAAAGTTTACCTTAAGGATGGTACTTTTTTTTTTTTTTTTTTTTTTTTTTTATTAAGTTCATTAGCAATTTTTATTTACAAGAATTATACAATAATAAAAATATGTACATTGGTAAGAAAAGTGTACCTTTGGTTCAAAAGAACACGGGCCAGGTACACTGATTCCCTTTTAACGAAATTATAAGATACGTACAAAAAAAAAAAAAATTTAACATAACAATACAATTTACAGTATAAAATAAACTTATAATTTAATTAATTAATAATTTACGGTATAAAATACTAATGAAATATATAAATATAATAGATAATAATAATAATATAATCTCTAGACAAAAATTTATGGCAGATGAATCCAATTATTATAATATAAACATCACGAAAGTATAATTCTACTCGTACTAGTGTTAAATATGGAAACTGAAGAGCTCCTCAATATTCTTGGTTGTACTAAGCCAATGTTTTAGTTCTTTTGAAAATAATGATAAGGTGCAACACCTACGAATCTTGCAAGGTAACTTGTTAAAGATAATAGGTGAAATTACATTGAAAAAACTTCTTCTGAGATGTGAATTATATTTTGGGAAATTTTTTTTGAATTGGAGACTAGAACGAAGACTATAGTCTGAATAGTTAATAAATGAGTTTCCGCTAATATTGTAAAAAATTCTTAATACCTTGAAGACAAACATGTGACGCAGTGGCAAGATATCGAGAGTTTGGAATATGGGCCAGGAGGGTGAACACGATTCTTTAAAACACATGATTCGAGCAATGAGTTTCTGCCTATTAAATAATGGTATTAACGTGGTTTTGCATGCACTACCCCAACAGGAGAGACCGTATTGCAGAATTGAATCAGCTAGTGCGAAATACACCATTCTTAATAAATATAATGGACAATATGAACGCAAAACGTACAGTTTCCTTGATACCAATAAAAGCTTAGATTTCAACCCTTCAATATGCGCCTTCCAGTTTAATTGTTCGTCTATTAAAATGCCAAGATAACGATAAACATGAACCAAGTCAACCATGAAACATCCACTGGAATTACAGACCTTATTGCAACCATACTCATGGTACTTAATGGCTGATGGTGATGACAATCCGTGTCGAAAATGTAATATTTTCGTCTTATCGCTTAGATGAAGATTGTGAGCCTTGAGCCAAACCGAGAGCATATTCAAATCACTATCAATATACTTAATGTTATCTTGTAAGCTAAGACTACTGTAAGCAAACGAAAAATCATCAGCAAATGCAATGGGGGAGCCACAGAATGGTTGGCTAAAAATTCCGTTTACATAAATGAGGAACAGTAGAGGCCCAAGGACTGAACCTTCAGGAACCCCTACACTAATCGGCAGAACATGGCTAAAATGACCATTTATTTTGACTACCTGAGTGCGACCATTTAAATATGAATCTAACCACTTGTGGATCGTATCGCGAAAGCCAATGCGGTAAAGCTTCATTACAAGAGTAGAATGTTCCACTCTATCAAAGGCTTTAGTCAAATCTATAAATAACACGGACGCCTTTAGACTATGGTCAATGTTTATACTTATTTGTTCTAAAAATGACAATAGAGCTTGTTCGGTATTTCTGTTCTTTCTAAAACCAAATTGTAAGGGAGATAGAAAATTGAATTTATCTAAAAAGCTTACAAACCTAGCTTTCATAGCCTTTTCGAATATTTTTGAAAAAACCGAAAGAAGGGAGATTAGGCGATAATTATTTACAGATGCTCTATCATTTTTTTTAAATATTGGAACTACCACGGTTTTCTTTAAGGTAATCGGAAAAATTCCTGTAGCCACACTTAGGTTAAATATAAACGATAATACATCAACCAGAAAGCAAGCCGTTTTTTTTACAGTACAGTTTGACACTCCATCTATACCAGGAGCCGATCGGTTTCTAAGAGAATTAATTATTAAATACAGTTCTCCAGATGAAATAGGTGAGAAATGGAAACTACTCATAATATCATAGTGTTCTGTGATTAATCTGTTTTTTTCAGAATTGCGCATTTTGTAAGTAGACTGCGTTGAGTCACCAACAGTTGTAAAAAAATTGTTGAATGCATTGGCAATGTCAACTGACCCTTGAATGGGATTATTCATCTCATCAATAATTTCTGTAATTGGAACATGCTGTGCATGGCCAACTATTATTTCGTTTACAGTTTGCCAGTTTTTGCGAGCGTTTTTGCCATTACTACGGAACTGTCGAACATAAAACTGTTTTTTAGTAGCGCATATTTTCTCGTTTACAGACTCACACAACTTCAAACTGTACTGTTTTAACCTATTATTATTAGGGTGCTTCTTGACCAGTTGGCAAATCTTGTTTCTATTCCGTATTTGTTTCAAGAGATAATCGGACATCCAGGGCTTTAACTTAATTAATTGCTTGTTCACTGATTTAGAACTAGTACATTTATCAATGTGATCTCTAAATATGTTTAAGAAATGGTCAAAAGCCAAAGACGGATCCTTGCAGCAGTATACATCTGCCCATTCTTCATATGTCAGCAGATTAATTAATTGATTGTGATCAACATTCGATACCTCAATGTTTCGACTAAAATTTGTATACTGAATACGCCCTGATATTTTGATGTTAATTAAGCAGTGATCTGATATCTTCAAATCTAAGACAGCATACGACACCTCATTAAAGTATCTTTGATCAAATCGATACAGAATATTGTCTACACAAGTTGCCGAACTATTTGTAATCCTAGTAGGTTCAGAAACCAAAACGTCAAGACCGTTATTGGAGACTAAAGCTATAACCAGCGAGTCTGTATAAGAGTCAGTAACGAAACCTTACAGAATTTAACGAGAACGTTTTATTACAGAATATTCGACATTTTGACCAGCGAATCTGTAACACGATTATTATTGTCAATTGAATTTTTAAATGTCAATCTGCAAAATAACAAATTTACCACGCCACGATTTTAGTCAAAAATGAATCTATTTGAGAAAATTGAACAGCTTTTTACCCTATTTAAAGGACGAGGGGGCAAACAATAAAAAAACGGTCTTTGTGGTACGAGTAATAAATCGCACAAGAGACAGATCACTATGTATATGTAACAAGTATGTAGATTACTATTTATGTAACTACGGGAATTTAAAGATATATGTAAAGGGTTATCCAATTCGAGGTTGATAAAGTAGAAATCTGTATACCGACATCTGTCAAAGATAAACGTCAAGTACGCTGTCATTTATTTAGTTGACATTCTGCCATTTAAGAATATGGAGCATTTAACAATCGCAAATTGGGTGTTGGAAAAACAGGCCGTCGATGCTGATTTTTCGAACAAAATTTTCTTCAGTGATGAAGCTCATTTTTCGCTTGGTGGATACGTTAATAAGCAAAACTGTAGAATTTGGGGCTCAGAAAATCCACAATTGATTGTAGAGAAGCCATTACACCCGGAAAAAGTCACTGTTTGGTGCGCATTGTGGTCTGGTGGTGTGATTGAGCCGTATTTTTTTGAGAACAACCATGGACGAACCGTTACCGTCAATTCTGAGCGCTATGGCCGCATGTTAACCGATTATTTTTTTACGAAAATCGAAGATTATGATCTTGACGATATGTGGTTCCAGCAGGATGGAGCAACCAGTCACGTAACACGAGCAAATCGAGATCTTTTGCAAGAGAAATTTCCTGGACGTTTGATTTCGCGATTGGCTGATGTCAATTGGCCTCCAAGATCCTGTGATTTAACGCCTTTGGATTTCTTTTTGTGGGGCTACGCGAAAGATTGTGTTTACGCAAACAATCCTCAAACTCTTGACGAATTGAAAACTAATATTCGTAAGGTAATTAATGGCCGAGATACCGCCCGAAATGTGCCGAAAAGTCATTGAAAATTACCTCAAAAGAATCAAGGCCTGTAAGAAGTCCCGTGGAGGACATTTGAATGATACTTGTTTAACTAAAAATGGCAAAGATCAATCTGTAAAATGAAATAAAAATTACAATACATTCCGAATATTTTGTGTGTTTTTTTTAAGTTTGCTTTATCAACCTCGAATTGGATAACCCTTTACATAATTTATTAAAGGTAACGATTTTAGAAATTAAAAATTGTCAACAGCAATTTTTTATCCACACTCGAATGACATGTGAGGTTTTCAACATGGTGATGGACCTTGTGCGGCCACAAATGTTGGTGGACCATCAGAATCTATTGAGCTGAAAAGAGCTGATGAAAATGTACATAAAATATTATTTAAATTATTCAAATATAAATAAATATTTGAGCACATAAATTATAAAAATGTAACATATATCAACATACCGCCATTTCAAATATACAATTATGACGTTTCCTTCAGTTTGAGCGATAATTTTCGCTCTTGTTACGGATTGCTAAATGACAATTCAAATTTAACGAAACTGAACGAAAAGTACTTTGAGTTTCGCTGGTCAGTAATGTCAATAAACATACATTTTTCAGATGTCGCTTTGTTACTTAAATTTCTTACAGACTCGCTGGTTACGCCTTAACATTAGAAAACTATCTAGGAGTGGACTGTTTTGTAAAAAATTGATGTTGAAATCACCCATAATAAATAAATTAGTATGAGATACGTCATTAATTAGCTTGGCGAACTCATCAACGATGTAGGAATACTAGTATAATTCAGTCTATATATGCAAACTACGAAAAACAATTTGGAGTTCAGGGTAAATGTAACGCCGACGGCATCGAATGTTTGAAAGTTAAAATTAACTTGTTTACAGTGCAAGTTATTATTGATAAAAATAGCTACTCCACCCGCACGACTGTCATTGTTGCATTTAGCAAATAAATTATACCCATCTAAACAATAATTTTCAATTTCCTCTTCATAAATCCAAATCTCAGAAAGACCAATAATAAAAAGCTTCATTTTCGTGGAGTCAATGTATGCAATCAGCTTATCATTATTTTTCCTAAGACTTCTTATATTTTGATGGATAAAATAAAGTTCTTTTAGATTACTATCCATTGCACAAACTTATAATAATAATGAGAGATGTAGATACAAAAACGAAATTAAATATAATCAAAAAATAATTCAAAATCTGATAAAAAGTAATGTTTAATAAAAGCAACTCTTCGATATCGGTAAGAAAATATACTGCCACTAGAACGAGAATGAGTATACACAATCGTAATGTCGATTTATGGAGAAAATAAAAAAGTAAAATATCCAAAATGAAAAACAATCTTGGGATATTTAAATTAGTTAAAATAATTTTGAGTAAAGAAATAAAAATTAAACAGAATAAACTAATTACAAAATTATCATTTAACAAAAAAATTTGAACTACACAAAAATTAATCCATCGTCTAGAGTATATGCGTGTAATTCGACCATTACAATTCATATACTTCAAAAGCATTTGTAAGGTTTCATTACCAATATAACGCCAAAAAATAAAAAATAATAGAAATATAAAAAAAAATGTGAAACTGTCAAAAAAAAATTTTAAAGCAAATGTAAACAAAAGATCAAAAAACATAAAGTTAAGTATATAATAAACTAAGAAACTAATACTAAAACGAACCAACATACAATTGTGATATTTTTTATCCAGTAGCTCCTTGTTGTTGGTTGCCATCCAGTGTGGACGATTATGCAGCCGGATAATTGACGTGCTTTTCCAGTGTTCGTTCAAGCTGGCTGAGATCGGTGATGGAACGGACGTGAACCACATCTGAATCAGGTAATTTACGAAGTAATATTTTATTGTTGTTGCACCATAAAAATCGAAAATTGTGTTTTGTTTTGAATTTTTTAGCTTCCGCGTACAGTCTACTTTGGTGTTTTGTGAGATGGTGCAACAGACGAATTTTGCTGTTATCCAACCCGGAATCAATTTCGTTCCACAATATGGATTTACAGCTGCGAAATAATTGTAGTGTATGTTGTTTAAATTCAATAGATTTAAAAGTTACAATAAATGAATTTTTTAGAAAACTGTTATCATTAATTAGTTTCATTTTATCGATGGATACGATGGCTTCATTTGATATTGTCTCCCCTGATTTCTGTATAACTTTAGAAAACAGTTCTGGTGTGAGCATAGAATTCCTGGGCAACCCACAGACAATGATATTGCGCGAATTATGTATTTGGTTGGGTAAATCGATCTTATCCTCCAACCAGCTTATTTTGTTGTCGTAAATATAATAATGGTTTTATTATTCAGTCAACAGCCAATAGTCAATGCAAATACGCTTCGTGTTGTCTTTTTTGTTTACTCTAACGACTGTGATAATCGTTTCTAATACTCTCAAAACCATACATTACTCTCCCATATAACGTGTACCTGTATCGGGATATTTCTAGTTATGATTGTTTTGTATTGATTTAGCATAGCTTCCGATAGATTGCGCGTTTCGATTTTACATATATTCAGCATACTTAGTTGGCCTCCTCTCATCAACGTTAGACCACTACGGGTATCTACAGTGAAAATTATAATTTTTGTTAATATTTTTAACAAACTGTCGAGACAAGCTTAACCTTATTCTAAGCATTTTACAATAAAAACAATTTGACATTTCCAATAACTCTGGCTAGAGTGAATTGTAGTAGGAATGAAGGGTGTATAGTCGAGAAAAACTAATTTCTGTTCTCATAAATTTTTTCTACAAGCCGATATTTATTGGTTAGCCCGAATGCAGTCCATTAATTTTTTTTTGAAATTTAATCTAAATACATTTTATTACAGATATTGTTGTTATTGTAGGTTTAGGACAGTATCTTGATTCGTTTACTCTCTATATTGATACATGGGTATGCGCAAACTTATCAAAATTGTTGCCTTGCCAGTTTTTACTTGATTTTAAACGTGGTTGATGATTGCTTTCGTTAATGAAGTATTTTCCCTTGCGTAAAGTAAAATTACCTCCTCCAATGAGCATCGAACTTACGCCCTTTCTTCGATAACATCTAGTGTACCACTCGACCACGGTACAAGTAAAAACAGTTTATAGAATTTTAAAGAAATCACTGAATCGAATTATTGTTGAACAATCTTAACGAAATTATTCGAAAATCAAAAGAATTCTAAGAAACCAAAACAAAAATAATCAAAAATTCAATTAAAAAAAATCTGGTATACACCTACCTACCTATATATCTTATTGACTGTCGAACCCAAAACATTTAAAACAAATCGATGATGGGCTGCGAGGAATCTTTATAATTCAAAGAACAAAATAGCAGAAAGACGTTTTGTTGAGTAGCAACAAGACCACACAGAATCAATAAAATCATTGAATTATATAATTTAAGAATTATGAAGCTGTAAATTATCAAAAGAATTTTTGGAAATATTTGATCTATGCAAATGTGTAATATCAATAAATCAAGGAATTCGAGGAATCGATAGCACATGGCATCTTTACAAAAAAATAACTAGAAATGGAAAGAATTTAATGTTCGAAGGAACTTGTTCGAAAATAAGCAGATTTCGGTTTTCATAGAAACAACTATTTCGTAGTCCGGTGGCATATTGAAGCTTAATTTTATTTCATTTAGTCATTTCGCCGTCAGATCAAGAAAGAAGTCAGATGTTTGAAAAGAACGATGTGTTCGTTTTTCTATCCTTTAATGGTTCCAGCTTGCTTCTGAGTATTTTTCCTGACATTATTTTGAGCCCGAACAAAATTTCAGATAGTGTACCACCGCACATCAATATGCAGTGTTCAATGGCTGACTGGAATTTTAGGTAGTGCTTTATAAGGTAAAACGCATCTTCGTAATTCTGCAATGTTCTAACTGATTTCGGTTTGTTGCGGTTGACTCAGTTCTGGCTCCTATGTTTCCGCCTGAAAATGGAATGTTATAGTTACCTGTGTTTGCAAAGTTCATCCAAAATGGTCAAAAACGACCATTGTCAGAATTTATTATACGCCCATGTTTCCAGGCCTTTTTGTTTTGTCGGATAATTTTATTTTCGAATATTTTGGTTGATTCGAGTTTGAAGAATCAGGAAATGCAAACTTTTTTGTAACGACTCTCGTAACGAGTTTTGCAAAAGTTTTTTCATCGTTTGGGTTAAACATAGTTATGGGATGATTAAGTACTTCTCCGATTTTTTGCTTTCAGCTGGCATCATTCCAGGCAACCGACTATTTAAATTTTTTCGTTTATGCGGAGAGATAACCAAACACAAAACAAATGAAGTTAAAGAAATATTTTTTCTTGAGTTGGAGGGCATATACACAGCATCTAAAACTTATAGGTGCAAAAATTATTTCAGGTTATACTGCTATAAGCAGTTTAAGTTATTTCAGAAACGACCATAGTTGAATTGAAATTGGAATTGCTTACTCATCCCGCTTATTGTCAAGATATCGTTCGACGTGATCACCATCTATTTCCAATAGACGAAGGTCTTTCAATAATAGTGAAGTTCTTGTTGTAGTCGGGTATTTTGAAGAGAAGCAAATATTCAAAAATAAAAATATGTTGGATCCGATGTAATGGCTCGACGCTTTCCAACTAACACATTGTACTCCAACAATTGGTAAAGTACCAGATAGTACAGCAGAGGAAATGATACTGTACTAACTAACTTTATGACCCCTAACTATATCATATTGCTCACCCATCCAGAGGTACTGTTTCAGCTGATTTCACACTTAATTGTTTTGACTTTTAAATTAACGCTGCTTTTAATCGTTAGGGCTAGCATTATTAGGTGTGAATGACTTTTTAGTAGGTAGTGAATAATAACCTAAAATGAGTCGTGCTTCTTCTTTAATGCCCAACTCTAAATGTCGCTCAATGATTTATTTGGGAGGGGGTCGTATTGTGTTCTTATCGGATTTTGTTACGATTAATGCTTTAAAATTTATTCGGTTGCGGGACCATCCAGAACGCGTTAAAATATCAGGTTCTTCGTAGTATTTTTCCAGCTTATATTGCCGACTAACGCAGATGGACATCCTAACCCATAGCGGATTATTTATTACCTACTGGTTCAAAACTATTAATAAATTTTCGATTATTATGCTGGTATGTCTTCTGTATGTGGGCTGTATGAATTCCTTGGGTTTAACTGCCAAAATGTGGCAGATATACTAAGATTTAAATTACTTTAAGACGGTGATAATAGTACTGGAAATATTTCATTATGATGAAAATTTATTCAGAACTATCGAAAGCCAACATTTACGGTAAAAGGTTGGTAGTTTGGTTTCGTCCTAATCAAACATTGAACTCTTTAAATCAAAAAATTCCGTCGTCTCATCAGACTGTTCAGACTGACTTCGTTAACGTTTTGGTAATCTCACATCGATGTGAAGCTGATGTCTGGTTGTCACCCAGAATAACCCAAAATTTATATTCTAAATTATATTTTTTTATTTAATAAAATTATTCGCCGATAATTCCGGTAGTAATGATACGTGGTATGCATGGCAGTGTTGTGCCGTATTATCTACGCTGCGTCGGCTTTAAAGAAAAAACACTTTGTTAAAAAGTAGAACTTGATACATAGTTTAGTTTTTATATCAAAGACAGAGCTGTGAAACCGTTAATGTAATATAGTGAGCAACGAAGTCAAACAATTTCAAAACAAAATAGTATTTTTCAGACACGGATACTGATCATACAAGTTCATCGGTTAATAATCTTTATAAACGCGATAGTTTTACCAAAGGCTCGCTGGGTATTTCAGGCAATATAACTCCAGTTCAAAAATAAAAGGAATGATGGATCTTTTGGCCAAATGTAAATCTTAGAAGAAACCAAGTATCAACGACATTAAAAATCACCCTCTTCGTACGTTACCCTATCATAAAATTCTACATTTTAATCTAGCAAAACCACACAAATGCCCCATAAATATCGAAGATTTTTTGTGGTTGAAACATGAAGATGAATTTAAACAGGGCAATACCAAATTGGTTGAACACAACCTTAATGTGTGGCCGTATGATTATGATCTTCGATTTATAAACAAAATAATTTAATTTTGCTCACACATGGTTGTCCTAAAATCGGTTATTCAAATGACCGGAAGATTAAACTGGTCAAATGTTTTAAGTTTTTTGCTATTACATGGGCTTTAAACTATTCCAGGAATCGCACGGATGAACTTTGACAACATACTCATCATCATTGATACTGGACTGTGAAAAGTACAAATATAGGATCGGTTTCTAAAATTTTGGTTTTCAAAATCCCAATTTTGCTGAAATCTTAAAAAAAATCAGCCAAAAAGAGGGAAATTTTTGAAATTTGAACCTGACTTAAAGATAAAATTGTAGTTCGGCCATGGTAAATCGAAACAGACTGTTTCTCCCAATCTGCCTGGTTCCATTTAGCATGGTCTCTAGAATTTTATCCGAAATTCAGGGTCAAATTTCACTACAACTCTACAAACTCTTTCAAATTTAAAAATTATCGATTGAGAAATGGCTCAGTTGCATTCCTTATAGTTTCGTGCTTTTAAAACCAAATTTGACATTAATTTGTTACGAAATGGCCTAGTTCCATTTGTTTCAAGCGTTAATATTAAAAATTTTCAGTCCACCTTGATTTGGATGAATCAATTGTTTTATGCATTTTCCACATTATACTGTCTTGAAATAAACTATTAAAATTTTAAATTTTCTATTATCCAAATCGGAACTGACAAGCTGGATTTTGAAATGCGGCATTACGAAAAGCCGGATTTTGAAATTCATTCAAAAACACGAATTTCAAAACCCCGCTTTTTGTAATCCCGCATTTCTCAGAATCCGCCTCGCATAATTTCAAGAAATTGTGAAGTTCCTTGACCACCAAGACGCCCGGATTTAACACCAATTGATTATTTTTGTGGAGTTATTTGAAAGGTAAGGTGTATGCTAATCGTTCACAAACAATTCAACAACTTAAAAACAACATTCGAGCTGCAATTGAGGTCACTGATCCGCTTGTAGACGAAGCCATGGTAGGCATACGAGTATGAACGATATTGTTTTTCATACATAAATGGCATAGAACCACCTTTCCTTATCAATAAAATTTATTGACTATAATCATCCCAAAATGTGTGTTTTATTTACAAATGAAAGACGAATTAATTAAATTGGAAAATATACTTTTTAACTCAATTTGTTTAGTCGTACGAATTTATTTTTCATTTTTATTTGTTGTTACAACAAAAAAATGCTAAAGCTGAGAGAAAATTATTTTGCTGTATTGCAGATAAAATTTTGCTCCTGTCTCTGAAAGCAGACTACGAAAAATTGTATACAGGCTGCGGCAAGTTTTAGTTTGCGAATTAAGAAATCGCAATTTTCGAAGTAGAGGTAGCGCTTTACGGTTTATGTTTCTGGGTTGCACTTTATGGTTTCTAACCATAATGTTAACGTTGCGGAGACGATCGCGGGGACGGTTGTGCGGTTAATAGTGCTGTAAATATTTAATTATATGGGAAGTTTGTTTTGAATTATCAAAAGCCAACAACGTACTGTTCCAATATTTCGTAGATCGTTTATGAAATCTTTAAGATTCTACACATCTTTTTACATGGACACAAATCGAAAAGAATCTAACGTATGAGTGATAAAGAGGACTTATGGAAACAATTAGAAAAATCGCAGAATTTCGCATACTAGGATTTTACCCCCGAATATTACAACCACCCCTCTCCCTACCCTGTCTACTATCTATACCAGCCATTACTCCCCGGTCACTACCCCCAATCACTGGCCGGCGCTCATTTTCCCTGCAACAATCTCCTTGATTCCGGGAAACTATCCAAAACCGGGCCTTCAGTTGGGGCATTTTAACACGTTCGCCCCTCAAAAGATTTTTTGATTTTCGGAAGAGATTCTCGTATTATCAATTCTATGACACCTAAAGAAGATAATTCATAAATAAATTTTTCTCTTTGAAATTGAATATTACACAAATATGATATACTCATAAAGACTACGCCGCATAGAAAATAGTCATAACTCAAACAGAGGTGTACCCATGTAAAGTCAGAAATTATAGCGACACATATATGCAACATATGAGTTTTCCTTTTTTCTTACTAAAATTTCAACGAGCCTCTTCAAAGTAACGTAACACAAGGTGCCACTTTCTGGGATATTTCATTAAATAATGTCCATCATTAAATCGATGAGTGAGGTCTTCGGGCATCAGGTCTCGAGGTACTCAAGGCCCACTCATTATTTTCACAGGGTAAAAGGACATACTAACCCGCTGACCAAAGATCACTATAAGTAAGCAAGGGCCAAACTTTTAGATCGATTGGCCTCATGAGGCGGGCGATGCCTGGAAGCGTTGCTAAACGAACACGACATTTAGGATTTCCGACAATCAGAAGCACTGCGTTATAATACAAACCTTGCCATTACGAACTTCAGCATCATAATAACTCTTCACTTTCGCGCAAGATACTGTCGTAATTCGAATAGCGCTCACAGACATACTATCCAAATTAAGAAACGAAGTGTAAAGCTCAGTGGCGGACGGACATTTTCCGCCGTTAATGGCACAAAATCATAAGGCGTTTGGCAAGGAACTATATAATGGAGCCACAACGAGTACGGGTAGCGATCACCATCAAGTACTGTCAGAGCGCGATTGGACAGGGTTAGGGAATTCTCGAGAGACAGTCGAGAGTCGTAAGTCGAAAAAAAATTTCAAGGCCACCGATTTTCGCTCACAATCACGGTTACATTCACGTAGTGGATCTACCTCCAGAGAAGAACGTAATCCTCCCAAACAATTACAAAAATCGACTAAGTCACACGGTCCCGTCGGCAACGAATAACGCAACCACAAACATGAGCCGACTACTTCACGTGCATGACAACATAACTTTTGTAATAGACAAAGGAGCTGTCCATTCGATGCTCCATAACTCACGCGTTATTTTGTACGAACATTTTTGATGTGTAAACATCTTTACGCGCGCCTACCAAAATTTTTTGTATTAGAGTAAACTTGTAAATGAAACGAACGGAAATGACGTATACCTACTTCGTTCGAAAAAAAAGCGAGAAACTCAACAAAAACAATTTTTACTATACATGGCATGCTTTTATGTATATGTATAATAGTAGGGAAAATGAAAAAATTAATTTAATGAATGAAATAGAAACCATCGACATTTCCATCGATCAGAAAAATCAAAAAAAAATTACGATACGAAATACGAATTACGATTACGAAATTGCATACTCATACGATTAAAAACACAGTAAACAACTGCTGTATATTGCTTTATCACGAGTGACGAGTCTCTAGGCGCTGTTCATCACGTCGGCTATCACTGATCATGTCTTCTACTGAATGGGGTTATAATGACATCTCGTTTTTAACATTGAACTGCAAGAGCCTCAGGTCACAGTCACGCAGGTATGCTCAATTCATTTGGTTTTCGAGACCTGGCTGCGCAATGACGAACTTGTTAATATCCCTACGTTTGAATGCTGTTTTCAGTTCAATAGAGATGGTCAGTTGGCTGCCGGAGTAGCAATTCCGTCAAAAGATCCATAAAATGAGCATAGTGGACACAAATAATTTGCCGTACTTTTTCAAAACCAATATTGATGTAACAAATGGACTGGCGAATGGAAATATGGGCTGTCTAAAGTATATCGAATGCATAGGCATCCTAACCAGGACAACGAGAACGATGAAAACGTCGACAGTAAAAAATGCCAAACGGCTCTGGATGGATTTCGGTTCAAATTCACAAGTTGGCAAGAAGGTCAGGTGGCTTGAAGCTGGATGGGCGCAGAAAACGAATATCGACCGATGTTTGGTGCCCATTTCTAGAAAAAGCTCAACTATTAATCGAAACAACAATTAATGTTAAGCATAAACAACAATTAATGTAAAGCGTCGTACCTTCATGTGCCACCACAATTCATGCATCACACGGTGGTACATACAACGAGATAGTCAGTATATACTCTTACGATAAAAGACACAGTTAACAAATTGTGTATATTGCTTTAGCACGAGTAACGACTCTCGAAGGACTGTTCATCACGTCGGCTATCGATGATCATGTCGTCTACCATGGACGTAAAAATGGGACCTCAATGGGTCTTCTTCAAAATTAGGTATCGCGCCTCACCACAAATCCGCTTTATCCGTTGTAATGGCGAATTTTGTACGAGATAATAATGACGTCTGGTTTTTAACATTGAACTGTCAGAGTCTTAGGTCATACACATCACCTCGACCTAACTGACACAGTCACGCAAGGATGCTCAATTTTCTTGCTTTTCCAGATCAGCGTTCAGTTCAAGAGAGACGGTGTGTGAGCTGCCGGAGTAACAATATATAAAAATTCAAATAGAATACTCATACCATACAGTCACCTCGCATAAAGAAATCATCGTTGGACAAACAACTGGTATGAGCGTAACAACACAACTTGGAGAATTTTTGAAATTCTTTAGGATAAGGGGGCAAGGACGAAATGTATGAACTTCATTATGTCTTCGAAAGATTTATTCGGCGAGGTTAATACAATAGGTTAATACAATCATCAATGATATATATACGGCTGAACTTCAGCTTCTCAATGGGAATAAGATGCTTTCTGTAGTTGTATTAACCTCGCCGAATAAATCTTTCGAAGACATAATGAAGTTCATACATTTCGTCCTTGCCCCATATCCTAAAGAACTTCAAAAATTCTCGAAGGAGACTATCATCTTTTGCCGGTGATTATGAGCGGGGATTTCAATATTAATGTTGCTGTTCCTCAAGCTGAACCACTTATAAACTTCCTGCGAGACGAATTCGATTTGTACATGAACTCAGATCGAAATATATTTACTACTAGATATGAGACGACCATATTGTGCAGTTTTTCAATAAAAATTTTTAAAGTTAGAGTCGACAGTATATAATATATCTTATTTTAGCTACCAAAATCCAATTGCTTCGATTATACCGAAAGAGTAATAGACCAATTTAACGATAATAAACAAATGAAAAACTCTGGTTAGTAAAATTGCATTCCTTCTTCCTTCAAAGTAAACTGTACCCACGTACTATACACACGCCATGTTTACACATCTCCTTGAGAGTACTAATGGACTCACTCATTTTTTTAAAATTAGAATCACAAAATATAGTTTTATGGGCCGCCATTGGCACCGAAATCAATACCTATACGACCAGAAATTGTTACACAATAATTTAGGTCTAAAACTCACACTTTCATTTTAGGGTGATGTGAATCGCTCGACCATTGGGCCAATTTTCTCAGTAAATTCGCCCTTTTAGTCGATATAAAACAAAACAGGCTGATTGACTGACTCAGCTGACAATCAATACCACGACGGTTCCGGTCGATACACCAACCCCTCTTCAATTCACCGCCGACATCGACTACCGCCAGCTGCTAAAGCAATTTTCTTTCATTTACCTGTAACTCGATCACGAAGGTTAGATCCGGTTCCGGTGGTGGAGTTAAGGATTCGCCGCCCATCGACATATCTCGTTTCTTGCACATCCTCCTTTCTATGGTAAGAAAGAAAGATCTCGGTGGCTTATAGGCGGCTTAATTTGGTCACGGTACCCATACCCCACATTCAGTATTTTCCAAAATCAATCTCGTCGGAGCATACCATTTAAATCACTTCGCTTCCGAGAATGTACTCAAAACGGCAATCACGATCTCATTTGGCTTTTTAGAATTTACACATACGCCATACGATCTAAGAAATGGCAACAAACGATTCTATGTTTTATTGACGAGGTTATCCGAGACCTAGACTTGGTTTTCATTTACATTGGCGACATACTTATAGCATCGAAAAATGAGAAACATCACTTGGAAGAACAACTGTTCCGACGACTAGATGAGTTTGGCGTAAACATTAAGAGTTCAAAATGCTTTTTCGGTTTAAATTCTCTCGATTTTGAATATTAAAAACTAAATTGGCTACAATCGTGTTATTGGCACATCTGCTGAACGACACATCCAATTCCGCTGTCGAATCTGTTTTATAGCAACACAATAATAACTGTTGGAAGCCCTTACCAGGGAATTACTTGCGATATATTTATATGTGAGACATTTTCGACATTTCATTGAAGTTCGAGAGTTTATCAATTACACCGACCACAAGCCGCGGATTAGAGAAATTCGTGGGTACGCTATCCCAGTGACCGACACTGAAATGACACAATCAACGAAGAAACTACTAACGAATCATTAAGTTCGAATGTCGCGCTTGTTCACAAACTATAGAGCATTTTACAATACCTACCTTTCAAACCAATTGCGAAATATTGACGGGCATGAATTGCCCATACATCGCCGAACCATTACGACGAAAAATCTTTAATGCTTTATACAATCTTTCATCTCGTGGAATCGATTTTTCTGGACTAGTCTAAAGAAAGACCTGAACCATTGGACACAATCTTTTTATCCTGCCACCGATCGAAAGGGCAACGGCATATTAAGGTGCCGGTTGGATGATTCGAAATGGTACCGGGTCGATTCGAACATATCCATTCTGATATGGTGGGTCCACTTCCACCGTCCATACGGAAGAACGGAGAAAAAGGGTTTAAAAAAAGTATTTGTAAAATGCATGTGCCCCCAATTCAGTTTCTGCATTACAAAGCCTTTATTCCACAATGAAACAAATTTTTTCAGTAAAAAAAAGAGCGAGATAAAAATATAATTTCGCCACATAACAAAACGAAATAAAAACAAATTTTAGTAATATTTACTGGGGAAAATGTTGCCATAAAAAGTATGAAACTCAGTACTTTTTACGGCAACATTTATTGTCTTTGTCACTCTAGCGTAATTTAAATATGTATGCCTCTTCTTTTTGGTTTCTCAGTATTTTTTATTGAAAAAAATTGTTTCACTGTGGAATCCACGCACTAGAAGTCTTTCACTTTTCTTCATAAATAAAAACCAATACAAGTTAAATCCGGTGATCGTGTGCGAAAAGAAATAGGACCTCCTCTTCCGATTCATTTATCCCGAAACATTAAAGCGAGGCCGTGTGTAATCCAACGGAAGCCACAGGTCTTGTTGCCTTCTCATAACGGAATGCCTTTCAATAAATTGGGGAAATCCTACATTAAAAATTCCACGAATTTTTCGTTGGAAAGTGAAAGAATATGCTCTTAAATAATTACACTCCGCACTGATGTTAATTATCAACAATATGCAATTACGCATTCTATGTAGCTTCAAGTCGCTCCAGTAATGCTTATGCAAGTGACGGTATTGTGAATGCTTATTCACAATACCGTCACTTTTAAATATAGCTTCTTCTGTCCACAGAACATGTTGAACGGAGCTTGAATTTTCTTCAATACGTTGCCTGGCACGACGAAAGAATTGAATTCTATCGATAAAATTATTCGTGGAGCAATGATATGTGGTATGACTAACGAAACAGCACAGTGGTTTAAGCTTTGTCGTTTGGGTCGCGAGGTACCGGGATAGAATCCCGATAGAGACAAATTATGATCTGTGATGTAAATGAATACCACTACGAAGCGTAAAGTTGGACATTTAAAGCGAACCGTGAAAAGGTTGGGAGTGTTTCGGCCTCAGAACAGATTGCATAGTTAATAAACAAAACAAAAACGAACGGGGTTCAAGCTTCACCTGAACCGCAAATGTTTGGTTATGTTTTACCAAAAATCAAAAATTAAAGATCACATATGTCATCGCTAATTGCAAGAAGTCGATGGTTATCCAAACACTGCAGTTCCTTGCGGAGTGCATTCTAGGAGCGTGATCGGTTAAAAATTGATCGAGTTCCATCCCAGGTGACCATATTCCACAATTTCTTCCCAAAATCGTTTAAGAACCCCTTATCCATCCAACATACCCAACCCCATCATATTCGGTTAAGAATTGATCGCAGTTTTATCCCTCGGGGCCGTATTCCAGAATTTTTTCCCAAAATCATTTAAGAATCCCATTTACATCCAGCAGACTCAATCCCATCCCAATCGGTTGAGGATTGTTCGAGTTTCTTCCCAGGTGACCACATTACAGAACTTCGTCCACAAATCATTTAAAAATCCCACTTCCATCCAACATACCCAATCCCATCATAATCCCATCAAGCTCCGTCCCAGGTGGCCATATTCCATAAATTCTTCCCAATATCATTTAAGAATCCCATTTCCATCCAGCATACCCAACCCCATCACAACCGGTTAAGAATTGATCGAGTTCCGTCTCAGGTGGCCATATTCCAGAACTTCTTCCAAAAATCATTTAAAAGTCCCACTTCCATCCAACAACCCAATCCCAACATAATCGGCAAAGAAATGCCTGAGTTCCGCCCAGATTAAATTCGATGGAGTAGATTAAATTTAAAAACATTCGGATTTAACTGACTACCCCCAATTAGTCCGTTAAATCGAGGTTTTTCTGTATAACATTTACCTTGTTAAAGTTAGCCGAGAGATTCCAGCCGAAAGATAATGCAGATAGTGTCTTGACTATTTTTAAACTCTCTTTTTACTCTTGCGCCTATCGATTTTTAAATCCTTATAAACTGAAATAAATTCTCCTTCACCCGAATGATGTAATTCGATCCTAAATTCTCCTAAATTCGAGTTCATAACTGATTTTTGCTGTATTCAAGACACTATCTGCATTATCTTTCGGCTGGAAACTTTCGGTTAACTTTAACAGTATATAACATTTTACGTTAAAATGTCACGTAATTAACGCAACAATGTAAAGCGACATTCACCATAACAGTATTTAACGCAGCGTGTAACATGAACCCAAAACTGGTCTCCTAAATGTGTTACCAAACATAAAAAACGATATGTGGTATGCACGGAAATTTTTGTCTCTCAAAATGTGAGAAACAGTTGTTTGAGACATTCCACTAACTCGTGCAATATTTCATGTGAACGTGTGTCATGTGATAATGCAACTAGCATAACAAGCAGCTACAACAATTTCCTCTTGACTTACGACGTTTCGAACATGTGGTACAGTGGTTAAAGCTTTGACACGTGGACCGGGAGGTACTGGGTTCGAATCCCATGAGAAGCTAGATGCAAATCGAATTTTTGCCTTCGATTACGATCTGTTGGGTTCACTTCTACAACAACAGGAGCAAGATTCGTGGTTGAAGCTGCTCGCGGCGAATCCTAAAATAAACGAGAAGAAACCACAAAAAATCAAATAACGAAACTGGGTTTTACACTTATCTAAAAATGTAACAGCAGATCATCAAATCGGTCATTACCATTGCTCCGTGTTGTCTTCCTATCCGTAATGGTTAACTAAAAACTATAATTATATTTAATCTTAATTTAATTACTTGCATTATATAACTTACCAATTGAAAAATTTTGCAAGCAGATTTGTTTACAACCAATTTGTTTGACGTTTAAACGAACATAAAATTTTACTCCATAGCAGAGACATCTACTTTGTCATAGATTATTGTGTACTAAATTTTATAGCAAAACATTTAGTTGTGATATCAAATGGTTAGATGTCTCTACTCAACAACAAGAAAATTGGTGTAATCAAAATTACATAAATATTTTGACAAAAAATAAAGAATTTTTCGCTCTCTCTCTTTATTTATAATTAGTGATCAATCATTTCTGGGTTTACAATTATTAATTCTGAATACGATCGTTGATATTAATAAGTACAACTAAGACCCTCTGATGGATTGCAGAATTCAGTGCCGACCCACCGTCCACGTCAATGTACAGGTTTACATGGAGCTTGCAATGTGCAGGTGGTATACTGTAGTTGTGTGAGAAGGTGAATGGGTTAATGAATGGGTGGTATCACAATGGGCCAAAATTGGCGTTACGACTAAACAGTGTTAAAACTTAGAGAAAATTATTTTGCTGTAGTGCTCAAGTTTTGCTCATATCATATCTCTGAAAGAAAACTCTTCGAAAAATTTTGTACACGGTTTGTCAACTTTTAGTTCGTGAAAATGTGATTTTCGAAGATAGGGTACAGAACGTCGATTGTATCGTTGGCTGTGTGGGCAGTGGCGCCGTCCTGTTGTAGCTTAATATCAAGTCTTCTTCTTCAAGCATAAGGATTGAAAAGTCAATATGGCACGATAACGGTCGCCATTAACTGTTAGTGCCGATCCTTCCTCGTTACCGAAGAAAAATGGCCCTATCATACCTTTGAACCATATTCCGCGCCAAAGAGTTACTCGTTTTGGGTGTATTGGCTTCTCAATAGTCACGTGTTGATTTTCGTGTACCCCAAATATGGTAATTTTGCTTGTTACATAATCGCCTAGATGAAAAACGAAATTCTTTTTCCAACTGAGAATTGGCCCATTCAGCGAAGTGAAAACGCAATATAATGGCCAACTATCTTCTAACTCGTGAACCTATTGTACTTCGCAAGTCCTATCGCTGATGTTCAATTCTGGTTAACGATGGTGGGTTGAGGTCTCGGATGTTGACGCCCACTTTCAGCTACAACAGCAATTTTTCCATCGAATGAGCTGGACGGCGAATCGGAATTGCCGTGTGTATTGTCGCTAGTTCAAAAAAGAACCAAAAGATGTCGCACCCGTTATATACCAAAAAAATGCATTTATTGATTTTTAACTGCTGAATCAAAAAGCGCAGTAACACACTAACTTTCGTCAATATCCCCTTAACTAACGGGTTTCAAGATCATCGCTAAATATCCCCTTGGACATTGGACAATTTTTATTATATGTATGTAATTTTCTCCTATATGTCACAATTTCCCAGATAAAAACTTAGCATTTTTTAAAACAAAGTCACCCTCTACAACAGTCTTTCAACCATCTAGTTCGACTTTCATACACAACTGTTTCGAAATATGCGAAAATCAAGATGCCTAATTCTTCGGACATAAAACTCTGTTTAAACTGCAATTAATATCTGATTCTTAATTTTATTAGTTCATAAATCTGGTCATGATTGAAAACGAGATCGTATATTGATCAATTACACAACATTTTCACGATTTTTAGTGCGGTTACCCGCGGTTAATAACAAATAAAGTACTAAAAAGCTTCAATCGTAAATATTTTTTTAATAATCTGAACTTTTTAACAAAAATGGCTTAAAAATAATATTTTCGGTGACGTAATCACGTATCATAAAATTTCGCATTAAACGTAAATGATTACCTTGTTTACAATTACACATCAATAAATCGTGTGGCATGATGTATAGGTATAGGGCGAGGTATCAACATTTTTCTTTTAATCTCAGGTAATATAAAAAAAGTTTGTCGTATTTTTTTTTTTTAAATCCACGCATTAAATTGTTGATTTTTCAACAGTTCATTCCACGCCACCCTCGCGTAACCCTTGGGGCAAAAAGTTTATCCGTATAATATTTTTAATTCGGTTATACTTTTTGTTTAACTTTAAACATTTTCAAATTAAAGTTAGGCAGTCAAGCGACGTGTTACACCTGCTCATTTACATACAGCATAAAAATATGTAAAACACCTCAAAAATGCGATTTAATGAAATATGTGATATACATACATCATGTATTTGAGTTTGTATACATAAAATATGACCGGTGTGAAGTATTTAACATTTATCAAAAGTGTAGCTACACAAATTAACAAAAAATAAAAATGTAGTTACACAATTTAACAAAAAATGTAGTTGTACACAGAAAAAATGTAGTAGGGTTGCAATTATAATTTTTTTATTTTATATCCCACTTTTTAAACTTAAAAACAAAAAAATAGAGTTAAAAAAAATTACGAAGAATTAAAATATCAATAAGTACCTTCAATAAATAATTTAGAGTGAATTTTATTAATTAATTTTTCAAATTTAAATCTATGTGAGTATTTTAAATAAATTATTGAATGAATATGAATATTTTTGAAAAAAATAAATCTTTATGGTTTTGAATTAACAAGGATTTTAAAATATAACTCGTATAGATAAAAAAGTACACTTTGATGGCCATTAACACATAGTTCTAGAGATGGCTAGAAAAATATGAGTATTCTGGCATTTTATCCGTGCCTTCGTGATTTATTTGAGATATACGGCATATCGATGCAACCCTCGGGGAATTTTCTATCAATTTTACAATATTTGTGAATATAGGAAAGTGTACGTTGAATCGTGTGGCTGTTTGATGGCCATTAACACATAGTTCTAGAGATGGCTAGAAAAATATGAGTATTCTGGCACTTTATTCGTGCCTTCATGATTTATTTGAGATATACGGCACATCGATGCAACCCTCGGGGAATTTTCTATCAATTTTACAATATTTGAGAATATCGGAAAGTGTACGTTGAATCGTGTGGGTGTTTGATGGCCATTAACACATAGTTCTAGAGATGGCTAGAAAAATATGAGTAGTCTGGCATTTTGTCCGTGCCTTCGTGATTTATTTGAGATATACGGCACATCGATGCAACCCTCGGGGAATTTTCTATCAATTTTACAATATTTGTGAATATAGGAAAGTGTACGTTGAATCGTGTGGCTGTTTGATGGCCATTAGCACATAGTTCTAGAGATGGCTAGAAAAATATGAGTATTCTGGCACTTTATTCGTGCCTTCGTGATTTATTTGAGATATACGGCACAACGATGCAACCCTCGGGGAATTTTCTATCAATTTTACAATATTTTTGAATATCGGAAAGTGTACGTTGAATCGTGTGGGTGTTTGATGGCCATTAACACATAGTTCTAGAGATGGCTAGAAAAATATGAGTATTCTGGCACTTTATTCGTGCCTTCCTGATTTATTGTAGATATACGGCACATCGATGCAACCCTCGGGGAATTTTCTATCAATTTTACAATATTTTTGAATATCGGAAAGTGTACGTTGAATCGTGTGGGTGTTTGATGGCCATTAACACATAGTTCTAGAGATGGCTAGAAAAATATGAGTATTCTGGCACTTTATTCGTGCCTTCATGATTTATTTGAGATATACGGCACATCGATGCAACCCTCGGGGAATTTTCTATCAATTTTACAATATTTGAGAATATCGGAAAGTGTACGTTGAATCGTGTGGGTGTTTGATGGCCATTAACACATAGTTCTAGAGATGGCTAGAAAAATATGAGTATTCTGGCACTTTATTCTTGCCTTCGTGATTTATTTGAGATATACGGCACAACGATGCAACCCTCGGGGAATTTTCTATCAATTTTACAATATTTTTGAATATCGGAAAGTGTACGTTGAATCGTGTGGGTGTTTGATGGCCATTAACACATAGTTCTAGAGATGGCTAGAAAAATATGAGTATTCTGGCACTTTATTCGTGCCTTCCTGATTTATTGTAGATATACGGCACATCGATGCAACCCTCGGGGAATTTTCTATCAATTTTACAATATTTGAGAATATCGGAAAGTGTACGTTGAATCGTGTGGCTGTTTGATGGCCATTAACACATAGTTCTAGAGATGGCTAGAAAAATATGAGTATTCTGGCACTTTATTCGTGCCTTCGTGATTTATTTGAGATATACGGCACATCGATGCAACCCTCGGGGAATTTTCTATCAATTTTACAATATTTGAGAATATCGGAAAGTGTACGTTGAATCGTGTGGCTGTTTGATGGCCATTAACACATAGTTCTAGAGATGGCTAGAAAAATATGAGTATTCTGGCACTTTATTCGTGCCTTCATGATTTATTTGAGATATACGGCACATCGATGCAACCCTCGGGGAATTTTCTATCAATTTTACAATATTTGAGAATATCGGAAAGTGTACGTTGAATCGTGTGGCTGTTTGATGGCCATTAGCACATAGTTCTAGAGATGGCTAGAAAAATATGAGTATTCTGGCACTTTATTCGTGCCTTCGTGATTTATTTGAGATATACGGCACAACGATGCAACCCTCGGGGAATTTTCTATCAATTTTACAATATTTTTGAATATCGGAAAGTGTACGTTGAATCGTGTGGGTGTTTGATGGCCATTAACACATAGTTCTAGAGATGGCTAGAAAAATATGAGTATTCTGGCACTTTATTCGTGCCTTCCTGATTTATTGTAGATATACGGCACATCGATGCAACCCTCGGGGAATTTTCTATCAATTTTACAATATTTGAGAATATCGGAAAGTGTACGTTGAATCGTGTGGCTGTTTGATGGCCATTAACACATAGTTCTAGAGATGGCTAGAAAAATATGAGTATTCTGGCACTTTATTCGTGCCTTCGTGATTTATTTGAGATATACGGCACATCGATGCAACCCTCGGGGAATTTTCTATCAATTTTACAATATTTGAGAATATCGGAAAGTGTACGTTGAATCGTGTGGCTGTTTGATGGCCATTAACACATAGTTCTAGAGATGGCTAGAAAAATATGAGTATTCTGGCACTTTATTCGTGCCTTCATGATTTATTTGAGATATACGGCACATCGATGCAACCCTCGGGGAATTTTCTATCAATTTTACAATATTTGAGAATATCGGAAAGTGTACGTTGAATCGTGTGGCTGTTTGATGGCCATTAACACATAGTTCTAGAGATGGCTAGAAAAATATGAGTATTCTGGCATTTTGTCCGTGCCTTCGTGATTTATTTGAGATATACGGCACATCGATGCAACCCTCGGGGAATTTTCTATCAATTTTACAATATTTTTGAATATCGGAAAGTGTACGTTGAATCGTGTGGGTGTTTGATGGCCATTAACACATAGTTCTAGAGATGGCTAGAAAAATATGAGTATTCTGGCACTTTATTCGTGCCTTCGTGATTTATTTGAGATATACGGCACATCGATGCAACCCTCGGGGAATTTTCTATCGTATTAGCTACTGTACTAGAATTAAAATATTCAAACTTCAATCGCTTGAAAACAGAAGGCTCATTCTTGATGAGTTGTTTCTTTATAAGATAGTTAACAGCCTATGTGAGACATCGTCATTGCGTAATATTAATTTTTATGCTCCTGTGGTCGGTATTAGAAACTCTATGTTGTTCCTGCCATCTTTTTCTAGGACCAATCTTGGGTTTTCAAATCCATTAACTAGGTTACAACGTTCGCATAATGAATTTTTTAATATACATGATCTCTTTGTATTTTCTCCGGAGCAGTTCAGATCAACAATCGTAAGAGCATTGAATTAGTTAAGTTTCTGAATTTATTGATGGTCTGATATTGTATTAATTGCTAGTCCATCTTTAATTTTGTATTTCAATACTATATTAGATCACAATGATTGTAATTTACTTATATTAGTGATTTCTTCGACTACTTTTGTTCATCATTATTATTATTAAATATTGTTATTGTTATTATTATTATTTTTTGTTACTTTCGTTTTTTTATATGTACTTATAATTGTAATTTATCGACAGCGTGTTATTGGATGTATGTCTGTTCGCTGTCTAGTTTTGGAATGAATAAAATAAAAAAATAAAATAAAATAAAATATTGTAAAATTGATAGAAAATTCCCCGAGGGTTGCATCGATGTGCCGTATATCTCAAATAAATCACGAAGGCACGGATAAAATGCCAGAATACTCATATTTTTCTAGCCATCTCTAGAACTATGTGTTAATGGCCATCAAACAGCCACACGATTCAACGTACACTTTCCTATATTCACAAATATTGTAAAATTGATAGAAAATTCCCCGAGGGTTGCATCGATGTGCCGTATATCTCAAATAAATCACGAAGGCACGGACAAAATGCCAGAATACTCATATTTTTCTAGCCATCTCTAGAACTATGTGTTAATGGCCATCAAACAACCACACGATTCAACGTACACTTTCCTATATTCACAAATATTGTAAAATTGATAGAAAATTCCCCGAGGGTTGCATCGATGTGCCGTATATCTCAAATAAATCACGAAGGCACGGACAAAATGCCAGAATACTCATATTTTTCTAGCCATCTCTAGAACTATGTGTTAATGGCCATCAAACAGCCACACGATTCAACGTACACTTTCCTATATTCACAAATATTGTAAAATTGATAGAAAATTCCCCGAGGGTTGCATCGATGTGCCGTATATCTCAAATAAATCATGAAGGCACGAATAAAGTGCCAGAATACTCATATTTTTCTAGCCATCTCTAGAACTATGTGTTAATGGCCATCAAACAGCCACACGATTCAACGTACACTTTCCTATATTCACAAATATTGTAAAATTGATAGAAAATTCCCCGAGGGTTGCATCGATGTGCCGTATATCTCAAATAAATCACGAAGGCACGGATAAAATGCCAGAATACTCATATTTTTCTAGCCATCTCTAGAACTATGTGTTAATGGCCATCAAAGTGTACTTTTTTATCTATACGAGTTATATTTTAAAATCCTTGTTAATTCAAAACCATAAAGATTTATTTTTTTCAAAAATATTCATATTCATTCAATAATTTATTTAAAATACTCACATAGATTTAAATTTGAAAAATTAATTAATAAAATTCACTCTAAATTATTTATTGAAGGTACTTATTGATATTTTAATTCTTCGTAATTTTTTTTAACTCTATTTTTTTGTTTTTAAGTTTAAAAAGTGGGATATAAAATAAAAAAATTATAATTGCAACCCTACTACATTTTTTCTGTGTACAACTACATTTTTTGTTAAATTGTGTAACTACATTTTTATTTTTTGTTAATTTGTGTAGCTACACTTTTGATAAATGTTAAATACTTCACACCGGTTAAAATATGTACAAAAAATTTATAATTACATATATAGAATTAAATATTAAAATTAATTAATAGTCAAATGAATAATAACATAATGTGTTCAAATGTAATACTAATATTAATTAAAACAATTTTATTTAGTTTGTGTAATTGCCTCTGAATAATTAATTGGTAGATTATAGCACTGCTATCGATACAGCACACATTTGTAATATATTAATTATTATTATTTTTTTTTTATTTACAGGGTCCAATTGGGCTCGATGGACCAAAGGGTGAAGCGGTAAGTACAAAACAAAATGCTTCATAGTTTAAAATTGTGTGGATAAACAAGCAGTGCTTTCTAAATTTTATAAAATTTATTACCTCTATTTGCGAAAAAAAATCATCTTGCAAGTTCAGGGCCAGTCTTTGGACGCAAAGATGTTGGTAGATTAGAAAAAATTTGGTTTAAATTAAAATTATTTCACTCTGCTGAAATTTCTAATTGGGATTAGAAGTATTTAGCGAATTTGAGTTGATACTGATTCCTGCACTTGGTCGCCTATGTATCTATATCTACCAAAGATATTCACCTACTAGAAAGACAGATAGTGGAAAGTATCGATAATGAGGCTTTCCATTAACGACATCCAAATCCAAGGAGGGTGGGGGGAGGGGGTTTTCAATTATGTGACGTCCATAAAATGTAATCAAAAATCGAACTTTTATAATTACAATTTTAAAAAATATTTACTTCCTAAACATCGGTTGGGACGTTGTACCATCACTTTTTTCGACTTTCAGCTGGGATGTTGCAGCACAGAAGGATTTATATAAATCTACTTGTGATTCGAATCCAAACCAATCAAAGCAAACAGTTCAGAAAGAAGCCATACCCATTTGGAACGATGGGAAAGAAACCCTGGCCTTTGACAAAAAAATCAAACAAACTATCATTACGAATAACACGAGTTGTTAACAGAGAAAAGCTAGTCGGACGAAATTTTGGACCACAACCCGGCCAAAACCAGTCAGGAAATGTAATCGCGGTAAAAGAATAAAACCGATACCTCGCAAATACCGAAACCTGCGATGTTGTCAAATGAACGAAATTGAGTTGAGAAAATCTACAAATGTATATCAGCAGTGCAATAAAAACAATTAAATGAAAATATTACGAATAAAGTCAAGTTAGATGCTCAGCGTAATAATAAGAAAAAGAGTCAGGAGGGATCGAACAAATACTCCAGAAAAAACCAAATAACAGTAATCTTACAAAATTCGTCAGAAATAAATCTAGAAATCAAACTTCGGGTTAAAACTGGAAGGCCATCAATTGAATGCGACCAGCCCGAACTATTTAAAGCGAAATTTGGATCTGCTGCACATGAAAGGAAAGAAGACGAAACTTATACGAGTGTAAAACTTTCTACAGAGTTAAATAAAGACGATTTGATATTTTTCAATTCAATTTGAGAGTGCTGTTAAACCAATTAGTAACGACGAAAATCTGCGATATTGAAAAGTGATTCAAATGAGTATCCACCATTTCTGCAAACATGATTTAAATGGTTTATTTGTTGTGACAAATGATCCAGTTAGAAGTGCATTTAATTGAGTGGAGGTACGAGTAGCACTACATAGCCGAGAATTGGCATTCTTAGTTTTACCACACGGAAAGTTTGGGTCACACCTAGATTCTCGAGGACAAACCATAGATTTGAATTTAGAAAAACAAAATTTTAGACATGCTGGCGAGTGTTTGGCCAAAGTTTTTTCATAGATAAATATAGATGGATTCCCTGTTGTTGCTAATTATATAGATTCCGACAGCTCAGAAATGAAGGTCAAAAATTTAATTCAAACAGGTGCAGAACCCAACACAAAAAAAATCATAGTAATGCCTCTGAGTCTGTGCAAAGGATTAGACCAGTTGTTAATACACGGTGATTTTGCCGGCTAATACTTTGCATGACTCTGCCCCACACCGTATTTACAGATAATTTAAAAAATAAACGCAAATTAAAAATAAATAAAAAAACCGGATGTTCCGCCGAAATAGTGCGACAAATTTGAGGAACAAAACTTGAGGAACGGAGTAAAATAATTATAACCTGGTGTCCCCATCCGACGACGACCGTATTTTCCCGAATCGCAAGTACCCAGTCTGCTGAAGAGACCCTCCGAATGACCCATTGACCCCGAAAGGCCGATGCCTAGCCACAACGAAGCACCATAAGAGGGTAAGGACGTCCCCCAACAAGCCAACCCTCTTCATCCGGAAAGACCTTTAGTGAATCTCCCACATTCACACTTCGACAGCATGAAACCGCCAGAGTGTCACGAGGAGACCGCGAGGATTTTACGGTCACCCCCGAATGGACGACATATTCACTGGTCTCACCACTTCGACCCTGTGGATGTCCTGCCAAGGGGATGAAGGGGAGTAGCAAGCCCAGCCTGTAATATGGAAACGACACAGAATGAAAGTCTCTCTCCCATCATACCGAACCCGTAAAAATTTAGTAATTCATTTTATTTACACACAACAAAAAAAATTGGTTCAAATGATGAAACAAGAGGAGAGAAAAACAACCGGCCAATAAAATAAGAGCCGCCCAAAATTATGGGGCGAGACCAATATAAAGCCCGCTTGCGCGTACGAACACCGCACCCTTGGGGCTCGATTACAATATATATTTAACAAATTTAGCAAAAGGAAAATTTTAATTTTAAATTAAAGGGAAAATAGAAATAAACAAAAGTAATAAAAAAAATAATAAAAAAAACTTGGACCTTAAGGTTGCGGCCTTGGAGCCGTTATGCCACAGGTGCGCACCCGGACCGTTGCGGCTTGATTGTACCAATTCGCGTGTTCCAACGATGCGGCCCAACCGCCGATAGACTACTATTTGTTAGGCCTTGTTGGGCCGCTACACCATTTGGTGTTATTTAGCCGAAACCGTTAAATATCCTTGATAGTCCGTCAAAACGTTGGGCGTTGTCTCGCCTTAACCGTAGCAAGCTAAAACGGCCTCAACTGGTCACCCGCTGATTATTTGGATGTACCGTTTACGTAATACGACATACCCGAAATAATACACCCATGGATAAGTAGTAACCACACCCGTTGAATGCGGCGAGCCTCAATTGGCCCCACTGTTTATTACGGTGTCTCAAATCCGATATTTTATTGTTATCCCCTATACCGCCCTTCACAATATATATTCATACTTTTACCCAATAATCAAATAATTGGTGAAATATTACTCAGGATATCGTATATGTTGCTGACAAGTCAAATTATAACTTTTATTTTTAACAAACTTCAAACGGCCAGACGCCGAAAATACAATTTTTTCCTCAACACAAAATTGATTTTTTTATAATCACACACACGTAGATCTAAATATTTTATTATCCAAACTCGACTCTAATTTTTAATCAAAATTAAAAAACAAACTAAACTTGTATAATTATTATTTTCCTTTTCTTTTTATACAAAAAAAAAACTGAATCAAAAACTAGCCTCCGTTTTTACAAATCAATACTTGACTCTATCGATCTTAATTTTTCTTCACAACCAAAACGAGGCTGGCTTTACCAATTCTCGCGCCAAATAACCACGATGCAGAAAAATATTTTTCTTATATATGTTTCCCGTTCTCGCCCATGCAGTTGATGAGCGGCCCAAAAAGAGAACGAACATGACGCGCTAAAACAAAAAACACAAAAAAAAATATTTATCTACATCTCACCTGCTCTTACACACGCACAAGGGCACACATTGGTCTCGCTCCAAAAATCAATATTTGGTAATGCTATAGTGTGGTTAATCTGACATAACACAAAAAATAGCTCATTAAATTCCCATCGAACCAAACATAGTACTGCTACTCATATACAGAGGGCAAAGCCACAATGATCAATAATAAATTACAAATTAAGAAAAATGAAATCGGGATAGGAATTTAAATGTGACCAATTAAATGACCAATCAGTCGTAACACTGTTAAAAATTTCACTAAAATTTCGGACGTCACTTATGGACAGCGCCGTTGCAAAAAATGTCTGCTAAGCCGACAGTAAAAAATTGATTGACGGGACTGTTGGACCAAGCACTGGACAAGATGTGTCGCATAATGCCGGTACTATTCCTACAGCCACACATAGCAAGAGGGAAGGATTGACTATATTTTTTCAACAAAAGATATCATCAAAGACATGTACCAAAAATATTCACTAATTAAAGGGTCTTTCAATAAGGACATATTTACTCATTTTTTTATTTGAAATAATATTTGATGGCATTAAGTATGGAATTAAACGTCGTTCAAATGCCATCATTCGGGAGGTTCAATTTTCGATGAGTTTGCCGCGTAAAGCTGACTGAATTTGCTGAATCTTGCTGGATGGCTTTTGTTATGTTGACTTTGAGGGCGTTTAAAGGCGTTAAATAACACGCCTCTGTTGGCCAGTTCACGCTGCTGCAGCCGCGTGAGATAACCATGCCCCCAAATCGCTCGTGCAGAATGTCTATCGTGATATGCACTGTGTGGCACGTAGTTGTTTGAATCACTTGTCATCAGCATCCATATCATCCAGTTTAGGACACAAGAAGTTGCTGATCATCGCTTTGTAAGGCTCGTCGTTGACGGTTAAGGCAATGCCAGTTTCTCACGCACAGCAGTAAATGATGAGATGTGCGATAGAAAGAGAGATAGAGGAAGTAAAAATGAGTCGATAATGTAGATAATTTTTTGCTGAGCTGACAATAAAATAATGCTTGATTGTTGGGACTGTAGGATCATCGACAAGTAATTTTACCATAGATTTACAGGGATGGGCGTTTACTCATCACCCATTGAATCTTGGTGAAATGCCAGCCTAAAATTTTTTTTTTTTTTACTTTTAAAGTGAAGGAAATTTAGTCCACTCTCCGATGTTGCGGTCATATTTTTAATATTTTTGTTTTTTTATGACTGTTGTTGAGTCAAAGAAAGTCAGTTCATTCAAACAAAAAAATAATGTAAGACTACCAACGAACTTTCCTAATGTTGCATTCACGAATTTAGAAGCTTTGAGGATGAGACTATTGAAATTGATTAATGAAAAATCGCTATTGAGTAATTGCAGTTTTAGCGAAAAACTTGTGAAGGTTTTCGTGAAACTGGACGCGCTTTAGATTTAAACGTATCTGTGTTAAGCCGTGCGTGGCATAGATATTTAGAAGCCAACAATATAAAACGGCGTGAAGGGTCTGGTATAGACAAAGAAAAAGTATGACAAGAGAAGATCGCGCTATCGCATGTCACGCCAAAAAAATAGGAGAAGTACTGCTAAAGAAATTCGAGCCAATGTTCCTATAAATAAACAGATAACCATACAGACCATACGGAATTGGTTGAGGGATTATCGGCTACAATCATGTCGACCAATTAGAGTGTCATATCTGACTAATAATCATCGTCGGCATCGAATGAACTATAAGTTGATATACGGACACCGGAATCATCAGCAGTGACGTAATGTGCTATTTTCGGACGAATCACGGTTTAACCTTTATGCATCAGGAGGGCGATGCAGAGCTTGGAGTGCAACGGGAGAATGAATGAAACCTGATTGCGTGATGCCAGTAGTAGCGTTTCATTGAGGTTCGGTGGTTTATGCAAGAAAACCATGGAAGTTTAAGCCAGATTTGGTAGTAATACTATACCCTGCTTTTGGTAGTAATACTATACCCTGCTAGGACCTTACGTAGATGAAATTTTAAGGCTTCATGTGCCGCCTATGAACACACGGCAATTTTTGCAACAGCAGGGCATTCGTTTAATAAACCACCTCGGCGAAGTCCAGATTTAAGCACTATCAAGCACGTATGGAATATGTTGGTGCGATGTCTAAGAAAACGGGCGAAGCAACAAACAAATGTGCGAGAAGTCAGAGCTGCTTTGTAAGAAGCAAGGCAAGAGATTACTATGTCACAAATATTAAACGGTTTAAATATGCCACCCAACGTTTTAAATATGAAATAATGCGGGCTAGAGGTGGAAATATTCGGTTTTGATTTTTTTTTTGTTGTTTTTTTGTATTATGGTTGATTAATTTTTAAAATGTTATTCTGCTATAAAACACCGTTTTAGTATATGCCTATCAAGTACTTAACATAAAAAAAACAAATTTTCTCATATACGTATACGCTATATATATGTATTGGTTAGTTATTTCCCTAAATGTTGCTCTTAGGTAAAAAAAAAATACATAGAGTACAATTAGGCGAATAAAAATAAAAATATGTAATACAATCGAAACATTGATTTAAAAATTAGAAAACAATTAGGCGAATACAAATAAAATTGTGTAACAATCAGCTGCATTTAATATTGTGTAATAACCGAGTTGAATTCGTGATAGTTTTTCCAAATTTGCCCAATTTAAAATTAAAAAATTAGTTTTTTTAATTAATAAATTTAGATTTAATAATCCTCTAAATATAACCGAAAAAATCCATCATAAAAGCTGTATAGTTTTCTTGTAATATTGCTGGTCTGCATAGTTCTGAACTAATCCGTTATTATATAGAACTATGCAGAACAGTGATATTACAACAAAAATTTAGAACTTTTATGATAGATTTTTTCTGTTATACTTAGAGAATTATTAAATCTAAATTATTTAATAAAAAAAAAAAATTTTTTTTAATATTTTTTTTAAAATCGCAGCCAATCGAAACATTCGTTTGAAAGTAAGGCTTTAATATGCTGAATATGCGCAACGTAAAAAACCGTGTTTTTAAGTTAAAGCATAACAGACTATGTCATGCTTTAACTTAAAAACACGGTTTTTTAGTATAAAAATGCTAAATTGTCGGTCCAATATACTAAATGTCAAAAATGCTAGCTGGTTGGTTCATATGAATAACAAGCAATAACTGCAACAGTTGTTGCACGAAAAGTCCCATATATAGACATGGTTTTTTTTAATGGTCTTAGTATGCACTTCAATACAAAAATGCCAAATGGTTGGTCCCTGGGGTCGGTCATATGAATAACAAGCAATAACTGCAACAGCTGTTGCACGAAACTTCAATGAAAAATTTTACATACTAAGGTACATACTAAGGCCACCATAAAAAACCATGTCTATATATGGGACTTTTGACTTCTGTAGAACAAAATTGTTCATTGAAGTTTCATGCAACAGCTGTTGCAGTTATTGCTTGTTATTCATATGACCGACCCCAGGGACCAACCATTTGGCATTTTTGTATTAAAGTGCATACTAAGGCCATCATAAAAAACTATGTCTATATATGGGACTTTTGACTTCTGTTGAACAAAATTGTTCATTGAAGTTTCATGCAACAGCTGTTGCAGTTATTGCTTCTTATTCATATGACTGAACAAAGGAACCGACCATTTGGCTTTTTTTTATTAAAGTACCAAGGCTATCATAAAAAATCATGTTTTTCTATATGGGACTATTTACTTAATTAGTTTAAATTATTAATTTATTTTTACCACGCAACAATTGTTGTCAGTATTCCTCCTAAATGTATACTATTTGTATATTCGCACACATGTATCGTTTTTGTTATTTGGTAGAAACTTGACTTCGGTTTTAGTATTTGTTTTTTTTAAACATATTTTCTTCTTGTGCGACCAATATCACATAAAGACTCAAATATTTGTATTTTTTGTCATGTTTTTCTCAAGATTATCAATTCTCAAGGTTTCTAAATTCTCTAGAAAATCGTCTTATTTGGGTTCGTGAATGAAGCATCAGGAAAGTTTGTTGACAGTCTTAAAGTTTGGAATTTTTTTCTAGTTAAAAACATTTTAGTTTGACTCAAAAAAATTTCATAAAAACAAAAATAATAAAAAATGGACAACATCGGAAAATAGACTAAATTTTCTACTTTTTAAAAATAAAAAAAAAATAAACCGACACTTCAACCAGATGCAAGCGTTTGAAAATATGGTATTTTTTCTAAAAAAATTACTCACACTACACATTTTATAATCCCAGTTTACAGTTCCGGTTCAAGATTCAATGAATGACCACACAATTTAGAAGTTTCAAATATATTTAAACTCTCTCACTGATTCTCAATCAGTGTACATCAACATATTTAAACCACAAAAATACAATTATAATTACACGACAATACTACAATTATAACATTCCTGCTGACTGTATCTAGTGGTTAGTACATATCAGATAGGAAAACTACAACAAACACAATCCATAGCTGCAGCCCTTATCATGAGCAGTACCTGGATTCAATAATTTCAGAAAATCGGGACAAACGGCCGTATGCATTGAAAGATCTGACCATAAAAAAATTGATGAACATACAAACACGCGATATTCATGATATTTAAACTTCAATTTTCAAGATTATTTAAACACTGAACAAAAACAAAACGAAAATTATAAAATTGTGCGTGGGCGACAGAAATCTTCTATCGCGATAAATAAATCTATTTGATAAGAGATGGCGCGCACAGTAATTATTCAATTAATATATATTATCAAGTGTAATACTGGCAGGAGATGACTCTACCAATTCCACCAATATTTCAGCAACTTTAGAAGCGAATTGCGAAGTCTAGTTAATTTAAGTCTGGTGGGACACACATCAGCTATTTCGCAGTTTTAACTAATGCATTCTGTGCCAGCAAAGACTAGACAGCAGCAAGTTGACACAATATTAATATTGTCAACTCTGGGCAGTTTACCTTGGAGTGATTATTTAATTACAAACCATAAATCAATTGCCGTAATGGAGTAACACCTCTTTTGAGACAAATAACAATCAAATTCCAGTTATTAAACTCGCTGCATTAATTTTAGTTCTCTCACTAACTAACGATTGAAGGAATTTCCCGAGAGATTTTAATTTGACGTAAAATGTAAGAACTGCTTTTAAAATATCAATACAACTATATATAATTCTACTATGTACAATTCTAATTTGGGCTAAAGCAGATATTTTAGAATGCCTTCTTATTTCCTCCGACAAAACAATTGTAATGGAAAGTTATTTTTCACTATCACTGTGTGTGCTACTCTGAATTAAATTAAAATCTGAAGCGGGTCTACCGATTTCACAACATGGTGTGTCATTTTTAGTTGTCTCGAGCCCACGTAATAAATTCCGTAAATCGAGGGCCAAAATTCGAAAATATGTGACACCGGAAAAGTATTGGTTCAGTTGAAAAGTAGAAAAATTCTCCAAACTTATGGTTCTAAAGGTCCGCAAAATTTGTTGATTTAGAAGAATTGTACCTGTTCACGATGAACAGAGCCCTGTTTGTTTGAAATATTTTGATCATTGTTGAATTTTGCAACTGAGGTCGTGTGTCAAACATAAGGTTAAAGTCAATTTTAAGTAAATTTTTCGGTAAATTCAATTATTTTTCAAAAACTCCATGAATCGAGAAATTTATCCTAAAAGCGAGTTTTACCGTAGTAAACGATTTACCTTAAGTTTGACACTCAGTCTGAATTTAAAAAATCATTATTTCACCATTCCTTAAATTGCACGTCGTCATTTAGCCTTTTTTATTTAGGGCGCCAAATAATTCAAAATAGCAGTGATTTGTTAATATTTTTCAAGGTCCGCGTGCATTGCATCAAAAATTATCTATTATAGATTATCGTATGAAGAAAAGCAAACGTATCTCGAAAGTGCAGTGCGTAATTTAGCTTCGGATTCGGAAGATGATTTGGCATTTGATGACGATGATATCGATCCTGACTATATCCCTGCAAATGACGCCGACGGTTCAGATGTTGAGCTCGAAAATGTTATCGCTGAGACAAGGGAAACTTTTGACTCAGGGGCCGATGACGAAGAAGATTGTAATATAGACGACAGCACAGATGATAATAGAGATGATCTAAACCAGTGGGTCAATTATGTACGAAGAGCAAAAAGCGCGATGCGGCAAACCGGAAAAATATAGTATTAAGCATCTTGTTTGTATTAGTGAGACGCATGCGCATGATCTTGTTTTGATTTTTTTTGGATTGACGTTTCTATGCATAAACATTTCCCAATTGTAGAACTAATTTGAACTATCCTCATATTTCTGAATTAAATTGAACATAATTCACACATTTGAATATTAAAAATCCTAAAACATAAAATATTACTTCATTTCACCGCTCAAAAGCAAACGAATAGAAGAAGTGAGTAGACGTCAGTATCAAAAAAAAAAAAACGATTCAACCGGAACCATTTATTTTGGTACCTACCATCGAAAAAATGACAAAGAGAATGCACATATACAAGAGAGCAAAACACACAATACAAATATAAAATTGTGTATTGACTTTATATGTACACAAAAATTTGCTCACCTCGTCAACTCGCGCTGTCGTTTTGCGTACAAAATTGATACACAGAATGATGGAAACGATAGTGAATATTATGTCGGTAAAAATGGTACTAAATGGCGAAAATCGGGTCTTAATTTACATCGTTTGCCGGCCTACAATGTTTTGCGCGAACCACTATTTATGGGTCCTAATCCGAATATCAAAAATTTAAATGATGTCGACACATTTTGTAAATTATTTGATAGTTCTATGCAAAGCATAATACCAATAAAAATGCCGAAAAGCAGTATAAGAAGTACATGGAAGCGAATCCTGATAAAAAAAAATTGGTCTGGGAACCGTTAAAAGAGGAAGAGCTGCTAGCTTATTTGGGTCTTCTAATAGTTATTGGTGCTCACAAATCCAATTATGAACCAACGGCTCAACTGTGGAAAAAATTCACATTCCCATTGTATCGAGCTGCAATGTCTGTTTTAAGATTTTACAATATTACTCGTTTCATTCGATTCGACTATTATGCAACTCGGCAAGCTCGAATGGAAACTGATAAGGCGGCACCAATTACGGAAATTTTTCAGATGCTAAACGCAAATTTGAAAAACAATTACATACCTCATAAATCAATTACAATTGATGAACAGTTATTTCCGTTTAGAGGTCGAACGAAGTTTACCCAATATATTCCCGCTAAACCTGCCAAGTATGGGATCAAGATATGGTGGGCCTGTGATTCCGAAACCGCATACCCGTTGAATGGCCAAATTTAAACAAGTAAAATTGGAAATATTCGTGACAAAAAGCAAGGTGAGCGGGTAGTTAAGGAACTCGTAGCTTCCTACAAAAATAGCGGTCGCAATCTAACAACCGACAATTTTTTTTACTTCCGTACCACTTGCAAAGGATTTGTTAACATGGAATTTATCAATAGTGGGTACAATAAAAAAAAAACATGTATTCCCGTAGAATTCAAACCATCTAGATCTAGAGAGGTTCCGTCAAGCAAATTAGGTTTTGGAGAAAAAATGGTGCTTTGCTCCTATGTGCCAAAAGCGAACAAGTCAGTAATACTATTATCTACAAAAGTAGCCGTTCATACAACGGACAAAATGTTATCACAATACACAACCACGCGGAAGACCAACCGCTGGCCACTGGCAATATTTTTTCATATTGTAGACATAGCGGCACTAGCAACTTATATAATTTTTATTACAAATAACCCGTCCAACAAACATACTGTAAAAACTAGTCGTTGGCGAAAATTTTTAGAAGATCTGTCTTTTAGAAGCATTTCCATTTAAATTTTACTGGATTTGGGTTTGACCCGTCTCTCGTAAGCTGTGGTAGTACGCAATCATTATTTTGTTCGTTTGGGGTGAACACTTTTTGTAGATAGTTAGAGAAAGCGAAAGCCTTTTCTAAGTCACTTCTGGCCCAGTGACCATCTGGTTTCCTTATCGGTGGGTTCGATAGCTCTGGCCTTTTTAAACTTCTTGCTGCCTTCCACAGTGAGTAATCTGTTGTTTCTGTTGCTGTGAGCTCACTTAGGTAATTCTGTTTTATTAAATTTTGTTCTTCCCGTATTGCTTCTCTCAAAGCTTTAATAGCTCTATTTAATTTCCATTTATGCAAAGAAGATTGGTGAAGCTGCCATAACCGCCGAATTGTCCGCTTCTCCGCCAATAACTTTTGAATGTTACTTGAAAGCCTTATATTTTTTTCGGAATTTTTGTTCTCCGGAGTAGCTTTTTTTGGAGCCATTTCAATTAGTTGACTCAAGTTTTCTATCGCGGCATGGTGTGCGAAGTGGAACATCAAGATGACAATTTACATCTACTGTTTCTATATAGAGAACCCATTTCGTTAGTTTGTTTGTTAATTGTTGGTGTGGTTCAGTTTTAAATTCTTGGGTACTTAGTGTCACTATCATTGGTGAGTGATCTGATGATAAATCATAACAGTGAACGACTTGAGCATTGGTGTGTGCTATTCCTCGTATTACACAGAAATCTATTAAATCAGGAATTTTCTTTCTATATGTAGGCCAATATGTGGGATGTCCAGATGATAAATAACCAAGGTTTTTCTCGTTTATTGCTTCGTAGAGTTGCTTTCCTTTCGATGACGTCAACCTCGAACACCATTGCACATGTTTATCGTTGTAATCAACCCCTGCTAGAAATTTGATTCCCAACCGGTTAAAGTAAACGATAAATGCTGTTTTTTGATTGCGTGTTTCGGTGGACAGTAGACAGCCGATATTAAAAATTTCCCAGACCATTCTTCCAAGCTGACAGTTGTAACCTGGATGTGATCTTTAGCATATTTCTGGTGCTCGTAGTGCTTTAATCTTCTTTTTATTAAGACTGCAGTGCCGTCGTGTGCTTTTCCATCCGGATGTTTGGTGTCATAAACGGAATAGCCGGTAATATTAAAAAAAATTTGTTTTGTGAAGTGTGTTTCAGATATTAACATGATGTCTATATTTTGTTCGATAAGAAAGGTTTGTACCTCAGTTTTATGTTGCGAGAGCCCGTTCGCATTCCAAATAGCTATTTTTAGAATTGTCATTTTTGATTTTTGACTATGATTTGCATAAGCGTATTCATATTTTGCATCATCATGCTCATTTGTCTTTCCATCATCATCATGAAACTTTCAATGGACTCGGTTAATTTATTTACCATGGTGTGAATGTTTAGGTCCTCCTCATTAGAATGAACTTTGGGTTTCGGTTTGTTATCTTTTAGGATATCTGCGAAAGAAACACCTGGCTATGCAAAATTGCTGGCAAATTTCTCCAAGTTATCATTTTGTGTATTTGCACTCGTTGGTTTGGTGACTATTGTATTTTTTGGTAACATGGCCCTCTGATTAAATTGCATATTCAGCATTCGTTGCTCAGCTCTCATTTTAGGGTTTATTTTGCGTTTTAAGTCCAGATACACTGCGCAACCCCTGTAGTTTGCAGTATGATTTTCACCGCAGTTATTACAACGTCTCACAGATGGGTCATTGCGTGACTTTTCACGCAGTTTGGAGTCTTGGAGCTCACCACAAATAACGCAAACTTCATTTAAGGCGCAGTATGCTTTCGTGTGTCCGTATTCTTGGCACTTTATGCATTGAGCTGGTCCAGACCTCTTCTCAGGTTCTTCAATTACGATTTTGCGATGTAACAAATATTTTAATTTGTGAATCTTGAGAACTCCTTTCGACTTTTCTTCCTCTGGCTCTAGTTCCAAACGGAACATTGGTTGAGGTACCTTCTCACGGTTTACTATATTACCAATGGATTTGGCATGGAAACCTTCCGCAGCAAGTGCAGCTTGTATTTTTTACCAACTTCGTCAAAATGTTTAACTAGGGCTCTGAAGCCATCGATTTCGAAAGTTTGAATTTTTGTTTCGTTTATATTACCTCGTTTAAGCGGGGCAATATAAAGTTTAGAATCTTCAAATCAATAGATGCTTCCCTTAAATAAATTGGAGGCGGTTTCTCAGTTTTCAAATTTCGTACTGGATTGGGGTCAATGACCTCTAGATTAGAGAATCGGTTGTTAAGAGGTATTTGGTTAACACCTCCTTCAGTCCGTGTCATTTTGCTCCTGCCAGCAAACTGGGCAGATCTCGGGCTACGTTTTCTTTTAGATTGAACAGTGATATACCTATCCATTCCCGTTTGCACTAGGGTATTTTCGCACTGACCACGGTCACTAGAGTTCGTCGCACTGAGTTCGTTACTATTATTTTCGTTCTGCATTGTTAAATTTGCTGATGAATTAATTAATAGAAGTGTTTTTTGGGGAAAAAGGCCCCATCGTGTTAACATCATCACTTGTTAGTTACAATTTTATATTAGTTTTTTGCACCGTTTGTATTTAATTGTAAAACCATTCACACAATTGAAAAAAAGATATAACAAATTAAAAAGCACTAACTCTGCACTTTTCGTTTGTTTTATTTTACGTCCAAAACTCACGACAGTAAAATACAAAAAAAAAAAAATTTATGTTTAATTTTTTTTATTGTACCATCTGTTGAAGTAGAGCTAGCGAGGCCTTAAACTTTGGGATTCATTACTGTAACTACCATATACAATGACCTCGGATTACCAGATTGGTTTAATCACAAACACAACCTCGGAAATTGTATACGGACGACGCTTTAACAAAGTGTTATGACAATAACCAGCCGATATTCGTCGTATAGAGGAAAATCTTTAATATACTGGTGTGACGACGTCTGGAAGACAAAAGAGATGGATCGAAATCGATGTTGGACCATTGTTAGGCCTGATGAAATGAGAAAAACATAATTTTACCGAGATAATTAGAACTACAAAATCTTCTAAGTTTGCAAAATCGGACCACTGAACAACCCTCAGTTCGTTAAATTACCTAAATTAATTTGAGGAACTCACATAAAATTTTCCAAATCTTTGAATACAGCAACTACGCAACTAAATTATCAAAAAATTTTCATTCAATAATATTCTCCGGTCATGTGGGTAGTAAGATAGGTTTCTTATGTCAAACTTTAATTCGAAACCACTCCGAGTAAAACAAATTCTTAATGTATTTTCCTTGACAGGTAAAACAATGAAAACAATTAATCAATGTGAATCTATCCTTAGTTTCTAAAATATTTGAAAGCTGTTCACAAATTCTTAGTTTTTTTTTGATAATAGATAGTCTAGCCAGAAGAATACGAATAACAACATGTTTACTAAATTGTTTGACTGGAAATATATCCTTTATAATGAATTTTATCTCTCAAATCTCGAATTCATTGTTGTTATTCACGAAAAATATAAAACGAAAATTATCAAATTTTCTATCGCAACCGATTTAACTGTCGCCTATACCTTAAAAAAAAATATATTCAAATCTAATATTAAGATTCAAATAAAATTATGTTAATCCTAACCTTAGAAAATACATATTTTATTGGTTAGTTTATCAAGAGATTTTCGGCACTAAAATTTATTTATTTTTCATAAAAAAAATCTCCTTTTTCTAAAAGAAAATATAATAAAACACAAACCGAAGCTGGGAAAGCTACACCACATATTATGGCTGCTACACCTTTTAAAGAGATAAAATTTCCATTAACAACAACAGATGTTTAAAAGCGAAATACGAAAACTTGGTTCGACGCAAACGTTACAAAACAAAAAGTATAAAACAGACATATATAAATATAATAAGATAACAACAAGGCGAAGCACCGAAAAAAGGACATCTTAAAACTTTAATACTAATCCCGAACCGAAAAAGACAAAAAAAAAATTAAAAAATTTATTATTTTCAACACCGAAATTTATAAAAGTTTTGTCTTCTTTACAACAACAACAACAAAATGATTTTAATTTATTAAAGCACTGCAAATAACATCCACAGTAAAATATTTATAGAGCTTTTAAGCGTTTTAATTTATTTCATTACGTTTATTTAATTTATTTGTTTTTTTTCTTTTTTGTATTTTTAGGGGAAACCTGGCGAAAAGGGACAAAAAGGTGATTCAGGGAGTCCGGGTATCGATGTCTTTCAAGTAGCGAAGGTAAGCCGAACTAATCGATTTTTATGTCATTTTTTTATTGTTTTCATTTTCATTATTTTATGTCTTACATTTAATGACGTTTTTTTTTTTTAAACCGGGAGCTTTATATTTTAATACAGTCAACTTTTGGGTCTTATAAAATGATTAAACGAGCAACTTGTGTAAAATGTTCTGAATATATAATTATATAATAATGGACACTGGCAAGAAGAAAAGGAGTAATATGTAACTAGGCTATTGATTTGGGAAATATATTTGAAGGGAGTTTAAAACTGCTAAACAGTATTTGCTAGGTTTAAATTCCATTTCATTTGAAAAAAAAACGTTTCGCTGTTTTCTGAAGTGGCTTCTATTGATATATTTTTGGTACTTGTCGAACAATAACATGATGTTTCTTCTTCCTTTGGGCTTGTAGTTGGGCCAAATTTTGATTATTTTGAGTGTGAGCATGTCGCATATGTTTGCCGTAACATACGAAAAAAACTTGATTCTAACAAATGATTTTTGTATTTTTTGCGGCCCTATACTATTTGACAGGACATAAATTGTTTGTGTTAGACAAAATATCATTTTTCATAATAACATGAAAAAAATACGCGTATTCGAAATTTCTCAGGCTCTACAAAACTTGGGTTAACCCGTAGATAAAACATACTGATTAAAAGTAACCAAGAGAAAGAAGAGTTACTTATTGATCCAGTCAACAATAGGTTACACGAAGATATCATTTTTGACGGACATAATGCCCTATTGCTAGTTTCTCTGAAGCGTAGGCCTATTAATAGTTGTTGTTGTGCACTGCTGAAATAGTTGATGAATTTTTATTCGATGTTTACCGCAAAGCAATTGAAATTCAGTCCAGCTTATCAATTATTTTGTGTCTTATTTATTTTCGACCTAACGTATTCACCGTTGCATCGGTTACGACTGTCCATCCAGAAACCGTAGTCCCATATCGCCAATCAAATCATTCAAATTGTCTTGATTTTTTTTATAATTCTTTTATAGAACACTAAATTCCACACTCCCAACTCATTGTTCCGATGATTTTTTGAATTAATACAAGAAGCAAATTATCTTGAAATATTTTCGCAAATTTTAGGCCACCATCACCAAGTCGATACTTTAAAATTTAACTTAAAGCAACGACGGCGGAGGTGTGGGATTACATGGGTAGCTCTTTTTCGGCCATCGTCGCGGATATAGTTCTGGACTACATTATCTATTTGATCCTGGACGAGCACGGCTCTGAGGCCACGCTCATTTTCAAATATGTTGATCACATTTTTGTTATTTTGCAAATGAATGACGTGGAACCCATGTTGCGTGCTGTTAACAATGGGTCTGCCGACTTCGAGGTCACTAACGAGAATTTTACTAACATTATTCGGAGAAATCACCACCGGACCAAGCGCCACAAAGATACACTGTGGACATCACGTATTTTCCACCGTGCTTTTGACTTACGTGACGAATCTCATCGACAATTTAAGAAAACCGGTTGTGGTTTACAAAATTAATTGTCTTGATTGTCTTGAATGTCTGTTATATCGGACACACGAATGCAAATCCACAAAAATAACTGCTCTCTAAGATGGAGCAACGCTTTGTCTACACATTCGATAGAGCTCAAATATAAGTTCGATTTTGACAAAGCTTGCATTTTTAGCATTGAGCAAAACACATAAAGAAGGAATCTGTTGGAGTTTTTGGATGTCAGAGCTCACTCCAATGTGTTAACTTTAAGGTTAACAGTGCACCACTCCTCTTATAGGGCTACTTAAAATACGATTACAAGCTCTCCAAAATTTGGGTTGTTTCGTTGATGAGAACATTATTTATGGAAAACGAACTTTATTGAGAACTAATATCTAGTTTTATTTGACGAATATGGAGTTGCGCTGTGTTATGTTGAGGTTATACATTCGATTGTCCAGAACAGAAAAATTATAATTAGTGTAGCTCCGACTGAATTGGTCATATCCCACTATTTCCATTTATGTATTTATTTACAGAACTTTTACAAACCGCTTACCCAGATTTGGTATGCTGTTTCTCTTACTAGTAAAGCATACATAATAATTTTTTGCCCAAACATTTTAGAATCTTTTTTGATTATAAATTTAAGATAATTGATAATCAAAATTAGACATTACAAAGTATAAAAGTCATAAACTGTCTTTAACTAAATGTAAATTGTTTATGTTATGGGTTATCCCATATTTTGTAGAGCTTGATAAATTTTGATTATATACGTTATTGCTTTATGGTAGAGATGTTTTAATGATTAAATACTTGGTTTTTGTTTCAAAATACTAGAATGAAATTTTCAAAAACTATTAAACTTTAAAAATGGCGTGCGTCAGGGAAAATCACAAATACAGTGGCACAAAAAACAAAACTCGTGTATATCGTGTTTTTTAACATATGAAACATTTTTTAAGTTTTAATAAAATCGATGAAATGCGCTGTGTTAGGTTTTAAAGGTAAAGTGATAAACGAAATGGAGGGCTTTTATAAGCAGGGTGCTTACGATATTATCGAGGTTAACATTGGGAACCACATCCTTCTTGAGCCGTTTACTACGGTATATGGGTATATAGCACTCTCATATTTGCTTGAAACCATCTGGACTAAATCACCAGCACAGTTACTGTTCGTTATGTAAGATGACTATATAGCTGCAGTAACCGATTTCGAATCTAAGTATATCAATGTTAAATCCGAGATATTTGATATTATCGAATTAAGGCCCGAGCAATCTATACCCAAAAAAGCGTTTGACACAAAAGCTCACAATCAATCGTTATAGTAGTTGTAACCAAAACCGCTCAGAAAGTTTGGAATAGGCCTTTGTACTTTATACTAGTTCTAATCCAATTAAAAAACATGAGTTTTCCGAAAATATGGGGGAATTACTAGGTGTAATATTCAAAAGTTGTCTAGCCCATAAACTCATTAAAAGCTTAGAACGGTTAGAATAGACCTTTTTATTTTATACTAAATCCAATCCAATTAAAAACATGAGTTTTCTGGAAATATAGGGAAATATTTGGAGTAATACTCAAAAGTTGTCTAGCTCAGAAACTCGTGAAAATTGATTTCTACTAAATTTTTCTAATAGCTTACAACGGTTCCAATAGGCCTTTTTACTTCCAATTAAAAAACATTAATTTTCCGGAAATATAGGGGAATATTGGGTGTAATATTCAAAAGTTGTCTAGCTCAGCTTCGCATTGAAATTCCTTTGTACTAAATTTTTCTAAAACCTTACAACGGTTGCAATGGGCCTTTTTGGTACAAAATCGATTCCAATTAAAAAACACGAGTTTCTGGAAATATAGGGGTGTGGATGTCACAACTATGTTTTGGCAATCCAACATTTCCCAATCTAAGAATTAACACACTCGCGACAAATAAATGCACGGGAGGTGAATGATTCAAAAATTCGCTTACAATAGTTGCGAACATAAATTTGTAAATTAGGTTAAGCATGTCGAGTTTCTTTTTTTATTCTACCTTTCATTCTTACGACATTGCCGCAATGTAAAATAAGCAATTATTTGCATTCACGCGGTCAATGTCGTTTTAACTAATTTCTACGCGTATATACATATACGCTTATTTTAACATTTCAACATTTCCCTTGTTTTTCACTTTCAACATATTAATTCGTTGAACTCGCATATTGTGAGTTCGCGAAAAACAAAAAGTTTTTAAGAGAATAGAAAGTAGATTATTAAGTTAAGAATTGTTATACCGATAAGAGGTAAATTAAAGTAAATTGAAGTGAATTAAAATAAATTGAAAATAAATTAAAATAAATTAAAATAAAATATATAAAATAATAGTGTATTTTAATAATAACTAAATAAATAGCAGTTAAACTATTTATATTGGTGACCCCTGTGAGCTGATAAACAATAAATATATAATATTTAATTAATACACATAATCAATATATAATATATATAATTAACAACAAAATCATAACATTATCATAATTCATCTTGGTATATATATGTATATATATATATAAATATAATATTCATAATTTACCCTTACATCATTGAGTTGATTTACACGGCTATCGAGCCCCACAAAACCGAACGCGGTCAACGAGGGAACCAAAAAATTGGTCCATCATTCATTTGGAGGTTCTACCAAGATCATCATTCACTGTCATCATCATCACCATCGACTTGTACTACAAAAAAAGACGCAACCACCAGTTAAACTATTTAGTGTCAAAATATTTTTTTTTGTGTAAAATTTTTCATTAAAAATTAACGTAAATTTAAGATCTTTCGTAATTAACATCAAAGTGTAATCCTTTTAACAAAATAGTTTAACGCGTCAACAGGTGAGAAATTTTTGCAATATTTACCTCTTGTGCATATATACCTAAAATCTAACAACATTTATCGTGTGTGTGTCGCGTTTGTAAATTGGAATTAAAATTAAATAAATCAAAAAGCAAATAGATTTTTGTCTTGTGATCGGAAGTTCACGACCAATATCTCAAATCATTTATTGGTATATCTTATCTTAACTTTCTAAACTCCACATAATTAGAAATCATTAGTTTTGTTCTTTTTGTTTCGACGGTCAAAATATAAGCACTATGTCCCCAACACCAAATAAATCTGGAAATAACGACACTAAACAAGAGAATAATAACAAGGAAGAACAAGTTGGAAAGTCTGATAACATAACAGCCGGTATTGCTCCATACCAAGTACAGATGGAATCAAATAATTTACCATCGTTTTGGCATGGCAATCCCAGGTTGTGGTTTAAACAGGCAGAGTTGATAATGGTTTCTGCAAACATCAAGTCAGACGAGCGGCAGTTCAATCACATTGTGAAACACCTAAGTGAGTCACAATCAAGTCTGGTGTCAGACGTGATCTTGAACCCACCGCTAGAAAATAAATATAAAACTTTAAAAGATGCCCTCATCAAACGATCGGAGGAATCCGAAATGAGACGGATTCAATCAGTGTTGCACGCTGTCGAAATGGGAAATCAATCGCCCTCAAGTTTTCATCGGCAATTAAGTCGAATGGCAGGTGACTCAAGTGCACTGTCATCTGATTTAATAAAAAAATTATGGGTATCAAGATTACCACCCACAATTGGTGCAATACTGGTTGGCATGGAAGGTGACAACATCGCTAAATTATATGAAACAGCAGATAGGATTTGGGGAATGAACAATCCATTCACAAACCCATTTTGTCAACCAGTGTCTCATTCACATATTTCTGCAATAAACACCGACTGTAAAAATAGCCTAAATGTCAATAACACGAAAAATGATCAATTTGATTTACACGAATTATGTAAATCAATAAATGAGTTGAAAACTCGGTTCGAAAGATTCGAGAATCGCGCGAATCAACAAAGATTTAGATCTCGGAATAGATCTCATTCACGACCAAGTTCTAGATCTCGCTCGGTGAATCATCCTATGTGTTGGTATCACTATAAATTTGGCAATATGGCTAGAAAGTGCGGTAAACCAAATTGTACTTTCAAGACGAATGAAAATCAAAAAAACTAATTTCCTCCACCATCGCTACGGCAGATGCCGGAGTAACCGCAGTTCGCCGTTTATTTATAAAATGTAAAAACAATAATTTAACTTTCTTGATCGACACAGGCGCTGACATTTCTGTCATACCTGCGTCATCATTCAAAAACCTTATTGAAGACCAAAATCTTCATTTAACCGCAGCAAATGGATCACCTATCAGGACGTATGGATCAAAACTTTTATTATTAAACTTGGGACTTCGTCGAGAATTTCGACACCCATTTATGGTAGCAACAGTAAATAAGCCCATCATTGGTGCCGATTTCTTGGTAAAGTTTGGTTTAACAGTCGACTTAAAGAATAAGCGCTTGGTCGATCCAACAACAACCATAACTACCACAGGAACCATCTCCACCGTAAGCTCGCCATCACCACGTATTTATAATATCGAAGGTTTATATGGATCATTGCTTAAGGAATTTCCTGAACTTACTCAAGAACCAAGATACGACTTGCCCGTGAAGCATAATGTAGTTCACAGAATTGTGACAGAAGGTCAACTTCCATTTTGCAAACCACGTCGTCTTGATCCAACAAAATATTCACTAGCTAAGGATGCTTTCCAACACATGCAAAACTTAGGTCTGTGCAAACAATCATCTTCGTCAACCTGTTCTCCACTTCATATGGTACCTAAAAAAGGACAAAATGATTGGAGACCATGCGGTGATTACAGACGTTTAAATGCAGTAACTGTACCAGATAGGTATCCGCTACCTCACATCCACGATTTTGCAAGACATTTGCATGGATGTAAAATTTTTTCTAAAATTGATCTTTGTCGTGCTTACCACCAAATTCCGGTAGCAAAAGAAGATCAATTCAAAACTGCGATAACAACTCCTTTTGGAATGTTTGATTTCTGTCGAATGACTTTTGGTCTCAGAAACGCAGGTCAAACATTTCAACGTTTCATTGACGAAGTAACGAAAGATTTAGACTTTCTCTTTGCTTATGTCGATGACATACTGGTCGCAAGTAAAACACCAGAAGAACATGCCGAACACTTACGCATACTCTTCAAGCGATTATCTGATTATGGTATCAATATACGCTTAGCTAAATGCGAGTTCGGTGTGACAAACCTAAATTTCTTAAGTCACGAGATAACCAGTAATGGAATTAAACCATCGAGTGACAGAATAATCGCGATTAAAGATTTTCCGCATCCAACCACAATCCGTCAAATCCAACGTATTGTGGGTATGGTTAATTATTATCATCGATTCTTACCACATTTGGCCGATCAATTAGTGCCAATTTATAATCAAATGAACTCTTTGATTAAATTAGGTAAAAAAGCTATTTTCTCTTGGCCTTCAGATTGCCAAATAGCTCTTGAGACAATAAAAGATTCACTCGCAAACTGCACGTTACTAGCACATCCAAAAGAAAACACCGTATATTGCATTAGAACTGATGCTTCTAATACGGCATGTGGTGGTGTGTTAGAACAATTAAACGAAAATGAATGGCAACCTTTAGCATTCTTTTCAAAAAAATTTTCAACTGCAGAACAAAAATATTCAACTTTTGATCGGGAATTATTAGCGATCTTTATTGGAATAAAGAAATTTAGGCATTTTCTCGAAGGACGAGAAGTAAGAATTTATACTGACCATAAACCGTTAGTTACCGCAATTAATTCCAAAACGGAACGAAGTCCAAGACAAACTCGTCATTTGGAATTTATTGCCCAGTTCACAACGGATATTCGTCACGTAAGTGGTCCAGAAAACGTAGTGGCTGACACCCTCTCACGTCCTGATGACATCTCAGTTCTAACTTTCGTTGGTCTTGACATCGAGAAATTAATTCAATCGCAAGAACAAGATCCAGAACTAAAAGAATACTTAAACGGTTTAAAACCACTTAATAAAAGATTGAAATTCAAGCAAGTCTCACCGGATAATAATTCGAGAGCAATATGGTGTGAAACTTCAACCAATACACCTCGACCTTATATCCCAGAACCAATGAGACGTCATATTTTTGACGGTGTCCACAACCTAACACATCCTGGCGTTAGGGCTACAAGAAAAAAAGTAGCATCGAAATATTTTTGGCCATCAATGAACAAGAATAGTTCCCATTGGGCAAAAACTTGCATCGATTGTCAAAAAGCCAAAATTACAAGGCACACTCGATCAGAATTTCAAAAATTTGATTTACCCTCGGGACGGTTTGACAAAATTCACATTGATTTAGTAGGTCCGTTAGCACCATCAAATGGTAACATCTACATACTTACTATTATCGATCGTTTCACCAGGTGGACTGAAGCTATCCCTCTTCAGGATTCTACCGCTCAAACTGTCGCAAAAGCCTTATTATCTAATTTTATTGCTAGATTCGGCGTTCCACTAGAACTTACTAGTGATCAGGGTCCTCAATTCGAATCAAATTTATTTCAAGAATTGACGAAAATGTTGGGAATTCATAAAATTAGGACGACTCCATATCATCCGCAATCTAACGGGATTATCGAGCGATTCCATCGCAATCTAAAAGAAATCCTAATCGCTCGCGGAAACACAGTTAATTGGAGTGAAGAACTTCCGCTCGTGTTATTGGGAGTTCGTACAGCATTTAAGGAGGATTTAAATTGTTCCACGGCTGAGTTGGTCTACGGACAAACACTCAGAGTGCCCGGAGATTTTTTCATTCCTTCAAGTTTAAATCCGCAATTAGATCCGACATCATACGTCGAGCAATTACGAAAGTATATGCAAAACCTAATTGCAAAGGATACACGTTCCCAGACCCAAAACAAAATCTATATTCCAAAAGATCTGTTAAATTGTGAATATGTTTTTGTTCGAGTCGACAAGGTGAAACCAACCTTGACACCCCCGTACGACGGTCCCTACAGAGTAATGAAACGATTACGAAAACACTATGTAATCGAAATCAAAGGAAAAAATACTTCGATTTCGATAGATCGTTTAAAACCGGCATATGGTGTAGAGGCTGTCGAACAATCAAACCTCACAAAATATTCCAAAAAGATTACTTTTAAATAGCAACAAAATAGAGTCATAATTCTAAGAACCATTGGTACAATAAACACAACACATCTGATCATAAACAACATTAACAATTAATTGTACATATATGCAATTTCACATTCAGAATATTCCAGTGTGGTGAGTGTAACTACAAACATAAATACTGATAAGCATGTTTTTCACCTTCTACCCCAAAGCAATGGGAAACTGGTTTTCTAACGAGAAGGAAGAAACGGTAATAATAGCGGAGGCACCAGCAACCATAGCTCCGTTACAGAAAGGCAAACAAGAAGACAGCACATGGACGTCTATACTTCCCTATGTAGAATTGATAGCAATAACGTTGATAATAATCTTAGCGTACAACGTGATGCGCAAGTACATAAAAAAGAAGTTTGACAAACATGTTATCAGAGCTACCAACCAACAAAGTGCAGATGTATAAACAGATGTATAAAGGATCTTAAATATAAATAATAAAAAAAAAATAAAAACGAAATAAAGTAATCATCCAATATAAAATTTATTTTGTTTTCTTTTCTTTTCTTGTTTACGTCATGTGTCATAGTGTTCCATTGATATTTTACCTCGTAAAAAGAATAAAACCATAGTAAATCATTCGCGAATAGTTTATTTGATTTTCTGATTTGTAAATTGAATTTGTGTTTAGATAATTAGGATTTTTCTTGGAAGGGGAGTGATGTGGATGTCACAACTATGTTTTGGCAATCCAACATTTCCCAATCTAAGAATTAACACACTCGCGACAAATAAATGCACGGGAGGTGAATGATTCAAAAATTCGCTTACAATAGTTGCGAACATAAATTTGTAAATTAGGTTAAGCATGTCGAGTTTCTTTTTTTATTCTACCTTTCATTCTTACGACATTGCCGCAATGTAAAATAAGCAATTATTTGCATTCACGCGGTCAATGTCGTTTTAACTAATTTCTACGCGTATATACATATACGCTTATTTTAACATTTCAACATTTCCCTTGTTTTTCACTTTCAACATATTAATTCGTTGAACTCGCATATTGTGAGTTCGCGAAAAACAAAAAGTTTTTAAGAGAATAGAAAGTAGATTATTAAGTTAAGAATTGTTATACCGATAAGAGGTAAATTAAAGTAAATTGAAGTGAATTAAAATAAATTGAAAATAAATTAAAATAAATTAAAATAAAATATATAAAATAATAGTGTATTTTAATAATAACTAAATAAATAGCAGTTAAACTATTTATAGGGGTATACTGGTTATAATATTCGAAAGTTGTCTACCTCAGAAACTCGTTGAAATTGCTTTGTCTAAATTTTTATAAAAGCTTAGAATATTTGGAATAGGCCTTTTTTACTTTATACTATATCCTATCCAATGAAAAACATGAGTTTCTCTGAAGTATACAAAATCGAATCTAATTAAAAAACACGAGTGTGCCGGAAATATAGGGGTATCCAATTAAAAAACATGAGTTTTCTTGAAATATAGAGGGATACTGGGTGTAATATTCAAAAGTTATCTAAATTGTTAGTTGACTAAAAATTTCTAAAAGCTTACAAATGTTGCAATAGGCCTTTTTACTTTGTATTAGAACCAATCCAATTAAAAAGCATTAGTTTTCTGGAAATATAGGGAAATATTTGGAGTAATACTCAAAAGTTGTCTAGCTCAGAAACGCATTAAAATTGATTTCTACTAAATTTTTCTAAAACCTTACAACGGTTGCAATGGGGCTTTTTACTTTGTACTAGATCCAATCCAATTAAAAAACATGAGATTTCCGGAAATAAAGGTGGAGTACTGGGTATAATATTCAAAAGTTGTCTAGCTCAGAAACGTATTAAAATTGCTTTGTCTAAATTTTTATAAAAGCTTAGAACGGTTGGAATAGTCCTTTTTACTTTATACTAAATCCAATCCAATTAAAAAAAAATAAGTTTTCCGAAAATTTACGGGAATACTGAGTTTAATATTCCGGAAATATAGGGGGATATATGGTGTAATATTCAAAAGTCGTCTACATCAGAAACTCGATGAAATTGCTTCGTCTAAATTTTTATAAAACTTAGATCGGTTTGAATAGGCCTTTTTAATTTATAATAGATCTAATCCAATTAAAACACGAGTTTCTGTAAATATAAGGGGTGTACTGGGTATAATATTCAAAAGTTGTCTAGCTCAGAAACGTGTTAAAATTGCTTTGTCTAAATTTTTATAAAAGCTTACAACGGTTGCAATATCTCGGTTTACTTTGTATTCGATCCAAGCCAAGGATAAAAATAAAAATTTATAAAAATTTATAGATCGAATATGGGACTTGAAATTTTTCTTAATGTTTAAATAAAAAAGCTTAAGCATACTGATTTGTTTTGGGCTAGATCACTTGTATTTATATAGGCCTCAAAATAAAAAATTAAAAAGTCTGAGCCCAAAAATTAATTTGGTAAAATAGGTGAAATAATAGAATTTTATTAATTGCCCCTCCCCTGGATGGGGAGCAACTGAATAAATTTTCTAACTGAAATGGTCCCCAACTAACACCCCATATACCTGAGGTTGTGTTTAGATCTCTAGGGATATCTCAGTTAGCCTGAGAATTTTTATTATATTTGGTCATAATACAAAATTTTATTAACTGCCCCTCCCCTGGATGGGGAGCAACTGAATAAATTTTCTAACTGAAATGGCCCCAACTAACACCCCATATACCTGAGGTTGTGTTTAGATCTCTAGGGATATCTCAGTTAGCCTGATAATTTTTATTATATTTGGTCATAATACAAAATTTTATTAACTGCCCCTCCCCTGAATGGGGAGCAATTGAATAAATTTTCTAACTGAAATGGTCCCCAACTAACACCCCATATACCTGAGGTTGTGTTTAGATCTCTAGGGATATCTCAGTTAGCCTGAGAATTTTTAATATATTTGGTCATAATACAAAATTTTATTAACTGCCCGCCCCTGGATGGGGAGCAATTGAACATATTTTCTAACTGAAATGGTCCCCAACTATCACCCCATATACCTGAGGTTGTGTTTAGATCTCTAGGGATATCTCAGTTAGCCTGAGAATTTTTATTATATTTGGTCATAATACAAAATTTTATTAACTGCCCCTCCCCTGAATGGGGAGCAATTGAATAAATTTTCTAACTGAAATGGCCCCAACTAACACCCCATATACCTGAGGTTGTGTTTAGATCTCTAGGGATATCTCAGTTAGCCTGATAATTTTTATTATATTTGGTCATAATACAAAATTTTATTAACTGCCCCTCCCCTGAATGGGGAGCAATTGAATAAATTTTCTAACTGAAATGGTCCCCAACTAACACCCCATATACCTGAGGTTGTGTTTAGATTTCTAGTGATATCTCAGTTAGCCTGAGAATTTTTATTATATTTGGTCATAATACAAAATTTTATTAACTGCCTCTCCCGTGAATGGGGAGCAATTGAATAAATTTCCTAACTGAAATGGTCTCCAACTAACACCCCATATACCTGAGGTTGTGTTTAGATCTCTAGGGATATCTCAGTTAGCCTGAGAATTTTTATTATATTTGGTCATAATACAAAATTTTATTAACTGCCCCTCCCCTGGATGGGGAGCAATTGAATAAATTTTCTAACTGAAACGGTCTCCAACTAACACCCCATACACCTGAGGTTGTGTTTAGATCTCTAGGGATATCTCAGTTAGCCTAAAAAAATGTATTATATTTGGTCATAATACAAAATTTTATTAACTGCCCCTCCCCTGGATGGGGAGCAACTGAATAAATTTTTTAACTGAAATGGTCCCCAACTAACATCCCATATACCTGAGGTTGTGTTTAGATCTCTAGGGATATCTCAGTTAACCTGAGAATTTTTAATATATTTGGTCATAATACAAAATTTTATTAACTGCCCGCCCCTGGATGGGGAGCAATTGAACATATTTTCTAACTGAAATGGTCCCCAACTATCACCCCATATACCTGAGGTTGTGTTTAGATTTCTAGTGATATCTCAGTTAGCCTGAGAATTTTTATTATATTTGGTCATAATACAAAATTTTATTAACTGCCTCTCCCGTGAATGGGGAGCAATTGAATAAATTTTCTAACTGAAATGGTCCCCAACTAACACCCCATATACCTGAGGTTGTGTTTAGATCTCTAGGGATATCTCAGTTAGCCTGATAATTTTTATTATATTTGGTCATAATACAAAATTTTATTAACTGCCCCTCCCCTGAATGGGGAGCAATTGAATAAATTTTCTAACTGAAATGGTCCTCAACTAACACCCCATATACCTGAGGTTGTGTTTAGATTTCTAGTGATATCTCAGTTAGCCTGAGAATTTTTATTATATTTGGTCATAATACAAAATTTTATTAACTGCCTCTCCCGTGAATGGGGAGCAATTGAATAAATTTCCTAACTGAAATGGTCCCCAACTATCACCCCATATACCTGAGGTTGTGTTTAGATCTCTAGGGATATCTCAGTAAGCCTGAGAATTTTTATTATATTTGGTCATAATACAAAATTTTATTAACTGCTCCTCCCCTGGATGGGGAGCAATTGAATAAATTTTCTAACTGAAACGGTCCCCAACTAACACCCCATATACCTGAGGTTGTGTTTAGATCTCTAGGGATACCTCAGTTAGCCTGAGAATTTTTATTATATTTGGTCATAATACAAAATTTTATTAACTGCCCCTCCCCTGGATGGGGAGCAACTAAATAAATTTTCTAACTGAAATGGTCCCCAACTAACATCCCATATACCTGAGGTTGTGTTTAGATCTCTAGGGATATCTCAGTTAGCCTGAGAATTTTTAATATATTTGGTCGTAATACAAAATTTTATTAACTGCCCGCCCCTGGATGGGGAGCAATTGAACATATTTTCTAACTGAAATGGTCCCCAACTAACACCCCATATACCTGAGGTTGTGTTTAGATCTCTAGGGATAATATCTCAGTAAGCCTGAGAATTTTTATTATATTTGGTCATAATACAAAATTTTACTAACTGCCCCTCCCCTGAATAGGGAGCAATTGAATAAACTTTCTAACTGAAATGGTCCCCAACTAACACCCCATAAACCTAAGGTTGTGTTTAGATCTCTAGGAATATCTCAGTTAGCCTAAAAAAATTTATTATATTTGGTCATAATACAAAATTTTATTAACTGCCCCTCCCCTGGATGGGGAGCAAGTGAATAAATTTTTTAACTGAAATGGTCAACAACTAACACCCCATATACCTGAGGTTGTGTTTAGATCTCTAGGGATATCTCAGTTAGCCTGAGAATTTTTATTATATTTGGTCATAATACAAAATTTGATTAACTGCCCCTCCCCTGTGGCACTATTCTGGGTTTTCCTGGGAATAGGGAATTGGGAAAAATATTTTCATAGTATTTTTGTCTAAATTGTATTTTTTTGGCCTACTGAGGAAATAAGTTTGGTGTAATTATTTTCGAAATAAAGTTAAATGGGAAAATATTTTTCCCTATAAAAATTTTGTGTAACAAAAGTTTCCCAATACACTTTGTTTTGAAATTTTTTGCACCAAACTTATTTTCTCAGTAGGCCAGCAAAATACAATTTTGACAAAAATACTATGAAAATATTTTTCCCAATTCCCTATTCCCAGGGAAAACCAGAATAGTGCCACTGGATGGGGCGCAAGTGAATATGTTTTCTATCTATGTTTTTCTTATCATTACTTATCACGTATGTTTTCCTTATCATTTATCATACTAAGATACTTTTTTAATTATTTGCTTTGAATCCCTTGAATTAAGTCAAAATTGTACAGTAAGTTTGATAATTAGTTGTTTAATGCTCGTATTTTGAAAATTTTAAATATAAATTTGGGTCAAGTTAAACATTCATGTAACTACTCGTTATAAAGTAATTTTATATTATTCAGTTTATTTTAATAGGATTTAATAATTACATCCAAGAAAACTCTAATATTCGATAATTTTCCGTCTTACCCAGGTAATATCACTAACACAAACACAATTAATGAAACTACCAAAAGTTTAGCATTTTCTGCACATTCGTCTTTAAAATTACTTTCTCCTAAAATATTTCTAAGAGGTTACTTCCGGTATGCTGTCCGTATTTATTGTGAAGTAAAGGAGGCAACGTGCTTTTTGTAATTTTATTTGCATCACAATATTTCAAAGTGCCGAATATTAAATAAGAGTGTATAAGACACCCAGATGTAAATTGACCTAAATTAGAAGTTTTGGGTGAGATCGAACAAAGCTTTGAGCTTTTTGTAAATTACGATATATTTGTCTTTATAATTACCATAAAATAAAATTACTTTCCATTCATTGATTATTGGACAATTCTACATCGATAAAAATATAAAAAACCTGTGGAGTGCTAATTGCCCAGTATAGTTTCGTTTTCCTTAAATTATGAAACTATATAGTTTCCGTCAAATAATTTTGATGGTCCATCATTAACCGCCAATTCTCTAAAAATAGGGCCCTGACCCTATATAAAGATGATTAATTTGTCATCAGAAGTCTAAGAAATATATTTTTTGTTTTCTATTTTGCCTCTGTGATTTTTCATAACTGTCCTAAATGTTGGCTTTTTGCGTTCAATCCACCTTTAGGGGATTCATATTAACAAAATTTTCTTAATTTTTAAGAAAAAAAATGAACAAAAATGTTTTCTACATAATTGCTCGACGGTACAAAACACATTTTATCGACACCAAAATTATGAAAAGGTTGACTGTATTAAAGTATAAAAACGTATTAAATCGATTTTCCTTAACTTTCCATCAACAACATACACATTTAACTAAAAACATACAAACTAAACAGAATAAATTTCTAATCACCTCATCTCTCACATCAATCAATATCACGTCTCGCCATTTTCTAATTCAATAAAAAACCCAATCAATACGTTTTTTATTTTTTATCATTACAATTAATACCCAATCAACAACAACTAAATATACACATACACACACATCTATAAAATGCAACCCTTTGATTTGGCATAGAACCAACATTTAAAGAGTTTGGGTTATCTATAATACAAAATCCATCACGATAACAATGGCGACAAAAGGGTTATTTGTGGTGTTCACATCGTAATATTTATTCGAAAATTTAAATATTTAAATCACGTATTTTAACGACAAAAAAAGTTTTTTTTTGTTTTGTTTTAAACACAAACCACATTGGGTTTGGTTTTTTTTTTTTATTTTTGTACTCCGGGTAGAAAAAAATGGAGACGAACCTCGAGTAAAAAGGATTAAATTAAACACTGACAACTTTTTAAAATGTTATAAACCTGTCAATTACTGTAACATTTTTGTTATACATTTTATTTTATTTTATTTTTTTAAACCTGAGAATTGATAAAAACAAATGAGAGAAACGTTTTTTGTTTTATTCTGGTCCAACGTATAACAACGAGTATGTTCAGTGTTACCAGATTGATTTATGTACTGTACATTATGGTGTACAAAATTTTGACACATAAATCACTTTAATTTATTTTTAGGTTTTTTTTTTGTATGTACTTTTGTAATGTTGTAGGTAGAACATATTATAAGAACTCGATGGTATAACATTTTTTATTTTGTTTTATTTAATTTATCATATAAATATATTATAATATTTTTAAATATAAAAAAGATATTTTACGTGATGTAATGACACTAATTGTAAATACGTGATTTTCTTTTTCTTCTCGTTTTTTGTCGTTCTTCTGCGTTTTGAATTTGTTTGTATTCTGCGTATAAAATTTGTCGAAGGGACTAAAGAGGTCGGTAACAACGTTAAGAGGTGGATCATTAGGATATGCTGAAATTGTTGCTGTTAAGGTACATTCAAAATTTATATTTTTTGTACTATATTTTGTAGTTTTTGTGTAATTCTGTTTGTGTAGAGTTTATTTAAATATTTTTGTTGGTAGTAGCCGTGTTTTTTCATTATTCGACCCCGAACAATAAAAAAACGTGGCATTTGTAAAATTATTATTTTTTAATTGTATCCGTTTTTCTCTTGTTTTTGTAGACCTAGATAGCATTTGTTATTATTATTGTTGTTTTTTTGTAGTGTTATTTTTTAATTTAAATACAAATTTGTTGCAAATATTTTACAAAAATAAAGGGTGAAATACAACATTTAAATTTATTCAAAATGAGTTTATGTGACCGAGGGGTATTAAATTTTTTGCCGCAGTTTTTTATTGTTAATAATTTCATTATTTAAAGGTTGAATGATATTTTAGGGGCACGTGGTTTCTAAATTTGGTAATTTTTTGTTCTTAAATTATTATTAACCTGACTACAAAATAGTCTTGCAATAAATACATTTTGCTGTGTTTTATCTTGTCAGACAGGATCGAATCACTGGATTGTGAATTAAACCACCGATTTCACTTATTACAACAATTACATGAACACATTTTTCCGCTAATTCACAACTTATTTGATTATGAAGCTCCATAAAATATGCTCTGATTTTGGCACAGGTGTTCACTGTTAGTGCCACAATTCGTTGCTTCCTAACATAACAAACCAAACAAGGGATCGAACAATTTACGAATCGGTGTAACTTCTCCAAGTCCAAATTACCACGTTGGTGGTAATGTTTACGTCCCGCTAGTAGTTTATTTGACTATGATGCTAATATGCCCTAATTTTTTGTACAGGTGTTCAACGTGGGTGTCACAACGCAAATTCGTTGCCTTCTAAAACGACAAATTATAAACATGGGATCCAGACATTTACGAATTGGTATAACTTAACCCAGTCCATGTTACCCATAATCCCATTTTTGTGGCAAAAATTTTCTGTTAACTTCAATAACATGTAATTTTTACCTCCTGATACAAAATATGTCGATAATGCAGATTTTTCAGTTGAAATTTTCAGAATTTTTCGCAGCATCATTCAAAAATCATTCAGACTTCAGAATCTTGTACTACAACCTGATACAAAATATCTCACTAGGTATCGACCGACACGTATTTCTTCGAAAAACATTTATATAAATTTTAGTACGAGTTTCTGTTCTCTATTTTTTAATGAAAGTTTTCCGTCTTGTTTGTTTAGTAGTAGAAAAAGTAGAAAAACCCATAAAAAGATCGAAAATTCATTTTTGAAAGATTACTCATTATAGTAAGATGAAGGAATACTACAAAGCATAATAGATAGAAGTAATCCTATAAATAGCAGCAAAAATCGAAAATCTGTTCCATAAAAGGGGTGCAACGATACACCTGCGTACGAAGAAAATGACAAAGCAATCGATGAAATTAAAATTATCACGAACATTTTTAAGATTTTTAAAATTGGAATTAATTCCGTCCCTTAAGCTAGCAGAACCCATACCGCAGAACATTACAAGATAGTATGGATAATTATAGGCTAATTAAATGCTATATTAAAAAATTTTGGGCTCCATCCCTCCCAACTAAAACGCGGGTTCTGCTAGCTTTAGAGAAAGTTAGCAGAACCCATATCAAAAAACGATTTAAAAACAACTGGAAAATTCAAGGTTAATTTTAGGCTAATTAAATTCCCTACTTAAATTTATTATTATGCTCGCACTAGAATAAAAGTAAGGCTTTATCACTTAAAAGCTAGCAGAAGCCAAATCGAAAATCAGATCAAAACCGAAATTAGAACGCAAAACACGAACAATTTACATTCAAATAATTTTAGGCTCATTATGGCCTGAAATTTGGTCAAGAACGAGTAACGAGTATAGCCCAAAAAATTTTAATTTGATATTTGATTAGGTCATAATGAGCCTAAAACTATTTGTATGTCAATTGTTCTTGTTTTGCGTTCTAATTTCTCTTTGGCCCGATTTTCGATTTGGGTTCTCCTAGCTTTAGATTAAATGACCCGAAATTTGGTCAAGAAAAAGTGGAGCTTAAATTTTTTTTACTGGGGCATTTGATTAGGCCATAATGAGCCCAAAATTATTAGTTTGTCAATAGATCTTAAATGACCAACAAGAGATTAAATGACCTGAAGTCTGGTCGAAAACGAGTTGAGCCCAAAAATGTTTAATGGGGCATTTGATAAGGCCATAATGAGCCTAAAATTATTTGAATGTCAATTGTTCTTGTTTTGCGTTCTAATTTCGGTTTTGGTTCGATTTGCGATTTGGGTTCTGTTAGATTTTAAGTGATTTAGCCTCACTTTCCTCTTAGAGCGAGCATAATAAAAAAAATTAAATAGGGCATTTAATGAGCCTAAAATTAACCTTTAATTTTCCAATTGGATTTTAAATCGTTTTTTGATATGAGTTCTGCTAACTTTTTCTAAAGCTAGCAGAACCCGCGTTTTAGTTGGAAGATGGAGCATTTAATTAGCCTATAATGAGCCTACAATTATCTATACTATCTTTTAATGTTCTGCCGTATGAGTTCTGCTAGCTTAAGGGGCGTAATCAATTACACCGGACGAAACCGACATTACTGTTCAGTCAATAAATAAAATGGTAAAATGTGACAGCAAGAAAGACTCCAAAGACATTTGAACATGCGCACAGACGGACGGTATGTGAAAACTTACTATCAATAAAATTTCCGACCAAAACCATTAGCTTCCAAATGACAACCATAACTAAACTATCAACACCACCAATTCACCAATAACTTACGAGGTATCTAACAAAAACTCGAACTCTGTTCCTGATAAAGTTATGGCAGGCATCCCTAGAGGGAGTTAAATCAGGCATGACATCTTACTCGGCAACAGGCTAACAAACCACTCAATGCCTACTCAGTTTCCTCAGCAAAACAGCGTTCTGGAACGCACTCTGGGGAATCTGCTTGCAAAAAATATGGATGTTACCAAGTTCCAAGGGAGGAATGTATAGAACCTGATAACTCCGTTTACCATTTAAAATTTTGTATTTAACTTTGCATTTTATTTGAAAATAGGTCAAGTTGCAAAGTGGTAAGTAAAACCCAGAAATAATTTGCAAATTTTAAATTTTTAATTCTGTTTTTTAAGGAATCCCAATGCAAAGTGCGTGGGTGATTTTGACGAAGACAAAAAAATACCATATTGCAAAATGCAAATTACACCCGACAACGTAAAATTTGTATTTTAAACTAGAACTTTAGTCCAATAATGTTATTTGTAAGAACTTAACCTAATATTTTTGAAGTTTGCCCATGTATTTCGTTCCCCCAAAATTCCATGTCCTCCAAACATGAAACTTAATCTGAAATATTTTTTAGTGATAACCATTCACGAATCATTTCAAATGAGAACTTTTCCACACATAACAGTTTAGACGTCAAGTTTTCACAAATAGTTTGCATGTGTATTTTATTCCCCAAATTTTCCAGACCGACCTACATAAAATTTGACTTGGAAAATTTTCTTGCGATTACAACCAGTAATTTGCTGGAAATGAGACCTTTTCCAGATATAACACTTTAAAAGTAAAATTTTCACATACTTTTGAGGTTTGCACGTGTATTTCATTCCTATCCCCCCAATTTTCCAGACCTTCCTACATTATTAATCTTGACCTGAAAAATTTTCGAGCAGACCATCAACAAACCTCTTCTAATGAGACCTTTCCCATACATAACACTTTATATATTAAATTTTCACAAATTTTTGAAGTTTTTACCTGGGGCGGAATCATGAAATACGACTGGAAAAATTTAAACAGATTTAAAAATCTTTTCAAATTTATTAGATTAAAAGTATTCAGATTTACTATGATGGATGCAGTCTGATGTATAAAAGCAACTTCTATACTGTTTTAAGAGCAATGGCTAATCTCCTACAAGATTTTTGAAATTCATTTTTCTCGCACCAGGTTCATCGCCGTTTCATTTTATGAGATGGCATTGAAATCTTTTGTATTTCAAAATTGTAAAAATTTCGGAAATAAATAATTATTTTAATGTATACAAGGGCAATGAAATCCGACCGGGAAAATGAATTGTTAGAAAATATTTCAATGGACAAACACAAAAAAATTCGAAAATGGTTAAAGTTGGCATAGATATTTTGTATGAAAACACAAATAAATGAAAGTTTAACCTAAAAATTGTATTCGACAACTATTTCATAAGCGAGCAGTTTTAAACGGAAATGTACCGGTAAAAAGAGAATTTCGAGAATCTTGTAGGAGGTTAGCCATTGCTCTTCAAATATTATAGAAGTTGCATTTATACATCAGTCTGGATCCATCATGGTAAATGGATTCCGCTCCTGTATTTTAATCCTCCAAATTTTTTCGACCTCCAAACATGAAACTCGACTATTAGCCCGGAATATTTTCCAGCGATAACCATATGCACTAACCGCGGTGGTGGGATCTTTACAGGACATAACACTCTAAACGTTAAATTCTTACCAATTTTTGAAGTTTGCAGGTGCATTTTACTTCCGAACCGCTTCAAAGATATTTTCCAGACATATCACTTTACGTTATTTTTACAAATTTTCGAAATTTGCACTGGTATTTCAAACTCTTCAATTTTCCCGACCATCCCACTTGAAACTTTACCTAAGAAATTTTCCAGTAATAACCATAAATAATCCACTTCGACTGAGACCCTTTCCAGACAACAGTTTAAAGTTAAGTTTTTACAAATTTTTGAGGTTTGCCATGTGTATTCATTCCTCTCCCAATTTCTTTCCTTTCCTAATAATCTCTACAATTTTCTGGACCTCCAATCATTAAACTTGTTCCGGAATTTTTTTAGCAATAACCATCCACGAACCGCTTCAAATGAAATCTTTTCCAGAAAACACTTTAAAGGTTAAGTTTTTACAAAATGTTGAAGTTTCCACGTGTATTTTGCTCTCTCCAATTTCCCTATCCTTCCAGCATGAAACTTGACTTGGATTTATTAACCTTCGACGAATTACTTCCAATTACGCCTTTTCCAGGCATAACACTTAGTAAAGTCTTCACAAATTTTTGAAGTTACCACCTGTATGTTACTACTGTAGTTAATGGAAAATTTTCTAGCGCAACCATCGATGAATCCCTTCAAATGAGATCATTTTGATACAAAACACTTTAAACGTTTAGTTTTCACAAAATTTTAAAAGTTTACTCCACTAAATTTTCCCGACTTCCCTACCGAAAACGTGAACCCGCCGGAAAAATTTCTTGCGATTACCATCACTAATCCGCTTCAAGTGATACTATCTTCAGGCAAAACACTTTAAACGGAAATTTTTCACATGTTTTGGATGTTTGAACGTATATTTCATTCCCCTCTTCCTAATTTTCCGATCCTCCAAACATTAAATTTGATCTGTAAAATTTTTTAGCGATAACCATCGACGAGCCGCTCCAAATGAGAAATTTTCCACACATAACACGACCCAACATTTACATTTAAAGTAAAGATTTTCCAAATTTCATAAGTTTACAAATTTCAATCTCTTCGATTTTCTCGACAACATTTGTTCAAACATCTGGTGGGAGACATGTGTAATAAATCATTAAAGGTGGTAAAATCGACCTTTAAATTACATATTTGAAGGATTTACCGTCTAAAGCCAATTCCGTGTAATCTGACACAAAAATAAATTTTCGTACACCTGTTGTTGTTCTGTTCGGAAATCGTGAACGAATGCATCGTACACTCACTGAACGATTAGGTGCTATCGCAATACGAAAACACTTTATTCATCATTCTGCTGTCATTCTTTGTACACGATGTAAAACATCCTCAGACATGTCGTCCTTATATTTCACCCACGAACCGTCCGGATTCGAAGGGGAACGAACCTGTGGATTTTATAATCGCAAAAAATTTGCAAATTTAAAGAAGATATAACGGAATCTTTGAGTGTATATTATCCCAACGCGAATCGTTCTCGAGCAACTGTAAGAGGCCGGTGTGAAGTATTTAACGTTAATAAAAAGTGTAGCTACACATTTTAACGAAAAGTGTAGACTCAAAATGTGTAGCTACACAAATTATCAAAAAGTGTAGCTGGAAATGAAAAAAAACAGTTTGGAATTCGATACACGTGGTTTAATTAAAATTTTGTATTAAAAATTACCAATAAATATTGAGAATCAAAGTACTACAAAAATAAGTTTAGGTAATATACTTTATAAAAACCAATTGTTAAAAGTATTTTAATTCAAAACACCATCGGAACTATGAGTGCCAAACGTGGAATTTAGTGTTATCAACTAAGGATGGTGTCTGGAATTTGTAAAAAAAAATCAAGACAATTTGGATGTTGTGATTGGCGGTATGGCCCTACATGTGGAAGCATCTTTGGTCAAATCCACTTAATTCTTTAATAATTCAAAAAATCACCGGAACATTGGTTGCCAAGTGTGGAATTTAGTGGTTTTAACTTGAGATGATATCTGGAATTTGTAAAAAAAAATCCAGATACTATCCCAAGATTAATTCCAGATACCGTCCCAAGTTAAAACCACTAAATTTCACACTTGGGAACCAATGTTCCGGTGATTTTTTGAATTATTAAAGAATTAAGTGGATTTGACCAAAGATGCTTCCACGTATAGGGCCATACCGCCAATCACAACATCCAAATTGACTTGATTTTTTTTTACAAATTCCAGACACCATCCTTAGTTGATAACACTAAATTCCACATTTGGCACTCATAGTTCCGATGGTTTTTTGAATTAAAATACTTTTAACAATTGGTTTTTATAAAGTATATTACCTAAACTTATTTTTGTAGTACTTTGATTCTCAATATTTATTGGTAATTTTTAATACAAAATTTTAATTAAACCACGTGTATCGAATTCCAAACTGTTTTTTTTTCTTCTCCAGATACACTTTTTGATAATTTGTGTACCTACACATTTTGAGTCTACACTTTTCGTTAAAATGTGTAGCTACACTTTTTATTAACGTTAAATACGTCACACCGGTCTGTAAGAGTTGACACGCCTCACGGTAAGTCACACACACACATATGCCCATTAACGGTTCTCAGTTGTTGAAACAACTTCGGACCACGCACATTCACCAAGAACAATCGAAGATAGTAACATCCGCCGTTATTTTGATTATCAGTGAATATGTGACCCAGAGCGTCTGAAGCAAATACATTTGGATGTCTTTATTTTATTTGCTTCACAAACCGAGAAGCTTGTCAATGTTGTCGATGGTGGCCATGTCGCTCTGCTCGCTGCGCTCTCTAGACTGAAATACACTCGTTGCGCGCTTTCCAGATGCACTACCAAATGCACAACTGTAGTGTCTTTCGTGGATTGTAAAGGAAAAGATGCGCCAAACCGCCTCGTTGTTGCTCACAAAGCGACCCATTTGAATCTGAGACAATTTGTCGTTTACATTTGTCACACCAAAAACAGCCATATCGCTCTTTTGTTCACATATTTGCTTGATTGACTTGACGGAGTTACAGTATTCTACATTGATGTGAGCATCAAAAGTCTTGGACAATATCGGCAAATATGACACAATCTAACGAATGTTGACATCGACATCTTGCTTTTTGACCTTCCCAACTGTAGATCGCCCATTGTCTGCAACTGATCGCATACGATACAATGGGTATATATCCGTCATTAACTGTGATGGTGTCGGCAATCAGGTCTCTCGGGTATCACTTGCAACACTTGCCATCGATCATACAGGGTGAGTCGTTGTTGAAAACTCCGCACCACGCAATTTCGGGTTAACAGCTTCATCCAGAATTTCGGCTGCGATGATGGAATCGATTTCACCCGGTCTGATTTTTTGAACGAGCCAAACAAAAATGAACACACGAGACTGACCACGTTTCTCCCATTCAACGGAGTACATCCAACAACGGCGCAATATAACGAAATCTATCAGAGATTTTAATTTTTGGTTTAAAAACTCTGACAGTGATGTCAAGTTCGTCAACTGCTGTTTGGCTGGGTAGCAGTTCTGTGTTAATTCCCATCCAGTGAGGGTTACAGATGAATGTTACGAGTAGGTCTGGGTGGTCCTCGTGCCTGTGGCGAGGGCTTCCGATGTAAGTGGTCGGCAAAATTGTCATTCATTCTACGTTGTTTGCCTCGCCGTCAGTATTAATCGCATCACGAAGATGAATGTATTCTTCAGATTGGAGTTGCTTTTGGTTCAAACGAATACATGTGAGTCCTTCAGTCTCATTTTTGACATACATGTCAACCGCGAGCCGATGGAAACGACGCCACTTCAAAATGTGATTTTCTTCATCTTCACGGATCAAAGTCTGTATGGATAAAAATTTATAGCACTGATTTTTTTATTGGTTTCAGCGCCTGCAATAGCAATCGACATACGGTTCGGTGTAAGAAAATCAACGAATGAATTATTGAAATTTTTACGTTTACCAAATGGATTAACCATTTTGATGTCTAAAGGGTACCCGTCCTCGCTCTACCAAAATATCAATGGATATTGTAGCGCATCGCAATGGATCAACGGATATCGTTCCGTCGATGGAGCGCGATATCTCTAGATTACAGATTTTTTCCGACACAAACAACAGCCACTTCGTCGGTTGTCGGCGATTTGAATCCTCTTGCGTACCTGCTTCATCCACCGCAATTTTGAAAAATTTGATCAATTCGTTATGTTGTATTTTTTATTTTTTAATGTTGAACAGGAAATGGGTAGAATCACTTCCTCTTCCAAAAGCCAATGAGCATAATGCCTCTGGTGGCGGGACCAATTGTATCAATTTCGCCGACATTTCTCCAATCGTTACTGATCTGTCCGCACGGTAATCGATTTCCGAATCGTAATATGAAATGCTGCTCGTTCCAAAGTTATAGGAGCCCCGCATCAGCGCTATTGGTCATGTGCATTCGACATGCCAATACGACTATTTTCATTAACCGCCCCGTAATTCGCACTTGAAGTAGATCGTCGCGCATTTGGCTGACTGCGACAATGTATACTGTAAAACGACACGGAATTGTTTACACAATCACTTATGTACAAGAACCAAATATGTCGAAATTACCTTGGAGTTCTTCATTGAGAAGTTCGCCTCTTCATCGAGCCTCACTAAAAATTATAAGATATAATTTGTAGTTATGTCTGCAATGTTAATTTCTCTCTGCCTTGATAGATTGATGAGCTGATCAAAATGATTGCTCGCAAAATGGAATTAAATTCGCTTTAACCAAATATGCTCTCCAAATCCACTACCTTTTTTTACGAAAATCTGTGTGAATAATCGAATCAGAAATATGTAATGCACGGCGCAGCTCTCAAACGATAGGTCCGCCACCAACGCCATCTATTGAAAATAATCCGTAGTGACTATATAAATAAATGCTCATGGTCGAAATATAATTGTCATTGGTGGTACTGGTGTGAAGTTTTTAACATTTATCAAAAGTGTAGCTACACAAATTAACAAATAACAAAAGTGTAGTTACACAAAAAAAATAAATAGTGTAGCTATACATACAAAAAATACGGCAGGGTTGATTTTTCAATTTTTTTTATTAAAAACCAATTTTTACAAATAAATGAAAACGATTACACAAATAAACCACACTCGGGGATTTTTTTTTATCGAATTTACAAGAAAATAAAAATATGAAAAGTGTACGTACAGTCTTGTAGATGTTCGATGGCCATTAACACATAATTCTAGAGATGACTACGCAAACCTGGTTATACCGGCATTTTGGGGATACTTTTGTGAATTTTTAATAATATGCGGTACACTGATGCGGCCCTCGGGGAATTTTTCATCGAATTTACAAGAAAATAAAAATATGAAAAGTGTACGTACAGTCTTGAACATGTTCGATGGCCATTAACACATAATTCTAGAGATGACTACGCAAATCTGGTTATACCGGCATTTTGGGGATTCTTTTGTGAATTTTTAATGATATGCGGTACATTGATGCGGCCAAAATTTCCCGAGGGCCGCATCAGTGTACCGCATATTATTAAAAATTCACAAAAGAATCTCCAAAATGCCGGTATAACCAGATTTGCGTAGTCATCTCTAGAATTATGTGTTAATGGCCATCGAACATGTTCAAGACTGTGCGTACACTTTTCATATTTTTATTGTTTTGTAAATTCGATGAAAAATTCCCCGAGGGCCGCATCAGTGTACCGGATATCATTAAAAATTTACAAAAGTATCCCCAAAATGCCGGTATATCCAGATTTGTGTAGTCATCTCTAGAATTATGTGTTAATGACCATCGAACATCTACAAGACTGTACGTACACTTTTTATATTTTTATTTTCTTGTAAATTCGATAAAAAAAATTCCCTGAGTGTGGTTTATTTGTGTAATCGTTTTTATTTATTTGTAAAAATTGGTTTTTAATAAAAAAATTGAAAAATGAACCCTGCCGTATTCTTTGTATGTATAGCTACACTTTTTATTTTTTTTGTGTAACTACACTTTTGTTATTTGTTAATTTGTGTAGCTACACTTTTGATAAATGTTAAAAACTTCACACCGGTATTGGTGGTGTTAAGTGCATTCTCATTCAAAACTCAAATTTCGATTTCCTTTGGGGTTTTCCGATTTTTTCCCCTTAAACCACCCCAATATTGAGACGAACAAAACAAAAATTAATCATCCACACCGGTCGAGCCTTTCTCGAGTTTTTGCGAGACTAATGCACCGCAATTGATTTTTATATGTAGAAAAAAAATAAATTTCCAAAGTTTGTGATTAGCAATTTTCCTCTTCAAGCAGAAGTAAAAACATTTTTCCGAACGGTGGATAGGAATGTGGATAAGAATTTTCCATCTCTGTGGCACTATTCTGGCTTTACCTGTAGGGAAATGGAAAAAATATTTTCTTAGCATCTTTGTCTAAATTATATTTTTCTAGCCTACTAAGGGAATTACGTTTGGTGGAGATAAAATACAGGGTGGGCCAAAAGTCACCATGGGGATTAGAGTGAAGTTTATGCCAAAATAAGAAAATATATACTGTGACCTATAAGTACTTAGAATTTAAAAAACACTCAAATATTGATTCAGATTATTATGAAAGTTCAATATTTGAGTGTTTTTTCAATTCTAACTACTTATAGGACACAGTGTATATTTTGTTGTTTTGGCATAAACTTCACTCCGATAGCATGAGGTGTAAAAATTTAATAACTTTCTCGTTTATATATTTCTTTTTTTTAGATTAGAAAATATACAAAATGGAAATTTTTTACACTAACTATGGAAAATGACGTCACTTAAATGACCCTCGTTTTCAGCTTCGCAATGATGGGCTCGTTTAGGAGCATTTTCCATAACATCTTTCAAAATTTGTGGCTGTAACATTTGAATTTCTGCAACAATGTTTCCTTGGGTTCAAGGAGTGTCTCGGGCTTGTTCACATATACTCGCTCCATAAAATAACCGCTGGGTGCTGACAAATCTGGCGAACGCGCTGGAAAATTAATTTTCGAATTTCTGGGAATTATTCGCTCTCTAAAAATTTGCCTTAAATGTGCCATTGTGTCCTCGGGCAGTGTGGGCAGTGGCTCCATTCTGCTGAAGCCACATCTCATATCTGTTTTCAAGAGCACGACGTAAAAACTGTTCTATAACAAACCGATACCGCTCTCTATTTATGGTTACAGCACTTCCATCTTCATTTTCGAAGAAGTAAGGCCTAATGATATTTTCAGATGTAATGCCACACCATACTACCCAATGGGGACCGGTGTTAAGTTGTTGGACAAAAGTTTTTCTACAAAAATTTATGCGAGTGTTCTTGAGAAGTTTTTGGACACAATTTTATTTCTTGGACACAAATTTAGGGAAATGTGCAATTTTAACAGTGTATACATTTTATATTAAAAAAATTTGACAAAAAATTATAATATATATTGAAAAAACAAAAGAAATTGTTTGACATTAAAAAATCTAAAATGCTCATTATTATAAATTTTTAAGTAAATCACACATCCTACTGTATAAAATGATAAAGTAAATAACAAAAATCTCAGAGATTGGCTCGTATACTGACTATAAACGTTCGAAAGGGAGTACATTGATTTATTCAAATCAGTAAGCCAAACATTTTCTTTTGTTTTTTCAATATTTATTATAATTTTTTGTCGAATTTTTTTAATATAAAATAAATACACTGTTAAAATTGCACACTTCCATAAATTTTTGTCCAAGAAATAAAATTGTGTCCAAAAACTTCACAAAAAACACTCGCATAAATATTTGTCCAAAAACTTTTGTCCAAAAACTTCACACCGGTCTAATGGGGTGCAATTAGCGTTGATGAATGGCTCTTGGATTTTCAGAAACCCAGAATCTGCTTATTAACAAAGCCATTCAAATGAAAACAAGCTTCATCACTCATAATCAGATTTTCAATTAAGTTGATTTCATTTCTGGCCAGAACTGTTGGAATTTAACTGCAGAATTTAGATATTGCCGATGACCTCCAGGTTATAATTCTTGCACCAACTGCGAATTAAACGTGGTTTACTGGTTTGGTACTGACAATCAACTAAGCAACGAAATCATTGCTTCAGAGGGCGAAATTCTGACATTAAAATGGCAACGATATAAGCTCTTTGCGTTAAAATGATTGATCACTGATTTAAATAATAAAATTCTATTATTCTGGTTCTTTGTTCAGTTGTGAATCTCTCCATTATTTATTCTCCAGGTGTTATTTGTATAAACTGAAAAAAAAATATAAAAGCGAAAAAGTTATTAAATTTTTAAACCCCATGGTGACTTTTGGCCCACCCTGTATTTTTCTCCAAAAACATTTTGTGGAACAAAACTTTCCCAATTAACGTTGGTTTGTTATTAAGATGTTTGCACTAAACTTATTCCATCCGTAGGCTAGAAAAAGACAATTTGGACAAAAATGCTGTGAAAATCATTTTTCCAATTCCCCATTTCAAGGGAAAGCCAGAATAGTGCCACTGGTATGTATTTAAATACCAAACCAAAGTACACAAATTATTTAATACATTCAACTTTTAAATTCCAACCAAAATGTAAAACCAAAAACGTACATAAAAAAACCAATCTGGCAAAAAATTAATTCCTCTCAACAAAACCATTAAAATTGTAAAGCTTTGCAACAATTTGTATGGACGCAGAACAGAAATAAATTTATTATTTGAGTATATAGTAGAGGTAAATTCAGAACTAATTTAAAATTATATTTGGTGAATCACATAAATAATTTCAAAATCACACGAACCCACCACACACAGTGTACATAAAATGATATTTTCCGCACCTAAAATCTAATTTCCGTATCGTTCATTTTCATCATTACATTTCCACATATTATTTTATTAAATTTATTTATTTATGTTTTATAATTTATTTATTTTTTTTTGTGTTCAACGTACAAACCAATTCACAAACCAAACTAAAAAAAATCTTACGTAAATCTTATACACAAAAAAATATATTCAATGTACAAAAGGAATTACAAGCAGCAGGACATAATATATCGTCAGCAGCGATAATACAGTTAAAAGTAAGTATTTTGCTCAGTTTTTTTTTATCTGACCACATTTCACTCTTTCTTCTGCCACTTTTCTTCATTTTATGAAAGACAACTTCCTTAAGAATGATAATAACAATAGCGGTCGTAATAATAAAACCGATTGTTATCTTTATTAAATGCATTTTCATCTCGAACATATATTGGTACACAATATGATTGTGATGTACCATCGCATATTTCAACCAGTAAATGATTTCTATATCTTAGCATTATGTGCTTGTGATTTATTTAATAGATAAGACATTAAATCAAATTATATTTACAATAAAAAGAAATTAAATAAAGTGTATATAGTGTTGTAGTTGAATTATTATTGGATTAGGATTAAGCACAGCAGCTTTAATATTAAATTTTCACCCACCTACACCCGCGTACCTACATACATTTGCGTAATGAACGCGAGTAATAAGCTTTTTTTCTTTTAATAATATTTATGGCTATAACATTAAATTAACAACAACAACAACAACAAAAATGTTTCTTGCCGCTGGTATTAAATTGACGTGATTTGTTTCAGTACGTAGCCGACGCAAAGTGAAATGAAATGATAAAATGTGGTGATCAAAATGAAATGTGTAATGGCCGGGTGGGTGCCAAATTACATGGAAAACTTGGATAAATTTATTATATTGATTGTGTATAGCAGAGACAAGAAGATATAAAAGTAATTTGAAATTGTTTGATAATTTTTTTTTTTTTATGATTTGACAAAATGTATCGGATCTAATCTCGTGTTTTATTGGTTACATTAATTTTTATTTTTATTTTAGTGTTAAGTTTATAAATCACCGTAGATATTTCGATCGAATATTGAAATCTACGCATTTATGTCAGAATTAACAGTATTCCTCTTTGGTTCTATTGTAAATCCATTGTCGCTTCCTCACACTTAAAAATTTTTTAACTAAACCCATCATAATCTTTTGTGCCGAAAAAAAATGTACAAAGGGACCTAGAGGCATGCATGTGAAATACATACCAACTATTTACACTGTTAAATTTAAAAATATTCCAATTGGATTTGTTTTCTAGTTGAAACATTTTTAGATAATCTTTAACATTTATAATACGTCCTTGGTAACGCCCAAGTGGATTGATTCACAATATTCTGAACTAATTGAATTACGGCTTCGTTGTGAAAGATTAGTTCTTCTATGCTCGCGGATTTTGATAACCTCATAAAGCGAACATCTTCGAAGGCAACTTATCAGTTCAAGTTACCGATTAAGTTGATTGTTGATGCGCTCACAATGACAAACTACATAGCCTTTCACAATGTGCAATCCATCAAACTGAACTCACCTCTTAAAAAAACACTGATGAATTTCAGAAAAAATGTTTGAAGAGAATTAATTGAATCGAACTCAAATGTAATAACCGTCGAAAACTGAATGTAAATTGGGGAAAACTTGAAAAAATGCTGATAAATCGAGGCGCACGTGCTCAATGGTGCAACAGAGCGAAAACAACAACAAATTCCCATATAAAATTTCCTTTTTCAAACGTGGTCTTGTTCATACTTTTCCAATGCGCGAGGAAATCGAGAGGCCGAGACGAACAAAAAAAAATCATCGAAATCGGTCAATCCGTTCTCGATTATGTATCGTCAAAAAACCGTTCCATACAAAATGTATGAGAAAATAAATTTTCTTCATAAATTTTTTTGTTCGTGAATTTTTTCTATGTGTCAAATCCAACAAATCAAAGATCATAAAAATCGGGCCAGCCGTTCTTGAGTTGTAAATGGTGTAGGTTAGGTTAGGTTAGGTTAGAGTGGCTGCTATTGCACACTTAGGCCAGTAGTGGCCCATTGTGATATCACAGGATCCTATCTCCCCTTTACTCCCGTTGAAACCATCCAGAGCTACTTATGTAGCGTAAAATATCTCACACTCTACAGCCCGCGAGTTCCGAAAGGCTGTCCATGCTGTACACACCTAAGTACTTATGCCTTCTGCCTGATAGTCCCGGACACGAGCATAGGAAGTGATCCAACGTCTCCTCCTCCTCTTCGTCCAAACAGCTTCTACAGAAGTCATTCGTCTGTAGACCCAGCCTTCTTGCATGTTCCCCAAAAAGGCAGTGTCCTGTCAGTATCCCTACGACCAATCCTAACTCTCGTTTTCCTAGAGATACTAGTACCTTGGAGCGCCGCAGGTCCAGTTTTGGCCAAACCTGTTTTGCCACCCTGCACGTGAGAGAGTTGGTCCACCTCTCATTTGTCAAGGCAATTGCCTGCTTACTGAGCGCCAATTTGAGTGCTGCTATAGGCCTCCCCAGACCCACCCTTCCTGGCTGTATCTGGAGAGTCGTGCCGTACCTAGCTAGTTCGTCCGCCCTGCAGTTTCCCGTGACGTCCGAGTGACCAGGGACCCAGATTATCTGGATGCTGAAATACTCGCTCATCTCGTTAAGAGATGATCGGCAATCCAGCGCCACCCGTGACTTCAGACAACCCGCCTCCAGCGACCTGACCGCCGCTTGACTGTCCACATAAATTGCGATATCCCTCACGGATACCACATTATGCTTCAACCATGTCACGACTTCGCCTATCGCCACCACTTCAGCCTGGTACACGCTGCAGTAGTCAGGCAGACGAACGGAAATATTAACGTTAAGCTTCTCACAGAAGACTCCGGCTCCTACCTTACCGTCTAGCTTAGAGCCGTCCGTGAAAAATTGCAGTGCCTCGTTTTCCAGTATTGATCCGTTCCTCCAAGATTCTCTCGAAGAACAGATGGTCCGGAAACCCTTATCGAAGCACAACGTTGGCTTAATATAATCTAGATTCGCCAGTTCTTCCCTTAGCGATTTAGTTATCGTCGAGTGTCCCGCTTGAAGACACTTCCACTGAGAGACAGCTGAGAGTCTCGTAGCCACATTGGCTGCTATCTGCTTACCAAAAAATTCGATTGGAAGAAGGTGGAACATAACCTCCAAAGCGCGTGTAGGTGTTGACCTAAGTGCCCCGCTTATAAGCATGCAGGCCGTTCTTTGCACCTTTTCCATCATTTTTATATATGTTGCCTTCTCCAGAGCTGGCCACCACACTCCCACCCCGTACGTCAGCACTGGTCTTACCACTGCCGTATAGAGCCAGTGCACCAGCTCTGGTTTCAGACCCCATTTCTTACCTATGGCGTTCCTACACGAGTAAATGGCTACATTAGCCTTATTCACCCTTTCCACAATGTTAGGCTTCCAGCTGAGCTTACTATCCAAGATTATGCCCAGAAATCTTGCTCTGTCAGCAAAAGATAGCCTACTGCCGTTCACGGTAGGAGGGCTAACTACCGGAATTTTATACTTCTTAGTAAATAGTACCAGCTCAGTCTTGGAAGGGTTAATCCCTAATCCACATTTGCTGGCCCATTTCGTAACGACCAGGAGCGCATTCTGCATAACGTCCCTAATCGTACCCAGATATTTGCCAGAGACAGCCATCGCTACATCATCTGCATATGCTACAACCCCTATCCCCTCTCTCTCCAGTTCCAACAGCAAACCATTCATCACCACACTCCAAAGAAAGGGGGACATTACACCTCCTTGAGGGGTTCTTCTAACCACCCGCCTTCTAATGGTGGCCTCCCCCAGTTCCGAAGTAATAATCCTGCGTACCAGCATCTGATTTATCAGCCTTATTATGGGGTAATCCACGTTCAAAGGTAGCAGTCCTTCGATGATCGCCTCCGTTTTTACATTATTAAAGGCACCCTCAATGTCGAGAAATGCTACCATACAGAACTCTTGCGAGTAGATTGACTTCTCAATCATGCGTACCAGATCGTGCAGAGCTGTGTCTACCGACCTACCCTTACAGTACGCATGCTGTGACGTTGCCCAATTCCTGGTCTCAATTTTTGATCGAGTGCCTACATCTACCAACCTTTCCAAGGTTTTCAACAGAAAGGATGATAGAGTTATAGGTCTCAGGTCCTTTGGATAGGCATGTGAGCTTTTTCCCGATTTCGGGATAAAGACCACTCTGACCTCCATCCATTTCCTAGGAATATAAGCTAGTCTCAGACACCCTCTGAAGATACCCTCCAGCCAGGAGAGGATGACTGCCGAATTCCTTTGGATCTCTGCTGGTATAATCCGATCCGGGCCCGCCGATTTATACGGCTTAAAGCCGTTCAGCGCCCACCGGATTCGCTCCCTGTCCAAGATGCCCTCCATCTCTAATGAAGGTGTTGCTCGATGAGCTCCAGGCTCCATCGAGTCTTCAAAGCTTCCCGGAAAATGGGTCTCGATAAGGAGCTCCAATGATTCCGCACTTGAAGTTGTCCATGACCCGTCTGGTCTAATTAAATAACTAGGACTGGTTGGGTTAGTAGCTAGAATTTTCCTAAGGCGAGAAGTCTCAGAGACCTCCTCCATCCTACAACAGAAGAGTCTCCAGGACCCCCTTTGTGCCTTCTTCAACTCTTTTTTGTACTTTCTTAGGTCCTCCTTATAGGAGTCCCAATCCCGAACCTCCCTTGTGCTCTTAGCTTTGTTAAAAGCTGTCCTACACACTCTCCGATACGTTCCCAACTCTTTGGTCCACCATATCGGTTTCTGCCTGCCCCTAGGCTTTATCAGGAGGCACGCAGCATTAAATGAAAGATTGCACGCTCTTGTGACAATATCCACCATGCAGTCTAATTCTTCTACCGTCGCCGGGGGTCCCGGGACCTCCAGCGGCAATAGTTCCTCCAACACTTCCCTATATTTGTTCCAGTTTGTCCTTCTGGGATTCCTGAAGGCTTTCCGGGCTACAGGTTTAATTTCGAGGTTATATATTACATATCGGTGATCAGAAAATGAGTGCTCCTTCGCCACTCTCCACCCTCTGATCATATGAAAAATCGTTTCCGACGCAAAGGTCACATCTAGAACCTCCTGTCGATTTTTAACAATAAATGTCGGTTCTCGTCCAATATTGCAAACTAAAAGGTTGGTATTTAATAAATAATCAAAAAATAACTCACCCCTCTCGTTGATGTCTGTGCTTCCCCATATGGTGTGATGTGCGTTTGCATCACATCCGAGTATAACACCTACCCTTCTGTGATCTGCTTCCCGGATTAATTCCCCCAGGTTATCCGGTGGAATCCTCTTTTCCCGATCCATATAGGCTGAAGCCAGCCATAATTTTTCACAGCCGGCCTCAACACTCACTGCCGTAACATCACCACTACTAAATTGAGGAAGAAGAAAAATATTCAAATTATTTTTCGCTAAAATACAGGATCTGATCTTGTCAGAGTTGCTTGAGTATAGTAATTTATACCCTTTCATTCTGAGGCCACAAAACCCTGTTATTGCTAATTTAAGGTTCTTGGATTAACACGAAGTCGTCATCAGACTTAGTCAGTCTGAGCACCAGAGCTGCCGAGGCAGCCTTCGTGTGATGTAGGTTTATTTGTACAATGCTAAACATTGTATTCAACCTTACTCACCTCTACCTGCACCCCCTGCATCGGGATAGTGCCATCTGGCTCGTTTTCCGGCCGCTATCCTCCTCTCGTCGAGAGCCCGACAGGATGTCCCCATCAGACTCCAGTGAGAGGAGGCTACCTCCAGTTACGATGTTCCCTGCGTCCGAAGCACTTTTCCGGCCGTCCTCAGCCCGCTTGACCATCTCCTGCTGAGTCCGTTCACCGTCGCTCCCAGGCTGGTTTTTCGTAGTCTCCTCGGTCTCATCTTTTTTATATATTTTTAGGGTGATCGACCCGAACCCGAAGTTGATCACCCCTTTTAGTTTTGCGAGGGAAGCCAGGGACTCTTTATTGATCAGCATTATTGCCAATCTAAAGCCTCCCTTAGCCTCCTCTCGCTTTACAATCCTCCAGTCTTCGGTCTGAAGATCGGGATTGCTGGCCCGGATCATCTCGAGGATCTCTTCCGGCTTATCCGGCTCGGTTGGCAGCCATACACGTGCCCTCGGCCTGCTCGGGATTTCCTCCCTGCAGACTGCCTGAAGCCTCGCACCCTGCCATACCTTGCCTACTTCGGCCACTGCTCTTTTGTACAGGTCAGCCGATCTCTGGTCTGAGCACGCAGTCAACTAAACGCGCCCCTGGTACCATCCCGCATCTCTGTAGGATGGAGGGGATCCCGGATTCTCTCTCAGGATCCATAGAAAAATGGAGTTTAGTGCATTATGCGCTACCCTCCACTTCTCTGACGTGATGCTCCCATCTTCTTGACTTCTGTCAATGACGGCTAGCACCAGCACGTGCTCCTTTAGGATCTCACTGAATAGCTTCAGTTTCCGATCCCTAGGAGCACCCGACGTCTTGTCCGCTTGCACCTTGGCCCGCTTACTGTCACCCGGTTCTAACTCATCCTGGGACCTCTGTCTTTTAGACACAAGGGCCCTTTCCGAGCTATCACAGCCGAATGTTTCTTTAGCCCATGCTACAGACTTACGCTGTTCGACTGTAAGCTGCCCCTCAGGGGTCGCAGCCAGTCTTTCCAGAATTCTGATCGCCGACCGTCTCTCCCTGTATCGACGCTTCGAAGGAGGGATCTCCTTCACCCCCCCCCCCCCCTATCTCCTTTGACGGATCCACTTCCACCTGGCTTCGATGCCAAAGTGTCGCTTACCCTTGCTCCTGATGATGTAGCTCTACCTTCACGGTTAGAGTTACTCCCTTCCTCCGGTTTTTGAAGGGTGCCGGCCCCTTTATTTTGTTTTTGCTTTCTATTTTCCACGTTTTTCCCACGAGTGTCGGAGAAATATAAGTCGACCTGCACAGAGATCCGTGTACGCAGGCAAGGCTAAATACAACTGGAGGTCGCCAGGTATCCATAGGGCTCCGTTCACGACTGGGCTTTGTTAAATGGGCCCCCAGTCTAGCCGATTAGCAGCACGGGTCGCGTAACACCTTAATCCAGCCCATTGGCTCACCGAGCACCCTGTCCCCCGCGCCCCCGTCCTCCTCCCGCATTCACTCCCTCATCCACCATTCATATGGATATCCCAAGCCAATGGGACCCATTTCATTCATGAGATACCCGTTTATAGGGTTCCCCTTTCACTACCTGGAGGCTCGGGACCACAAGGGGACGGACGTCCAGTTCACCGTGGTTGTGGTCGATGGTTTTAAGGCTCCATCAGTTCGCCTTTCCCTACTGGGTATCCTAGGCACTCAGAATTTAGTGAACGGAGGTTAACCATTCCCCCGTTCTCTGAGACTCTCCTCCCAGCAGAACAGTAAATGGTGTAACTAACCCGCTTTTGTTTTACATGTATAGAAGATTATTGTGCCATACGCAGTCTACTGAGGAGTTCCATGAATTTAAATAAATTTTTAAATTTTAATTCATCGAGCCTAGAGATGTTCACGAGGTCTCACCTGCATGTTCAGTCAAAACCCTATGAGTGTGATGAACGAGGTCTAATTATGATGATTATTAAATTTTCTATCAATATTGTGAAAACGGGACACTTTCACCATGTTTTCTAAAATCTAAAACTTGCATTTTCAATTTTATTTTCCATTGGAAATTTTGGTATTTGCGCCAAAGGGGATTTTACCCAGTTTCCCAAATAAGGTATGAGTTCAATTTACTGTAAAAACAAACGAATAACTGAAATCATAGAGATGTTTGCAGGGACATGTTTTAGCGCCTAGTTTATTATGTTAACAATTAGGAAACTTTCAAAATTCTACTTTTGCTGATTTTATTTTTAGTTAATATGTTTCCTAATAAAGTCCACATTTGTCCACTTAGCTTCATTTTTGACTTCGACCAAAAAATACTAAAATCATCATTCGTGTACGATTTTCACAATATTGATAGAAAATTTTCTGACCTATTCGAATATATGAAAGAGATTTCATGAGTATTTCTGGGATATGGCTTATAACCGTAAACGTAAAATAGATCCCGTTCACCCCACTCACAGGAATTTGACTGATCAATCTGATCATGTAGGTGAGAACATCTCTAGGATCGGTGAAATAAAATTTGAAAATTTATTCAAATTCATGAAACTTCTAAGTCGTGTATGATGGCACAGTATACATCATCGTAACCAAACTATCGAAAGTCGAAAGTTTGACTTAACAAACATATTTCACTTAACACTTGTTTTTCTATTTCGCAAAAAATTATTTTTGGTTATTTTAATTAAAAAAATTTTGTTCAAAATGTTTAAAAAATCACTTGAGCGATTTCAACTTGTTAGGTCATCCATCGTCAGAAGTATCTACTGTTTTGTAAAAGTAACATTTTTTTACTTTGGTTTTTCAATTGTTCCGTATATTGGTCTGTTGTCGAGTAACTAATGTACTTCAATATACTGTTTACACTATTTGCCGTAGGCACTTGGCGAAACACACTTACACTTAATAAACAAATTTTTTTAAACACTTGTTTTTTTATTTCGCAAAAATTAAAAATAATTAAAAATTCTATAAATATTTAAATTTTTTAAATAAAATAACAAGTGTTTAATAAAATATGTTTATTAAGTGTACTTCAATATATCTTGAATTTTGTTACTCAGCCGATGACTAATCGCCTATCTGCTCTCGTCCTCCCCTTTTTTATTATTAATTGTTATTGCCTATGTTTTGTCCCTCCTACTTTTATTTATTTTTTGCTATATTCTACTATATAACAAAAAAAAATTACTTTTACAAAACAGTAGATACTCCTGACAACAATTGGAAATCGATCGAGTGATTTTTTAGACATTTTGAACAAAAAAATTTTAATTAAAATATTCAAAACATTTTTTTTGCTAAATAGAAAAACAAGTGTTAAGCGAAATGTGTTTATTAAGTGATAGTGTGTTTCGCCAAGTGCCTATGGCCTAAACTTTGAGCTACCCAAAAGTATAAACGTTACCTGTGAATGTCTCTAGGATTTCTGTTATTTGATAATTTTTACAGTAAATCTGGTACGTAATGCTTATTTAGGAATGTCAAAATACTAAAATTTCCAATTAAGAATACAATTGAAAACGAAGAAGTTTTAAATTTTGAAAAACATGGTAAATCATTCGTATCTCGATTTCACAATATTGATAGAAAATTTACTGACCTATTCGTATATATGAAAGAGATCCCGTGAACACATTGCCTAAGATAGCCTTCTTTAGAGTTAACAATTGTATCATTATTTTCTCGTGTTTATCTCAGATTGTTAGAACATTATTTGATCTTTATAACGACACTATCAGGGGCCCCGGCACGCCTTTAATATAAATGAATATTTAAAATAGTTTCAATTTCACTAGAAAACGAATCCAATTTGAATATTTTTAAATTTAACAGTGTAAATTTCTCTCTCTCTCTCTCTCTGGCTTTCACATCCCATGAAGGGATTTCGCCGCCTGCACAATGGCCCTCCATCCATCCCGATCCATTGCTCTCGTCCTCCAGTTTCGACATCCTAATGCTTGCAGATCTTGTTCAATGTCGTCACGCCAGCGTAGTCGGGGTCTTCCTCTACGACGTACTCCGGCGGGTTGTTGGTGAAACACTTTATATATCATCCGTTGTTGTGGGGACCTTGTAATGTGGCCGAGCCATCTCACTCGATTGGAGTTGCTTTATTTCGTGATTCATACGAATCCGATATTCGTTGTTCGCAACTTTAATTGGACCAAAAATTGAACGGATGACCTTCCTTTCGAATGTAGATAACAATCTACAATCATTAGAGGTCATGGTCCAGCTCTCGCTTCCGAAAGTCAGCACAGGTCTTATTAGTGCTTTATAAAGTGCGAGCTTGCACGACTGCGATAGATGTTTCGAACGCAATAATCTTGATTGGGCGTAGAAAACTCGTTGTCCGGCAGCGATTCGGGCTTTTATTTCTGCCTGCATTTCATTCAGTGATGTTATAACTGACCCGAGGTATTTAAAGTTTTCGACACCATCAAAATTGTGGTCGCCAATTCCGAGATTTGCACTAGAGATGTTCCTGGGTGTTGTTAGATATTTGGTTTTACTGCTGTTCACCTCCAAACCAAGTCTTCTTGCGCAGCGATCGAGCGGTATGAAACTGTCTTTGATATCGCTTGATCTTCGGCCAAGAAGCACGATATCATCTGCATATCCAAGAATTTGGCCGGATTTATTAAATATACAGCGCGAAGTTTCGATGTTGCTTTTTCTCACTACGTACTCAAGCGCCAAATTGAACAGCAAAGGCGCGAGTGCATCACCTTGTCGTACGCCAGATGTTATTTCAAAGGAGTCTGACACAGTTCCTTCAATTACGATTCTACATACAGACCCATACGTTGTTAATTTACACAGCGAAACGAGTTTCTCTGGGATACCTAGGCATATGAGTGCGGCCCATTAAGGTGTCGCGGTTTATACTGTCATATGCCTGCCGGAAGTCTATATATAGTTGATGTATGGTTATGTTGTACTCCCAACATTTTTCCAAGATCATCCTCATGGTAAAACACTGGTCCGTGGTTGATCGGTTGGGTCGAAAACCACATTGATAGTCGCCAATGATGTTTTCGGCGAAAGGGATGAGTCTGGCAAGTACAACATTAGCCAACACTTTGTAAGCAGCGTTCAATAGGGCTATGCCACGATAGTTTTCACATTTAAGACGGTCGCCTTTTTTATGCAACGGACATATGAGCGCGGTCTTCCAATTCTCAGGCAGCTCTTCTTGGTCCCAAATACAGACGACGAGATCGTATAGACTTGTTGCAAGAGTAGCGCCTCCGAGTTTAATCAATTCTGCGGGGATTCCATCGAGACCGGGTGCCTTTCCGTTTTTCAATCGACTAATAGCTGCGTCTACTTCCTCCACTGTGGGATATTCGACAAAGACCTTGTCACCTGGAGGAGCTATTGCTCTAATGGGGGTCACGTCGTCATTCCGATTTAGCAGATTTTGAAAGTAGGTTTGCCATACTGAGAGAACATCAGCCACGTTTGTTCTCAACTCTCCATTCCCGTCTTTGATGGCTGTACTTCTTGGGTGGAAGTCTTTAGTGAGATTCCTGGCGTTAGCAAAACAGTCCCTTGAGTTTCCCAGTTCCGCTTGGAAGCTGATGTTTTCGATGCATAATCTCATATGTTCGCGCTTTTTTTGTCGAAGGTATTTAGTCGTGGCTTTCCTAGTGCGGAGATATTCTGCTAGAGTGCTTCTAGTGTTGCGAGCCAACCATTTTTCACGAAACGTTCGTTTATTTTCGACGACCCTACGGCATTGGTCATCGAACCAATCATTGCGGGGCCTCGGAGGTCTTCTTCCGATGGTATTTTGCGCCGCGGTGGTTATGGCTGACTGTATAGCGTGCCACTGCTCCTCGATGTTAGAGGGAGCTTCTTCGTTATTGCTGGGCCGCTCTAAATAGTTAGTGACAGCTGATTGGTAACTCTGCAGTGACGCTTGGTCTTTTAGAGCATCGATATTCCATCGAACGGTCTTTTGTGCTTGTCTGTTAAACGTAGATGACAGTTTGCACTTATATTTAAATATGACAAGCATATGATCGCTGTCCATGTCTGCACCTCTGTAAGATCTAACGTCAGATATGCTGGTGGAGTGCCTCTTAGACACCATGACGTGATCGATTTAATTTTCCGTTCTCCCATCATTCGATCTCCACGTTACTTTGTGGATTCTCTTATGTGGGAAAAACGTACTTGATACAACTAAGTTGTACGTTATTGCCAGGTCGGTGACTCGTTGGCCGTTGTTATTACTAGTTAGGTGCAGGCTGTTAGGACCGATGTGCGATGTATTTTCTGCACTCCTACCGATTTTTGCATTAAAGTCGCCCACGATGATTTCAATGTCGTGGTGCGGTATGTTATTGATGACTTCCTCCAGTTCGACAAAGAAAAGATCTTTGATGTCATCTGATTTATCTTCGGTGGGTGCATGCACATTGACGATCGTGATGTTAAATTTCCTAGTGCGAAGTCTGACCGTGCATATCCGCATGTTGATAGGGCGGAAATCGATGATATGATGCTTCACGCGCCGATGGATGAGGAAGCCAACTCCAAATTCTCCTCCGTTCTGATGGCCGCTTAATGAAGAGTGTAACCATTGGTGGTGTCATGGATCCCACTCCCAGACCATCTAAGCTCTTGTAGTGCAAGTACGTCTAATGTGTAACTCTTTGCTTGGACGATAGGTTCTGGAGATCTCCAGGTCTTAAGAGGCTAAGCACGTTCCATGTTCCCATTTTTAAAGCGTTGTCCGTGTACAATTTCCGAGGTCGAGTTTGTAATGAATCCGATATGGTAATCCGAGGCCTTTGTTTAGGGTTCATAACTTGGTGAGTTTTTATGAGGGGAGGTTGTTGGCCTTCCGCTCAACCCGCTTGTTACGTGTGTGGGTCACGTACTGGTGAGAATCTTAAGGCATCCAGTCCTACCTTGAACACATTTATATAGCGAGCCGCTTGATACAAGACAGACGCCCGCTTCAGCCGCTCCTAACCTGGAAATCAGACGCTGGTTTGGCATTGGTTTTAAGGCGCCAATGGCTCGCCCTGACATGTAGTGTCCATGACTATAAACAGGATTTAGCTGCTCGTCTCCACTACACCGCCTGATTCATTTAGAGTTACCCAGAGAGCACCGCGAGGAGGTATGAATCTCGGACTTCGCCCTCCACAGTGTAAATGTTTGGTATTAATTTTTGTGTGTATTTCACATCCATTGTAGAGGCCACCAGAGGACCTAACAATTGTTTTCCGCGAAATTAAATTTTAATAAATTTATGCCCCATCGCAATCGATTTAAAAAAAAATGTTGGACCCCTTGGCACTAACATTCAATTTTATAACGTAAACCAAAATGTTTTTTCATAACAACCATGGCACTAGGGTGCAACATGGCACAACATTACGAAACATTACACCAAATATCTAATTATCCCAAAACACAAGACGTAATATGACAGAGTAGCTCGAAAATCGTGTCCAATCAAACGAGTTAAACCTTTAATCCACAATTGCTTTCTAAAAATTATTAAAAACCCAACAAGAACTCGTAAATAAATTTTCCAAGGACCCATTCGGGTTGCGGGGAGACCCTAAACAAGTTTTACCGCAAAACCAGACAAATTGCAATCAATGCTATCCCCGCAAAACCTCCCCACATAACTTGCCATCCAAATCATTCGAGACAAATATTTTTTAATAAGGAACCGAAAGACTCCCTAACTAGTGTTTTCGAAATTTAAACTCATCGCAATCTACTCCTGGGAGCGTATTCTTGATTTTTTTTTTTGTAGTAAGGAAGTAAATAATAGAAAACTTGCAAACAAATTTGAAAAAAAACGATTAAAATAGCCGGCGAAAAATTCGAATAATGTACAACATTTTAAAGCAAATTTAATTCCGCATGCGGAAATTTCCACCGATTTCAAGAATACGCGCCCTGATGCCGTATTCTTGAAACCGGTGAAAATTCCCTCAATCGGAATACAATTTGCTTCGAAATTCTCAATATTCGAATTTCGCACGCTACTTTAATCGTTTTTTCAATTTTTTGTCAAGTTTGCTAATATTTTGTTTCCCTACTATGGGAGTTATATCGAATCGATTTACTCAGTCGGAATTTTTCCCTTTGTAGGGGGAAAAAATTATGTTTTTAATTTAAAAAAAGAAAAGAAATTTAAAAAAATGATTAAAGCAGCCAGCGAAAAATTCGAATAATATAGAGAATTTCAAAGCAAATTGTATCCCGCCCGATTGAGGGAATTTCCACCGATTTCGAGAATACCGCTCCTACTTAGCGCTAGAAAATTCTTTCACGAATTTACATGTAAATTATTGGATCGTTTTTTTAACAGAAACCGGCTCTACCGTTGAACCCCACGAAATAATTTTTCGTAATCAGTAACAATTGCAATCGATTCCTTATACAAGAAAATCCTCTTTGCTGAATTTTGGTTTCGAAACCACGGCTTATCGCAATCAATTCTTGGTATTCGAGGAATCTGCTTTCAATGAACTTCTTCAAAACCATTTGAGTTGAGCAAAAATTTTAAAATAGAAACTCAGAGCCTACCGGATGACTGACTCCCTATGTGAGTTTTTCAAAATCAGTGCCTGAAATTTTTTAAAAAGTGGTATCCGAGCCCTAGTAAATGACCCTCTAAAATAATCTTTCCGAAATAAGGAAGGATTCCTTTTATCAATTTTCATCAAATTATTTAAACTGAGAAAAATGTAAAAGAAAGATTCCAACGCTTCCTGAGTGCCCCTTAATTGAACTTTCCCGAAAGCAAAACCAATTGTAATGTGATACTTGAAACCCCTTTTTCAATAATTTTCCTTCGTTTTGTTTTTGCCGCGAAAAATTAATATAAGAATTCAGTCCACACTGGATGAACCCAAAAAACTGGAAACCCCATTTTAGCAATTTTCATCAAAGTCGTTTGCCGAGAAATGAGAAATTAAGAAATAGTACTGAGGGCCCACCAAAGAACAGTCAGCAGAATCTTTCCGAAAGGTTTCTTTCTGCATTTTTTATTAAAGTCGTTTAAACTGAGCAAAAAAATAAAAAATGGAGCACGTGCCTCATCACCAGAGAGCCCTCTAGACGAACCTCTCCAAAATTACAATCCATCATATTTTTTTTTATTTGTTATTGTTAACTATGCGATCTGTTTTGGGGCTCAAGGCTGACCCTGCTCTTCCGCGGTTATGCTTTTTACGTCCGTACCTTACGCCTACACTGCCATGGTCGACCCATTGGTTTTGCACACCAACAGAGGGTCATAGATGTGTTACATTTCACCACAGATCGTAATCTGTTGATCAAATTTCACTTTGCATCCTGCCACCCGGTACCTCCCGGGTAGAAATATAACATGGCCCCACCTCGCTATATACAGTGATAGAGAAAATCAGCAGAATTTTTTGTTACCCAAGTTTGCCCAGTTATTTTCGTTGTTTGTATTTTCCGAATAACGTAGACATTCAAAATTTACATTTCATATAGGCCACCGAATATTTAATATTTTGACTATTTGGCTTAATTCTATTGAAAGCAGTGACTTTCTGGAGCAAAGCCGGAAACTAATTTTGAATTATTTTCAACATACAAACAAAGTTTCAATCAAATCGACTGAAAATGGCGTACGCTTGATGGAAAATTTTCAGAACCAAATTGTGAATTTATATTTGAAACTCGAGATTCACACCAGTATGACAAAGAACGCGAAGAGGGACCAGTAAAGTTTGTAAACGCTGAGTTGGAGGCGTTATTGGACCAAGATTCATGCCAAACTCAAGAGGAGCTCGATGAAACTTCAGGAGTTACTCAACAAGCAATTTAAAATCATCTTAAGACCATAGGCATGGTTCAAAAACAAGGAAATGGAGTTCCGCATGAACTCAAGCCAAGAGACGTCGAACGCCGTTTTGTTCACTCGTGAAACTGCTTCAAAGACCAAATCGGAAGGGTTTCAGTACGGAGTGATCTAGTATGAGCTAGTCGATCCTAACGGGACCATCACTGGCGAACGTTATCAACAACAATTAATGCAATAAACCGAGCATTGAACTTTAAACGCCCACAATATGCCGAAAGACATGACAAAAGGCGCTGCAATGGGATGACCTACCCCACCCGCTGTAGTCACGGACAGAGCAGCACTTCACTGCTTACGCGATCACCTCAAAACACAGGAAATTTTTTCGACCCGGAATCCGTATGCTGCCTGAAACATTCAATTTGTTCAAACAACAACATTCAGCAATTCGCAAGTTGACTGCAGTTTCAAAAATACTTTCTTGACATTGGCTAGATGTTCTTGTGCAATTTTTCCTCCGAAGACAATAATGTTGTCTATATAAAAATAACAGAGTTTGCGGATGCGTTTTTTAATCCGAACGAGATCCTTAGAAATTTTTGGAATATCAGCCTCTTTCGTTTTAATCTGATGAAATCCTGAAGTCAGATCGACGGTGGCAAAATATTTGGAATTTCCGAGGTTTGCTAGTGATATATAGATATCTGAAATGGGAAAGGAATCTGATATTGTCGCAGCATTCAAATTCCTGGAATCTACTACAATTTGATATATCTTCATTTGCGAGGCGCATCCAATTTCATTTCCACAATCCAAATTGGGAAATTTTAGAGACTTTTCGAGGGTCGTATAATTCAATTCGGGAGGAGTTGAGCAATTTGCTTTACTTCCAGCCTCATGCTGTATGGGCACGGGTATGATTTGGTGTATATCGGTTCCTCACTGGTGAGTGTCAGCTGAAAGATGACCATCGCAAACTTCCATATTGTTTACTTGGCAAGAAGGAGTTTCTTGTAGTGGAATGTGTACGTTGGGTGTGATGATCAATTCAATGTATTTTTGATCAATAAGTGCCTCGAGTTCCTTCAATGTGTCATCTGTATTGTCGATGCCAATGCTTATTTTGTGGCTGATTTTAATGTCAAGCCCCGCTCATCAGATTTGAACTTGATTCTCGGTTGGTTTGACATTAACGGCTAACTCGAACTTTATAAAGTTCTTTATGGCTCCGGTGTCGATGAGGAACTTTAGCACATATCGGGTTTTGTCCGATGTTGATAATGCGTCATTATTTTTGAATAAAGGTACTGAGTGTGTACGAAGCTAGTTTGAAAAAAATCCGACCTTAACTTGAAAATGACAGCACTCATCAATAAAACATGGAGGAATGTGTTTGAATGCTCAATTTTTGTTTAACAATCGTTTGTGGGAGTGTTTTTGTGAAAATTGGAAAAATCGAGTATCGAGCTGTCATTGAATATTTATTTTTGAAAGGCAATACGCCTGCGCAAATCAAAGAAGACTTAGAGTGGACGGGGACTGTGCACCATAATTTACCACCGTGAAATGTTGGGCAACTGATAACACTACTTAAATTCACCAAATGGTGCTAGACAACCGTCGAATTAAAGTTAGAGATAAAAAAATGCAATGAATATGTCCAAAGAATGTGTTTGCCACATATTGAATCAAGATTTAAGCATGAGAAAGCTGTCCAAGCATTGGGTGCTGCGTTTGCTCACTTTGGACCAGAAACGTGTCGAATGAACGTTTATCTAAAACTCTGTTGGTACAGTTTCGGCGCAATAATCAGAGCTTTTGCACCGGCTGATTACTGTTGATGAAACTTGGATATACCATTATATTTCAGAATGAAACATTCAGTCACAACAGTGGTATGCTAAGACGGAATCGTTTCCAAAAAACGCGAAAGATGTTCCTTCGGCTGGGAAGGTGATTACATCTGTTTTCTGGATTAGTCATGGAGTTGGGCTACACCAAGACAATGCGCCGTCGCACACCTCAGTGGTTGCCAAGGCAAAAATTCATGAATTATGGTTTGAACTGCTTGATCTGTAATCACCTTGAACTACTTTTTGTTCTCTAAGCTGTAAGTTACGGTCGGAGGACAGAAATTTTCATCGAATGAGGAGGCCATCACCTTCGAAAAGAACTATTTTGCAGAGAAAGGCGCCAAATACTACTAGAGACCGACTATGTGGAGAAACAAAAATAAATTTGAAGATAAAAGGTCGTGTATCTTTGGTATGTCGACCGCTTCAGAGAGCCCTCGTATATGAAATTATGGTTTATCGGAGGCGTTACAACATTGTTGTTATTTTTCCTGTGAAAGGCGATATTCCTGAAATTCAGGTTCTGAATGTGCTGGTTTCTGTGTGGTCAGCATCTTGGACATGTCTCCATGTAACTTACGGATGAACACGTCTGGTGCTCGATTACGATATGTTTAGACGAAAACGTTGATTGTCTCCAATGTGTAGTCTTCTGTCTTGAATTCTTTTTCATTTTTTCCAATTTGATCAGGGCATTTAAAGCTCCAGTGATATTTTTAAGTGTTCCTTGCTTGAATTTGTTTTAAGTTTGCCATTGTAATTCTGATGTAATTCTTATGGTTTCACTATTCACTGAATTATTGTAGTTTTTTTTTTTTTTTTGTTTTTTACGTTTCGTTCAACTCGGTTTCCGTTAACTTTCGATGATTTTTTTATACAATGCGAATGACAAGCAACACACGTGTGTCTATAGGTTTGCACATGTGCATCGTTTGACGTTTCGTAAACGGAATAATATTTTTTAGATTAACGCACCAGCTAGAAATTTCTGTTTAAATGGGATAAACTTCATCTCGTATTTTATAAGCGAAAATTTCTTAAATAGCGACAGTTAATTTTTTTATTTTATTTTAGTGGACTATGTCGTTTAGTAATCTACAGTAAGAAAACGCATTCAAGCATATTGCCTTAAGAATTATTTCCGTTTCTAAATTTATAAACTACTTGTTGATGTTCGAAATGTCACCATTATTGATTGAATCGTTATTTGTATCATTCATTCAATCAATTATACTCGTTTTTCTATCGCAAACATTATTGTAACCAACAAAATTCTAACGACTTCCGGCAGATACGTGCTTATTTATAGTAAAAATCCATCCGCATTCACTACTGCTATATACACAACGGGAAAATGATAAACGATAACGAGAAATCGCTTTAAAAAAATCTATCGTATCTTCGTCTTGTTGGCACCCCACCCCACGATCATTTATACGCCAAGCAATAAAACATTAGTGTTTTGTATATACAAATAATCTTCGTGACATAGATAAATTGATGGACATTGACATAAATTGATGCGAAATTGAAATTCGAAAAAAAATGAAAATCTAAATTCAAACAAACAAATCGGTTTGAATAAATACAGCCTAAATAAATAATGTTAATGCTGAATTGTTAACAATACACGGAATAATAAATAAATTGATCTGTATATGTAAACGACGTTCAGGTGATTTATATTCACTTTTATTATTTTTAAATAACGAAATAATAGAAAAAAGGTAATCACTAACAAATTATTTTAACTATAGGTAGAAATATGTTTTGTGTAAAGGCATGTGCATGAGTAATGAATGAGCACGAATTAAAATCCGTATTAAATTAAATATTTTTTTTTTTTCAAACACATTGTTAGTACAAAATAATGACGTATTTTATTTTGTTTGATTTAGGGTGAACCCGGTGATCCAGGACCCCCAGGTTCACCAGGGCCAATGGGCCCAGCCGGAATACCAGGACATGATGGACGGCCGGGACCGGCCGGTGACCCAGGTCCACCTGGTCCCGCCGGCGCACCCGGTGACATTGGACAACCTGGCCCAGTTGGACCACCCGGTGTATCAGGAACGAAGGTAAGTGTTTTATTTTTATATTTATAAACCAATTAAAGGCAAAACCAAAAAATAATTTTAAACGAGAAAGATTTTTTTCGCCAAAGGGTAACCAATTAACGAATCAAAATACTTTTCCTTTCTACTTGCACAAAAAAAAAAAATATTTTCCAACAATAATAATAATTTAGATAATTAATGTCATTCTACCATCATTTTCCAATTAATTTCGTACCTAATCAGAGAGAAAAAAATATTGTTTTTGAATTCGTATTATTATTATTACTACTAAATACATATTTTGATGATTGTGGTTTATCTTGAAATAAAAATTTTAATATTTTAATGGTGACCTACCCTATCCCTTTTGGGGTATTTCCTTTGCTATGATAAGGCCCATTTTTTTGCTCTATATAGGTATACGACATACTTTATAATATGAATTCAAGAATTATATTTTGTAATTGGATAATTAGTAAAAATTTCTTAGCATCGAAGAAATGGCCTGTGGTTCTTTTATGTTTTGATTATACATTTGACCGCAAAGTTACTTAAAATTAATTAAATTATTTTGTGTTTGATAGCAATTACTTGATTTGCGGTTTTGTTATGGACTTAAAGTAACAACATTGTATTGATTTTCTCTTGATGTACATACATATTACAAAAAAGAATTTGGTCATTCAAATAAATAAAGGATTGCTTTGTATAGTTAAAAATAATTTAGTGCAGACAGAATGAAATTCTGTCCAATTTGACCATATTAAATTTAAGCAGTGTTTTAATACTCCTTTTGCCTTTGCTCAATGTCCACGATTAAGTAATGTGCATAATTAATTTTATGAACTTTTATAAGCACGGTGGAAATAGCTGAACTTGTAATTTTTTGTACCATCTGGTATTAACGGGTACAGAGTTATCGGGAAGCGCACATTATTTCTACGGTTTTTTTTTGTTTTGGGGAAGGACGTCCAACCAAGTGGTTACAGGTGGTCAGTTGAGGCCACATTATTTACGGTGAGGCGGGACAACGCCAGACAAATGTATGGTTGCTCAGCACACAAACGCCCGATATCTTCGGCAGCCTAGCAAGGCCGAGTTTATAATAAAGAGGGAAGGACGCCCAACATTATAGCGCCCAACCAGGCAAGAGTTTATGATAAAGGCGGAACAACGCCCAACGTTGCAGTGCTCAACCAGGCAAAAGTTTATGATAAAGGCGAAAGCCGCCCAACATTTTGGTGGCCAACTGGGCAAAACTTAACGGTTATGGCGAAGGACGCCCTACATTACAGGTGGCCAACCGGCCAGTTGTAAAAGATTATTTATCCAAAAGCGGAAACTCGCCCAACGAATGGTTTATTATCAATAAGCGGGACGATCACCAACGATCTTAAATACAGTACGGGTGGCCAGCAACGTGGATTTAAGGAGTAACGGTGAGAAGGTACCGACACTCATTTTGGCGGGCAAGGACGTCGCAAATTTCGGGATTACCTTATCTGGAGGTCAAAAGGAAGGTACAATTTTGTTCTTTTGTTTTATTTCCCGTTTGTTTTAATTTTCTAAATTTTTATCAAAATTAACTTAAAGTTTACATTTTCCAATTTTCAATTTTTATTTTTTTAATTCAATTTTTATTTAAATATTTTGTAATCGAGCACCAGAATATGGCGGTCGTACACGTGACCTTGGTGCCCGTTGGTCTCGCTCCTTAATTTTAGAGACGCTCATTTATTTTTTTGTTGATTTCGATTGTTATTTTATATGTTTTTTCGGTTGTTCAGCCCATTTCTTCTTCTCCCTCTTTGTTCCCCTCTTGAGGAAATTTGTTTTCTAAATAACATGCAGCACGGCGACTTATTCCCGACATTTGGATTATTATTCTCCTGCCCAGTCGGTGGTTTTCTCTCTACTTTTGTTATGTTATTTTTTTCCCATTTCACTTAAATTTTTTTTGTTAATAAAATAAAGCATTAAGTTTTTTGTACGGGTCAGTATGGTAGAAGGGGAGACTCCATTCTGTGCTGGTTTTGCCACTCCCCTTCATCCCCTGGGCCGGACATCCACAGGGTCGGAGTGGTGAGTCCAATGAATGTATCGTCCAATCAGGGGCAACCGCAAAATCCAGCAGTCTCTTCGTCGCACTTCGGCGGCTTCCAGCTGTCAAAGTGTGAATTGTGGGAGATTCGTTGAAGGTCTCTCCGGGTGAAAAGAGGCTTGGTCTGTTGGGGGATGTCTCCACCCGGGGTCGATGGTGCATTCGGGGGGGGGGGGCGTCTCTCCAGACTGGGTGTTATAATTATTTTACTATTTTCCTCAAGTTTCGTCCGACAAATTTAGGCGAAACATCCGGGTTTTTTTTTATTTTTAATTTGCGTTTTATTCGTTTTTAATTATCTGTAAACACGGTGTAGGCATGAGTCATGCAAGCCTCCAAATCCCCACGACTGAGTATTAGCCGGCAAAATCACCGTGCGTGAGGCCGCTGCGTTACTAGTGAAATCTGCGGATTGGCTGCTGAGCCATTCGTAACAAGCGGCCTCTGTTATTCTGTTAAATATATTGCGAGTGTTCTTCCAGAAGTTTACTAAAGCCCGAATAACCGGAAATATTCTATTCTATCTATATAGGTGAAATAATTAAATTTTATAACGGTACTTTCGGTGAATATTGTTTTAAAAAAATAAAAATTAAAACTTAATATCGTTACGAATTTTGGGCGTTCGATACGGATTCGGAACTGGATTTTGCGAAAAAAACACTCAGCGTTTAAGTTAAAAATTGTATTTACACCAACACTTATAACTCTAAAATCAACACCTATATTTCATTATATTTATCACTGTTCACTATTTCACTTCTACTATTTCTACTTCTGCTACTTTCCGCACTGTTCACTTTTTATTTCCTTTACTTACACTGTTCACTGGTTAAATTACAACTGTGTTTGCAATCTGCATGGCAATTTGCTCGCGCTTATATACTTGTCTATCGCTGTTCGAGATTACTCCATTTAATGAAAAAAGAGAAAACAAAGGAAGAACATTATTGTTTGTTTTTTCCCTTTTTTATCTGGCGATGTATGCGTATTGCAATCGTAAATCACTTGCATGTAGTTCTATTCGCGAACAGCCCGTTGTTAAAATTCCAGTATTTCCATGCTGACTTATCACCGCCGTTTATAATTGATGCGGCAATATCGATGCGTGTTAAGAATAATAATTGCCTTAATAAATGTATGTACTATAGATAAAAATACTTGGTGGTGTACAACTTAACCACTCGACCATCTAGTGTTATATTTGTGTAGGGTAGAACTTGTAACACTACTCTTATCTTAAATCTGTTCGTGCCGAACAAACACATCATATGTCGCTGATCCTCTTAACTATTTTATAGAGACCTTTCCAATTTCGCTGTGTACGTTGGGATATGATTTTCCGATTCTTTGAATTTTACACCCACTCTTAATCACTCTGTCGAAAATCGCCATACGCTTGTCTTGTTATGTCTTTGATTTATTGCGGGCACTGGCTCCGTTGAAAACGTTTTACGTTCCACTTGCTTAATCTTATTTTCCATCTCCTTTAAATGACCGCCCACTTCTTCAAGGTTTTACATCTCTCGTTTAAACTCTTGCATTTCAAGCTCTTGAGTTTGTGGAATTTGATCGAGTTTCAGGTCCTGCTCTCGTTGTTCCGCTTTGTTCTTTACGTAGCTCAGAAAATTGACCACTTTGCTTCACTTGCAAATTTTCCAATTGTACTCTTTTTTCGCACCTCGCGACTTTGTGGTTTAATTTGGCGGCTTGCTCTGTACGAAGTTGATCTAATCTGGTGCTTTCATTTGAAGTAACGGCACCTTCATCATATTTCCGACGTTCAAGGTTGGCTTCTGTTGTTCGGGAGGAAGCGACTGTACTGAAAAGGATTGTTATTATTTAATCCAGTAACTGGCATCATCCCGGATATTCCTGGCGTCGGTGATGATTCGTTATCTACGCCCTCATGTTGCAGCCAGCTTATTTTTGCATGGTGCTTTGTAGACTCGAGAGCACCTCATTTTATTGCCTTTCGTTGAAAGTCCAAGGCTCTGCAGCTTATCCCTCAATTGCTGGGAGGTATATGTGTTTATGTTTTAAACCATTCCTGGTATTTGCAAAATCCTACTTCTGACACCAAATGTAATGAATTTCGGGCGTTCGTATTAGACTTTACAAATAGAACGCGGCGTTTAAGTTACAAATTTCATTTCACAAACAACTATATAGCTTCTCCAACAATTCACTTGCTTAGTTGTCTTCAAATCACTTGCTTGTAGTTGGCTTGATCATTTCGCGTCATCACTTCCTTTGTCTTGATTATTAAATGCCGATTTCCAACTCTCTCATGAAGTCCAAGCACAATCTTTGAAATTCTAAATAAATTCGAAATTTCTTTTCCATGGGCAATAAAGAGAACAAATATGCCTGCGGGCGTTAACAATTTTTCCTCCTCATTATAATTTGGCCTTGATTGGGCACACTCTCGTTTTCCTAAAATCGATCGTTGGAGTGTTTCATCGATATGTATTAATGTGGTAATGATTTTATAACTGTTTTGTGAAAGTTATGATCTGATAATTCGTTTCCTGTTAACGGTTTTAATTGGTTGATTTTCATGGGAATTTCATGAAATATATGCTTTTATGAACGCTTGTTACGGATGGCACAAAGCCGACCCGCAGATTTCATTTAACACGCAGAGGCCTCTCTGCCAGTGATTTTACCGACTCGATCTCAGGGAATGGGTCGTGAGGAAGTGGAGGCTTGCGTGCTCCTGGCCTACACCGTGTAAGAGAACAAGAACAAAAGCAAACAAAAAGAAACTAAATAACGCCAAAATTATATCGGCCGAAACCTTCCGAATGAAACCTCCGAATGACACATCGACCCCCTAGATGCCGATGCCCAGCTACAACGAAGCAACATAATAGGGTAGGGATGTTTCTCCAACAGACAAAGCCTCTCTTCAAGCGAACAAACCACTAGGTAATTTCCTACAATTCACACTCCGACAACTTGAGACTACCGGAGTGCCATGGAGAGACCGTGAAGATTTTACGGTCGTCCTCGAATGAACGACCCATATGCTGGACTCGCCACTCCGACGCTGTGGATGTCCTGCAAAGGGGATGACGGGGGTGATAAGCCCAGCCTGCAAATATGGCACCGACACGGAATGAGAATCCTCTTCAATATTCCAATTCGGAAAAATTAGTAATGCATCTTATTATTCGAAAAGTGAAAAAAATACAAAAAAAAAAATTTAGTTGAAATGACGAAATAAGTAAGGAAAGAAATAGACCGACTGAGGAGGAAAGAAATAAACCAAATGCCGAAAATAATTCATCGTGCTGTTTTTATTCAAATACAAAAATTTTGTATAACGGAAAAAAATCAGAGCCGGAAGGGATAAAAACAAAAGAAATCAAACTAAAAGGGTTAATAAACATGAAAAATTCTGGAGCGCAAGAAAACAAATCAAAACAACCATAAAAATTTTGCGAAACAATTCGTAAAATTTGGGAAAAAATTGAAAATTTGAAAAATGAAAATAAAACTTGACTTTACTTTAATGAAAATTAGAAAATTAAAAGAAAAATATTTGAATGGAAAATAAAATAAAACAAAAAATTCTACCTTCTTGATCTTCAGACAAGGTCCTTCCGAAATGGATTGCGGCGTCTCCCCTCCATTAATCCAAAACAATACAAATGGCCATGTGGTTAGTCACCCATAACCGTAAATTTTCGTTGGACATCTTCCCGCCTTTGACCGAAGAATGTTAGGCATCGTCCCGCAAAAACCGTATAATGTTGGGCGCCGTCTGGCAAAAAACCGAAGGATGTTGGGCGTCGTCTCACCAAAAACCGTAGAATGTTGGGCATTGTCTCGCCAAAAACCGTACATTGTTGGGCATCTTCCCGCCGTTAACCGAAAATACAACTGGCCGGATGGCTACCTGCATGTTACGGTGCTTTTCACCGATAACCTCACTGCACCTGTGCCCGCCCGACACAGGTGCTAATACTGGTTGGTATATATGTGTTTTTTCAATGCTCTGATGGGCCACCTGTTGCGGTGTTTTCCCTGCGATGAAAAGTCTGTATCCGTCGAAAAGGCGGTACCCTTTAAAATTTTCAGCACCCGTTGATATATTTGCCGTACCGATGAAAAAGGTAGCCCCGTAATTTAACTTGCGGCACACGAAAATTATTTTCGGCACCCGTTAACGTTCGACGAAGATGCCGTTAATTTTCCGATCTTATTTTTCGAAACTAAATTTTAATCTTCTAAAACTATATCGATTTTTTTTATATTAACAAACGAGCAAACACATAAAACTTTAGCACTTGCACTTTCCGTTTAGTTCGCTTTTGTGCTTAAAAATATAAAATTATCATATCTGTCATATATGTATCATACAAATATGACAGAACATAATATCAATTTTATCGAAAATTTATTTCATTAGCACATGCAAAATAACAGTTTTAAGTTACTAAAAATGGCATGGTACGCCAAACTCAAAAATATGTTTTTTTTACATTTCGTCAACACAACAGTGTGACTTTATTTTTTCAAAATTCAAAACTAGACTAATGGTGTTATGACACTGACTAGTTTTTCAAATGGGTCATATGATTTAAAATGAAAATAGAGTAGGACAAGTAATGTAAGTACAACTCACTTGAAAGAATGAGTGTGTACAACATATAAACAAAAAATAGAAATAAATTCAGCAACAAATGATATAGCTTACTTTTGCAGCAGTTTAAATTGGGCAAATCTATAAAAAATTAATCAACTTTGATTATTTTTTTTTGACGTATAGTCATTTATTAGTAATGTGATTTTGTGTGTACGTGTATACTACAAATATATTTCAAAACAAAACATTGCAGCGCACGCTGCACAAATATATTATTTGGTTTTCATAACGTCAAAATAAATGAGCATAGTGTTGTCTACTGTTTAAATTAGTTGTTTCTCTTTTTCGCCTTAATAGTTTTACAGCACATTACAGCACTTGAAAACTAGTCAGTATCATAACACCATTACAAAATTTTCTCGCACCCAAAAAAACTAGAAGAATATTTTCGTTTTTGGTGTATTTTTGTTTTGTTTTCGTGCGCGTCACTCGCCTACTCCTTCACACTGCAAATCCATCCACACGCCAAAATGAAAAACGTACCACAAAAATATTTTGCCATATCTTCACACGTCACACACACGCACAAGGTGTACACATTGGTCTCGCTTTCACAATTATTCGAAGTTTACGTGATACACTATAGGTGGACACAGAAGATTAAGACCAATTCACAATAACTCAACACCTTAGTGTTAATGTCATAGAACAACAGATGGCAATGCCATCCGTAAAATGCATAAATTATTCCATGGTAACGAAATGTTTAGAAATAAATAAAAAAAATAATAATGGCAGGTGAGTGCAACATTATGACCTCGAAAGGAGTCGTAACCCACTTCTGATTTCTCACAAAATATAATAAGAAGCTAATTTGAATCCTTGTGTGGTGATGAGCGTCCTTCCATTGGTACGCGGTAAGTTTAATTTTTGTGCAAAAGCCTAAGTGACGCAGCAGGCCTAGGAAGCTTTATGTAGTAAAGCTTCGCTGCTGTCGATTTATTTTATTATTGCTGTCGGTTGTACCGTCAATTCTGTCAAATCTTATATAGTATGGAATTCGATCATTTTCTATTCTTTCCCAGCACGACCTTCCCAAACAAACAAAATATGCTTTGCCAACATGAAATTATTCTTAACAAAATACCTCATTATGATGTTAAAATCATTTTGTGGGACTTTAATGCTCAATGTCAGTACTAGCAAACTACATCGTGACACTAACTGCCAAGACTCCTTACATCAAATTTCAAACAACAAAGAAACGCGCACCGCCGAATTACCACAACCGGAGCAGAGGTAAGTTAAAAAAAACAAAGTCACGTTGTGGGATGTGGTGTATTCAATAAACTACAGCGCGCAACGCAAGTTATACTCGTGCCCTCTCCTTATATCAGAGGTGAGAATTTGTCACGTTTATCAATTCTGTACACCTTTTGCGTGACTACACTTGTTACGAGCGACTCAGCAGCCGACCCGCAGATTTCATCTGAACCACGCAGATTCCTCACACGTTGATTTTGCCGGCTACATCTCAGGGAGAAGTGCTATGAGTCGTGGGGTTTAAGGCTTGCGTGGCTCCTGGCCTACACCGTGATTAGAGAAATTCTAAATAAAAAAATCGCAAATAATAAAAAATTATAACCCAAGTTCCGCCTTAATTGGTCAGCCGAAAAACTTGAGGAACGAATCAAACAAAATCATAATAAAATAGGCTCGACATGAATTGAAACCCCCGGCTCCATCACACCAACCCGAGAAAAATTTAGCAATTCATTCTATTTATCCTCTCAAACAAAATTGTGAAATAAAAAATCACCCAAAATATCAAATCAAACAAGGTAGTGAAGTCGCCTAACGGAATATCAAACGACAACAACACAAAAAAAAAGAATAAACAACAAAAATGGCTGCCCCACGAGAAAGGAAATTTGATGTGGCGAGACCAACGTGTACACCGAGCGCGCGAAAGACAACGGTATTTGGCGCTCGATTACTTTTATTTTTATTTTTTTACTAACAAAATCAAATCAAAAGATAAAAAAAAATTGAAAAAAACAAATCAGAAACAAAAAAAAATGTCTTAAAACTAATAAAAAATTGTACCTTGTGGTTGCCTTTAAAATAAAAATTTGCCACGTCTGGCCACCCGTAATTCGTAAGTATCCCGTTGGGCGTGTCTCACCTAACCCGTAGCAGCCTCAACTGGCCACCTATAAATAATTGTTTAGGCGTAGCCTCGACACAACACACACATCACCAAACGTTGGACGTCTTTGGACCAATATTGTGTAGAGGGCCGGTTAGCCGCCTGTTGTTGTTGGGCGTTGTGTTGCCTCCCGTTAAAAAATCCAAGGGGGGGACGCCCCTTAGGTCGTTACGTGCGGTTGGGCGTCGGGTCGCCAAAGCCGTATAAATTTAAGTAGCCTCACCTGGCCACCCGTTTAACACCACTCGAACGAGCCTCGAACCCTCGTACGTAAATAAAATTGTTGTGCCTTTAAAAAAACCCGGCCACTTGATGCAGCAAGCAGCAAGCTTATTTCTCGAATAAGCACACGCCGGATTAACCGTTACACAGAAAACCTTTATAACTGGCACTCAACGGTATCCATAACAAAAATATAATCGCAATACCAAAGCAAATGAACGTGCCACGCGTAAAAGGTGGCAGCGTCCCCTCCGCGGATATTAAATTTTAACCAGCCACACGTTGATTGCTTTTCACACACTTGTTTTGTATTCCACTTGTTGGTTGGACTTGCACGTATTGATCGTCCGTTTTATTTGCTAACCCAAATCATCCTCCAAAAAATATAAAACAATGCACAATAAACTAGTCTTTATATATTTTTTAAGATTTTATTTTTTTTATTTATTATCATAAAACTCACTACACAGTCTTCGTATATTTTTTTTTTTTTTTAAATTCAAGATTTAGAATTTTTTATATCAATAATCATTTTTATACAATTCCAATCAAGACTCGGACTAACTAAAAAAAATTCGCGCACCAAATAAAACTTCTAGAATACTTTGTCTTTTTTTGTCTCTTTTTTTTCTCGTGCGCGTCAACATCCACCAAAAAAAAAGAGAACAACCAAAAACCAAAAAAAAAAACAAAATACTCTATAACGTCACAATATTGCACACACGTATCAGATGCAATTTGGTCTCGCTCCATCAAAATGTAATACGAAACTTGGCAACAATGTATATGGATCGAAGAAACCAAACTACAGACGCAAACCCCAAGCAACAGAAAAATGCTGACGAGATGGTGATGCCGTCAGTAATATAAATCAATTTTACTCATGCCATCACCACGACGATAATCAAGCCCAAGTTTACCACAGAGAAAAAATATTCCTAATTGTTACACACAAAGTCGTGACACACTGAACCCATACCTCAGCAGCCATATTTAATTATAAAATCTAACTAAAGGCTCTAAATTTATAATTGAGTACAACTATTTCGGTTAGAAAGGGTCTTTCAATAAGGACGTCCGATTTATAAATGTAAATAAAACAAGTTGGATGTGAGATATTCACTCAATTTTTTTCGGCATTTAGTATAGAATATAATGTCGTTTAAATGTCCGCAGCGACTTTTCTCGGTATTCGGAAGGGTCAATTTTCAATAACTTTGTCACATAAATCTGGCTGAATTTGCTAAATGATTTTCTTTATATTGACTTTGTGGGCATCAATTGTTTGCAGTTTATTCGCTTAGACCTGAGATTTGAGATAGCCAAACGGTGGACAGTTCAAGTCAGCGTGAAGTCATGCACTCAAATCACTCGTGCAGAATGTCCATTGTATCATGCGCTCGTACGGGATTTTTCACTTCCGGTACACAGATTTGCACCAGATTTCGCAAGGCTCTCCCAAATTATGGAAAAAACTTTAGTATGAAGTTTGATTCCGAATAGTATTGACTATTCATCCTAGACTTTAGAGATGGCGAATTTTGATGAAAACAAGCCTTTTTGATCAGATCTCGTCATTTCCAGTCAAATTGAAAAAATTTGTCTGAACATATTTTGTTTGAAGCATAATCTTTATTTTTTTTTTTTTGTTTTAATCGTTTTTTTGTAATAGCTATATGCTTTTCAACATGTATATGTATTTGCAAAAACGAAAAAGCTTCTAAGGGAATGCCACTTCCGATAGACCGATCCAGCCAAAATTGACTGGGGTCTCCTATAATTTGCAGAAAAATCTTCACATGTTCTTAAGCTTAATGCCGATGAGTCAATATGTTTGGGCTTTTGGGAAGCAATAATTTTTTGTAAAAATATGTCATTTTCGCTTAAATTAATGGAAAGCTGAATTGGACAAGTATTGTTGCAAATTTAATTTAGAATCTTTTATATCATAATTGTTTTTCTTGTAAATGATATATTTCAAAAGTTGCCATTTACGGTGAATCGATTACGAACTAATATCACTGAAATCTTTCAATTTATGTAAAAAAAGCTTAAGTCTAAAGTTTCACCCGGTCAGTCAATCCATCTGGGCTATAGAGAACCAACAACATTTATGTGCTTATCAAAATGGCTGAACGTCACCAGTTGAAGCATTACCATAGCGGAATTTACATAGATTGAGAGTACAATGTTCTCTCTAGATATCAGAAAGAACCTAAATTTCATTACGATGACGTATACTACGATGCCGTGAAACTCCAAAGCTCATAAATATTCGAAATGGGGTACCAATTGCGATAGAACCACTGTATCCATGCCACTTCAACGAAGCAGGGATACTTTCTCCTAACCATCCTCAAATCCTTGGGCTGGCCTTATTTTGTAAAAAAAACATGCCAAGGGTGTGATTAATGAAGATGCTGGAAATTCAAATGAAGTAAATCATTGTCCCTACATAAGTTCACATGCTTCTGAACTTTTCGTTCAATAAGCTCTCGAAAAGGTGAATAAACCAGCATTAAAACTCAAACCGAATGTTCTTTCCGAAGACGATTATGGGAATAGTTTGTTCGCATACGTTAACGAATGACACGAAGTCTCTATATTAAGCCACTAAACGAAAAATCCTCTAATCAATTTTAAAATTTTTTGCAAGCAACGTTTTTAGCATGCTTCTGATAGAGAAAACACAGATGCAAATATTAATGTCAACCAGCGTTGCAGAGAACCAAAGTTTAGGTGTTCTTGCAAAAACGTCACGAATATTGATGCTAAAACGCTATTGAACTTGGCAGGGCGGATTCATTTCAGTTCAAGAGTTCGGAACACAATTCAACAAGTCTTAAACAGGTTTTGTATAAAAAAACAGTCAAGTCGTCCGCTTACCATTTTTTACGTAGATTACACTCCGTTTTAGTATACCACGTTTTCCCAATCTTTAGCATTTCCGTATAAATAATAAATAAATAATTAAACAAATGTTCGCATCTTGGTATAGAAATTTGCATGTCTATTATTTGCAAACGTCTACAGCAGACGCCAGCAAACAAATACTTGGCATTTTAATTAATCCATTAACATTTACTGCAATCAATCACCGCGCTAAACATATTACTCGTAATCGTAAGCAATGCTATATAGTTGCGAGTACACATCCATATGAATAAAAAAATTACGCTAATTACATGTTATGTCTATATAATAAACGAACATAAAATCCTATTTATGTTTATATATGTTTACATATTGGATAAGCACAGTAGACATTACCACCAACAAAAAAAAAAAAAAAATTAAGTCATAAATTTTTGCAAATAATTAAAGAACGAAAAACAAAAAATGAAAGTGAAAATCCCATAAATTTTCCATAATCGTTTAACAAACCCAATTGTGTATCATTTTTGCGCTGCGTTTTATAAATTGCAATTATTTTGCAAACATTAAAAAAAATGTTTAATTTATGATTTTTATTTATTTGTTTCCATATAATATCGCAACATGATATAAAAATTTCGCGTATTTGTTTTAATTTTAAATAATTTTAATAATTACAGTGTTTTTATTATTTTTTTGTTTGTACCATTTGCAGTTGTGTTTACGTATACCCATCCCTGTTGCGTGTACCATACATACATATACTCGTACCTATATTTTTATATTTTCAATTCAATTAAAATAAAATAAAAATATTTATTAAAAATCATAAATTTTACACATTACAATCGCACAAGTTATCAGCAAAAATTGTAAAATTAAATTTATTAAATTTTTATCGATATTAAAAATAATACAATTAAATAATAAATAATAATATCAATTACGCCGGAACTTTAATAAAAATTTATATCCGAATTTTGTGTCTAATTTGCATATATCCATGTCTAGACATATTAGTTTGATTGGGTAATTTTGTCACCTGAATGAATTATTGGTGCCTGGAGCCACATCAGACAAAACAACAAAATTCATTTCACAACATTCTGCACTATTAAACTGCATAGCTTAAGGTACCCAAATTTCATACCCGTAATAGGACATTGCTTCTCCACTATAAACCCCGGTCATATTCCGTCCGGCATTCCTTCGATTTTTGAAACCGGCCCCGCCTTTATGAATAATTTCCTCAAGGGGAAATCAAAAGGATTTCCTATAAAGAAACAATGGGCCTATTTTTTAATTCAACCTGAGCAAGCAGTGCGCTGTCAAAAAATAGTCTGTGTTTTTTTATTCAACCTGAGTAATTTTACTCTGCACACTGTGTTTTTATTTGTGAACTGTGCGTACACCGAACATACTTCGTTATTTAAATTTTTCTCTGAACAGTATGCCAGTGTACGAAGAGTATGCAAAGTAAAAAACAAATTATTACTCTATGCACACTGGATAATTTGGCACTGCACAGTGCACAACCTGTGCTCGGTGTACAATACCCGTTGTGATTATTATTATTCGAACATTCCGGAAACTTAGGGAGCAAGCGGTTGGTCCCAAGTATATTAAAAAAAAAAGAATATTATTGAAAAAAAATTAGATAATTTCGAATTTCAAAATAAAACTTTGCATACCGATTAAGCTCTGATTTGTGCTAACTAGCGTTCACATTAAAAAATTAGTGCTAGTAAGCCGAGAAAACTGGAAAAGTAAATTTCGCCTGAAAGACGAAACAAATAAAACCCGAGTTTTAGAAAAAACATAAATCATTAAAGCCTAATTTTCACACTTTCCAAAGGCTTCTACAATGATGGAATTTATGCTTATCATAGAAATATAATTTTCATAAATGTTCATTCATAATTGAGGAAAACAAACTTGCCCCTAAACGATACTATATTAAACAACAAAAAAAATACAGAGGTTCAATAATATTTTTGTTGAACAACAAATAAAAAAATAGAAATAAAATATTATTAAAATCAAGAATAAGCAATTCAGATAACATAATCCTGTCAGGCATGTTCTTTGCCATCCAAAAAATATAGTGGCTGGAATTGGCCCAATGACATTGAACAACAACGACCGTTGAATGAACGATTTTTCGCCAAAAAGTGTTCTTGAAACCAATTAATGAAGTTGGCACTTCTGATTGCATATTCCTATCAGGTATGTTCATTGCCATCTGAAAAATGTAGTGCCAACTTTATTGGTTTCTAGAACACTTTTTGTTAGGGTGTTTGTTTTTCAATGGTGTTTGTTTTTCAATGGAATCGGGCAAATTCTGGATTAGCATAAATTCAGCCAGTATATTTTTCAGATGGTAATGAACATGCCACAGGAATATGCTATTTGAATCGCTTATTCTTGGATTTTATAACATTTTGCGTCTTTTGTATAATTTGCTGTTCAACGCAATTATTATTGAACGGTATACCTCTGTATTTTGTTTGTTTAATATAGTATCTTTTAGGGGCAAGTTTGTTTTCCTCAATTTATGAAAAAAAATTATGAAAATTATATTTCTATGATAAGCATAAGTTTCGTCAGTGTAGTCGCCTTTGGAAAGTGTTAAAATAATGCTTTAATGATTTCTGATTCGAAATTTGAAGTTTACTTTTCCCGTTTTCTCGGCTGCTGGACTACCAATAATTTTTTCACGTGAACAATAATTAGCACAAATTAATCGGTATGCAAAGTTTCATTATGAAATTCTAAAGTTTTCTTGCTGCAGATACCACTTCTGAATCCTTAGGGAAAAAATATTTAAAAAAACTACCTCAGTGATTACGTGAGTTTTGATGACAAATCCCACTAGAAACATGACGATTGACAAAAAATTCATAACATGAAGAAGTTTGCAGAAGCTTAGCTGATATTGGGATAGTATATGGCATGCGTAAAATTTTGTTTTTTAATTTATTATAATTCAATATTTGAATATTTGTCACAAAAAAATTGTAAACCTATGTTAAATCTCTTTCAAATTATCTGTCACTGGTTACGGTTCGATCAAAGATTTTCAAACATATGTTCAATAAATGACCATTTACTAAAAATATTCCTGGTTATCTCTGTACCATGCTAAACAATTACGCGGTTACCTCGGACGGTTTTCGGTCCCGTATTTCGATCCCCTGTTTTGATCTGTCGTTTATCTAACGGGGCCAATCGTTCTATTAACGTTCGTTTTATGTAATCATTGGTCTGATGCTGTCGTGTCGAACATCTGTTGGAGTACCCCGGACATGACTTCCAAGTACTTTTTTCGAAATGCAGTTCTGCTAAGTGGAACCATCCTCGTATGTTCCATAACGCAGTCCATAATGTCTGCAGTTTATCCATTCCCATGTTCGTGGTCTCTTTAACGTCGTCTTGTAAGTCGGTATGCATTTTATTGTTGCAACGTTCGTCGTCCGACATCGTGCCGTTCGTGTCGCTTGGACTGGCTTACACAATACACTGTTTCGATATATATTTGATTTACTCGACCGGTCGAGTTTAAATAAATTTATAATTTGTGAACAGAGAGAGAAAAAAATGATCGAAAATTTAATTATAAAAATGAAGACTTTTGCGTCGGTAATCTCCTGGCTTAATGACCGTTAGGCGGAGTACCCCCGAAATTAGTTCACCTTTGTGCCCCAATTTGGGGGGTCTGCTGAAATTTGAAATTACTAATGCAGAATATAAAGCAAAAAATCAAAAAAGGATCTCTGCACTGACAATGCTGTCGTCGTAGTAACAACAAGAAAAAATTTCAGCCAAACCACGGAACAATAAAAAATTTTGTAAAACGGTAAAACGTTTCGAATTGTCTATTGATTACTATATAAAAATGTGATTCTACGCTACTGTATGTTTGAAAATAAAAAATATTAGGCCCGATTCTCGTGACATAAAATTGCTGTTGTGTTATTTTATTTCCTCGCTTGCTATTGGAATTTGTATTGAAAAAACAAAAATAGCATAACGTAACATAAAATTTTAGATCCCAGAATCGATCCCATTATTACGTTATACTTTATAACTGTTTAAGAAAAAAATTTATAAAAAAAACTTAAATTTTGTCTGCGCTCACCCATTTGTTTTCCCCGTCGGGGCGGCGGCTTCGGCACTTACACGATTATTTCCACTGTCATCACTGTAAATTTCATGACCACAATGAAAGTGGCATTGTCGCAATTGCGATTTCAGTATCAAAGCAACAGGATGTTTCACAAGGCCTTTTGTCGTACTGGACACTTATCGCAACCTATCTTAACGCAACCATCATACGTTTCCTTTCTATAATGTTTTTTCTTCCGGCCTAATTTGCAAGCAGATCTCTCGGCTCCAGTATTTATAGCACGTCACTAGGTTTACTACCTCACGAATAAGGCATTTAACACACCTTTGCCACACCCTGCTTACCTGATCAACAGTTTTCTATTCTTCAAAGTCTTTAGCTATTGCGTTAAGGACTTCCTCCGTTTTTGTAAACTCATCAAATCCCATATTCTGCAGAAGACTTGGGATGGCATCGACAAGATCTTTAACGTCTAGTTTATCTTCGTGGTATGTCTCTTATCTTACCACGGACTGTGCCAAGATTGATACTACCACTTTCCAACCACTCGGGTTTTCAATAGTAAGTGACTAACACTCTTTTTTCAAAAACTCTGCAAAAGAAAATTGACCTGTGAATTTGATCATCAGTGCAGTCGGAATTTATGATCTACGGCAGTTTTGTGATTTTACTCTTTATGATCTGCCACTCGTGATCTATTGAAGCACTTATACCTTCGATCGTTAATTAGATAAAATGGCACTTTGGTTCGAGCTAGGGCTTAATTAGAATGTAATATCTAATATGACTGATAGTATTTTTTTTTCATTTGAGTGAAGATATTACATTCTCAGATTTGGCGGAATATGCCAAATTTCCATTGCGGAATATTCTTTTCCTTTCTTAATATTCTAACTATTAGCAAAGACAACAAATTATTTTCGCACCCATAGCATGTTGACGTGGGCAGTACTTGTGTTTAGTTTCAGACGTTGCACAGCACTTTTCTATGCGTTACATGAAACGCGACCTACTTGGTGGCCATGTGGTTTTTTGCGTTTCCTTACAGCTTGCGCAACTGACAGGTTTGCCTTTATTTGGACAACCCTCATAACCATGACCGTGTTGTGTACAGTGAGAGCAGATCTCTGTGCGTGCCCTACAATTATTTACAATGTGACCATGGTTTCGGAGTCCCAAACTCTCTCACATGACAACGTACCCAGCCTACGTGCAGTCTTTCAGACTTTAGCAACATGTTTTTGGTTGCCGGTTCATCTTCTAGCAACCAGTGAGCGGACTCTTAAATTTTCGCACCAGTTCTATGTAGAACCAAAGAATATATACCACAAGAAAGAGATTTTGTTCGACAGAAATGTACTAACAAAAATCGTTTATGATTTTGTGAGTTATTGTTTCTATCTTTCAAAGGACGAGGTGGTGCTATAATCATACATTTCGCAAAATTTTGCTATTTCAATATATCGAAAGTGCATTGAATGGCATGTCGTTCTAGGTTAACATGCCGTGTCATTGATACCACTATGGTCATTTGGTAGGCCACTATGTTGGTCAACTTCGGCCTAATTGTGGAGAAATTCTGAAGGGGATACAGAGCAGCTCACCACAGAGCGGCATTTTGAGGCTTTCTGGCATGTCTTAGCAACTTGTCCTTCTTTACCATATCTCCTGCAATGCGTTCATCTATCGGTTCCATTTCTACAGTTTAATGCCCGATTACCATAAACGTGGTATTTAACGGGTTTTTGCTTTTTCCCGAATACAACAAGAAACGCAGCCGATTCTAACATTATCGCTAACTGCGAGACTAAAACAACTGTCTGCGTCATATAATACGCGTTTGTGAGTGATTTAACCGTACATACACCATTCGTATCTTCAAATTGTGCCTTAGGAAATGGTAACTTCGACGATGTCTTTGATTATTATTGAGAGGTCATCAAGAGTATTCAGCGTCGAGTCTATTTTAGGGTTTCGCAGCTCGGCGAATGAAATTTCCTTCTTTATTAACAACGCTTCCGTGCGAAACCGTTTTTAGCCTTCTTTTTCCAGATTTGTTCTTATTCTTACGTATACTTTATCTAGATGTTGGTTAATGTATTTATCGAAAACTTTAGCGACGGCTTATACAATTGATACTGCCGGTTTTTTTAGGAGTTTTTGGTTGTACTTCCAGGCGTTTGGAGGCGTTGCGCTTTTATTTCTTCGAGGCAGTTTTATTTTATCTGGCAGCTTGGTGGCCTTTTTTAAAGAAATTTTAGATTGGGATTGGAAAATGAGTATGGGATATATTTATTCATTCCAAGTAGCACGGTCTGAGTGACACTGAAAACGGCGCCATCAATTTGATTGTTATATAGGAACAATGGCTTCTCCAAAACGCTAAAGACGCCTTGGTTGCTGTCTGAATTCAAGCGGTGGTTCGACAAGTATTTTTACGGTTATCAGGTTATCGTCAGATTTTCCCATCTCTTGTAGAATTTTGAAGATAATTGGGTTGACCTGCTTCACGAAACAAATTTAAACGACGGTGAAACCAACACTGATGCTAATTCCACCCAATTAGCTGCACAACTTATGCTCAAAAGGCGCTGGTTTACCGTGATATAAGTTTACCGGTTTCAGTTCAAGCATGAAATAATTTACCAGCTATAGAAAAATTTTAGATAATTTATGAAATGCGACGCCCCAAGTAACGCTGCAGAGGATTATTGCGAGAGGCTATAGTTTCAGTTCTAGTTAACTATGATCTACGCCCTGATGTTAATTTCGAATAATATTTACATCAATTTTTCAAGCAGCATATAGTTCAACGGTTTGCATTAAATATAGAGATTAAAGTATATTCCGAAACAGAGACGTTAACAATATTGGTACAACTGAGTTTGTATATCTTCATAGATTTTTGTTCAACATATTTTAATAAATTACCGCCTGCATTAGCATGAACATGAACAACAATAGCGATTCCCGCATTAAATATCGATCAATCAATTTTCACCAGAAATACACAACATACACCTCATTAAATGTTTACATGTTATGTTGTATGTACATACAAAACACTAATCTGATAAATATGTGTATACGGTGGTACGTATGTACCAAAAAAGAAAGAAAACGAAAACCAACACAAAAAAATTATCTTAATATTTAATGTAATAAGATTGTTGTTTTTGTTATCACCAAAATATAATACAATCCACACCAGAATATATTACCAGATAATTAATGATACCTCTATCCCATTATATGTTGTATGTGTGTGGTACATGGGATATGTTGCTGTTGGTTGTGTGTTTGTGTGTGTGCTACAGGGAAGTAATTATTTTGTAATTTGTATTAATCTGAAAATAAGTACCATCCTTTTATTTAACCATCCGTCGTCATCGTCCTCATATCGTCGTATGTGGATGTCTGAAGAGTATTACGAACGATAAGTATTATGGGTTTAGAAAAATAAATGATTTTTTGGTTTTGGTCTTTAAGTGTGGAACTTAAATATGTGTTGTAAAAATTTATCTTATTTTAAGCTCTTAAGTGTCCATTGGGTATTTAATATTAATTCATTCATATTTTTTGTTTTTTTTTTGGCGTGCTTTGCTTATTTTAGGGAGACAAAGGTGATAAAGGTGATCGGGGAATTACGACGACGCTGAAAGGTGACCAATTCCCAACAGGTATTATTGAAGGACCACCAGGACCACCGGGACCACCAGGTAAGATTATTTGTGTTTCTTTATACTAGCTTGATTTATTGCAGTTATTCTTGCATAGTCTCAAAAGACGAAATCGTAGCAAAGATTCAACTAAGTTTAAACTTTTGTGTTCGCCCTGTATAAATTTTCTTAATTGCCTTCACACATATCGTAAAGGTTACGTTGTGATTTCTTAGCAATATCCTCAAGTTACGGTATTGTATAGTTCGCGTTTTGTTGAACATCCCCAGTGTTTTAAAATAAGCGAAATAGAGAAGGACAAATATTATTCATTCCACCTTTTTCCACAGTTTTGATAAATAAAAATGAAAGGATTAATAAAAACAATTCCAATTTTTCTTGTTCCTCCACTGATACATTTCAACAGAGGAGTAGCACAAGATTGACCCATTTACAATTAATTACGCATTGTAGGGTTAAAACAAAAAATGTAAAACCAAAAACGATTGCTTCTTGATTAATATGATTTTCAAGCTGCTGAAAATTTGATGAAATATGCACTCTCTAAAAGGTGTAACAGCATGCGACTGTGACCCACCCATTTTCGAGATACTCATACATAATAACTTGATAAAATCGGAGAAGACTGTTGAATAAAATGTCATACATTCGTAGTCTACACAGTAGTTCAAAATTCTTTAAAATATTGCACGTAAAGTTTGCTGAAACTTTGCATATTATTATCTGCTGTTGCACTATAATTTGTGAGTAGTATTTTCATTCTTCATCTCATAAGTAAAAAACTGTAGCACGTGGGTACAAATAACGGATTAAAATTAGGTAAAAAAAAATTTTGTTAGGGGATCTTTTTGAGAAAAACTCAGTTTTATAAAAAAAAAAAAATTTTTTTATTATTATTTTTTAACTTTAAAACGTCATAGCTCTTAAATGGATATAGATGCAAGATAGCCACTAGGATTTTAAATATAGCCTATTCAATTGTACGCCAAATGAGGCTTTGTTGGTTGCCGTCCGATAAATATTTTGTAAGTTAGAGTTTAATATTTGCTTGTACTTTTTTCCCGAACCAAATAAATTTTTTAAACATCCTGTGTCTCAAAGGATATCAAAAATTGACCCCCCACTACCATACGATTTTTTTCATGAAATCAACCAAGGAATCACCCCTTAACGGATTAGCATCCCAATCGGGGACACTGTACGTTCAGCTAAGATAGCACGGACAGTATCTGCATCATCAACTTTAAGTAAACCTGATTGGAAACTTTCGGATGATTTTATCAGAGGAACTCCTCGTGTAGCGTTTAGGTCATTTTTTATGTACCATCATAACTAAATAAAAGCTGAAGTTTAACGTAATTAATTTAATGCCGTTGGACTATTTAAAAAACGTTTGTATTTCATGATAATAATTTATCGTGGGGGGAAAAATAATTCTAAAGTTGTCTAACTTTACCCAATCCATTCATTTCTACGTTAAATAGATTGAACTCATATCATCTTAAATATCAGTAATAAGATGCGCAGCAAATTTTACCGCAAAGATACCGCCATTTTAAATTTCAAAAAAATGTCTTAATAATGTTTGAGTCTTAATTCGGTGCACGCAGTACTAGTGAATTTTTTTCTAGCCTACGTAATTGATTTCATTGAGTTTTCATCCATTTCATTCACACTCGGATAAATGGCTGAAGATTATAACACATACATAGACATTTATCGATGACGACTTAGTTTGAAGAGGGAAGCAGTGATTCAAAGAAGCCTCGTGTGGAACTAATTATTGCGTTTACGCACTAACCAGGCGTGGAGAGTGGGGGACCCCCACTCTCTAATTCCAATTCTAAAAGCAATAAACAAGAATCACCAAGTATGAAATAGAGATCGTATTAGTTCGTGCGGGAGCAAACGCGTGATCGCATTCCTTGCATTTTCGGCCAGTGTGATGAAGAGCGCGATCGCGCTTCTTGGCACTCAGTCTCACAAATGACTCACTCTGTGTTCATTGCACACATATTTATATACCGATATAACATTGTCGAAGGTTCTGATCTACATTACTATAGTCTGCTTCACAACCAATGTGTTATCTGAGATGTCACCAAGCTATTAGTAATATTCTAAACTATAAATGAGAAATTTTCGTTGTATAAATGTCTGGCCTATGCTGAATTAATTGCCCAACAAACCAATTATCCAGATCTTAACATTACCACCAACTTAGCCTGTTCGTTTCGAAGAGGATCCAAACTATTGCCTCTGTAGGCTAGATCGCTTAACGCCCGACCTATTCTCCATGGTTGACTCTACCTAAACTCAATGCATGACAGTAATCCATTTAATCACTGCTGGCACGCCATGCGTTTCTTAAATATTCAGCACATATCACTTTATCCATACTGTCATCCTTGTATACTCACATTGCCAACATGGCATCATTTGCCAAGACCATCATGACCATCAAGACTGCCCAGCCCGTTCCACTTAGCATCGCTGTCACTCCACTTTCCTGGCCGTTTGTGTACCTCTTTCGTAGACCATCTTCCATCCCGATCGCTCTTCTTATTAATCTTCCTCGCCATACCACCAGCTTCTGCAACCACTTTGGGAGATATCTTCCACACCACCCCCTTCCATCCATTGGCCTTTGCAAAATACATGTGGCCCACGCTGTATAGCCTTCCAGAGAATTATCAATGGTAAAACACCACTTCCGACGACAATTGCGGATATAATAGTCATAATTGGTAGACCATCTCAACTCGCCCGAGCCGGTACTTCCTCCAGATACTCTTTAACGTCCTAATCAACGGACTCCGATCGGATATTAAGTGGATGCAATCGTTCAAGTTATGTCTTTCTATCTCGCCCAAACGTAGCTGCCACAATTACCATTTTTTTTTGTAATTCAAACTATGCAATCCGTGTTTGATTTTCCCCATTACCGCAATACCTCCAGCATCAACATTATAGCTTTCATCAAGTTTTGTGTACGGCCCTGCGTTACTGTCGTTCTCCGTTTCACAATTTCATAAGCAGTCCCTACACCAAAACCGTCAAAACCAGCTCTTTATTATAATATATTTACAAAGTTACTAACTAATAAATGGCTCACTATAAGCCATCGATTCAGCTTCCGGTTTATTTATTAACATTACAATTTAGCATGTGCATCCCAAGCTCATTCTTCATGGAATGTGCAGTCTATCAAGATTCCCATTATGGCTTTTACCTCCATATCACGGGGGTTTCCTTTTATCCGGTTTATCGTTTTTTATCCACATACAATGGTTTCACACTGCCTCCCTTTACTCCTTTCTTGTTACCCTAATACTCAATTTGAAAGATAAAAGAAATTTTTTTAATACAATTTTAATTCGTTTCGGATTTTGCTAAAGCTGCTTGCGATTTAGGGATCAATTGCAATCCAAAAATTGACCAACACCAACGCCAAAATGTAATATTTACAATGGAATTCAAATTTAATTATACACATAAAATTATTGAATTTGAAAAAAGCATCCAAAATTGTAAGTAGTTCGTTTCTTTCTTCTTCAACTGTGGCAATATCCCTGTTGAATTGTTCATCTTTTCGAGCTGAGTCAACGGATTCTCCTTATCTGCTGTCTTCATCATCCGGTCTCATCTTATTATCAACAGTCGTTTTCAACATCTGCTCCCCACCGTTTTCTGCTCCAAATCGTTTACACCATCATTTCGTTTGACAAATATTATGTCTACCATTTGAGTCAGTTTTTTGTCGCAACTTTCGTTTCCCGACACCACAACAAATAATAACCACGATTATTTATTAAAATCAACAATTATTTCTAAATATTTTTCTTGTTGTACCGAATCTCCCAAATTACTCACTCATTGGGTTCATTGCACCCATATTTATACACCAGTGGAATATTCTAGACTCGCCTGAATTTATATAGAAGTAAATATTGCTGAACGTTTTGTTTTAGACTACACTAATCTGCTATACATCCAATCCACAGTTTCACACTTTGATTCTTTCGTCGTAATTCTTTCCTCGTTTCCTTCCCCTTCAACTACAAATTGTTATTAGATTGTTGGTAAAGGAGAAGGAAACGAGGAAAGAATCACGACGAAAAATCAATGTGTGGAGTAGCGGAATCTGTTATAAAATTACCTTGATGCTACCATTTAAACCTAGATGTCGCTAATCTCACAAAAAAAATTTCGTTTATCTCTTTATTTTTCACAATAAAAATAGCTTTTAATTTACGAATGTGTTCTAATTCGCCATATATTTCGACTTAGATTGTCTTCATCAGTGGCATAATCTAATTTAATTGAGTACAAAATTTGTTAAAAACCGTTATGTGTAAACATTTTGGAAAAACTAAAACTTAAGAAAAAACTTTACCTTAATGTACATTGGGTAAAAAAAAAATATGAATTAAAATTAAAATCATAGTTATTGTAAAACACTATACAACATAAAGAAAAAACTATTAGTGTAAAATCAAGCATATTGTAATTTTTATGTCACTAGAAGTGCACTTACACTATGAACTTGCACAATTTATTTTGGGACCCACACAATATTTAACAAAATATAATTTAACGTTTTAAAAGATGTATGTCGACTGTTGAAGAAAATTTTTATGTTGTCCAAAAAGGTTATTTTGGTACAAGGTATCTATGTATCTGTTTATATATTATCGGCTGTTGTATATATAAGGTATTTATACTTGAAAAACTGGACCAACCAGCTGTTAACATATCTTCAACAATTGATTGAGCTTGTCTTTGTATAAAATCTATATAACAACTATATTATCAGTGCAGTAAAGTGACACAATAGAATAATTAAAACTGTTGTTGAACAATGAAATGAACAAAGATTGATATGCGAGAATTGAATATATTCATCCTAAATGACTACATTGAAAAATATATATAATTATGAACACGTTTTTAAAGAATTACCTAAAGGTTGACTGTATTATTATGAGCTTTTAAAGTTTTCAATATAGAGGTGTAGTTCTCATTTATAATCATTGTGTCGGTTTTGTAGTTTATTGTTTGGGATTTATTAATTAAAATGTTGGCGGCCTCAATAAATTCTCTTTCCCGAGTATTTTGTTCCTTGTCTATTATTTCTGTTTTATTGAAATTTATTGTATGTACCAAAAAATAAAAAATCATCGCCGAAATGGAGAAGCGAGACCAATGTACAGTAAGGTCGTGTTCACAACCACCGTTGTGGCGTTCGATTACAATTGAGAAAATTTAATAAAAAGTCGATTTAAAAATTTAAAATTATGAAAAAATGTAAATTTAAAATATTTAGGAATTTAGGGAAAAAATATAAAAATAAAAAATTAAAAAAATAATAATCATACCTTATACTATATATATAAAATTTTCCTTGCGGCCTTGTGTGGCCGTCATGTGTTCACCGCCCCGGGCCGCTGGGCGTCTTCCGCTGTAAACCGAGCAAAATAACTGAATAAGTTGCGGTCTTAGTGCCGTCATGCCACAGGCAAATCCAGTTACCCGGACCGTTGGACATCTTCCGCCGTAGACCGAACAAAACAAGTGAATGGGTTGCGGCCTTGGTGCTGTCATGCCACAGGCAACTCCAATTACCCGGACCATTGAGGTCTTCCCGCCGTAAACCGAACCGCCGGATCAGTCGTAAACGGAGTGGCTTCAAATGGCCACCCGTAAACAATTGTTTCGGCGTTGCCTCGCCGTAACCAAATATATAATTATACAACTGAAGTGGCCACAACTGGTCACCCGTATACCGTATCGCACGTGGAGGCACGTCCGTCCCGTAGAAAATAATGTGGTGTTCGTGTAATACGGTATACGATGATAAATGCGCCCGTGGAAATATTCGGCGCCCGCTAACCAAAATGTGGTTTTTGTTTTACCACAACAAAATTCGATTTTCCTCTTCCTTGTACCCACTCAACAATTAAAATTTTATGAAATTTTCTTGCATAAATAATTCAGCAAATGTACATAAATTTATATAAAAAAAATATTTTCACTAAATTTTCAAATAACAAACTAATTTTATTTCACGAACAATAATTAAAAATTACACATTTCTCAGTGCGTGATTTAGTTGAGAAAAAAATGTCATCAGAAAAAACCAACCAAAAAAACTAAATACAAAACACCCCTCTTTTGCAGTACAATTTCTTTGATAAGTTTTATTTTATTTATATATTTTTTACTTGTTTGTTAACGCTAATTAATAATTAATCTTAACTAAAAACTTAACAATCTCGTAATTAATTATTAACTCCATTTAATTAGTTTCACAAAAAAAACTGACATTCTAACCTAAAAAACAAGAGATAATCTCACTTGACTCTCTTTTAACCACGAAAACCAAACTAAAGCTAAAAGTCAAAAATCTCGCACCACACTTCTAGAATGTTCCTTTTTATTGTTTCTTTTTTCCCCGTGCGCGTCACGTTCGCACTCCATCCAACACGCATCAAATTGCACGTATATAAAAAGAGAGAACAACCCAAAAAATCATTCTATACCGTCGTGCGATTGTACACACATACCCGGTGCACATTGGTCTCGCTCCCACACTTATACGACGCTCATTGAGCCTCGCCACACTTTATTCTCTCATCGTGATTCAATGAGCCTCGTCACACTTTAATTCTTTCGTCGTGATTTAATAATTTCAAAAAATCAATTGCTGTCCACCTTTGATTTCTTTGCGCGTTTCTTTTTTTTATATATGTGCGTAAAATTATGTTTTTTGATTTATTGGTTTTTTAAAAACGTTATTTGCTACTAAAACTGCTTTCTTGGTTGAAAAAATATATTTTTTGCACTCGAATTGCAAATTAAACTAAAATTAACCCAAAAACGACAAATAAACAAGGTGTCCCTGAAAAATTTATTTTTGTTGTTGTGCGAGAATCAGTTGAATCAAAAAAAATTTTTGCTGAAAAAAGAATCAAGAATTTCCCCGCCAAAAAATTAGTTTGTTGGTGAAGGGGAAGGGAACGAGGAAAGAATCACGACCAAAGAATCAAAGTGTGGAACCACGGAATGATTTCAAAAAATCAATTGCACAGAAAGAAAAGTTTAGTATTTTCAAATAAAGATTAATCAATTTCATTTAAAGTTGAGGATTGATTTTTAGCCATTGAATGTGATTGGTTGATTTCTTTAATTTTAATTAAATGATTTTAACAAACCTTAAAATAAATGTTTCAACTAAAACATTTAATAAAACATATAAAATATTTATTTGATTTATTAACAAGTAGTTAGTGATTAAATAAATTAATTAGTAACTATTAGATAAAACATTTATTTATAAATTAACATTATGATCAATCATTTTTTATGATTTGATTAAATATTTTAATGATTTTCATAAATTTCCAAGGAAACCAAACAAAATAATTTGTTTAGAATTACACTGTTGTTCTAATTAAATTATTAATAGTGATTTTATTAAATCAATCAAAAATACCAAGTTGGCTTTGGCACTTTGGTTTTCGAACTAATTAATAAGATTTTTGAATACTTTATTTAAAAAAAATCGATCATCTCATCTGGCAGGCCAAGACTTCGACAGTTCGACTGAACTCAGAAAGAACTCTAAGGAAATGGTTAATACTTTATCCGTATATATAAAATAAAAACTCAATGAGTTAGCGAATTATTATAATTTTGCGAAACATCTCTCAAAATAAAGCTGCATTCATTCATTTGAATTATTTGAAAGAACAAAAGTTAATTCTATGATTCTGCTATTGATTTAGACGATTTATCAATTTGTTTAGTAAACTCAAATAGCCACTTTTAATTATTTTAGTAGAAATCAACCAATGTTTAGCTGTTTTAATAAATTTGGCGTAAAATAAACTTTATCAAATATTTTTATTGTTTCAGCGAAATATATTACTTGATTTTCCCAAAATTATAATAAATTCATTTAATTAATTATATAATTTGTAATGTAAAATATCAACTAATTTTGTTTAGCCAAATCATTGAATTTTCATTTCGTATTTTGTTAAATGATTAGTTAATACAAATAAAATATTAAATGTAATTATATAATTCATTATCATTTAATTGAGATTAGATAATTCTTCTATTTCATTTTTTTCTGTGTGCCGTCCACATTTGATTTCTTTGCGCGTTTCTTTTTTTATGTATGTGCGTAAAATTGTGTTTTTTGATTTATTCGTATAGTAAAAAATGTTTGTTATTCGGTGCGAAAACTGCTTCCTTGGTTGAAAAAATATATTTTTTGCACTCGAATCAAAAATTAAACTAAAATTAACCCAAAAACGATAAATAAACAAGGTGTCCTTGAAATATTTATCTTTGTTGTTGTGCGAGAATCAGTTGAATCAAAAAAAAAATATTGCTGAAAAAAAACTCAAAAATTTCCCCGCCAAAAAATTAGTTTGTTGGTGAAGGGGAAGGAAGCGAGGAAAGAATCACGACCAAAAAATCAAAGTGTGGAACCACGGATTAACAGCAAACAAAAATTTTAGTACTAAAAGTACAAAATGCTCGAGAACAGGTGGCACTGTGGTCAAACAAAATACTCCACTTACCATAGAACGCATAAAAAAGAATACACGTAAGGAGGGAAATAATAGTTATGATCATACAGTTAAGATCTCGACAGAAAGATAATAGTCAAAAAAACTCTAATTATTGGAGCCAAATATCGCTGGAATTTTCAAATTCATGGGAAAAGCTTAAGTATGAAGTTTCATTGTGTTAAAGTCATTTCCGGCTAAATTTTGGAAAAACGGTCTGAGCCGATATTATTGCAAATTTAATTTTAAATCGTTTAGTTCTTAGTCGTTTTGCTCGTAAATGCTTTTCAAAATATTTGTAAAACACGAAAAAGTTCCATTGGAACCTGTCACTTCTTCAACGAGGTTTTTTGTTTTATGTAAATATTTTGAAAAGTAAATTAGTTATGAGAAAATCTACTTGAACTAAATGATTCTGAATTAATTTTGCAACACTATCGGTTCTGTTAAATTTTCCAGTGAATTATGGCCGAAATTGTTCCACCGGAAGTGGCAGCTCTCATAGTAGCTTTTTCGTTTTTTGTCTATATTTTGAAAAGTACATGATATGAAAAAATGGTTAAAAACAAAATGATGGTAATGAATTTTAAAGTTATGAACATTTTTTTAAATTTAACCGGAAATGACGAGTTCAGGAAACAAAAATTGATTTCATAAAAAGAGGGCCTCTCGAAAATCTAATCAGATTAACTATTCGGAATGAAACTTCATACTTAAACTTTTCCATTAGTTGGGAAACCCTTACGAAAATTGGTTCCAATGTGTGTACAGGAATGGGCAGCTTCCATGGAAGCTTTTTAACTTTTTCCAATGATGTTGAAAAAATTTGCATTTACAAAAAATGACAAATAATTAAAAGTTTCAAATTTAATTTACATGTTATATTATCAATATGGATTAGTTTTCTGAAATTAAAGCAGGAATGGCGAATTTTGATTATACAAATACTCGTAGTTTTACCAAAATTCCGGTAACTTTCATTTTTTAGTTTATGTATTCGAGATCTATGTACATTACCCCTCCATTTTTTTTACTATAGTACGATTTCACATCAAAACTGACGTAATGTTGGAAATAAAACAAAGTAATTTTCGAAGGTGTAGTACGGATTACCTTGATGCTCATTATTTATTACTGCGGCCGCTTTGTCCCTGATAAGAAACGAGTTATTTTAAGCCAATGAAAATAATTCGTTTCTCATAAAGTACGTTATCATCATAATTTTGTTTCAATGAATTTTCGTATGAAATTTTGGTTGTGCAAGTAATTGCGCTTTCGTTAAAGTGTTTGGGACTTTTCAATTTGTGCATACAATTCTATTTTCAAACAGCTATAGATGGCGTTTTATTTAAGGTTTAGGGTTTTAAAAATCAAACTGTTTTGGCTCTTGAAAAATCATTTATTTAGGCTCTTCAAATCTAATTTTAATTTTAAAAGTCAAAGTTGCATAACTGGTTTATAAAATTATTTAAAATTCCAACGTTTCTCGTTTCAGGCACACCTGGTGAACCTGGCCCAGTCGGACCACCCGGACCACCAGGCGCACAAGGCGAGAAAGGACCTCGAGGAAAACGAGGCAAACGAGTAAGTCAAAACATTTTCCAATCATTCAAAACATATTTAAATTAAACCAAATCAATTAAAATAAAATATTTTAAAAAATAAAATTAAAAATATCTACCAAAATCACAAATTTGCAAAAAAAAAACACTAATAACGAATGCATGTTTAATGTAAATAATTTGTATTTATTTAGTTTTTGTTGCTGCATGTGTTTATTTTATTCTACATCTGTTGCTTTGAACATATTATGTATAAAGCCTAACTCATTCACAAAGTAGTATACAAATTATCTAAATTAATTTTATGTACTTGCAAAAAAAAACTAATTATTATGTTACATGTTGTTTCATTTTTAGATAAATAAAATTTTAGACTCGTAGATGTACTTGTAGTTGGTTAAATAAATTTTGCTTGTCTTGTTAACATAAATTTTATGTTAATGTAATGCTAACAATATTTTCATGTACTCATTCTCGACTAATAAATTAAAATTATGTGCTATATCCATTTTTAATTATATGATTATTAATTTAATCTAATACATAAAATTTAAATTCAAGATGTAAACATTTGTACGTGAATTGAATTTTAATATTTCCTCTCGTTCGATTTACTGCATAAATTATGATTCGTAATAATTTATTTCTGCATATAGGGTTCATTTCCTATTTTACACTATAAATTTATACATAATCTTATTATTTATTATAGTTTGCATAATATACATAAAATATATTCTAATACGTGTACATATTGCCACAATATAGTGTTTAATAATCATAATAATTAATAATTAAATTTTTTAAATTAGGTTTTAACCAAGTATTCTTGTGACAAAAGTCTTCCAAATAATCATCAGCAAAATACAGAGTTGGCATGACCATAATTGGTTTAATGGGCTCAAACCGCGCTAAACAAATTTATGTTATAGTGTAAAGTAGTTTATCGTTACATAGTTTTTTTGTTTAGTGAATATATAAAAATTTAGCTTTAATATTTAGCAACGAAAAATTTATTTTTTGAACTGAAATATTTGGAAATTATACTTATTTTGAACTGAAATATGAATGTCTTTTCTTTTTGTTAAGTAAAGTGAATAATTAAGTGGTCATCCTCTGTCTGCGAATAATTTACCTTAGCTCAAAACTGAGATTCAAAAACATCAGTAAAATAAATTAAATGTTCATGAAAATGAATAAGCCAGCGTTGACTGGAAAGTGCTGCTACAATTTTTCAGCTCATTTGTAACATAGTCATGGATGCTAATTTTAACTTAAAACAACAAAAGCATTTTAAAGGCTCATATTGTTACAAAATCAATAATTTAATGTTAACAATTGGCTAACAATTAAAAATATATTTATTCATTAACAATTTAATTTAACAATTATTTAGCAAAAAGAAACTTGATTATTCACTAACAGCAGTGTTTAATCGCTACTAACAAGTAACGCATTAATTTTAATTTCATTTTTGAAGTTTTATCTAGTAATTTATTCTTCAATATTACGAAATAATAAGGAAAGGGTAATTTCGATGTAATAAATTGAAACGTCGGCTACATGATAGCACAAAACGAAATTGAATGCCGCCAGAAAAAAATAAAATACTAAAAACGCCTCGTTAAACTTATTTCTCAACTCGAAAATTAATTATATTTAGTAGTCATGGACATCATGTCGTATTCCGCATCTAATAATCGTAATTTACGAAAAGTGGAAAATAAAACTACTAGCGCAATCTAACAATTAAGTCACGAACCTACGATGGTTTTACTATAAACTATTTTAATGCTATGCTTTAAGTAATGTGCAAATGACGTTTTTTTATTTATATTACGATATTCATAAACGGTAAACGCGGCCTATGCGCAATAATCTAGGGGACTCACGCAGCTGAATTAGCCGGATCAAGTGTACTATAATTTATTTTCAGCCTTTTATACACTCTTCAAATTTTGGAATGTTTACACTAAAAAATTTCGAGCTGCATTACTCGTAGTAAATTTTGTGAATGAGAGGAATTTTCAAACTCACTTACATTTATTATAAATTTCGTGTTTTTTCTAGAAGCCAACCAATCGCAAAATCGTTCAACTTTTTATTATAAAACCAGAATCATAAACTCTATTTCTCGGTAGAAACGATTTAAGTAAAAGTTATAAAATTTCATTGTATCAACGTCGCATTTCACTTCATCTGTGCAATCACAGAGCTAGGAGAGTACTACTATAATCCATGCATAACATCCATGCATTATACCTACGGTCCAGAATTTGTAATTTCTTTACGATCATTTTTCAAACTTTGCTCTGTAAGGCCAAGTTACTGAAATCCCGATAAAAATGATAAAAAATTTCCGTGATCCGAAACTATTTTCTCGACGTTTTGAAGATGATCGCAAAAATGGGAAAATCAAAAAGGGATTTGTCTTTCCGTCTGAATATCTGTTCCGTTGATATCTCAAGCAAGGCTTGTGCGATTTGCATTTTTATCGCTAATCTACTTTTATTTTTAGTTCGGAGAACTGAAGTGGTTTTAAGAGCTCTACCAAATGAAATCAGTAAGATTATGAAACACACTAATATAAATTACTGATTACCTCGGTGAATTACCCCGGTGTTGTACGGGAGATATTACAAATTACAAACGGTTGATTTCCAATATTTCATAGTGAGCTATATTTTTTTATGCTCGCGTAGGCGAATCCACTCTCTATTGCAAATATTTTTGTGAAACAATTGTACGGGACACCTAGATCTAGAGGACTTACCATTTCAAAAATATTCCGAAAAGCTGCTCATCTTTATATATAAAGGGCTTTCCAATAAGAGGTTTCATTTTGATATTATAAAAAACGAGTATTTTTTGAAGAGAAATCAATGAATGTTTATTTATGTCTTGAATCGATTGTGGAGCATTGGCATAGACCTTATTTTTAGCCTCCGAGGTGAAAATAGGCCTCATCACTGAATCTGATTTTTCGACGAAAATCCGGATCATTTTGATCCATTTGAAAGACCCACAAAATCAGGGAAGATACGATTTGCTGGACCGATTTTAATGAAATTTTGTGTGTGTTTGAATGGATTCCTGGATGGTTAAGATTCACAATTGGACCCAGTAGGTGGCACTGCGAACGCGTTCTAGGATTTCTTTTTCATTTTTTGACTAAATTTATTTTTTTTTTTAGATTTTTAGCATATTTAAGCATATAACCCCAAAATTTCACAACCTCACCACCCCAAAATTTTCTGTACGTGTGTATGTGACTGAGCTCCTCCTAACCCACTTGACCAATTTTAATGAAATTTTTTGTGTGTGTATTTGAGTGGGTCCCTGGATGGTTTAGAATCACAATTGAACCCGGTAGATGACACTGCAATCGGGTTCTAGGATTGTTTTTTTGTTTTTTGACGAAATACTTTTTTTGTATGTTTCACATATCAGAACATTTAACCCCAAAATTTCACCTCCCCCAATCTTTATATTATATTTCCATTATATGTACCATTTTTTGTAATTCCTCCTAAACGTCTGAGCCGATTTTAATCAAGTTTTCTGTGTGTTTCAGTGGATTCCTGGATGGTTTAGATTCACAATTGGACCCAGTAGGTGGCACTGCGAACCCGTTCTAGGGTTTTTTTTCATTTTTTGACTAAATTTATTTATTTATTTTTTTTTTTTTAGATTTTCAGCATATTTAAGTATTATAACCCCAAAATTGCACAACCCCACCACCCCAAAATTTTCTGTATGTGACTGAACTCCTCCTAGCCGACTTGACGATTTTTAATGAAATTTTGTGCGTGTATTTGAGTGGGTCCCTGAATGGATAGATTCACAATTGGACCCGGTAGGTGGCACTGCAGTCGGGTTCTAGGATTTTTTTTTTGTTTTTTGACAATTTTTTTTTTTTTTTTTTTTTGTATTTTTCACATATCAATCTTTATAGATATAATTCTTAAGTACGATTTTTTGTAATGAACTCCTCCTAAACGGCTCACCCGATTTTATTGAAGTTTTCTGTGTGTGTTTGAGTGGATTTCTGGATGGTTTAGGCTCACAATTGGAGCCAGTAGGCGGCACTGCGATCGCGTTCTAGGATTTTATTTTTTTATTTTTTTAAGATTTTTTGCATATTAAAACATATAACCCAAAAATTTCACCACCCCACCACTTCAAAATTTAATAAAGATTGAAGATATTTGCATTCTCATTCTCACTGATTCTGTTCGGTATGTCACCGCATAACCCTCCAGCAACAGACATCATTTACAGCGATGTTCAGCGTGAACAACAGTTTGATGCAGCTCTTGCAAATAATGAGCAAGTATGATCACTGCTGAACAAAAGGCAGATTCTAACACTAGCACGACACTGGAAATTGCTTGATGGTGGAAGGATTGCACATTCAGCACTCAAGTTGCCATTGATCGTTCACACAAATCCAGATGCAATGTACAACATATAGCAGAATTTCGGGAAAAATGCAAAATTTTTATCTGGGATGAATGCACTATGAGTCACAAGCATTCACTTGAACCTCTCAATAAACCAATGCTGTCCTGTCTAGTGAATTCAGACAGATATTGACGGTCGTTCTACGCATTACATGTGTGGATGAAATTAACGCATGTTTGAAAAAATCATACCTGGTGAAATGTAAATGTACACCTTAACATAAATATGCATGTCCAAGTGCAAAACGATCCATCGGCACTGTTGAGTTTTTCTTTGTTTGCTATTATTTAGTCAAAATGAAAATCGTCCAAATTTGTGCGTAGAAACGTCCATTTTCATGAGTCGCCACATCTTCAGCCATTTGTAGATCCATTATAAGCTCACCGACCAACTGAGTTTCATACAGTCCTCAACACGACACAGCTAATACATATGAAAAACACAACCGTCAGACATTTACACACATGCAACAACAGCAATATGTTTTTTGTGATCACTTTATTATACTTACCACCAATCTCCCGAAAAATATCAACCCTTTCGCCAAATATCAACCCTTTCACACCCTGCCCATTTTCATAGCGTAACAAACGTCTAAGTTGGTATTCCCACTCACGCGTTATCAACTTATCATGTGCTGGCAGGCGATTTTATCAAAATACATGTCCCAATGTACATGGATTTCGCGTAAATATGAGCGGATTGTCTGCAAAATAGTTCAGTTGGGAGAATGAAAAGGCGTTTTTATGTCTTGAATTCCGTAACGATTTAAAGAATTTGAAAATAAATTGGACTGCAACTGTGGCGAGTTTGAGGCGAACATATTTGCAAAAATAGTCCAAAATGATTAATACGCAAGTATTGCCGAGGTGACTTGACGATAAAGTATCATGTGCAGTTTTAAGAATAGAACTAAACTTTTAGAAATAATCAATTTCCAGTTCGGTATTGTATACCATAAGATTAGGAAATAAGGAATTTTGCACCTTAAACCCTGAAATTTGTTTCGATATTACCAAGGTTTTGGTTTTTGCGGATTAATTCAACAATTGCATTGTCTTTAAATGCTATAAAATTCAAGCCCACTCAGTATCATTGTTAGAATACCGTCGATAATCTAATGCTCGGTACCTATAGAGGCTCCAACTGACTATAGGCATCCCAAAAGGTCAGGCATATTCATTGGCCAGCGGAGATCCGCGTGATCTGTGATAATCGTGATTTTGGAATCATCTACATAATTTCAGAAACCGTGACTTCGAGAACAACAGCGAGTCACCCAAGCTCCCTGAAACTGTATACTTTCTCTGGGGACTGTTAAGCTTTTTTTTAGTGTTGAGCACTATGACATATTCCGAATCACCGATTTTCTTGAACAGTCCTCCTTCTATTGGGAGAACTCCTCCTGTTAGAACCGGTGTGTGATGTGTTTCCTGCACTCCCTCCGATTTTTACATTACAGTCACCCGGTGCAGTATGTTATTAATGACAATCCACCTCGACAAAGAATACATCTTTGACGTCGTCTGGATGAGAAAATCAACTCCAAATTCTTTTCCATTCTGTCTGATAGCCGCTGCAAGGAAGAATGTAACTATTCGTGGTGTCATGGATCCTACTCCCAGACTATCTTACCTCTTATAGTGCAAGAACATCTAATGTTTAACTCCTTCCTTAGCACGTTCTTTATTCTCATTTTTAATTAAATAAGCGAGTCACTTGCTACAAGACAGACTCCTATAATCTGGAGTGCAGACGCTGATTTGGTGTTGGTTTTAAGGCGGCAAAGACTCGTCGTGACAAGAAGTGTTCATGACCATATACTGAATTCATTCTCCTCCTCTCCACTGCACCCCCTGACTCATTTAGAGTTACTCAGAGTGCTCTGCGAGGAAATATGAAGATTGTGCTCTTATGCAAAAAAATTAAAGAGAAAATATTTCAAGGTCTACTGAATGTTTGACCTACTCCTTTGATTGACCATCATTTTTTTTAATGATTTTGAACTAAATCTCAACAGTTGGGTATAGGCAAATGTTCAGTTTATATCGAAAAATGTACCGGATCAAATAATTACTCCAATTTGACTTGTAAATGCAACAAGCCCAAGTTTGATTTTTTGTTTTTCATTAATTTTCTCGGGCGCTTCAAGTAACGCAACATTACCAAAGATTCTGATCACTCCGATTTTCTAGTAAATAGTCTAGTAAATAGTATTTTCTAGTAAATAGAGTCCCGATTTTCTAGTAAATAACAATCTGGAAGTCACGAGCAGCGAGATCATATGAGTATTGGACAGAATCTCAGTTGTGTAATCCTGAATGTTTTAGTGGGGGCCACTTTAAATTTTATACCTAAAAAACTGACGCCATAACATATCGCAGAATTGAAACCCTCTTAAATGTGTTGGACACAGACATAATTCTGCTTTAGCCGCTCTTCGCCTTTCTCAACGCCTAATGGTTCGTCCCAATTATATTTTTAAAGAATAAACTAACCCTAACTGATTGACATAAACTCCACAACGTGCTTGTTTATTACTTCTGTTCCATCGTTTGGCTCAAAAGAGATGCAAAAAATATCTAGATCAATGTTCCAAAATTGAATTTGATTCCGCACCATCATTACGAAATCTCCCAATGAAAAAGTTGAACCTTTTACTCGGGCAAATGATTATGCATCTTGATGGCCAAATTTGATCTTGAGTTTAATGGCATAATGCCGTACCTCTTAGCCTGTATTAAAATCAGTGTCCATCTGTTTAGTCGTCTGATTCTTATCAACCTTCGTTTTAAAATTGAGGAAACGCGATTGCGATTGACCAAGGCATGATGAATCATTAAGATATGGAATTTTAGTTGAGATGTTTATAACCTCCCTTAATCGATATCAAGTGAGCATGTGAATCGGCTCCGACTTTTTAGCACCCCATCTAAAGGTAGGATTGGTCACTACTTTTTATTGTTTGGTCACTTCCGATTAAACGGTAAATAAATAATGAAAAATTAAAAAAAAATCTCGGGTAGCACCGAATTGGATTTTTTATTAATTTTATAAAATGAAATTCCCAAATAAAAGACGAACCTGATTTTATTGGAATTAATACAATTTCGGTTTTGTTTTTTTCGCAATAAAAACTGACCCATTGGTGGCCAAACGTCAAAATGTGATGACCAATCCTGACCTAACGATTACTTAACGAAATTTGATAAAAACGGTATGATTTTCTTGCAATGAGGTGCTACCGTTAATCGTAAGTTGCCGAACGATCAAAATTAGTGACCATATAATCCTGACCAAACGATGAACAAACGATTTCAATCATCACTTTTCATCCCTTAAGATGGGGTGCTAAAAAGTCGGAGCCATGTGAATCTGCCTATTCGCCATTACATTGTTCAAATTATTTATATGGGGCACACGCAGCGGAGACGAATCTAACAACATTTGTGTTGGCACGGCAGCCCAATGTTTGTTACTTGCATATTAAACAATTATAGGTGGTCGACGAAGTAGCTAATGCCATGCAAGCAGCATAGTAGTTTTTAATATAAAAATGTGTCACCGATTTATTTTGTTGTTGGGAAATTACCTTTAAAATGCATAATTGTTTTCTAGAATTTCTAAAAATTCACCCAGCAATTGATCTACCTTTAATTCTTTTTTTGCTTCAATGCGTGTTCTGGTATATAATTTATCCGAAAAAAGATGCACCAGAAACAGATTCTAACCAGAAATACTAACTTCACGAGCTTTCAAAGCATTCAAATGTTTTTTTCACGGTAATGATGAAGTTATTGAGAAATTCAGCTGAATTCTCTAACATTTTTTACAAACATCATTATCGTACGTTGTCTTCCACGCTAATGGGGATCGTTGCGAACTACTGTAGATACATGCCGTTGAATATGTTGATATGCCAAGTTATCTTAGATACTTAACATATTCTAAAGTTTTGTAGCAGGTGACACGTTTTTGTTGTTAAGCACCGCCTCCAAAAAAAACGTCTCGAAATAAACAATGACTCGAATTTACTATCAAAAGGTAGTACTGTAATGGGCCAGATGCCAGATGTTGTACACGTAGCTCTGCGCACTCATGCTGGCGCTCTATGATGCCTTTGCTAATATTATCGCTTCTTCAATTTTGTGAATATCATCAAATTTTGTATATAACAAGCGTAGACGACGCAATATTGATTCACTTTTCACTTTCCGATAAAATAACCTGATTAAATTCATTTTGTATGACTGGGCTTCTTTTTGGTATTATAGCAACACGACCTTTTGTATATAATAACACGACGACACGTTGGCTGTTCAAATGTACTAAATCCGCTTTTCAACGCCATTAAAAGAACATTTAATTAATCCGGACTGCGAATGACCATTTATGATTAATTTCCAACCAGATGAAAACCAATATTTATACAACCATTGATTTTCGTTTTTTATGCGAAAATATTTCACGACAAGTAACAGTGGGGTAGATGTTGGATCAGCTATAGCATGAAAGCAATTTGCTAGCCGAAAACCTGCTTACTCAATCAAATTTGCTAAGAAAATTTTTATTTGAAGTAATAATTTTCAAAATTGCTTGCTTGCTAGCTGATCGAACATCTACCCCAAAAATCACTTCGAGAAAATAAAAACACCTGATTATTACAGGTTTTAACGTATAAATTATGTTGTTATATTTTTTTATAACATAACTGCACTTTCAGTGGACTGTACATGAATATATGATGAAAACGAAAGTGAATAAAACAAAATAAAAACTCGAAAAATTAGTACATTTCTCCGCACAATTTCCAATACCCATAATGAACCATTCATTACTTGATTTTGTTCTGTGTTCTTAAGTGAATTTCTGGTCCGTCTCTCGTTTTCATTTCTGCTTGAAAAACAGAGTTCAGTCTTAATTCTTAATAGATTGATTAGAATGTACGGCCAATACTGAGCAGGGATCCCGGACACGCCGGCCCTACCGTACACCCTTTTACATATAACATGATGTGAGGGATAGGAAAGGTTATTAAATATGATAGACTTGACCCGGTTACAGACACCTAAGAAGTCAATAGTTAGTAAATTGTTTGTTGAAAATATAATGTACGTCCGGCATCCGACATTCGTCAGATGCCGGACGCCGGATGCCGGATGACGTATACAGAGAGACAGAGAATGGAAGACGTATGCCGAGTGACGGGTGATGGATCAAGAATGACGGATGACAGATCAGTTACTTCATCTCAGCTGTAGAGAGGACAAAGACATTTAGTCAATAAACTCGAGATGAAAAATTTTCAAAATTCAGGTTCTACTCAAAAATTTTGGAATATTGATGTGAGCAATACTATTCCAAATTAGATTTAGAATATTTTAGTTTATAATCGGATCATATTCCTCATAAAATATAGATACTTTTCAAAATATTTGGATGAAACGAAAATGTTCTTATGGAAGCTGAAACTTCCGGTGGACCGATCTCGCCCAAAAACCACTGGGATTTCAATCCCGATCAATCATTTCTTGTATATCGACTGTACAGGGATCAACATTTTATCAATTCGTACTATTGGGCTGTAAAGTAAAATAAAATTTCACTGAAAATCATTTTTAGGCAAAAATCGTTAGTTTCTCTTAAATTTTGGAATTGGGAACTGGGCCGGTATTATTGCAAAACTAATTTAGAATCTGTTAGTGCATAACCGATTCACTCGTAAATAATATACTTTCAAAAATTCGTTTAAAAAACAAAGAAGCTCCTGGGGACAGATTTCACCGGAACCTCCCAATCAGTCCATCTGGGCTGTACAAGACCGAATATCTGCTGTAAAACAGTTTTTTTTTTGTCAAAAAACGTAATTTCCGTTTAAATTTTGGTATACTAATCTAGAACGCAATTGTTGGAATATTAATAGAGAATTTTTATTGCATAATCATTTTTCTTGTGAATGAAATTATTTTCAAAATATTTACAAAAATGCAGACAAATCGTCTGGGCTGTGCAGAGGACTCAGCCATTTAGTCTGGACGTACACACAGGCACATCCGCACGCACACGCAGAGATTTTTTAAAAAGTACTGTTGTTACTTCTGCAAAGTAAGGTGTTTTATAGCGAACGGGAAATTTGAAAAGAAAATAAAAAAATATCATTCTTGGATAAACCATAGGATTGCTGTAAAATTTCCAATAAACTTTCGGTTTAATGGGTTTTCGATAATGGCAGTTAAGTATCATCTAAACAAGAACAACAATAATTAAAGTAGAATGATTCTTTAAAGTAAAAAAAAATTGTTGCCTACGCCGATGATATTATTCCTATTACTATTAATTCACTAAGTGTAGTCAGTTTAGAGCCAAATCCGGTAAAATTCTGCACATTTACACAAAACCCAGCTTCATCCCTCGATCCTCTCTTCAGTCCCATTCCGGCTGGAACTAACCTCGCCTCTGTTGACTCAATGCGATATCTAGGCACATATTCAAGCACAAACCTATGTCGGCCACACACAATCCGAACTCGCTGACACACGCAAAATTTATAAAAAAAAGCCCAAACTACCTTTTAATACAGCTGTCAGAGTGTACAACACTGTAATACTCCCCACCACAATACATGGGCCAATATGACCATGCTTACTTTTGTGGAAGCCACCCAGTCGTGTCTTTCCCAGCGTGGAGACACTCAGTCAGAGTAACCCCACTATCACAAGCCAATCATTTTTCACGAAGCGACCGTTTATTTTCGACGACCAGGCGGCATTGATCACCGAACAAATCATCCCGAGACCCCAAAAGTCCTCTTCCAACGGTACCTTACATTGCGGCGGCCATGGCCGACTGTACAGCATGCCACTATAACTACAAATGACCGGCAACTCTGCAGCGACGCTTAGTCCTTCAAAGCGTCGACATTCCATCGAACGGGCAGTTTCCTGCGCTTGTCTATTGAACGTAGATGACACTTTGCATTGATCGCTTTCCATGTCAGCATCTCTGCAAGATCCAACGTCGACATGGTGGTGAGGCGCCTCTTAGGCATCCTAATGTGAACGTAGGCACCCTGATGTAGATTCTCTTATGTGGGAAAACGTATAATAGATACAACTAAGTTGTAAATCTGATCTGGTAATCGTTAGGACCGTGCCCTTTGTCCATTCCCAAATCGTTGTCCGTGTACAACTTCCGATGTCGAACAGTGACGAATCCGATACGACAATCCGAGGCCCCTGATACCTAACTGTTTTCATGAGAGCAGGTTGTTGGCCTGCCGCCCGGTTTTTACTTGTGTGAGTGTAGCTCTGCCCTGATACAAGAAAGACGCCCACTTCAACCGCTCCCATCCTGGAGAACAGACGCTGAGTTGGTATTTGTTTTGGGGCGTCTTTCATTATTCACACGACTGATTGATTGTCTTTCATTATTCACACGACCCTAAATCATGATTTTGGTTTTGGTTCTGTAATGTTCTGCTGGATGGTTTCTGCTTACTTTGGCTGCACAGTGGTTTTCAATTTTACGATCGAGACGATAAAAATAGCAAACAATGAATGCGCGTCCTTGTCTTAACGGAACTCCCCACCAATTGTTATGAGAATAGGTTAACTGATCCAACGATATGCCTACAAACTTTTAAATAGCACTTTTACTAACATTTTGCATTTTTAATTATATATAGTACGATGAAAAACACTCCTGTACCTAGTTTACCCTAATGACCAATTTGACACTCAATTACATTAAGTACAGTTCAATAACTTTGTAATTTACCTCTAACCGTTTATAAAAATGTAGAAATTTCTCATCATGAAAAATACCGAAAACGGCTGATAAGCAATATTAAATCTCCCGAAACCAATCTACCCAGACTGAATTTTTAAAGCTAACACAAAAAAAATTATTTCCACATCTTTAAATTTTCAACACCCATTTCTCGGTGTGCCCAATAAAAATAATCGGTGCGGTGAAAAATCGAAAATAAAATATTGGTACCGTGTAACGTGTGATAACGAGACACAATCATCATTCTAGATTCACACATTGTATATATGTGTATACAATATACAGTTACAGATGCACACGTCAATTAACTTTATTAACTTTTAGTTGCTGACCTTTTACTTGAAATTAAATTTTCTAAAAATAACAGTTTTTTGTTTTTTATTTTTCCAATTTTCTGAAAACATATTTTTCCGTTTGTTTTTATACTTTTATCTACGGTATGTGTGTGTATGTCTGCATATGTATGATAAAATGGAAAAAGTAAAATAAAAAGTTTCTGGCAAAGCTTAATGGTAGTGTTGATATCATTTGGAAAAATACCGAGGGCGTAAGAAAGAGGAAAAGCAGAAAGAAAAGTTTTTTTTTTTACTTCTCTTGAAACCATTGTGTATAGTAACCAAAACAACTGCAGTAACAGGTTGTTGCGGTTTAGTTGGTTGCTACATATAAATTTAATAGTATATGCAATGAAACTTTATCTCCCAACATTCCCGCACCACTAAACACATACATATGTGGCATCCCCTTGTAATAAGTACCAGCTACCAAGTATTGGTATACTGATAACAAAAAATTGATTAAAAAAATTAATTGACTTGAAGTAAAATTATTAAAGAATTTGCGTTGATATGTGAATTTGGCGTAGGTGAGTTTACCCGTGTACGACCAAATAAACATTCGTCTTTGTTTAACGGAGCTTAGTCGCATAAAAGTGCTCAATGAATCGTGATAATATACAATTTCAGAAAGAAGTTCAACGCACAAAAAATGACTTAAATTAAAAGCATAACTTAAAAAATAACGGTTATTATATAATGAGTTTGAAATGTGTAAGAAGAACAATGGAAATATTTATGGTAATGTTTATTGCACAGCAAATCGTAACATCTACGAAGCACCAAGGGAAACTAAGTAGTTTCAATAAAGAGGTTATGTGCCAGACAAATTAAAAGCATGTCACAAACCGATAACATAGCAATCGCTGATGATGGAAAATAAAAGAGAGCAATCGAGGAGAATTAATTAATTACATTCGTACCGCCATAGCATTAACGTGTTTGCGACAATAAAACTAAATAAATTGTTTTCCATAAATATAAAATAATTTAAGTTTTTTTTTTATTTAACTCCCCAACTTTGACAAATTCAGATGTAGCATCACCAAAAAAATAAAATTGCGTACAATAAAATCGTAATTCCTCCGTAAATTAAAAAAAAAAAAATGCCGAATTTCAAACATTTAAAAGTCGAAATATTAACAAAAAACAGTGAAAGTGCTGGACTGTCTACAACCGGTAAAGGAAACGAGTTGGTCGAGCGACTAGAGGAATTTTATAGTACTGAGATTTACGAACATGACGTTAACAAACTAATAGCTGATCGAATATTCGAGTTATAAAGGGAAATTTCACTTTGAAGAACGATAGAATCGAAAGGGGATCTCGTAAATATATCGCAAGCTCAGCCATCAATTGCGTCATCGCCATGTATCAACACGATTCCGAACTCTCACTTAAGTTCATTTGAACCACCACCACACAAACAAGTTTCATCAAATCCGGTTGAGTTTGTGACGTCATCACAATTTTCGTCTTCTACCACTCCGATGCAACAAATTGATTTGAGCTTACCCACTCAGCAGTTTATAAATAACAACACAACATCGGTCAATGCGACCATGGTCAACCAGTTAAATGAAGGTTGTATGGCAAAAATAAGTGTTGCATCGACGCATTATATCACGAATACGCCCGGTAGACCAATTTCGTCTAATTATACTACTATTCCGCTGACGAATGGAGTACCAGAAGTAGTTGGGTCATCTATTCCGCATTTTCAAGCGACGCCAGAACAACAATTTGTGCCGAATGTTGTGTCTGTTGGCGTTGGTATCCCATATTACCAAATTTAATCGCAGCCCGTTCATAGTTTCCCGTATGGATTAACATAACAACCGATGCCAACGAACAATTTTAATCGAAATACGATCAACCCGATATATGGGAACGTACCAAACGTTGGGTTGCCGTACCAAACATTGGGTTCAGTAATGTGAAGGACGTTGTGTCATTTCTTCCGGAATTTAACCCGTCAACGTCATTGTCAACGAGTTCGGTCAAATTTATTCAGAAAATTGACAGTTTGAAGAATGCATATTGCTGGGACGACCGAGTTTTGATTTTTGCAGTTCAATCGAAGCTTTTAGGACCTGCAAAATATTGGATTGACAGCGTTCAAGAAGTCCTTGGTACGTGGCAAGAACTTAAAAATAAATGTCTTCAGCATTTCCCGTGCGAGGCAAAAGTGGCAGACATCCATATTGAAATTGTTATATCTCAGAATTATATAACCTACGGCACCGGGTATTATTATCTGGTTAAAATTTATTAACGGAGCACAATATATAAATACGTCTGATTGATGAGCAGACTCAAAAATAAATGTAATTTTTATTTAACAATATTGTACGAGTATGTACAGAAGTATATAACAAAATAGAAACCAAAGTATATAAAATAACTTTAATACATAAAGGTTATAAATATTGAATTTTAAGGCTTTCCAAAACTAGATATGAAAATAGAAATATTACAGAAATGATGCAAACAAAACGTAAATTTCACGAAACACGCGAGGAGTATTATTATAAGAGGTTGTCTCTGGGAAGAAAAGGTGAACTCTCAGATAATTGCATTATTAAATATACAATTAATGGGATTAACCACGACGATTTGGAAAAGCAGATATCCAAACCATTCCCGAATTCTAACGAGTTGCTGACCGCCATCAGCTCACACCCAATTACATGAAAATGTCGCTACCCAGAACAAATGTCACTAACCAGCAGGAAATTCATTGACGATACACTAGTGACACATCAGCGACAGTCAAGCATGACACGTATATAGATAACTATCAACAAATGGGACTAATTTTCATTTCTGACCCGTTTGAGATGAATCGTTTACGACATATCTGAGATGAATCGTTTATGACATGTCCGAGATGAATCGCATGTGAGAAGTCATAGACGAATCGAATATGACATGTCTCAGATGAATTGTTTCTCAAATTAATTGTAATATATGATATGTCTGAAATAATTTAATGTATGTACATAATATGTGTATTTATAATGAAACATTTTATTTAAATGAACACTAATATTTCTAATTTTATTTAAATACATAAATTATAATTATAAATTAAATTATTTAAAAAATAGTGATCATCTTTCCGTATATGTGCTGGTAAGCCAAATGGGTGAGCTTTGCACGTTGTCACAAAGAAAGAACATGAAATGACATGCAAATTATTTCAATGTTCTCGATTGTTTACCTACGCCATATTAAAAGTACTTGATAGAATAAGAAAGATCGAAGACTTGTCATATATGTTTCGCGTAAGAAAGTGGATTTTTTTCATGTAAGAAGACATGTCTCACAATTGTCATCGAACGTGGACTGCAATTGGACAAATCATATGAGAAACTAATATGACTTGTCATCACTAAATCATTTAGTCAACATACCATCAAAAATCGACCAGAAAGTATTTTTTTTTTTTTTCATACGTACTTAGAAAAAAAGAAGGAAAGAACAAGGCATGTCTTTCGTAAAAAATTGTTCACATGCATGTTGACAAATTTCCAACTGGGTAGTAATTATTCAAGCTTGACATCTAACCTCTAAAAAATATGCATTGACCGATTGAATAATATGCAAGCAGTGATACTAACGGCACCTATCCAAAAACGTCGGAAATACTTTTGTATACATCTAAATTGTTTTCCTTAAATACATAATAAAAAAATTATAAAATAATTTAAATTTTTTTTTTTTTTTATTTAATTCCCCAATTTTACCAATTTGAGAAATAGATTAAGGTTGAAACGAGCCCGTTACTAAAATGTGTCATTTATAGTTCGTATACCTTTAACCAGCATTTTGAAAACTCTGGCCATAATAATTTGTAGATTATTTTTATCTTCGAAGGTATACCACTCTTTACGTCTTACAGTGAGCATTATGGTCTATATGTGTCAGGATCATTTGTGGAAGCCGATTTCAAGCAGGGATTCGGCAGGTTCATTAATTTTTGCTTGTGAATGCTTCCAAATTTCTGGCGAGGATTCTGCTTTTCACCTTCTTTTGCAAGTTCCTCATCATCTGTATGATACTCTGCGTTAATACAGGCAAGTGTGCTGTTTTCATTATAACTAGTAAGATGATTTCCAGAACTTCTACAAAACTAGTCTTGCTCGTCACTTTGTTTCTTTAACTTAGCGATTTCATTGATAAGTTGTAATGTTATTATTTCTATTTCTGTTAAGTCGCTGGATTGGAAACCATTTAGCCAGCCTCGTTACCCGGGGTCAGAATTTAATTTGTTTTGTGAACTCATTCCTTTAAGGACTGGATATTGCAGCAGCTACAAACCTAACCAAAGACATTGGCACTGAATCATTGGAGAGAACACCATTTGGTAGGTTCTCGGTATTCGGTTGCCCCGTGGTTTCTAAAATTTTAGAAATATTTTTTTTTTTTTTTATAAAATTTTTATTTATCTATTTATATTACGACTGAGTCTTGCACCCATTTAGTGATTTACATTGCATAATAAAGTATTTTGATTAGTCGGCGTAATCAAGTGATTATCCCCAGTTTCGTGTAACTCCTCCTCAGTGGTCCAGTGGTTTGGTTCTTTGCGGTCTTCTTGTTGGTGTGGTAGTCAGCATACAGCGTATGTCCAGATTTTCGTGCTGGTCCAGACGTTGTAGCAAAATAAAAAACACTTGTGTATTTACAAGAAAAAGAAAACATATTTAGAAATATGGAACTCATTTTCATAAAGTAGAGTCTTCTTCGCCGCGGCACCTACTACCGTCGCGAACAAAAATACTAGGAAAAATTTAAGACTATAGTCAAAGTTGCGTTGCCCTATGAACAACCAAGAATTTAATGTAAATGTAGGAGTCAACGTAAGAAAATTTCACTCCAAATTACGTATGTACCACCATCCTTCAACTAATCACGCTCTCGATTTATGATTTTTTCTACTTCTTACATAAAATGAACGAACCAAATCCCCGAAATTAAAGCGTTTTTTACAATGTAAATCTCGTACAAAATTAAGTTAAATTTCCTCATGAATGCGTTCAGGTTTAAATCAATTTTCCATTATCTTTATCACCTGTATATAGCATTTCACGCTCTATAGATAAACACACATACATACTTATATACATAAACGACTTAAAAATATATTTCCGCTTTCTCAATTTTATTGACTTACAAATTGAATTTTTTTTTTAATTAAAATTCTCTAAAGCCCCAAAAAATAAAATTCGCTTTAAAACGAAACAAAAAGTAGATGAATGTGATTCCTATATACTCGTGAATACACAAAAAGCTTAACAGCATTACTAAAAGTTTAATCATCCACCTTAAAGCATATAATTGTAATAAGAGAGATGAAGTTCCGCCCCGTTGTATTCAAATAAATTTCTTGTAAAACTTTTTGTCTTCGTATTTTACTTATCTATTTTTACGTTTACTATCATTATCGTTATTATATTAATTTTTTTGTGATAATTTTCATTTGAAAATGTTATCGTAAAAATTCAATTTTCTGTGTTAAAATAATGAATGCGGAGGTAGAGAATCTACAAGTACTCGTATTAAAATTGATTTTTTGGTAGCAAATTTATAAAATTGGGTTAAAGGTGTATTTTGTTACCTTTACCACTTCAGGATTATTTAACAGTTTCATAATTTGAATCGAATATGTCTACTGTAAATTTGTATATAACGCATACACGCGTATTTTTGGAAATGTCTGCATTTTAATGTTATTGGCCTCTGATAAACCTAGGTCACGCTGAACTCCTTTAATTTTTTATATAGACATTCGATACTGTACAGTTTGTCCATTCGCAATATATGACCCAGTGGCAGTTAGTTGAAGTAACCCAATCAGTATGACCCGAGACAAATATAACATATGCTTGGCTAGATCTAGAAAACATCTATGGGTAATTATTACCTCATAAAATCAATAAATAATAAATAAATTAAGTTGAAAAATAGAACAATCAATTGTGTTAGCTCCAAATGATTGACATTTAACAGATTCTAAACGAATCTAAGAGTAAATGCGGTAAATTTAAGTGCGGTAAATTTATTTGAATCAATATTACGCCGAATATCGTCAGTAATATTGAGCAAGGCAGAAGTGGTGCTCTGCATTGGTCTGTATGCTGATTGATAATCCGAAAGTTAGTCATTTTTCAGCAAAAAACTTGTGATTTGGTTTTTAATAATAATTTCTAAAATTTTGGGGATAGAAGATAATGCACTAATTGGTCTTAAATCGGACATCATATTAACATGCTTAGTTTTTGACAATGGAGTAATTTTAGCTAACTTCCAACAATTAGGAAAATAAGATTTAGTAATAATATTATTAAAAATATAGAGCAGATATTGAGAAATATAAGGAAAAAGTAATTTAATAAATCTAATAGAAATATTATACATTCCAGAAGCTTGAGATTTAACAGAATAAATTGCTTTAAAAAGTTGGTCTACAGAGATTACACTAAATGAGAATTTTGAAGAATTAAAATTAGGTTGAAAAATAGAACAATCAATTGTGTTAGCTCCAGATGATTGACATTTAACAGATTCACAATAAAACTTATTAAGATTATTAAGAATAAACGGAATCTGTGCCTGCTCAATAAATTTTCCAACACCAAGACTTTTTAAATTATTCCAAAAGATTTTAGGTGGAAGTTTAGGATCTAATTTATTCATTAAAAAATCGTGCTTTGATTTACGCTTAAGTGAAGTTACCTTATTTCTGAGGAATTTATATTCATTCCAACTATTGTCAGTTCGAAGCACTGTCCATCTACCATAAGCCCTGTTCCTCTTTTTCACGAATTCCAAAATTTGAGGAGTAAACCATTTCGGCTTCGATATATCAATTACAAAAGATTTTACAGGGACAAATCTATTATACATTTCAATAACCATACCATTAAAAAATGCAACTTGATCATCAATGTCTACTAAATTACGTAATAAGTTCCATTAAAGAGAATTTCAATACATCAATAAACGATCTACACAAAGAAATTTTTCTCAAGTTGAGGAGCAACATCATAAGAAAAAAATACTAGATCATGATGAGAAATCCCAGGTATCGAAATTTGATTAATAAAATTAATTTTATTTGACTTACAAAGAACTAAATCCAACAGTGATGATGAGTTTTGAACAAAATGAGTTGGTTCATTATTGCAAATGTTAGTAGATTAATGTTGTCTACTAACAACATTTTTAAATTGGACTGCTGAAGAATTAGAAGAAAGCGTATCATAATTGAAACCCCCAACAAGGATAAAGTCAGAGTAGCAAATAGAAAAATTTCCTAAAATTGTTTCCAAGTCATCTACAAAATCAGATCCAGGAGGATTATAGACAACGCCACGGTATAATTTTACTATTTGTTACAATCATTTCGATTAATAAAACCTCATAAGCTAAGTTTGAAGATTAATAACCTATCTAGTCAGCTTAGAAGACGGTTGTGCTTGTTTTCCTGTCGTAAAATCAAATTATTTATTTATTTTTTTGATTAATTTTAATTTGCGGCTTCCTCCCTGGATTTTGGCTTCAAGGATTTTTTCAAATGATAAGTATCGCTCCTCTTACTTAGTTTTCTGTTACCTATATTATTTCGCTTCTTTTTGTTTGTTTCTTTTTAGATTGTGATACTTGGAGTCGTGTGCCTTTGGTGTCCGCGAAGGAAATTTCTTCTTTTAATTTGATTTTTTTTTTTTTGCACGTAAGTGTTGTTATTTAAGTGCGCCACGACTCGCGATGTCCACCGAGAGTATTTCTTTGCCCTCGGCTGTATTAAAATCCATGCTTCGGACTAGGTCCAACAATTTTAATGTAGTTAGTTTGAATTTCCAAAGTCTTCTTTTAAATATTGACGAACTTCGTCACACTTTTAATGGGGTCCCAATTGATGTTATTTGTTTATCGGAAACTTTTTTGTCTTCTGGTATTTCCAATCCTGCGTTGGCCATTAGTGGCTTCAATTTGTTCAGGCGAGATAGGGTTAATCCACCGGTGAATTATGGTGGGTTATGTATATACGTTAATGAGCGTATTAAATGTAGTATTGTACCCGTACCCCCCTTAATTTCTCAGAAGCTCGTTTCTGACCTTGAGTTTCTTTTTTTAAATGTCTTCGTGGATAAGCGGAAATTTCTTTTAGGAGTGGTTTATAATCCCCCTAAAACGAATAAGAGGTCGTATGCTCGATTTAAAAAGTCCCTTTTAGACATTGAATGTCTTTTTAGTTATTTTTCCTGTCGGTATGATGAGGTTTTCATTTCGGGTGATTTTAATTTTGATATTTCTCAAGAGACTTTATTTTCTCGTACCTATTTAAATATCTTAAGTAGCATTAACCTCTCGGTTTATAATACTGAAGCGCCCACTTACTCTTACGCTACCGCAAGTGGTGGTTCTTATTCACTCATTGATCACGTTGTCGCTTCTGCTGATAATTCCATTTGTTTTTTCAATCAATTGTCTCTTGGTATTGGCTCTCATCATGATCTTCTTGTTTTTTCTGTTAATTTTTGCTCTCGACCTAAACCTAAAAGTTTCAGCTTTAGAGATTTTTCTAAAATTGATGAATCTCACCTTTCATCAACGTGTGGCTCTTTTTGTTGGGACAATATTTTTTCTATTTCTAATTCTACCGATCACATTGACTATTTTAATTCCTCTATTAATTATGTATTTTATAATTGCGTTCCTCTCACTACTGTTTATTTCAGACCTAGATCCCCCCCTTGGATTTCGCAAGAGATCTTGAGTGCTATTTCTGTTTCGTTTTTCCAAATATCGTCTTTGGAAAATTAGCCCTAATTCTTTATCTTATCTAGCTTATAAGCAATCTTGAAATAGAGTGGTAGGTTTAATTCGTATTGCTAAGCAAAATTTTTTCAAGGATAAGGTACATCCCTCACTTCCCTCTAAGATATTTTGGCGTAACGTGTGCAACTTGGGCCTTGGTAGTTGCAAAGGGGCTACTTCTGTAGATTTCAAAGCTAATGACTTTAATCTTTATCTTATTAACTCTAGTCCTTGTCTGTCGAACCCCTTAATTCTTTTTCGTTTACCAATATATCTACTGTTGATTTGCATTCTGCAATTTCTGAAGTTAAATCGCAATCCACTGGTCTAGATATGGTTAGTTTAAAATTAGTTAAGGCGTATTTTTCCTTTTGTATCAAGGTACTTGTTACATATTTTTAATTTTATTTTAACGACCTCTTCATATCCCGCTCAGTGGAAGATGAGTAAAATTATTCCTATTCCTAAAATTAGCAATCCTTCTGAGCTTTCCCATTTCCGCCCTATTAGCATTTTAAGTTCTCTGTCCAAGACGTTTGAAGTGGTAGTAAAAAAATCAAATTCAATCTCATATCGGTAGCTTTAATTTGCTTAGTCTTTTTCAATCGGGGTTCAGAAAATTCCACGGTACTACCACTGCTTTACTGAATGTTTGTGATGATATTCGTTGTAGTATGAGTAAAAGAGAAATGACTTGTCTTACTCTGTTAGATTTTTCTAAAGCGTTTGATTCAATTAATCACCAAATTTTGTTTAATAAGCTTATTTCGAACTTTAATTTTTCTCTCCCTGCTGCTTAATTGATTTTTGACTATATTTCGGGTCGCTTTCAGGCAGTCTTTTATGACAATTCTTTTTCTGACTTCTTACCTGTTTCTTCTGGCGTTTCTCAGGGGTCGGTTCTTGGTCCTTTACTATTCTCAATGTATATTAATGACATTGCATGTTCCATTCGACATTCTTCTTTTCATATATTTACTGATGATGTCCAAATATATAGGAGTAGTCGCTTGGATAATGATTCCATTCACTCTAATATTTCTCTTATTAACGATGATTTGGTAAGAATTTATAATTGATCATTATCTAACCGACCCGCTCTTAATGCTAGTAAATCCCAGTCCATTATAATTTATAAAAAATCTATAGATACTTCTTCTTTTCCTGGAATTGTTCTCGATGATTCTTTAATTCCATTCTCTAATACTGTTAGAAATTTAGGGGTACTTTTTAATAAAACTCTTACTTGGGGTGATCATTTGATTAAAGTTAGTAAAACGATTTTTGGAATGCTTAGTTGTTTGTATAAAGTTGTCGGGTTCACTGATACTAATTTTAAAAAGCGTATGTTCCTCTCGCACCTTCTTCCACATTTTCTTTATGGTTACGTTGTTCTGTTTGGAATGCTTCAGGATAATATGAAAAGATGTTTCAATGCTTGTACTCGTTTTATTTTTAGTATTAGAAAATATGATCATATTTCTCCCTTTTTAAATTTGATCCTTGGCTGTAGTTTGGTAGATTTTTATGAACTTCGTGTATGTCTTTTTACTTTTAAGCTTCTCAGAACGAAGCAACCTCCCTATTTATTTAATAAGTTATTGTTCAGTAGGTCCCATTCTTCAAATTTACGTTTACTTCCCCCCATAAACCTGTGCAGATCTTTAAATACGTCTTTTTCTGTTAGGGATATTTCTCTTTGGAATTCTATTCCAGTAGATATTAAGAGGTCAGCTTCGCCTAAATCTTTTAAAGCGTTCTATTTAGCGTGGCGCGCTTGAATGACAATGCATATAGTTCTATTTTTGTAATAATACTTTTGTATAAATTTGTATTATTTTTGTATGTAGTCTATAAGTTTTCACTTCTTGCAGTGTTCTCTGTAACAAATGAGCTTGAGCTCAATACGGAGGGTACTAGCATGGAGTGGATTTGTTTTTTGAAAAAATCTGAGGTTTTTATGCCTAATGGAAGTATTTTTTTTTTGTTCATTTATGTTGCTTCCATATGTGATTTTCCTTTACCAAAATTTTTAATGCAATGAATAAATAAATAAATAAATATATATAATTGTAGTAGGAATAGACTTTCTTACGAATATACATACTCCACCTCCAAGTTTACGAGGTCTATCGTTTCGAAAGATACTCTAAACCCATCAAGTAAGATAGCATTATCCAAGATATATGATTTCAACCAAGTCTCAGATATACAAATGGCATGAATATTAACATTTGAAAAGATACATTGAATTTCATCTTTTTTAGGTAAAAAACTTTGTGAATTGAAGTGACAAATATTAAATGTACTTTTATTATTTAAGGCTGATTTAAGAATTACGTTAGACATATTAAAATCGTTGACGGAATTAGTATTATCAAAATCAAGGCTAGACAAATTAGTTTGCGTTAACATTTAATTTAAAGGAATAATCAGTAAAATGTTATATTTTCTTTACCTGAGTTAAATTAACAAAACATCTTGAACTATCAGCCCTATGATTAGTACAAAAAGTAGATTTTAATTTAATGTTACTTTCTTCACAATTACTGCATCTTAATAAATTAATATTACAATCCTTAAAATGATGATTACCGGCACATCTAACACAGCTAACTTCATTTTCACATTTATTAGAGATATTATGATACCGTCTTCTTTAACGCAAAATGAATCCCATCCAATGTTAACATATCGGTTAACAAGCTTCTTAAACGTAACGCCAAAAACATCAAATGAGATCATCCACTTGTTAGAAATTTTATTAAGTCTAGAAAATTTTATCTTAATAATGTCATCAGCATTCATAAAACTATTTACAGCACATAGCTCTTCATATAATTCGATGTCAGTATACACCTTACTGAGTCCAGTAATATAAAGTCTAGAATTTCTAGTATTAGTTTTATATATATATCATAAAAATCCCCAAGTTGTTTTACAGCTTCATCCTCAAACCGCATATTTTCTGAATCACTAAAAGTTTTCACAACAGCCGCTTCATTACTAGTAGTTCTAAATGAAGATATTCCGACCTTCATGGCCGGTCTCCACTTGCATATTTTTCTCGTGAAGGAAAAAAAGTCTAGTCCATTTTTTAGTACATTTTACAAAATACATACGCAAAAATGGTTTTGAGCATGCGCATTGAAATTTTGTCAAGAGAGAAGAAAATCAAAATATTCTCATGATGTTGTGCCAATTGAGCATAATTTGTGTTTTTATGCTCAATTTTGAGCGCACATTATATTGTTTTGACATTTTTAATTAAAAAATCGTGGAGGCTTTTGTTTGTTAGAATCACAGCACAGCACACTATCTAAAATGACAAAGCAAACCATTTTTTCTACGTAATCAAAACAGAGAAAATATGCCTAGTTTTGAAGAGTGTAGTAGTATAAGTATACTATACTAATAATGTCATGAGCCGAAGCCATTTATTTTTTGTCACGAGAAAAATATGCGAGTGGAGACCAGCCATGATACTATTAGGATTAATTTTATTTTTAATATCCATTTTTGTGATATCAGAATTCTATTTCTTTTTTGGTTTAATGATAATACCCCGAAGGACATGGGGCTCCATATTTTTTTTAACATCTCCGACATTAGATTTTAATATATCAGCATACGACATAATGTTCGACGTAACATTAATTGGTTTATTTAAACAAGCTTCAATATTACTAACCTTATGTCGTATTTCTGTCAAAATTTCAACTGATTCATTAAGCAATGGAGGCAAATCATGAACATCATTGTTGGTGACAATTAATTTGATTTTTCCAAATTTCAAATTGAATTTTGTCACATTTACAAAACCAAAAAATCTCATTACCCAAACGAAGGATTTGTTTATACATCATGACCGACATATTGATGCAATCAATATGATACCAACTATCACATTTCCCACAGCATTTTATTGCGTTGCACCGTTTAGTAACTTCAGAGTTACACACAAAACACAAATTATTCCAGGAAGCACCTTCACCCATTATATCAATCTAATCACAAAGTTCGATCCCCAAATCGCACTTAATAGTTAATAACTTTTTATATACACAATAACTAAACTATATACATAGATAGGTAGGTAGATATTTACATTTATTATATATATACACTTATAACTAAAATAACGATATAAATTAAGATATACTAATAAAATTATTTTTTGAAAATATTTATTTTTTCCGATGAAAATTTCTTTGATACCAAAGAAACCAATAACAGCCACCACATTTTTATGCATATACTAGTGCCACCACTCAACCCACGTATTACGCGTGTATGCATAGGTGCCTACTGGAGATATAATTGTTTGTAGTCAGTTTTACATGAAACAAATTTATATAATGAGCCGCTTGCTACAAAACATAACTTGTTTCTTACATATAGAACGTACGGAGTTGATTTTGTTGGAAATCCGAGACAAGTCAAGTCTCTTGTCTCGGATTTCGTATACGTATAAGGAGTATAGTATATATAATTTTATATTAATGTGTGTAATTTTTCTGTCTGTAATTGATGGGCTGGTTCGTACCACCCGTTTACAGATGACAGAAAACAAGCCGCCCCTCACTTTTATTTTAATTTTTGTATTGATTCATAAATTTTCAAAATATTCCTTGTTATAGATTGACAAATTAGCTACGATATGTTGCAGCTTAGAATTGAATTTAATCAAAATATGGATTTTAAACGTTAGAGACATCTATCAGTGACTAGTGTGAATAATCACTAATTAAATCAGTGAAATTTTGACAAAAAAATCGACGTCAGGCACATATCAACATGAGAACGGTAACACTTTTACCCTGATACAATTTTTTAGGCTAAATTACTAACTAAATTAGTATTATGTTATTTCTAAAGGTTCTAATAGATGGCGTTAAACATAATGCACTGAAATTTTATTTTAATTCCCTATTTTATCGATGGTGGATAATTACCAATCTAGTACATAATTTAGCAGTAAATATTAGACTAATGCTGTGTGCCTCAGTGCAATTTTTTCCGCTAAATTATGAACTAAACTTTTTCAGGTGACCTTGCGCTATTTGCCGCCAGGTCACAAACGAAACGTCTCCTCACGAGGTAACTTTTCAATTTAGTTGTCAAATGTCACTATGGTATTTAATGCAAATGTGTTATTGAAAATTATAAATAATCATTTACTGTTTAATTTACTGACATGTCTAAGAGAATATATTCTGTGAGATGTAAGTCTAACGAAAAGTCGACAATTTAGTATTTCGAATAGTCATTCACGGCTTGTTTTGTTGATGTTACTGTCACCTATGCATGCTTATTGTGAATTACTGAGCAATTTAGTTTAGTTCATAATTTAGTCGAAAAAATCGACCTGAGGCACACAGTATCAGTACTTTTTATGGATACAGTTACGGATGTTGTTTGAAATTAATGATTAGTTTATAGATGTCGCAAATCAAAAAGTGTCTCTCATTTAACTAAAATTGGCTAACTAATTTAAGATTTTTCAATCTCAATAATCTGCTCAATCGGCTCAATCTGAACTAAGCTTGCAGTTTGGATATTTGCATATTGTGGATTAAAAACAATAGAGACATCTAAATAATATAGGTCTCTAAAGGAGTCCATGCTGAAATACGAGAATTAAATTCATTGGATAGCCTCATAATTAATTCAGTATCGATCCAAGATGTTAGCTATCTAGAAGAGGACGATAACAGCATTACCTTTGATTGTGGTTGTCTAGCTTTCGAGATAGCTCGAGCTCGGTTTCTTAACTATAATTCTCATAATGTATGCCAGCTAGGTTCTTTGCCATGGTTCAAGCTTATGCAGTTTGCCAGAGTAGCCAAGCGCATTTGCGTATTTTGATAGAGTCCTCAGTTTGCGCCATAGGCCAAGCGTGTTAGTGCAAAACCTGCTTGGGTTCCAGCCAACTATAATGATAATTCTGGCGAGGCAATGAAGGTTTATCGAGGTCTCAGGCCATAGTAGGAGGGGCAAGAATGGTTTTCTTTGGCATTACCTGCTAAAGTGTCCTAGCAAGCGGCACAGAAACACACCAAATAATCCTAGAAACTACATATAAAAATTACCAATCCTTTTCACCCTACAGGTGATGTTCACCAATTCAGCACTAAACTGCGAAAAATTTGCAAAATTTTAAACCAAAAAGACCAATTCTAAAATGTTTTCCAGATAAATCCGAGTACAATTCAATATTTATTTTCCCTCTCGAACTCCATCTCGAATACGTACAAGTACGTTCATAATGAACACAACCGATGCAATTTTTGTAAACTTTATTTCGATTCAACATACGTACGTATACCAGATTATTTTGTGTATGTAACTTTTTGGTATGTAATTTTCGTCTATTTGGGGGAGGAGGGGTGGATGTTAGTTTTTCCTCAACTTCGAACAAAAAATATCAAACATTTTTTCTTCTGCTGCTGATGCTGCTGTATGCTGCTGCTGCTCTGCTATATATGTATACGTACAAACATGACATCTAAAATAATATAACAGATAAATGTGTATTAACATTAGTTGCTTGCTCTGTAACAATTTTTTTGTGTGTCCTGCTGTTGTTGCTTTTTTCCTTTACTACTCGTATAGAGCTATATATGGTATACATTTAGTGGTGGAAAAAGCTTTAGGTGGATGAATGGCAACAGTACATGGAAAACATGAACAAACCGATGTTCAAAATATGTTTAATGCAAAATAATACGAGTACAAAAAAAAATGTTGGATATAAAACAAAGACACAACATTTCATAACATTTACTTTATTTAATTGCTCTATTGTACGAGAATGTTTAGTTCTTTAGCTACAACAACAAAAAAATGGTAAAACTATAACTAAAAAATGTATAATAATTAAGCTTAAGTAATTTTATGGTAGAATAATGTAATTTAAGCAAATTAATGTATGTACAACTTTTTTGTATGCTGCTGTTATATGGAAAAGTAATATTTTGTAGATGTAACATGGATTAGAGTTTTTCATTTTCTGTTTTACCATCTCGTCCAACTCGGTTGGATATATGATGGCTAACAAATAGCTATACGGATAATTAGATGCACTTTAGCAGTAAGCAATTAACAAGTATGTAACTTTGCAACTCATCATTGTATTAAATTATGTATTTATATGCTGCATTACATTATGTTAACGATGGTGGAGTTAATTACTTGATGAGATTTTAATCTGGCCATTATATTACATGTTTATGGATTTTCAGTATCGTTTCGATATGCTTTATTTCTATCGCATTAGCTACTTTTATTTCACCGACGTTCAGTATTCTTTCTTATACTGCCCCTATCCTAAAATAGCGAAGTCCCTATCTTTCCTTTTTGTGTTCTACTACACATAACTTCAAGAAGATAGGCGAAACTGATTGACATGTAGACATATGCATAACGTTAAACCCTGATTTTGGCACCATACCTAGGCTAGAATTTAACAAATTTTCCGAGAATTTAATTTTATTCTATTTCGCCCAGAATATAATATTGATATACCTAGCTGTATAGCTTTAAAAAGATCATTTCCTGGATTAGCATAGAATGCAAAAATATAAAAACACACTTTGAATAATTACGTACTTGAATGGTGATGTACTTAATTATACTGCCCTTTTTTAAACTCCACTATAAAACATTATATACTATAAAAAATGCTGACATAGTGTCTACATTAGTATAATGAACAAATTTAAATTCAGTACTGTACACCGGAAACACCGTAGAAAATGCTCTGTCTAACCTAAATGAATTAACCTAATAAAAATCATTTGCTGAGTCGGCATTTCCCATGACAGTGACTTGTACATATAGTTCTATTAATTATATCTAGAGTAATATTACATTAATGCACAATCAGCTTTCTATCTAGGTCGACCCTAGTTGTTCAGTTGAACATGCTGCGCGCGCCAATGAAGATCGCGGAAGCGGTTGTGGTGGGACGCTTGGTGCTGATCGATATGGTTGACTTCGTTTCCAGGGAATGACTGCAATCACCATGATAATGATAACGGTCCCAAATGTTAAATGAGTCATCGTGTAATGGTGTATGTGATGACTATTGATGGTTTCCTGATTTTTTTGAAGTTCTATTTGTTCTTCGAGCTTGTTCAGATGAGTGATCGTGTAATTATTATTTTGCTTAAATAAACGTATGGTGTTATCTATAATCGACGTTTGGTTCTTTGCCAATTGTACGAGATGTTGCTCATTCTGCTCGATTAAATCAAAGTGCTGTTCGTAATGTTCCGCTTCTCGTTGAGACAAGATGCCAAATGTGTCACTTAAGATGCCGGGGTTTTTATCTACTACATCGTTCTCCGGTGGAGCCAGTAAAGCGTCACCAGTTAAAAAATGGCCGGAAGTTAGAAGATCCACATTATCTACATCGTTGGATATAGGACACAAAGGACGTGAATTGAGACATGCTTCGATCATGCATAGCGTGGTGGATAACTCCTCATATGTGAACGTTTGATTTCCAACGACTCGGCATAGATGATGTTTCAATGATTTCACTGCCGCTTCCCATAATCCTCCGAAATGTGGACCGCTTGGAGGTATAAAGTGCCACGTAATGCTCTGCGTTGAAAAATGATCCTGGATAATCTTCTCCCACTGCCGTTGGTTTTGGATTAGAAGTTTGTTTGCCTTCACGAAGTTCGTACCATTATCACTGTATATGTGGGCGATATTCCCTCGGCGCGATGTAAATCTTTTGAATGCTGCCAGGAAGGTGTTTGCAGTTAAATCCGAGACCACTTCGAGATGAACTGCCTTTGTTGAAAGACATACAAAGACAGCAATGTATCCCTTGTAGGCCTTATTTCCTCTGCCTTTTGCAATTCGTATATTCAATGGACCGGCATAATCGACACCCGTGTGTGTGAATGGCCGCGACGGGGTTACTCGACCTCTTGGTAGATTGCCCATGAGTTGTTCCGTCCGTTTACTTTGAAATCGGAAACAGACAATGCATTTTTTAATGTGATTCCTTACTCCTTGAGCTCCCATGATTATCCAGAACGTTTTCCGGATAAACGCCAACGTGAATGCATTAGTGCCATGAAGCGTAGATGCATGTGCCCACTTGATAACTAGGCTGGTCAGGTGTGATTTAGCTGGTAGGATTAGCGGGTGTTTCTCTCCGAATGGTAGGTCCGAATTTTTTAGTCTGCCTCCTACTCTTATAAGGCCGTCGACGTCTATAAACGGAGTCAGGGAGGCGATGGTGCTCTTCTTCTTAATTGACTGTTGATCCCTTAATGCTGATATTTCGTATGCAAAGAAAACACTTTGAACTGCTCTTACGATTGTGGTTAACGCTGTCCGTAGCTCTATTGCTCGTATTTCTCCGGCACACGTTGGTTTCTTCCTGATCTTGGATATGAATCGGGGAAGATGGGCAATAACCCGTAGGAGTTTTAAATAATCTGATTTGTGGTCGATCAGCTTGATTATGGTGTTCTCAGATGTCGCGTCCTCATTGAGTACGTGGAAAACAGTTGTGGCCCGTTTCAGATCGATACTCGTGTCAAACTTATTCGTGGTTTCATTTACTACCGGTTCCATTATTATTTCAGGTCCGGTCCACCATTGTTCCAGAGTACTTAATTTTGATAATGAAATGCCACGGGATGCATGGTCCGCTGGGTTTTGTGTTGAGGTGATGTGCTTCCATTCCCCGATTTTAGTGTTGTTTTGAATTTCTGATACCCGATTCGAGACAAATGTTTTCCATTTGATGGCTGGCTTTTGTAGCCAAGCCAACACAATGGAAGAGTCCGTCCATGCATAAATATTTGCCGGTTGCAGTTCTAGAGTTTGAACCACTTGGCTAGTTAAACGTGACAGAAGAAGTGCTCCGCAAAGTTCCAGGCGTGGTAAAGTTTGCTTAACTCGGGTAGGTGCTACCTTGGTTTTGGCAGTCAGTAGCCGTGTGATGATTGTATTGTCTGACAGTTCGATTCGACTGTATATGACCGCTGCATATGCCCTTTCAGACGCATCGCAGAACCCGTGTAAATATAGATTTTGTGTGCCTGATGATACTGTTCCTATCCAGCGTGGAATGGATAGGGTTTCAAAGGGTACGAGTTCGTTTCGCAGCTTTACCCATTTTGCTGTAATTTCTTTAGGAACTTTGTCATTCCAGTTTATTTCCGTGGCCCACAGATCTTGTAATATAAGTTTGGATGTAATTGTAATGGGTGCCAACCATCCTAATGGATCAAATTGTCTTGCAATTTCTGAGGCTAGCTCTCTCTTGGTAAGTTCAGTTGTTGATGATATTTGGTTTACCTTGAACCTGAAGCAGTCTGATATCGGGTTCCAATGGATTCCTAACGTTTTAATAGTTTCATCTTCGGCCAACTCCATGTTTCCAATTAGTTTATTTGACCCTGGTATGGACTGCAATAGTTTTAGGTGGCTGCTCGACCACTTGCTCCGTTGAAATTGACCTTTTAGAAGTATTGTGATTAACTGCTTTTGTAGAAGTAGTGCATCGTGTAGGTTATCAGCTCCGGTTAGAACGTCGTCGACATAACAGTCTTCTATTAAGACCTTCCTGGCCAGTGGGCAGTGTTTACCTTCATCCATTGCTAACTGATGTAGTGTTCTTATTGCCAAGAACGGCGCCGCTGATGTGCCATAGGTAACGGTAATCAAATTGTACTCCCGTAATGGTTGATTTGGAGTTTCCCTCCATAGTATCCTTTGATAATCTTGATGTTCCTTTGCTACTTTGATTTGTCGATACATTTTGATTATGTCGGCTGCGAATACTATTTTGTGTATTCTCCACCGTAGAATAAGTGACCATAAATTATTTTGCAGAGCAGCTCCGACATGCAGCGTATCATTCAAGCTCTAACCCGATGTTGACTTCATTGAAGCGTCAAATACAACGCGAAACTTTTTTTCCCTTGAATTATCCTTAAATATTGCATGATGCGGAATATAAAATTGTCCCTTGCAATCGGGTGATGGTGTCATGTGCCCCATTTGAAGATATTCTCTCATGAATTCGATATATAATTGTTGTAGTCTTTCATTTTTTTGCAATCTTTTCTCAATTTGCAAAAACCGTTGCGTGGCTCTTTGTTTTGACGCACCAAGGATGCTGGTATCATTTTCCTTGAACGGTAAGGTAACCACGTAGCGTCCATTTGAATTCCGCTTAACCGTTTGTCGATAAATGGTTTCACACTGTTCGTCAGATTTGGTCAGTGGAGATTCAATCGGTACCTCTTCTAACTCCCAAAACTTGTGTAGCTCTTGAGCTTGTGCTAATTCATCCTTGCTACTGAAGTTAACCATTAGTGTCCTGGGTTGAACGGTTGTTGCCGGACCTACTATCAGCCAACCCAAACTTGTTTTCATTGCATTTGGATTTCCTCGAATGATCTGAGAGTCTGATATGTCTGCATAGACGTCTGCTCCTAACAAGATGTCTATATTATATTTATTATAATTTCCCACCGCCAATATTATATTTTCCCACCGAGAATCGTTATTGCGTTTTATTTTCTGCTCTGGCACATCTGATGTTATTTTCTGCAAAACGTATGCTTCTATTTGTAGCTTAAACACCGATGGAAAATGTGGTTGAATTTCCAGTTATACCATAGAGCTACAGGTGTTATTCGTATTGCCTCCAATTCCGACCAAACTAGTTTGTATGTTTTTCTGATGTAATCCCACCTGTTTACATGCAGTTTCAGTAATCAACGATACCTGGGATCCTAGATCGATTAATGCCCGTAGCGTCACTGTTGTATTTGTGGAGGTTTTGGTTATCACTTTAGCCGTTGAGAGCAGAGTCGTGGTATTTCCATCGATTGCATTGATGGATACTTTTTTGGCATCATTATTGTAGGTGTGCAGTAGTTGATGATGTTTGTTGTTGCATATTGAACATGATTCTGTTTTGAAACATGCTTCTGTTGAGCTGTGTGATAGGCAGTTGGTACACATTTTTTGCCTATTGATGAAATCTATTCTCCGATTTGGGGTAATTTGTTTAAAATGAACACAATTTAAAATCTTGTGCCCCCTTTTTTCGCAGTATTTACAGCATCCGCTATTGCAACCTGATTTTTCCGGACCTTCTGGTTTTTCCGGACCTTCTTGATTTACCAAAATTTTTCTGTGTGACTCAACCTTGAATTGTTTGCTGGAGATGTGATTTGCACTTTGCAAGGCTTCAAGCACATTCATTCTCTCCATTAATAGATGTAAGAATTGGTCCATCGTGGGATAGTCACGACTACCATGAAGAAATTCCTCATAGTGCTTCAGGCTGTTGTAATCCAATTTTTTGATGTTAATATGAATGAGGATGGTGCTCCATTCATCTATGTTGTAGCCCAGGTTTCGCAACGCTTCTATACACTCCTTTAGTGTATCATGCATTTTCCTAATGTCCTTAGCTGCATTAAGTTGAACTTTTGGAATGTTCAATACGGTGTCAATATATTCGGCTACGATTTTTCGTTTATTGTCGTACCGCTCCATAATGATGTTGTACGCAGTTTTGTAGTTTTCTGCTTGTAATGTTAGGTGCCCTATTAAGGTTGATGGTTCACCTTTTAAGCTTTCCTTAAAGTAGCTTAATTTTTCAAAATCTGACACATGGCTGTTATCATGTACCAGATTGTTGAACGTGTTGATGAATGATGTCCAAATTTTGAAGTTGCCGTCGAATGTTGGAATTTGGATTCGAGGTAGTTTCGGCATACTTCTTGTGCCTTGCTGACTGACTGATTTTGCCTTATTTTTGATGCTAGTTTTAATTTGATGGTTTCGAATTGTTTTATGACTGTGCCATAGTAGTCATCTATGAAATAAGGCAACGTAGTTTCTTCATTATCTGCTGCTTCGATGTATATTTCTTCATGCAGCTTTTCGATTTCTGCCTTCTTGGAGGATATTGCTTCGATTTTGATGTTCATTAACTCGGCGTTTTCAGGCTCGTTTTCCAATGCACTATTTGCTTCCCGTACCATGGCGTGGAATTGCCTCATTTTGAATTGTTGTGCTTTATAGCGCTTCGCCTGCGTTTCGTCTAGTTTCTCGTTACCGGTTGTTTTGTTACCGCCACTTGAACTAAACCCAGGTATGCTTGATGAGGTATTCGTCTCTCTCGCTAGTGATTTCCTAAGTGTTTCTAACTCCTTTCTGAAGTTTTGCACTAGTGGTGCCACTGCTTCTCGAGATTTCCAATAATCATGTGTTGGAAAGTTGTCTTTATACTGACTTATTATATGTTCATCAGTATCAACGAATTCTTCATACATATCCTCTAACCGTCCTATTTTGCGGTCGATGTATGTACTTGTCTTCCTGTTGATGGAATCCTTCTTGTAGTTGGTCCAAAGGGTTTGTATCTCCTTGAACCTCTGCTGTTGTTCCTTGCATAGGTTATCCATTATGTCACCGCCTGGTTGATGTTTTATGAATCACTTTGATGGTAGTTGATGGTATATGTGCACTTAATTATTTCGTGGACTGTATTTAATTTTTTCGAACTTGGATGTTGTTTTGCTCGAAGGACCAATGAATAATTACGTACTTGAATGGTGATGTACTTAATTATACTGCCCTTTTTTAAACTCCACTATAAAACATTATATACTATAAAAAATGCTGACATAGTGTCTACATTAGTATAATGAACAAATTTAAATTCAGTACTGTACACCGGAAACACCGTAGAAAATGCTCTGTCTAACCTAAATGAATTAACCTAATAAAAATCATTTGCTGAGTCGGCATTTCCCATGACAGTGACTTGTACATATAGTTCTATTAATTATATCTAGAGTAATATTACATTAATGCACAATCAGCTTTCTATCTAGGTCGACCCTAGTTGTTCAGTTGAACACACTTTGAAAGTGGTACTTTGAAATTTAATCTGGATAGTTGTTCTCAGAGAAGAACAACAGTTCTGTTGTTTCAAACTCGTTCAAAAGCTAATATTTGATTGAATTCCTGTCTGCACACTTGAAACGTGCAGTTCACGATGCTCGTTTACACATGTAGCCTAAGTAGACAACTTAAAAGTAACACATTGTTACGAATTGGCTTCAGCCATCCCGCAGATATCATTAAGCACGCAGAGGCCTCACACGGTGGTTTTGCCAGCTAGGTCTCAGGGAGAAATGCTTGGGTCGTGAAATTTTGAGCCTTGCAATGCTCCACTGGCCTATACCGTGAACAGACTATTTAATAATAATAATAATAATAATAATAATAATAATAATAATAAACGCAAATTAAACTGAAACTAAAGGACCACTTAATTCGTCGCACGAAATTTGTGGAACGTAGTAAAGAAAATGATCACCGGTAGACCGTGTGAATTGTACGGTCACCCTCCGACTGGACGACCCATACGCTGGACCGACACTGAAGTGGGACACCCCGTTCCACCCTACTGACCCGAAATAAAATTAGCTCTTCATTGTAATCATAGTGAGAGACACAAAAGAATAAAAAAGTGTTAGGTGACAAAAAGAAAGAAAAAATTAAAGAACTGATGCCGAATACAAAAGAAATCATCGAAAGAAAATAAAATGGTCGCATAGCGGGAAAATAAAACTCGAGGCGTAAATGAGCAACAAATAAAATAATCAATAAACCAACAAATATAACGCCACGTGAATAACGGGGAAAAGCGAGAGACCAACGCACACCTCGGTCGCGTGGACGGCCACCGTAATAGGTACTCGATCACAACAAAAATATATATAGTTAATAAAAATTTAAAAGGAAAAGGAAAATAGTAAAAAGTTGAAATTTTATATATTAAAAAAAATGAAATTTAAGAAAATCAAATTTAAAAAAAAAATTAAAAAAAAATAAAAAAGCTACCTTTGAACCGCCTTGAGGTCGAACTTTTGGTTGCGGCCTACCTCGGGTGACCATCATGCCAGAAACGTGTGCGGTTGGCCACGTTGTTGGTCACTCGTAATCTTCACCAATGCGGCCCAACCATCGGTTAAACTTGTGTGCCCGATGGGCCTCCCGTAGTGGTGTCTTGTCTCACCGTTTACCAAATGAATGGCATCGACTGTCCGCGATAACGAAAATTGCGAATGGCGACTCAATCGTCAAGGTTGAATTGCGGCATACGTAAATGGTATACAGCACCCGTAAATTATATATTCGGTGCCCGTAAATTTTATGCGGCACTCGTAATTTGTATGCACCACTCGTACATTTGGTACCAAAAGCATAGTACGGCACTCTTTGATATGCGAATGGCCACGCTGTCGGCCACCCGTTATGATTGCACACACACCCACCAAACAACTATAGCCGTTATAAGATGTAGTACCGTTGGCAGCATGGTGAGCTTGGCCGATTGTTAATGAAATGTGGGCGACCCTCGTTCCAGCCACCCGTAATAAATTGAATGAATAAAATACGTCCTTTCAACGTAAACTCCTCACAACCACGGAAAACTGTATTTCTTGTATGAAACTCTAATTTTCACCTTTTCTTTTTTGTATAGTTTATACGGAAATGTACTTTCATTACACCAAAAGAAAACCGATAATTATCACTCCAAAAAAACTAAAATGCGGATATAATCAATACTTTTTATTTTCATGACCTTTTTATTAATTTTCTACTCATTAAAGAATCCATTTTGTATTTATAATATGGGAGAACACACTCTAAAAAAACTAAAATGAGACTATTTTTATTTTTTTAGTCCACAAAAAACTCAATTTCTTGCACCAAAACGAAAAATGTACCAGAATATTTCTTTAGTGCCTCTCGTTCTCGTTCATATACTAAATGCGCATTGTGAAAAATGAAAAATCCAAGTGACACGCACCCAAAATTAAAAAACGAGAAACACAAAAAAAATATTCATCTACACCTTCTCTGGTTATACACACGCGCACCAGACAGACGTTGGTCTCCCTTTTTCCATTATTCGACATTTATAAACAACGAGTGGGTCAATACATAACATAAAATATTAAGCCTATTCAAATGAAAGTTTGAAGGTGAATCTACTACAGGATAGATGGCACCATCTATTCACTTAAAATTTATTATTATATATACATATATATACATATATTATTTTTTTGAAATTTTAAAATTATAAGAACAAATTAAATCATGTCAGGACCCTCAAGGTGTTGTAACAACATTTATAGGGCCTGACGCTGAAATATATAATTTATGAACAATCAAAAATCAATTCTTTCTTTTAAATATTAATATTAAAATATGTATAACAAAATATAAATATTTATTACTATAAAATCCCAACCTCAAGTCCAAGTGAATTACCTGAAACCAAAGTAAACCAAAAATTTGTCACGAAAATTAGAAAAGATTTCTGAAATAACAATTATTATTTAACGACGCGTGTACTAGCGAAAAACAATTTAATTAATTTAAAATGTAAAAGTGTGCAGGTCGATTCACGCTTTCCCTAGGAAAAAGAAATTAGGAAAAATATTCGTTCATAAGTGGCGTTCTGAACAACAACACTAGGTAGACGATTTTTATCTCTTAACCATAATTTTTATCCAAAGTTGTAATGTTGATATAAGATACCGTACTTTAATAAATTTACCGCTCGCACCAGATATACAGTATTTATATATTTTGCCACCCATCCATAATATGGTGGTTCACCGTTAGATAAAACTCGACCGCTATGACCAGGTTTAGGTGGAAATACATCCCAGTTTTATTCACACTCAAAAAGTTTTCTTTATAACTTCAAAAAATTTTAAAGCCAACATATACTCAATTCTGTATTTTCATTTTTATATTACAATATTTATAACTTCAAACTATTTTGTTTCTTTTATTTAATTTAATTTACCATTTTTAATTATTTTGTTTCACTTTTACGTTTTTATTCTCAAAAACGAACTTTTGTTTATAATCCAAAACTCGACTGTCCCAAAAAAAATTCGCGCACCACACAACTTCTAGAATGTTTTTTTCTTGTTGTTGTTCTCTCTTTTCCGTGCGCGTCATTTTCGCACTCCAACGCACACCAAAAAAAATAGAAGAACCAAACAAAAAAAACATTCTATATCGTCGTGCGATTGTACACACATACCCGGTGCACACTGGTCTCACTCCCACATTCATTCGTGAAGAGTGTGAAGATTGTTATGACCATGCAGTCGTAACAGTGTATCTGCTCGATGTCGTGCTTTCTTTGCAGTGGAATACAAACGCTGTCCATTTTCCAGATGAAGAGCCAAATGAACAACTGATGGATGGCGTTCATGTGTCGGTAAGGCCAAAACTTACCAAATTGCTTCATTACTACTTGTATAGCGACCTATTTGGTATCTCGTGATTTCATCGTTTTTGTTGACTAATGTAAAGACAGCCATGTCCGATACTTATTTTTGTATGTATGGAGAGCAATGGCGAATACGATACAACCCTGTGATTATCGACGTCGATGCCGTTACTTCGTAAGTCCGTCGATAGAGTGGATACCCATCGTTGCTAGTGATGGTTTCTTTAAATAATTTGTTTGGGTATTTTTTGTACATTTTCCATCTGTCATGCGCGAAGACGTTGGAATGATGATTCCGTATGATCCATGGATCATATTTTTGGTTACTACTTCAAGTAAGTCTGGATCGATTGCATGAATTGCTTTCTAAAGTTATACGGAAACCATATGTTTTAACTTTTTAACTTAATTTTTATTTTTTTAAATAATTAGAAAATCGAGTTAGTTGAATATTTAGTCTAAAAAATTACTTTTTTTATTTCATTTATTTGATTTAGCTTCACAACTTTAAATGTCAGAAAACAGCTTAAAAATTGCAAAAATTTAATTTTAAATTCAAATTAATCATTTTAAATTAATAAATATCTTGAGACCATGAATTTATTTCGACGGATCGATTCAATTGATTGATAAAGCAATTTGCTTCGTACAATATTTCAGGGTCAACAATATACTCTGTTCATTGGTATAAAATCCCTAACCAATATTTAAACCCGATTAGATGAATGGTGTGGCAACTTATAAGGAGGGCCCCTTTGACCTAGGGGACGGACCCCTCCGGAGTCAAACATACCTCTAATTTCATGTAGCTTTTTCCTTAATTCATACCCGTCAAAGAATTAAAAAAAATAGTTTTAGATTAATTTGTACCGAGGCCCCTAAGACCCGGGGTTCAACCCCTTTAAAAATATCGTAAGGTTGATTCTGAACATGCGACTTTTACACGATCAAAATTTCAAAACGATCGGTTGAGCGGTTCGCGATATTAGGTAGTGTTTTAGATAAATTTGTACCGGGCCCCTAGAGCCCGGAAGTCAACCCCTTCATAAATATCGTAAGGTAGGCTCTGGACAAGATTTCAGTAAGATCCTTCAAAAATATCGTAAGGTTGGTTCTGGACACGTTCAACATTTTAAGACGATAGGTTGAGCGGTTCGCGATATTGGTAGCGTTTTAGGTAAATTTGAACAAGGACATCTAGAGCCCGGAGTTCAACCCCTTCAAAAATATCGTAAGGTTGGTTCTGGACATGCAATTTATAGACGGTCAAAATTTCAATACGATCGGTTGAGCGGTTCGCGATATTTGGTAGTATTTTAGATACATTTGTACCAGGGCCCCTAGAGCCCGGAGTGTAACCCCTTCAAACCATCGAAAGGTTGGTTCTGGACATGCAACCTATACACGGTCAAAATTTGAAGACGATCGGTTCAGCGGTTCGCGACATTTGGTAGTGTAACTGGTGCGCCACCTATTGTAAAAAAATCGCACTGCTCACGGCCACCCTCTTGCCGAGATACACATTGTGTGAAATTTCATGTCCATCGGATGTATAGTCTTGAAACTTCTGCGAACAAACATACAGACATAATTTATATACTTATATGTTTATCTATAGATACCTGATAAAGAATTATCTGCTTTCAAAATGAAATGACGAAGTTTATAATTTAATTAGGTAAACAATTAAATATTAATCATTTTAATCTGAGCAATTCACATTCATTCATCCAAAGTCAATATAACAAAATATAATACATAACATCCCACAACCGCAAAAGTTTTGACAAGCAATTAGCAGTAATGCTCTGCGCTAAATATTAAAATTTATTATAGCAATACTGCACACACACAGACTCACTGTGCTATAAAACTATAAAATGAAATAAATGAAAACATTATGTCTAACTTAAATTAATTTCTAATAACTATAATAAAAATAATAACATCGAGTATATAATAAATTTATATTTTATTAATAATAACAACCACCCCCGTCCTCGTAACTAATTGAAAATTCATTTTAATCTCCCGTCACATAAAACTGTAATAACAGCAAAGTAGTTAGTACATACTAAAAATAATTGATGTAAGTAAAATAAAAATAAAAATTTATTAAAATAATAATTTATATAAATTAATAAACAATTTTGTAGGAAGCTGTGTGCCGTACGTAGTTGGTAGTTTTGTGTTTATAATTTAATAATAAATTATGTTTAATTATTAATGAACCGTAGAAAGGTTGTAGTTTGTTGTTGTTGTCGCTTTTTTTTATAATAATATATATTTAATGTTGTTTAAAACCCACACACCAAAATGCACTATAAAATGAGCGCTTTAATAAAAACTTTAATATAAAATCAAAACTAATAAGTAAAAACAAGAAATTAATTTGAATTGAGCTTTTTTGAAAGTACGATAAAAAATGGTAACGAAATATATTGAAATTAGTTAAAGGATGAAGAATATGATGACACCGCCTTGCAAGTGATACGTGGTCCACCGGGGCCACCAGGAGACGCGGGTAAAGATGGCAAAGATGGACGAGATGGTAAAGATGGACTTAAAGGTGATCGTGGTGATGCTGGTGAACCTGGTTCGTTAGGACCACGAGGATTAGACGGTCTACCGGGTGAACCAGGTATTGAAGGACCACCCGGACTACCGGGTTATCAAGGGCCACCCGGTGAAAAAGGTGATCGTGGTGATATTGGGCCACCCGGACTAATGGGACCACCAGGTTTACCTGGGCCCCCAGGTTATCCAGGCGCAAAAGGTGATAAAGGTGATCGAGGCGATTCAGTAAGTTGGAAAATTTTGTATGAGCACAGCACATAAATTATTTCGAATTTAATTTTTTTTTTTTTTGTTACACAGTATCGAAAAATGCGACGGAGGCAGGATGACGGTATGGCTGATGCTCCATTCTCACCCACCCAACTCGAATATGTAAGTACACTTAAAACTATATGCCATCTATATATATGTTAAACCAAAATTAATCCAGGTATATGGGCCACCAGGTCCACCCGGTACACCAGGTCAGCCAGGTCATATAGGACCGCCCGGTGAACGGGGACACGATGGCCGAAAAGGCGATAGGGTAAGTAACCAAATATTTCACATATGTTTTTGTTTTTGTTTTTTTATTTGTTTTTTTTTTATTTTTTTATTTTTTTGTGAAGGGTGAAAAAGGAACGAAAGGGGATCAAGGTCCTATGGGATTACCGGTAAGGAATATAAAAAAACAACAAAAAAAAAACTATTAACTGTTATTCTTTTTTGTTCTTACTCAAAAAAAAATTAATTTTTAATATCTAGTTAAGTAAATTGATTTAATTGTCTTTTCCGAGAGTAAAGAAAATCGTCTTGTTGTTGTGCTGTTTAGTATCTTCCTCCCATCTCATTCAAAATTTATCTCGTGAATAATAGAGTAGTGGAAAAGTTTTTTTTTCGTCTTGACGTTAAGTAAATGTACGACACGGGGTGAACATTATTGCTCGTAATTGAATATTAAAGAGATATAATGGATACATTTTAATCAGTGGATTGATTTAGATTTTAGTGTTCAAGGTTATGGAGAGATGTTATATAGATTGTGATGTAGGTTTACCAAGAATTTGATGATATAATTGATATTGACGTCATATATCGTTGTTAAATCCAGCAATTAATTTTCGAATTTAGAGTCAATTAATAGAAACACCAAAAGTTTTGGTAAATCAAAATAAATTTTGAAAATAGAAATGCTAAACTTAAACTTTTGTTACCTAATCTCACTTTGACATAGTAGAAACTTAAACTAAACTTGCAAATTGTATCTTAATTTAATTTTTCTAAAAGAAATCATGTATATCTAGCAAAAAGTTGGAACCTACTTATTTCTTAGTTCTATGTTATCAACATTTTTATTGATCGCATTTTAGACATGTCTGTTCTTTGTATTTACTATTCAGGGATACTACTTGACACCTGGCAGGTGTGTGTTGCGCTCTATGTTGAATGAAATGTGTTATTATGTTGAATAAGTAAATTACACGAGTATAACTCCCCCCAGAAGTGAAGAAAGGGCGTCCACGTTCGTTGGTTTGATGCAGCTTTATTGGTCTGCAGTGCTTCTAGGCTTGAGTTGCTTTATTTCCTTATTTTGACTATTGTAGTAAGTGTGTGTCCACAATATAATTTTGGTGGTCTACTTGCTTAAGATGGACCGCTTACTATTCCGGATACTTTCTCTGTTGGTTATGTACTTCAATATCTAGTATTTTTACTAAATTATGGATTGCTTGAATGTGAAGTGCTCCCTGTATTTTCTGCATTTCGCTTCTAATCTCATATCACTGAAATTTTCTGTTATATTGAAATTGTATGATATTGTTATGAATTTCGGGCGCACGATGTGGTTTCGTACACGATTTTCCAAATAAAACGGAACACTCAGCGAAAGTTACAATCTTTATTTTTCAACAACTTTCAAATTCACAAATTTAACTCGTTCACTGCTCATTTTACGGTTTACTTTAACTCTTCACACTCTTTAATTTTCACTTTTTATTTGCACTGTTTACTGGTTAAATTACAACTGTCTTGCGTCTCATATTGCTCACTGTTATTTACTTGTCTATCGCTGTTCGAGGTTATGGCTGAACCAGCGCATCAGTAACACTTTAACGTAAAAATGCAATAAATAGATTTTGTTGGTTACTGGCCAGCAACATCTTTTCGTTCAGTTTCGTTAAAATATGTCTGTTACTTAAAAGACCCAACAATTGAGTGCAAACTGAAGGAAACGTCAAATACCAAATAAAAGCGCGCTCCATTTTTATCAATCACGATTTTAAAATCACAAGGTCGTTTAATGAGATATATCTATCGAGTAAAAATTCGTTCACGTAATGAAAATAAAACAAACAAAAATTTGCCGACCATTTGTGAAGCATTTGACAAGTTTTGTTAAAGCCGCACTAGCCAACTAGTCAAATTTTCCGTAACAAAAAACTATAGTCGTTCTCCGTGAAGGTTTGACTAGTTGTCTTACTAATTCGCTGGTTCAGCTATTATTCTTTTTATTCTTTAAATTTCCCACTTTAGCCGTATTGAAATTTGGATTTATTTCTGGCGTTCGTGCTGTTGCTCTCTACTGCGAATCGATCTTTGTCCATTTGTCATCGCTGATCGGCATTTCCGCTACGTTATTTGTTTCTCGGCTTCCTGTGCATATACATATTCCTTGGGGAGAACGAATGGAACAAGATTCTTTTTTATATTTCTCTTTCTAGCTCACTTGAATTTTCAATTTTTTTATTCTGTTTTACTACAAAATCCCGTTTCACTAACAATTTCACGCAACCGAAATCCACCTGCTGGGCGCGGTGAAAATTTCAGTAGGCCAGAAAAAAAGAATTTAAACAAAAATGTTAAGATTTTTTTCCCCAATACCTTATTCCTTGGGAAAGCCAGAATAGTGCTACAGGGCTCGTATTCTTGAGATCGGTGGAAATGTCCGCATGCGGAATATAATTTGCTTTAAACTCTTTATATTATTCGAATTTTTCGCCGGCTACTTTAATCGTTTTTTTCAAATTTGTTTGCAAGTTTTCTATTATTTATTTCCCTACTAAAAACAAATCGGTGGAAATTTTTGACTGGGTAAACCGATGCGGATTTATTCCCTAAGTAGGGAAATAAATAATAGAAAACTTGGAAACAAATTTGAAAAAACGATTAAAGTAGCCGGCGAAAAATTCGAATAGTATAAAGAGTTTAAAGCAAATTATATTCCGCATGCGGACATTTCCACCGATGTCAAGAATACGAGCCCTGTAGCACTATTCTGGCTTTCCCAAGGAATAAGGTATTGGGGAAAAAAATCTTAACATTTTTGTTTAAATTCTCTTTTTCTGGCCTACTGAAAGAATGGGTTTGGTGATATCAATGAAGTTTATCCTAAATTAATCCTAAATTGTAAAAATGGTGGTTAGTATTATTTTAGGAAAAACTTCAAACTTCTACTGAGGTATGAAGTTTATAATATAATTCAAAATAAAACAAAATGTGAAGATGTATTAGTGATTTGCGAACATTTAGGCGATTTTACAAAATTATGAGGTTTACAAATAATTTAAATCCACAATGTTTATTTAGGTTCAATTTGATTAAAATCCATTATTGTAATAAAGCAAAATTGTGGAGAAAATATTTTACGCTGGAAGTGACTAAACATCGTTCACAGATTTTATTAAAAAAAATTAAAAGTAGGGTCAAATAACAGTGGGAATTTTCGGGAAATAATAATCGTTAAGTTATTATGCATTTTATTCCTTCAAAGTACTCAAAATTTAAAAAAGACAGATGATTTAGATTCCTATACATGTACTCTACTAGTGCGAGCCAAAATAAAATTCTAATGGATGTTAAATACATAACACGCCATTCTTGTGAAACCAGACATTTCCAAGAAATCTTGATTCTTAATAATTTCATATCTCAAAATTTTAACCGGATATTTTGGTAGACCTATGTGCACTCTACTTGGGCCAACCCGTCTAAAATTCTAAAGGAGCTCGCATGTCTAAAACGACATTCAATATTTGTTTACCAAAATATTATAGTGGGAAGTTTGCCGATCGTTGAAAATCTTGAGATATGAATTTTTTTAGATTCAAATTTACTAAGAAACTCCGTTCTGCAATTGAATGTCATTTTAGATATGCGAGCTCCATTAGAATGAATAATTTTAGCTGGAGTTATTGCTTGTCGAGCATACAAATGACTCTATTAAAATATTATATTGACATGTTTTTTGTTCAATTAAATTTCATTGATCAAATAAATAGTTAAATAGTTATTTAAATAGAAATATTCGGCTTCGCCTAAATGACTGCTTTACCAACACACTCTCTCTTTTTATAGGGAAAATACTTTTCCCTATAAAAATTTAGTGGAACAAAAGTTTTCCAATTAACTTTGTTTTGAAAATATTTACACCAAACTTATTCCTTCAGTAGGCCGTATAAAAACAATTTAGACAAAAATGCTACGAAAATGCGCTTTCCACTATGGGCTTCCACTATGCGCTTTCCGATCCTTTCTCTGCCTCGTCACATTCCAGAACAGCGCCTGCTCAACTCCAATGCGTGCCGCCTTTGCACGACACTTCTTCGCTGGCTTCTGGATTGCTCTATCTTCTAGCAACTAACTCCACTGCCGGACTCATTCTCAACAATCGTGCTGGAAACTTCTGCTGGAACTCTTCTAAGGGTCTTTGCATCATTTGATAAGTCAATTCGTCCCTCGTTTTCTCTGATCGTAAACTCTTTTTAAGCCGACTTGTATTCCGACTTGCTTGCCTACTCCCTTTAAGCCGACTGTTCCTCTTCCCAGTTCCCATATTGCTTATCTCGGGAATCAGACAGCCGCAAAAAAATATGCGTGTCAGCTCCGACGCGCGACTGGATTTTACTGCTTAAGAACGAATGTGTTGGAATATATGTATATATAAGGGGCAAAGGGAGGTAAATAAACGCATCTCTTATAATGTCCCCAAAAACAGATTTGGTTTGACTAACGTGCTGGGAATTTCTTCTCATGTTTGCATCATCACAGACAGTAAAGTCATGTTGCGAATCGCCAATTTTTTGATAGATGCCAACGCTTCCCCCGAGCTTAATGCTGGTTTGTCGTATTGTGTTGCGCGATTGTAATTTTAAATTTTGACCTGTTCCTCGATACGATTTTACGAAGCCAAGTTTCTGATAATATTAATACATGTGATTTAAGTCTCGCTGATGAGGTTGCGCACATGTGCCCAGAGACTTTGGGAATTTATAGAAAAAATTGTCACATTCCCTCTACTAGTTTTTTCGAGTATAATCCGATCAATTGTATGAAGATGGACAGTGAAAAGCCCAGTAAAGTCGTTTCGTAATAGAAGCATTGTTTCATTTTCTCGTCTACCATGGTAAAAACTTTGATGCTTTGATGCTTCGATTTCAATTGCAAACCTTTGTTAATAATGATGAGAATTCGGCGTTCTCCTACCACATAACTTCGGTTAGTTAATAAAAAATAATTCCCTTCCATAACTGCTGACCATCGATCCACTGTATTTCTCGCTTCCATTTGGAAGTGGCTCTAACTGGTGGCAGCTGGCTCATATCACCAATAATAATAATGTGCAATCCACAAAAAGCAACATGAGTATCATTTTGACATACTTGAATAAAGATCTATATAAACCCTTGACTCGTTTGGAAATTCGAAAGGGTGATTTTAAACCAGTCGGAACAGTCGTGCCTCCTATAGGAACCGCGGCTTTCCTTGTGGATGCATATGCAAGATAGGCATTCTGTGAATCGATTACAAATTTCCATGATGAGTTTGATATGAAAAGTCTTCCCACATCCAATAGGACCAGTCAAGAACAGTCGTAAAGAGTGTGGGATTTTTGACTTCTGACGTTAATAACCATATATTATGTTGTACCAGCTCAAATTGCTTTGCCTTTCTAATGAGCTTGAGAAACGCTGCAGTCTAAATCACGTTGTCTTTCTTTTCCCATTTTGCGAGCGAACTTATTCATCGTTGCTGCTACTACGTCATCGTTGATTCCTGAATTCGGATTTTGAAGAAGCTGTTGATACGGATCGGGTATTTTCTGAACATGAACCTGATTCCGATCATTATTATCCACCTATGGATCGTTGAACTTCATCTCAAACCGACATAATCGCACGCAAATTTCCATCGTTTTAGCGATATCTAAATTGGATTCGAATTCTTTTCTCCGCTCCATTATAACGTCTTCATTCGTCTTCAATAAAATACGCAGAAATTGCAGGTTTGTCAGAACAAAAGTTTCTTCAATTAGAAAAGGGATATATAAAGTAGCCATTTCCCTATGTGTTCGGAAAAGAGTTATTCCCAGATCATAATTTTTGGAATATTAAGTGAAATATTTCATCTCTTGTGTGTCTGAAACGTAAGTGTTTAGAGAGGAAGTCTATTACAGACAAAAAATTGGGGATTTGTTAATTTGAAAAATATCTATTTCCACTAGGGTGAATCTTATTTTCGAAAGTTCCAATATCTAATTGGAACCGCTAGAAATGTGATTTTATGCTAAAAACTTAAATAGGAAAAATATTGGTTTAATCAAAGATGGTTTAGAGGTCGCGACTTGAGCGCGAAGTTCGATAAAAACGGTATTTTTTCACTTTCAAACGAACAGAAAAAATATTTAAAAAAATGTTTTAGCCTAAATCAAAATTGTGGTGAATAGAGGAGATAATTACCTTTCAAAAACATCAAAGATATCGAATATCCGTTAACAAATAGCGACTTTATTGCAAAATTTCGAAAATACAAAAACAAGACAAATTGTGACTGTGTTTCTTCCATACAATGATATTTTGAATTAATTTTTATGATCAAAATAATCAATCTACAGGATGATCTTCTACCCATTAAGGATGTTTTTATATATGCTGAAAACTTGTGTGTGAGACCTTTACGACTTGTAGTAAATATTACTAATTTCTTATTTTAATCTTGTATTAACTAAACACCACATTCTGCGATATCACTTACGATTTTTATTTGACTTTCTACACGCAGGCCCACAATCTCTTCTAGCAGCTACACGTCAACAGTTAAGGCCACTACGTGGACTATGCCTTGCACAGAAGGTTATTAATCAATGCTTCACCTGTCGACGAGCTCATCCCAAGAGTACTGCTCAACTTATGGGACAGCTACCAGCTACCCCAATCTTCATCCCATTCTTGAAATTATCATCCTAAGGCTACATATCCGGATCTTTGTTTAAGAAACCTGTGGAAATCTTGAACCGTGTAAAAAAATCGCCAGTGTTTGGTGTAACAAAATCTGCTAGTTGTTTCGTAATTAATGTTTTCTCGTCATGAATTTTCAACTGGGCGCGCTTACTAGACTCGGCGTCTCGATCCCTCATGATATCCAACTGTTCAAACATTCTTCTTTTCTCTGCACTAGGGACGTTTTCGTCAAAAAACGAGAATGCGATGCTTTCGTTGGACAAATATCACAATTGACCACATATTTTATTTAGTACAGCCATCGGCAACTATTCATCATGTGTTTTGTAAAAATAAATATCTCGTAAACAGTTCAAATTCAGCTTTGGTGATCATCTATGTATGCCTGCTTTGAAATTATCCTTATTCGAGGAATTCCAGTCCTTCTTGAATCTCAAAAATAACGAACCATTTACTCCTGATGCATTACCCATTTTAGATTCAATTACAGCACACAATGTAATTTCACATATGTGATGTCGACTAGGAAGATATACTAATTTTCGTTGTAGTTTCTGCTCTACAATATGGGCGGCTCCATTTAATATTGCAGTATTTGAATATTTTGTATCGAAGCAACCCACCACGACATCTCTATTTGGAAAACAGCCTCCATCATTTCAAAACCAGTTGATCTTGATATATTGGGAACGCCCAATAACTGTTCTTCATCTATGTAGGAAATAATCACCGGCAAACGATCCACGCGGTTTTCGTTCCAGATAACTCCGGTAGTAATTTTCCATTCCAATGTACTACGCCTGTTGTAAACTGAAAGATTCGAAACGAAATCATCAATAGAATGTCCAAGACTTTCGACAACGGCACTGATTAAATTTCATTGGTATATGCGATATCGAAAATATCATCCAGTTTACTATTAAAGGCATTTTCTCTTTCACGGTAAACTTTTGATGGTTTATTTTTATTCTTTAGAAGATTTTTCCACTCATCATCCATCCAATTTTTCAATGGAATGTTGTTCCTTTTTCACTAGAGTTCGTTCGAAATAGACACTTTCTGGATTGAGAGCTGCACTTTCCCGAATAGTTTATATTGCTGCCATTTTGTCAACTTTAGTAGTACTGTCTTAATAATATTAATAAAGCTATTAAAGGGACTAGAAGTAGTTATTACAAATTTGTGTCCCTTTCTTGAGAGATTTGGATTTAAACTGAAATTAACTTGCATTCCTTTGTTTATATATACAATGAAACATATTGACCATAGTAGGTCATGACCATAATTGATTCGGTAATCGGTAGGCGGATTAGAATCACTAATAAGACGGATGAGGCATAAAGACTTAATATAGTTGTGTTTTATGATGATGGCATCATAAAACAGAGTTATGTTAAGTTCTTATGACTCATACGGTTTGATAGGACATCATTAAACATACTATTGTTCATTCGTTATACCTCATTTTTATTTATTTATTAATTTTTTTGTAATATTAAATATGAATTCAAGAATTTAAAAAAACATTATTTGGGTTTTTACTAGTTTCGAAAATTGACAATAAATTCGCTATTCGTTATCGAATTTTCTATCTGTTTGATGTATTGAAAAGGTAATTATCCCCTTTATTTACCACAATTTTATTTTATTTAGACTGAAAAAAAAGTTTAACTCATTTTTCTGTTCCTTTGAAAGTGGAAAATTGAAAAAATACCTATTTATCGAACTTCGCGCTCAAGTCGCAACTTCTAAATCATCTTCGCTTGACCCAATATTTTTTTATTTAAGACTTTAGCATAACCTCACATTTCTAGAGCGCGTCCCGTTATACATCACATTTTTTTCGCCCCATACAAACAAGGACCACCGTAATGACCACTTTTTCCAGCGGTGTTTCCAATAATATTTGTGCATGTTGCAAATTATGCATGTGTTGCGATCTTGATTTTACTAGCAATTCTTGGGAAAATGTAGGAAAGTTTTATCAGACTTTCCACTTCCCTTGTCTCTCTATGAGCTCTTTGGTTACAAACGTTTCTTGGCGTCAAGGTCTTCCAAGGCCCTTCGTTGGTTATACGTTTTCAAACATTTACGTAGCGAAGACTAAGTTCTCCCGAAATGTTTCCTGAATTGTTTGATACAAACTTTCTGATGCCAGGATTGCGGTGGACTGTTTTTATGTGATTCGTGATTTCATCTTTGTATTTGAGACCTTTGAAATGACGTTCGAAAACCTTGAAAACTAGGTGGTTCCTATAATAGTTTATAAGACGGTATGAAACATGTATAAAATATTCACCAGATGTGTCCGCTGAATGGACTGTTCATTATCGTTGCCCGGGTGATTTTTTCACATTCTTCAAGATTTACATGAAAGGCATTCCGCTAGAGGAATGTGGTCCGTTGCCAACGTGATATTATGACCAATACCTCTTTTTCATTCGTCGCTTAGTTTACTTCTGTAGAATTTAGTGTTCGCGAGGCGAACGCAATGGGTCTGTCTACTTTATTCTGAATTTGGGAGAGGACTGCCTCTAAATTTTTTTGTGAAGTTGGGATCAGCTAGGATTTGGTCCATTGCTAAAATTATTTTAAGTGACTCAAATGACCTGAATATAGTCAGTACCTTCGTTGAAATTGGTTTTCAGTAATGGCCAGTCTAATATGTTCTGATTTTTTTAAGCCAACGTTTAAAACTATACCGACTTTCCTGAACTGCCGAATATTTTTTCGATCTGATGGATTAGAAACTTTTCATCTATCGTTTTCTCATTTAGTTTACGATAGTCAATCACGACTCTAATTTTCCGTTTCACCGAGGCATTCGTTTTTAGGACCACCCAGATTGGAGAAGAGTAGGGACTTTGTGAATTACGGATTATCCCGCTATACAACATTTGTATTTGTTCGTCGACATCTTTTTTTAAAATTATGTGGGTATCTGTAGCTTTTCGGTTGACATCTTTTGTGATAAGTTTTAGCTTAATAATTGTGGTTGATGACAGCTTCTCATTCTGTTCTGATTTTTGAAAATGGTTTCGATTAAAATTTTATTTTCTCGTTCGTTTAGGTGTTCTATCCAGTCTAAGTTGTCGATTGTTTATTATTGTTCGCTATAACACTTTAAATATTGAAGAAAGTTTAATCTTCCGTGTCGGAGTTCAGGCTTGCTTCAAAATGTTCTTCTTGATATAATGCCAAAAGTTCGTCAGGCTCTTGATCTATCTATAGGCTGAGTAAGTTTTTATTTTGTTCATAGAGTTGCAGACGAGTTCGACCGATGCAGATCCTAGTCGTAATAAAATAATGACATGCCTCGAAAATTATTAGGGTTTCTTTGCCGTAAACAATTTATCATGTTTCAATATAACGTAAATATTTAACCGTAAAACAGTTTATCTTGGACAAAACTTACCGTGGACACAATTTATCGTGTGGACTAGAGGGGGTTCAACCCCTTCAAAAATATCGTAAGGTTAGTTCTGGACATGTGACTTATAAACGGTCGAGATTTCAAGACGATCGGTTCAGCGGCTCGCGATATTTGGTAGTGTTTTATATAAATTTGTACAGGGGTCCCTAGACCCCGAGTTTCAATCTCTTCAAAAATATCGTAAGGTTGATTCTGGCCATGCAACTTATACACGGTCAAAATTTCAAAACGCTTAGTTTCGCGATATTTGATAGTGTTTTAGATACATTTGTACCGAGGTCTCTAGACCCTGTGGTTGAACCACTTTAAAAATATCGTACGGTTGGTCCTGGATATGCAGCTTATACACGGCCTAAATTTGAAGGCGATCGGTTCAGCGTTTCGCGATATTTGGTAGTGGTTTAGATAAGTTTGTACCGGGGCCCCTAGACTCCGGGGTACAACCCCTTCAAAAATATCATAAGGTTGGTTCTGGACATGTGATTTAAAACGGTTGCGATTTCAAGACGATCGGTTGAGCATGATATTTGGTAGTGTTTTAGATAAATTTGTACAGCGGCTCCTAAACCCCGAGGTTCAATCCCTTCAAAAATAATGCACGGTTGGTTTGGACATGCAACTTATACACGGGCAAAATTTTAAGACGATCGGTTGAGCGGTTCGCGATATTTAGTTGTGTGACTCGTGCGCCACCTAATGTAAAAAATCGCACTCTGCTCACAACCTTGCTGAGATATACATTGTTTGAAAGTTTCATGTCCATTGCGTGTATAGTCTTTGAGATTTTTGCGAACATACATACTGACATAATTTGACTTTTATAGATAGATAATATTATTCAAAGGACTTCTCAAACTGCAATACTTTCAACCTTAGTGAATAAGTTTAGTTAAACTAACCCTTTACAAACCGATTCACATAAAAATAATTTTATTTCGTTTTTCTGTTAATCAAATGTCATTAGCATACACTAAAATTGTGTTTTGTATAAATTATTACAGGGACCAATGGGAATTCGTGGAGATTCGGGACCGGTAGGTCCTGTAGGCAAACCAGGACATCCCGTAAGTACAAACTTTTTCTAATTTGAACAAATAAATTTTTATAATTTTTTTAGAAGTGCATTATTTATTTTGATTTTATTAAACAATAACCTCCCTCCTCTATTGTTTTATTGATCCATGTTGTGTATTAAAAGGTTTAAATAAAGTGTAGTTTTAATTTATTGTTTTATGGGTTTTTCCGAACTTATGTATGAAAATATGCTAAACTAAAATTTTTTGGAGTATGTATCTGGAATTAATAAATTATGATCAGCAACGCGTACACACATAATTTGTACCACATACCACTGTAATAACGGTATTACCGTATATAGAGCAACATTTTAAATAAACCAAAATATTCTGGTAAACCAAGCTAAATAACTTCGTGAAGATGTCTTATGTACAAAACTTTATAGTTTTTCTCGAGTCTCATTTTTCTCGCAAATATTAAACATTTTTCTGCTAGGTAATATTTCTTAGGAAATTCGGTAAGATTTTCTTTTTTTATTAAAAAATTTACCATGCATCCAAGTTTTATATATGTATTTGAAACTTATACCAAAAAAAAAACTTTCTTCCCTCGATACAGTAGAAAGCTGGGTTGTGTTCTTCTATTTGTACAAAGTAGCATATAGCTCTAACTATTTATGCTTATGGTAGTTGTATATAGAAGCATCCAACAAAACAACTTGGTTACATCTTTCATTAATTTACACAAGATTTAATTAAATATAATATTTTTGCTGTTTCATGAGCTTTATTAAGTTGTTGTTTTTGTCGTTGGTTTACCTTGGTGAATAAACTAAAAATTTTATCGATTTTTTTAAATTGCAGCAGCTTTATGTACTTGCCACTAGAATATTATTAAATTTGTAGCTGCGTTTTCATCGAGTTTAAGACTAACAAAGTTTTTATGTAAGTTAGTGATGCGAAATATTGAAATATTTGTACAGTTAGTGGTTTCTCCCTTCGTCCTTCAGACAAATATTTCTCCTTTCGTTTCCAGTTGTCGTTGCCGACTAGATACTCATATGTATTTTAGCGTGGTAGGATAAGAATTTCAGTATCCTTTGACAGGTCCTATTTAAACCTTGATATGAATGTATCCAGAATCCTACCACAATACGCTAAATTGTTTGTTTGATTATTGTTTATACACTAAAAAACAAAACATTTTGGCGAAAATAAATTTAAAATCTAAAAACATAAATTTAATGTGGTGAAATTAAACTTAAAATTAAAATATGGTTTAAAAAGTTTTTACGGCTACATCAGTATTTCGATATTCTGAGAAGTGATCATCGATCTTAACCTACCCCCACCTTCCTAGATTTCTTACTATCGCTTGCGAGGTGATCATCGATCGAAATAGTCCTGGGCTGGGATGTTCTAACATCACTATTTTTCGATATTTTATCGAAGTCTACGTCTCTTTCAGCTAGAATTAATTTGACTTCTGTTTCGTTTATCAATTATTTCTTCTCTATTGCTATCACAACCTACTAGAATATATTTGAACAATATCTATTTCACTTATTTTCATTCTATAATCGAAAACAAATTATTTGGTGATAGAAATACGGTAAAAACATCACAATGTTGCAATCTAGCAGGCTGGTAAATAATATAAAAATTGAAACAGAGATACATTTTATTCTACAGAAACGAGAAATAAACTTCGATAAATTATCGAAACATGGTGATGTTAGAACATCCCAGCCCTGGATATGGGCATTTGTTAATTAAATGCCTATATCCATGACGATTTTCAGAATTTTGTCGTAGTTGTGGAATGGCCAAACATGACCCAGAAGCATATCATTACGAATATGGGCATTTGATAGATCTAACATAAAAACATAGTGAGATCGACGATTACTTCGTAAAATTTGGACTAGGATTCCAATGAAGTCGTAAACATTCTTTAAACAGTAATGAAATGCTTCTGGACCATGTTTGACCATTCCACAAATAAGAAAAAAATTCTGAAAATCGTCATGGATATTGGCATTTGATAGATCTAGCATAAAAGAGTGAGATCAATGATCACTTCTCAAAATCAGGGCTTGCATTCCATAGAAATCAAAACTGCTTTTATTCGTGTTGTATTTAAATTATTTAATTTTAATTGTTTTCTTAATATACTCGTATTTAGGATGAGTTGTTAAATAAATAAATAATTTTACTTTCCGTTTTGAGGAATTTTTTGATCTCTTTTTTAAAATTAGTTCGCCTAAATGTTTGCTTTTGTTGGATTATTATTAAAAAAATCGTAATTCATGCTGGTGTGTATTAGTATTCCTATTAGTATTCCAAAACCATTCCTTTTCTTTACTTAGGATAGAGTTAGGAAGTACAGTCAAGGACAACATTATTTGTGTCTCATAAAAAATGTAAAATGTTTTAGGTAACCTAGAAATTTCAGCTAGAAACTTAATTAAATAAATTTAATTTTTGTTGTTATATTTATTTTCGTTTATTATCACTTCATTTGCAAAACAAAAAAAAACAAAAAAAAAGTTTTAATTCACATGAATATAAGCAAACAACAAATGAATAAAATTATTTGTGTTTCATATTATTGGGACAAAATTATTTGTACCTTATCTGTACTTTATTAAAACTAACTGAATCATATATAATTCATTTATTTTTCTGGTATGATTAGTAAGATGTACTTTCACCTTTGTTTTTAACAACTTCATGCAGGCGTTTTGCATTGATTGGACTAAATTTTCTAAAATTTGTTTGGGGATCTGCTCCCAGATGCTTTTTATTTCTGCGAATCTTTCATTTGGCTGTCTATCAATAAATGTCGTCCGTTTTTGTTTTATATAATGCATCAGATTTTCTATAGGATTAAGATCCGGGCTGTGTGCTGGCCAGTCTAATGTTGGTTGACCCACATCTTCCAGAAATTTAGTAATAAACTTAATTTTATGGACTAGACCGTTATCCTATTGAAAAATAAAATCAGTTCCAATCAAATTACAACCGGAAACAAAAGCACCATCATTAATGATATGTAGATACGTGCCTAACGTCACCATTGGCGGCAGCATTATTAGATCTCCTACGCCATGAAAGTTGAAAGACCCCCTAACCATTACTTTGCCTCCTCTACTATGGCGCGTTAACATTGTAATATTAAAATTTTTCTTGTTTTGGTGTTAGTAAAAACAAAATTTCCCGTAGGGTCCATCTAAGGAAAAACTCGATTCGTCCGTCTACAAGTACGTGTAAATTTGAGTCGCTCTTCTTTATTCTTCGAGCTTATGAATGGTTTCTTTTGTATCACGTAAGCTTTAAAATTTGCTTCACTAAGCCGCCGCCGAACAGTTTTTTCGGCGATTTTATTTAGCACGGATTTTATTTTATTTATAGGATTGCGTTGCATAAGCTGAACCATCATTCTGTCTTCTTTTGATGTGTTGACTTTTTTTTCGTCCCTTTCCTTGTTTAAGCTGTTTTATAGTTTGAGATTTCCGAATTTGATACGTGATTGTATTTTTATGGCTATTGTACATTTGAACCAATTCGTTAATTTTATATGAATATCGTCACTGTAGTCATAATTTTTGTTAATAGAAAATATTTGGAATTTCCACATTATTAAAATGTAGAGATCTCACAAAGCTTTATCTCTCTCCAGCTTCTACAAGAAGACTTATTTATTAGTATTTAAAAACAGAAAAGGTACAATTGTACCTATGCCGCCTGACGAGGGTTAAATATTACTTATCTCATGGCGTTGAAAATTAATACCAAATGTACACTAATACACTTGATGATTTAAAATAAAAACAAAAAAACAAAAGGAACGAAAAAACAAAAGGATTCCCGTTATTAGCGATTTTTTATACTAATATACAAATAATTTTTCCCATTTGTTTTTTGCTTACATTCATGTGAATTAAAACATGTCTTCCTTTTTTTGCAAATAAAGTGATAATAAACGCCAAAAAATATAACAACAAAAATTAAATTTATTTAATTAAGTTTCTAGTTGAAATTTTTACTTTTCTTGAAACATTTTCCATTTTTTACGAGACACAAATAATTTTGTCCTTGACTGTGTTTCACTCGCATAGAAAATTATGAAAAAACACATGTAAAATTAACGTCAACAATAATATCTTGGGTGTTTAGCTACAACCTGCTTGTTCATTGGATTCTTCGAGTTTTTTTAACTAAACTAAAATTTTCGGTTGTTTAATCTTTGAATTAGCTGTGAGTGCTGTTTTGGCTGTCATTGCTCATTTGGTATTTAAACTTTCTTATTGCTCCACGTTAAACATATTTCGTAATCTCTCTCTTAAATTTAATGATAAATCATAAATCAGTATATGTATTGTAATGAAATATCACCTGTTCAGATCACTTTGGACGGCAGTCCAAACGAGTGATGAAAGCACCTACTGTGCTGTAAGTCGAACTCGTATATATACAGCTAGTTTCGAACTTTTTCCCTTTGAGGCCGCCAGGTTTATGTTATATATCATTGGAAAGGTCTTGAAAAGTAAATCCAAATATTGTATAAAAAAAGCATGAATTTCTACCAACATTGAGTGGAGATATGACCTTCTGGAATTGCCCCAAAAAATCAGTTTTTCGGGTATAACTGCCCCAAAAGGTGCCCCAATTATTTTTTAACTAGATTGTGATGATTGTAGATATTAATACCAATTCAACGACACCTCAAACATCCAAAACGGATGATTTGACCAAAGTTATGACATTTTTAAATTTGTCTATGACGTCACCAAATAATCTTGCTTTGGTATATATGTTTGTCCGTACTTTTTTCATTTTCATCTCATACTTTCAGGGTGTGTAGTACTTAAAAATCTAAGCAACTTTTGTTCTACAACTTTTTGATTTGGTTGCCATGTTGGCCTCGGCCGGCCTCTGAACGGCCATTTTTGGCCATTTTGGACACGCCCACAGCACTGAACCTATTTGACGTACCCCGGACATATGCATATCGTTAGAAAGGTATTGATGCCAGCTATCAAATAGCATATAAAAGAATTTCAAAAAATTAGGGTGGAGAGTCATTTTAGCCAAAAAACTGAAAAATGCCAAATCGGCCGGTCACATTCGGCCAAATTGCTAAAAAATTAGCCCAAAACTTTTGGTTCATATTTTCAGGATTATTAGCCACAAACTTAACCTACAATACGACATCAACCGTTTGTCCCAGAAAACTCGTATATTTTAGATATTGACCTCCATAACTTAAAAGCCACCCTAATTTTTTGCAAAATTTTATTTTTTGGCTCAAATGCACCCTAATATCGGTCCGTTGCAGTTCATAATGATAGTGAATAAACGTATTACAATGAAACAAATATAAATACATCATATTATTATCATTGCTAAGAGAATTTTTACCAGTGACCCTTTTTTCATAACAAAAAAAATGAAAAAACTGACAAATTGATGTGATCGAAAAAATCACCAAATTCATTGAACATTTGACAGTCTCCTTGCATAAAATCGATATTTTTTTAATCTTTATGATGATTTACTTTATGATTATGACGCGCTGAATGCACTAACATTCCGAAAAACCGTTGACAAATCGAATACAATTGTTTTTTTGGCACCAATTTGATATCAGAAATTTTGTGAATTGAATTCGGCTTTCGTCACTCGAACATTTACCTCGTTAAGAGGTTTTTTATTTGATATATTAATCCTCAAATTCCCGAAGTTTCACAAATTTGAGTTCTCTTCATTCAAAATTGATGGCTTAGTATCGGTTATTCTCTGTGTCTGAAAATTCAATACACTAGCCGAAAATAGCACGAGCGCTTTTACTGCCTTAATCTCTATTTCATACTAATTGTCGATATATCACTAAAATTTGGTTCATATTTTTATTAATACGCACTCGAAAAATAAAATAAAATTGATTTTAAAATACTTTTCGTAAATAAAATGCTTTGAAAATGAAATATACAGTCAACCCTGTTTTTGTGCGGTAATATGGACCGCATAAAAAAAATTCATTAAAAAAAATTCCGAAACTTAACGAGTAGGTTTTTTTTTGCGGTGAATATGGAGCGAGGAAAAAGAAAATAACTCAAATACTTAGGCAATGTGATGAAATATCAAAAATCGAAAAACAAAATGGCTAACGTCAATTAACTAATTAGATAAATCACATACAATTATGTTCTAATTTGATTGAAATTTTGAAAGAACTTAAGAAGATTGTACTGAATAATTTTTTTTCCGACCGCACACAAGAAATCGCACAAAAAAGTACCGCACAAAAAGCGGTTTGACTGTATTTTTAAATTTTTATTTTCCTTTATTGGCGATTTTCACTGAATACAGATAGCGTTGGTTTCTACGTCTACAATTGGAATTGTCAAATCGATATTTATGACAGTTTTGATCATCATAATAAACTGCGATTCACGTTTTGTTTACTAGATCTCAGCTACTTCGTTGGAAATCGCGAATAGCAGCGTGACACTTTTTGCTAGTCCTATAAAAATCGTATTGGCACTCAAAGGGTTAATGATTACTGAAAAGAGTAAACCTTTTGAGTAAACCAAAATAATTAAATTTTTTAAACATAAAACCTCCTTATTCCAACAACAAACATTTTAATGGAAAGTTACTAAATTTATTAAAGCACCAGTGGCCCTATTCTGATAATTCCCCGGGAAAGAATTTACATCTGTTTAAATTATTTTTTTCTGGCATACAAAGGTAAAAAAATACTGGTAGTTTTTTTTAAAACAAAATATAATCCCATACTATATACCTCCAACGAGCCCCCAACGCACCCTCCACCAACGCACCGTCCCCCAACGCACCCACCTGATGAAAAATGATGGAGTAGTTTTGCAGAAATAAGGCCCCCAAGGGACCCCTCAACGCACCCAAAATAATTGAAACAGCTGTTTAAATAAATAAAAAATAACCATAAGCATACAAGCTCCAGGATATAATTGGAAGATCAGACAAAGCCTACGCCATAACGTTTTTGCCAAAAATATCATTTTCTGAGAAATCATGTTTGATCTAATTTTTAAAATTTTGGAAATATTTTTTCCGTGTCGAAATTGGGTAGGAAAAATATTCCCAATTTAATTTTGTTTTTGAAAAAATTGACACCAACTGTTTACCAAAGTATGTCAGGGAAAAAAATTTTGCTACAAAAATACTATGAAAATATTTTTCCTTTCCATTTTTCGCGTTCAATTCAATAGGCCCAACTTTGAATGTAAATATCTCCTTAAAACGGATGGTTAATACTGAGGATTTTTGCCGTTTTGTATTAACACAACACTATGCAATGCCCTATTTACAGTCAATCATTTCGTTCTTTATGAATTAGACACTTGAGTTGTGCTATTTTGGAATATGTCGCCCCGATTTTTACGATTTTCGCCGAGCTCCTCTTGAGTTTGGCATGAATCATGGTCCAATAACGCATACAACTTAGTGTCTTCAAACTTTACCGGTTTCCTTCGGTCTTCTGGTGCCAAAATCGCCACTTTTAAAACGGCGGAACCAGTACTCTTATGTTTTTATTGATGGAGCATGTTCCCCATATGCTTCAAAAAGCAATTGAGTTCATAAGCTGCAATTTTCTTCAAATTAAAACAAAAAGCAGCGCTACCCGCAAATTGTGTCTTGTTGGCCCAAAGGTTGACATGGTAGAGCACAAAAAATCATGTTGTTTACATTTCAGCGAAATGACACTTACTAATTTTTAGAGGGAAATGATGACGCTTTAAAATGATTATAGTTTCAAGATGACCGATGCCATTTAATACTTGTTGCGCCATCTTTTGTAAATCCCTCAAAACTTATGTATAGCCCCACCCCAATACATAAAAATAATTTCGAAGTGAGGTTACCAAGATGTTAAAAGATTGGTTTCGAAAGTAATGAAATATTCAATTCTTTAAATTAAAAAATTCGGTCGCATCATCAGGCTGCAGTGATCAAACTAAAAAAATATTGAAAATAGTTTGAACTTACATACAAAGTATGATCACAATGCACTAGCGAATTATAATGTATCACAACGAAATTTGTTAATCACTTACTTACCTCGAATTTTAATGGACTTGGTTGACTCACCAAGGGTCGGATTTGGCAGTTTTATTCTAGTTGATAATGTATTACGGTCACATGCTCATTATTTTGTCAAATCAACTTTTCCTCATTGCGTTTGATATCGTTGCATTCTTGGCATCCAAATCATTCGGCCAATATAATATTCTTCTAGAAACTAGTGAGTAACCACTTATAATAAGTATTCCAACAAAAACATATGATTCTTCCACGGAGCAAATCAATTGACAATTTGTTGATGCTGCTTAGGTAAAACATGTTATGTTTTAACAATTCCTCCATCACATAACTTGTAAAATATAGATATAAAAAATCTATGGTGTGAATCGATGGCCAAAAATAACAATGGTGGTGGGTAATCACGTTCGGCCTTCAGACTCCATTTATGATTGGAACATTCTACTTCGATGGCCGAGCAATTTCCATTTCAGTTTGAGCATTTTTGTACCTAATTTATTATAGTTGGTGCAGTTTTCATTTCCGCAATCTTCCTCTGTTTCAGTTTCATCTGCTGGTATGGACCGTACAAGTGGCGCAGTGGTTAAAGCTTCGGCATTTGGACCGGGAGGTACTGGGTTCGAATCCCACCAGAGGCAGGATGTAAATCGAATTTTCTTCATCGATTACGATCGGTGATGATAATAAACACAACTTTAGACCCTCTGTTGGAGTGCAGAATTCAGCGCCGACCCACCGTTCATGTCAGTGTGCAGGTTGACATGGAGCTTGCAACGTGCAGCTTGTATACTGTAATTGTGTGAATAGGTGAATGGGGTGGGTGTGTGCGTGAATGAAAAAGGCAGTATTAATTGACCTTAAAAGGACATTAAATCCACTGGATGAATAATACTTTCTTTTTTAAGATCAATTCAAAAAAAAGAAAAAATGTAAATTGAATGTTGTGGTGCTGGAACGTCTTCCTCGTTGCTCTATGCTTCAATCTCGTCCTAAATTTCGTGGAGAGTCAGAGGTTTTCGCATAACAAAAAAAAAATATATTATATCATACACAGAAAAAAATGATTCTATAAAATTAAACAAAATGTAGTCAGATATCAACAAATATTTTCTATGATTTTTAGCCATACATTGAGTTTCATTGATAATACCAAACTAGATTGTTTATTTTCGCAGCGAGCCGGTTTGCTGAATCGAGGAATTTTTTTATGATTTTATATAAAACATTTTAATATTTAAAGAATATAAAATTATCGGATTCAAACAATTTATGTTCAACTTTCACTAATTTATTAAATTAATTCATTGAACATGTGAATTATGATTTACAATATCAGATAATTTATTTACAGAAAGGTAGATTTTTTTTATTTAATTCATCTAAATTATTCAATGATTTTGTAAATTAAGATTTTCCATATTAGACATTTAATTACCAAAAACAAAGATTTTTGATTAATTTCATATAAAACATTTAAAATTATATACAATTAAAATTGCCCGATTTAATGAATTTGAGGGCGAGATTTATTGATTTTCAATAAATAAGAATCGCCCCTCCTCATTTTAACCCCAAGGTACTTGTATACAGAAAGATATACAAATCCTTACAAAAATGAGAACTTCATTAGGTCTCTTCTTGACAGCTTGGTTTCGTACTGATAAGTACAAAACAAGAACTTATCGATTTGGCGAATTATATCACCAAATCAGAAATTTGAAAATACTGAAACTGAAAATTACAGAAAGTGTATTAGCAAATTTACAACATTCTTTCTATGTTTCCACTAATATATTTTCAAGATCAAAGAAACCTTTTTCTGATATTGGGAAACTAAAGCACACAAAATAAGAAATCAATTTGGAGAATCAAGAGCGAGTAGGTAACATAATAATAGCACAATTTGAGAAATTTAAGAATACATATTTCCAAATTCAAACATTTGTATTCTATATTTCTGAAACTACATTGTTCGAATTAAAGAAAGAGTAATTATCGAAAACATAGAATGCGCGTTCGTAAATTTAAGAAATTGTATTGTATGATGCATGTAATATATTATTAAAATCAAGAAAGTTTTCTTTAATACTTCAAAATAAAAATCAAAGAATGTAGATTCTTTGACTTTACTAATTTTGTTTTTTCAGTGTACAAACACCCAAAGTGTCAAATTTGGTAATCCAACTTTAACAGTCATTTTCCGAAAAATCGCAAGTTTTTCATATTTCTACTTTAGGCATAAATGGGTTAATACAAAAATGTACATTTAAAATTCCAATTCGGATCCAATTCCAGGGCTGTATCTGCTTCACCAATGGTTTTGCTCCTACTCCTTTTGAGTTTTTCAAAGCATGTAAAGTGTCTTTCAATAAGTATGCTCGATTTTTAAATGTAAATAAAACAAGTTGTGTGTGAGCTAATCACTCAATTTTTTTTATTTGAATATTTTATAGCATTGAGTGTGGAATGTAACGTCGTTCAAATGGTCCACCATGGATTTCCTTGGTGGCTGTATTCTGGATGTCCAATTTTCGGTGACATCAATTGTTTGTGGGCATCAATTGTTTCTGGTTAATTTATTAGACCTGCGACGACCTGCGATGACCTGCGCGAGATAACGACGCCCTCAAATCGCTCGTGCTGAATGTCCATCGTGACATGCGTTGTAGCCGTAGAGCATGTAGCGCCGTCCTGTTAGAACCACGTGTCGTCGGTATTCATATCATGCAGTTTATTCTACAAGAAGTTGCTTATCATCAATCAGTAGCGCTCATCGTTGACGATTATGGCAATGTCAGTTTCATTTTGGAAGAAGTACGGAACGACAATTCCTCCAGATCAAAATCCACACAAAACAGTTACTTTCTCGAGATGCCTTATTGGTGCTGGTGTATCTCGTTTGAACTGGTACTGCCCCAATTCCGACAATCTTACTTGTCCATATATCCATTCATCCAAAAATGGGGCCTAGTCGGCAAAGACAGTTTTTTTTGGCGACATTTGGGTCAACTTCCAACTGCTCCAGAGCACAGTCAATGAACAAAAGGCGTTGTCTATGGTCGTTTAATTTAATTTCCTGGGTTATAGTTGGATTTTATACGGGTGCAGATCAAAGTTCCGATGCAAAATGCACCCAGTTGGTGTCGCAGAAAGACCATTTTCTTGTGAACGAGGAGAAATTGACTGTCTTTGGTTTGGTATCCGAAAAGTAATGGGTTTGGACGGTAGATGACTCCACTATAAGTTTCTACCAACGTGTATGTATGTGAAGTTAGCCAATTTAGAAACTTTTACTAGCTACCATAAAAGAAAAAAACTATCAAGACAGTCAAAATTTTCAGGGCTGAGATTAAAATTGTCTCGTTTTTGGGACCGAGAATGACACTTAAAAAACTCAAAAACAGCATATTCATAAAAACCAGTAATTTAATATTAAATCAAATTAATTTTTTTTTTCAAATCTTGATATCGAGATTTTTGCAGATTTACCATTCCCTATATCGCCGAAGTCATAAAAGTATTTTTTAGAAAATCTGTGTGTGTCTGTGGTGCCGTGCAAACTAAATGTCTGCCGGTTATCGACAGTTCAAACGCATTGACTGATCGGGATGAAACTTTTTACTTAAACATTGCTCAAAAATTGGGCGATACCAATGAGTTTTGGCTGAAATTTAAATTATTAAAATAGAAAGAATGTCAATTAAATTTCAAAAAATTTGTTCAAATGATTTTTTGATTTGAGGCGAGTGTAGTTTGTTAAACAACAAACCATAATTTCACCAAAGTTGGGCGTCTAAACAGTCAAGGAAGATTTCGGAAATGAAATTGTATACTTAAGCTTTTTCCCCCTCCTTTAAATTGGGAGATCATTTGGTGAACATGTCGGGTGCTGGCCGCAACATATATCAGGCCCCCCCACCCCACCTAAACATTTTGAAAATGTTCATGGGATACTAATCCCTGCAGAAATCAAATCCCCACAAAGTAATTTTTACAAATTTCATACAAGAAACGACTGGCCTTCAAAACGACATGCATTGTTTGTTATGTGAAGTTTTTTTTAAATTTTTCTGGGTACAGTCCACAGAAGTCAGAAACTATTCATTGGCCCAATTAGTGTCATACATCGTTAGATAAGTTATAGTTCAATGAGCTTGGATGATGTTTTTTTTAAATTTTCCTATGCATAGGAGCTGAGGTGTAGTCCACAGAAGTCAGAATTCATACTAGTGGCATACATCTTTTGGTAGGTGAATGTCAAATGAGCTTGTGCGCTTTTTTGTAGAACTTTCTTATGCATTGGAGATATAGTTCCCAGAAATCAAAGAATATGCGTTGGCCTAAATAGCGGTTATACATCGTTAGATAAGAGAATGTTTGATTAGCTTGGGAGATTAAATGTCTAAGCATAGAGCTGAACATACTTCACAAAAGCCAGGAACCTTGCGTTGGCCCATGAACGATTATATTTACAATTCTTCTCTGCAATAGAGCTAAGATATAATCTACAGAATTCAGGAACCGTATGCGATGGCCCAACTACCGGCGTACATCGTTATGTGAATGTTTAATGAATGGTCTGGCGTCAAGAATTATAAGTTCACATCGGAAGTAAAGTGCCCATAGGAACGTTTTCGTTTTTTGCAAATATTTTGAAAATTAGATCAATTATGAGAAAAACAGATCAATTTTGCACGAACATTTTGGACTTCGAAGTTTTTTACTAAATGTCTGTGTCCTCCCCGAAAAAGAGATCCTCCAGAAGTGGCAGCTTCCGTATGAGCTTTCTCGTTTTTTCCAAATATTTAGAAAGTATATCATTCACGAGAAAAGTTATTATGAACTCGAAGGTTCTAGTTTTCAAAATTTTTAGCGGAAATGACAATTTTTGACAGAAACCCGTTTTCAACAAATATTTGGCCCCTGTACCGCCCAGATGGACCGATTGATCGGTATAGAACTTCATATCTAAGCTTTTTCTACAAGTTGTGACCCACTGGGATGGGTTTTGTCCGAAATCGGTCCATCAGAAGTGACAGTTCCCTTAGGAGATTTTTCGTTTTTCTATATGTATTTTGAAAAGCATATCGACGAGGATAACGATTATGAACTAACAAATTCTAAATTATTTTTACAACAATGACCGGTATTGTTACAACAATGACCGGTATTACTCCTCAGTTTCCCAAAAATTTATGCGGAAATGACGATTTTTGTCGAAAAATTGTTTTCCAGTAAAAGTTTGGTCTCTGTACAGCATATACGGATTGATTGATCGGGATGAAAATTTATACTTAACTTTGTTCATAAATTGGGAGATGACTTTGGCTGAGATCGGTCCATCGAAAGTGACAGCTTCCGTATGCTCCTTTTTCGTTTTTACCAAATATGTTTGAAAAGTATATAGCATGTACGAGTAAACGATTAAAAATAATTGTAAATTAAATTTCAAACAAAATTTGTTCAGATTATAGTTTACATTTTACCTGAAATGATGAGTTTTGATAAAAAAAAACCAAAATTTAGCATCTCTATAAGCCAGGCGGCAGACAAACTAAAGCTTTTCACATACATTGAGAGATCCATGCGAAATTTGATGCACAACTGTGTACCAGAAGTGGCAACTTTCGTAGGTTGTTCATAACATGAATAAAAATCTTCATTTCATTTCTCATTCTCCGTATATCTATAGTTGTATAATATTTTAAAATAATTTTGAACAATTATCGATTATCATTAAAATACGATTAAAACAATAATTTCAGGTAATACAAACAAGATCAAACATTTAAAATTGCGTAAAACTTTTATAGGCCGCATGTAATCTGCAAAATCATAAAAGATGTAATTATTAAAAATTCATTACGCTACTACCCACGTTTGAATCTCAACCTTTCAGTAATTAAAATTTATTTATTTTTTAAATGTTATGGTAATTATTTTTAATTGTGAAAAATTCAATCAAGCGCGGTTTATAGGTCTAGGTATATATGTTCTATGTTATCACGTTGCTGATCATATTATATTCCGTTCCACAGATAAAAACAAAACTATAAACTTTAATATTTTTATGTTGGTCGGAATTAGTTAATATAACTACAAATAATTTTATTTTAATAGCATATTTTATATATATTTTATTTTTTTAACCAACCTTCCTGGGTTTTTACTACTTGTTTTGTGAAAATAACCAACCGCCAAATAAAATTAATATTTTTATAGAAATTTCCTAATTATTACAAATTTTATTAAACATAAATATTTATTGTTTACTAACCCAACAATTTTTCTAACAGGTTTGGTCATACTAAAAATAAAAATTAAATTAAAATAAAAAACATTATTAAATTACATTAAACAACTATAAATATAAAAATACAGAACGACAAACAAACAAACAACAATAAATAAATAAAATAAAAAAAAAAAAAACAAAAATATTAAATCAAAATTAAAACCGAAACAACAACAACAATAAAAATTATATATATATATATTTTTTATTATAAAAATTAAATTACAAAATTTAATTTATAAAATAAAAAATATAATATTGTAATATTTTTTTATCATACACATTAATTAATAATATAAATAAAAATGAGTATTAAAAATTATTTAAAGTTTTTTTTTATTTTTTTTTTTATTAATTTCATTTATGAATGGATTTGTTTAAATAAAAATCTACAATTTACGAGAACAGCAAAACGTAAAAATGTTATAAATTTTTATTATTGGTATAAAATTTATTAAATAAATATATATTTTTTTTAAATACATTTTTTTTAAAACTTCCCGTACCAAAATTTCGTATCCTATATATTTTGTTGTTAATTAAAATACAACAAAATGTCATTCTAAATAAAATTTATGTGTTTAAATAATTTTATTTATATTTACGTCACTTTAACTCTTATTAAATATATATTATATATTTTACATTTTTTTCTTAATAAATTATTTATTGTTATGATTGAGTGGAATCAGTTTAAATTAATTAAAAATGTTAGAAAGCTCATGTAAAGTCTTAACATTAAATGTTTCAGCTATTATGTCTAATAATTTAAAAAAAATCCACGCATCCAAATAAACGAATCGAAGGTTATTTCATGTAGAAGTGTACCATACTTTCAGTTCAATTCATCATTTAGGGGTAAAATTATGATTTATAAACAATTTTCAATAAAAAAAATTAGCCAACTTTTAGGGGAAAATCAATATTGTTACGAATTCCAGGTGTTTGTTAGTGTTTAGTACTGGGGCGGTATCGTGAAATGTGAACAGACAGAAAATTAAACGGATTCAAAAAATTTTTCAAACATTTTCGATTAAAACTATTAAAATTTGCCATAACAGGTGTGATGTGACGCATAAATACATATAATTTCTTTAACATTTTCAGAGCAATGATTAATCTGCTAGAAGAATTTCGAAATTCAGTTTGTACTGGTAGAACATTTAAAAAATGCTCGCTAATAAATATTTGTAACGTACATTTTCACAACATACATACAAACATATACACATACATTTTTCAAAAAATTTTGAAATTTCGCTATGATCAATGGAACTTGGCCATTTCTTAACAAAAAGTGTCAAATTTAGTATGCAAAATTGGATGTGGATTCTAAATTGAATTTTGATCGCAGTTCTGGAATTCGACAGTAACTGGGCCACTTCTAAAAAAAATTATGACTAAATTTGGTATGTACTGGGATCTTAACGTGAAGTTTTGGAATTAGACCATTCTAAATGGAACTTGTCCAATTCTTAACCAAAAATGGTCGAATTTAGGTTGTAAAGCTGGATTGCGGTTCTTATATCAATTTTAGCTGAAGTTTTGGATTCCATTGGCCATTTTTTAACCAAATTGTTCATATTTGATATATCGGTCTAGATTGCGATTCTAACATGAATTTTGAACGCATTTAAGACATTTGGCATTGATTAATTAATCTAGGCTATTTCTTCTTCTTATTGAATGGAACTTCAAAATTTCTTAACCACTTATGTAGAATTCTAATCCAGCTTGAACCGGAACCAACAACTATTTGATGCATTTACTACATTGTACTGAGAAAATGATTATCGAAAACCCGCTTTTTAAAATTTTTTTATGAATACAAACGCGATTATTAGCGGCCCGATTATCTACAGGATTTTGAAAGCGGCATTTTGAAAAGCGGGATTGTGATTGCGAGTTCATACGACGGATAAAAATCTCGGATTTTTCTATCCAAGATTTTTTTTTTTCAATATTTTCAACTTTTTTATATGAAAAGAGGCGTGCCCGTTGTATAATTTACGTGATGTAATTGGTTAAAACGATGGGATAGTAAAATCCGAGATTTTTATCCGTCGGATGAACTCGCTGTGAAAGTTGTAATTTTGAAAAGCGGGATTTTTATATCGGAATTTTGAAAAGTAGGCAAACGGCTCCAACCCTTTTTTCCTTCATTCGGCAACCCAATTCGTCCGTCGGGTTCTCTTGCAATCTACTCTCGTCCAGTCGTTTTTAATTTTTTTGTTTGGAAATCAACATTTGCCTGCGGTCTTCTTTCGTTCTTGTACTGTATTCCCGGTCTCCGTTCATCCTGCCAGTTTTCACATATTCTTTCTCGGGAATCAGACTGCCTCGCAAAGCTACCTAAAGCGTTTTATTTGACTTGATGTCACCTGACTGTTGTAATTTGACTGTTGTAATTTTCTGAAACTCCAATAACTTTGTATCAGTTGGCTCAACTCCTGTCTTATTATTTCCTTTATCTCTGTAATATCCTCGGAATCCAGCTTGCGCAACTTAACTGAAACATTTGCTAAACTTGCTCTGACTGGCTTTTTTTCCAAATCCAACTTCAATACTTCATCCATGGTTTATCAATAGTATTGGTTCTCAAATGAAGTTTCAGATGGTTGTTCTCGGCAGGGCTGATAAGGTGCATTGTCGTAAGCATGGCGCGCCAATTTGGTATTTAGTAGGCTCGTCCCACGTAGTTGCCGTTGGTTTTGTAGTTGTATCTTACATAGTTCTCTGACCTGTGACTGCCCATGTCTTAGGTTCAACTCTTTCAAGACCCGCTCATATCTCCTTTTTGTTGCAGATACAGTTAGTAAGACATCTGAAGCTTTCCCTCGGCGAGCCAAAGCGAATGCGTTGAGCTGCTCTTCTGCGGCCCAGCCATTGTGCTTCACTGGCGTTTGAAATTGAATTTAAAAATTCCCAAGTAGCATCCCACCAACGCATGTCTGAAGAATTTTCTTTGTGCTTTTGGCAACTGGTACTATTGTTAACGTTTTATTTAGAAGCAAGTTTAGGTTTCTTGCTTAATTTTATTCTCCATTTTGATCTTGCCATCGAATGTCGAAGGTTTTCAAATTCTCCTTGTCCTTTCTCATGCGGTTTCACTTTTTACTTGGCTATCGCTCTTCGAGATTATTCCTTTTACTGTATCTGGCGATATATGCGTATTGAAATCGTAAATATTTTGATGATTAACACCTTTGTAAATTTCAGTATTCTCCATGATGACTGCCGCCGCACTTTACCCTATCTTGTGTTATTACCATATTCCACTCTATATGAAATGCCATTCTAAAATCCAATTATACCAAATCACTATTGGATGAATAAGATTCGACAACATTATGTTAAGAATAATAATCGTTTCAATAAAATTATGGGCTCTTACTAGATTCGAATTTGCGAGCTTTGGTTTGGTAACACTTGGTGATGCATACGTGTGTAGAGTAGAATTCGTAACATTACAAATGAATCGAGAGGTAGTTCATATTAAAGTACGAAAAACAACGTGTTACGGACGGCTCAGCAGCCGACCCGCAGATATCACTAAGCACGCGGAGGCCTCACACGGTGGTTTTACTGGCCAGATTTCAGGGAGAAATGCTTGGGTCGTGGAAGTTTGAGGTTTGTGAAGCTCCTGGTCTACACCGTGTTTACAGAAAATTTATATTTAAAAAACGCAAACTAAAGATAAATGAAAAACCCGGATGTTTCGCCGAAATTTGTCGGATGAAACTTGAGTAATATGTGTATAAGAGCAACAAGTTCAATGTCTGCTGAACCCCCGAATGTCTGCTGAATTTTACGGTCGCCCACGAATGAACAACACATATGCTGGACCTGCCATGCCAACCCTGTGGATGTCCTCCCAAGGGGATGAATGAAAGTGACAAGCCCAGCCTATAAATATGGCTCCGACATAGAATGAGAGCCCCCCGACTCATTATACCGAGCCCGTAAAAATTTAATAGTTCATTTTATTAACTAATATTACCCAAAAGGAAGAAAAAGCAAAAATCATAAAAGCAAAAGAAGAAATCCAACCCAAGAGATGAAAAGAAAATGCGGCCGAATGCCAAAAAGCGCCGTACAAATTTGTAATTTCAATAAACGACAACAAAACAAAATGGTGGATATGCAAAAAATTAAATTTTCTGAAAAAAGGAAGGAAAACGACATCAAAAAGAGGGCCACCGAACGGGAGACAAGACTAATGAGCACCGAGCGTGCGACAAACAATAGAACATTCGATTACATTATTTTTTAAAAAAAAATGAAAATTTTAAATAATGAAATAAAAAATTTGAAACAGTAGAAGATAAAATTTTAGAACAAAATTTAAAAAATAAAAATAAAAAAAATCGTACCTCCCTGTTGCGACCTTGGTGCCGTCATGCCACAGATGAATTGCCACACCCGGACCGTTGGGCGTCTTCCGCTAGTTCGTTGCGGTACCTTTCACCGGTAACCAAAATGTCGGGCGTTGTTTCGCCTAAAACCGTTGCGGCTACTTTCACCGTTGAATGGCCTTAATAGGCCGCCGCGTATGGGTTGGGCGTTGGCTCGCCTTACCTAAAATCGTTGGGTGTCTTTCCGCCTTAACCGTAAGAAATAAATTATTCAATTTCGCTCTGATAGCTTTTCCAAAATTAAGTTTTTTATTTCACTCACTACAGACACTTTGTACAGTTTACGAAAAACAAAGGAATTTGGGGAACGTAATAAACTGTATCCCCTTTTGCACAAAAATATCGATAGAATAATAGAAAAATTACACAGCTTCAAAAATACCGGAAAATCACTTTTAAAAAAATACCTTCAATTTAATTCTCAAAATGTTATAAAAGGGTTTTTTTTCTTTTTATCAATTTTCCGACAATTATTTACCACAACTTTTCGTTAATTTTTTTTTTATAAATTCCATACTTGAGCGTTACTTTGCTCTAAGTTCACAAAACTCAAAAAAAAATCTTTTAATCTAAACTTTAATTTTAAACGAGTCAACAAAACAACTCAACCAATTCTTATCAAAAAAAAATTTGGAACCGGACTTTTTTACATCCAAAATTAACCTTCTTTTATTTTTTTTTCTCGAAAAATAACAATTTGGCTCTTGTATATACAACCAAAAAAAATGAGACTCTAACTTGCACAAAATTTCAAACGAGACTTTTTCTTAAGAAATTTCACCTCAGACTAAAAAAATATTCTCGCATCAAAAAACTTCAAAAACCAAAACATTCGATGTCGTCTGCCATTGCACGCACACACACCCGGTGCACATCGGTCTCGCTCCCACATTTATCCGACGCTCACGCGACACCATCGTATTGAGAAAAATGGGAACCAAAATATTAATACTAAAAGTACAAAATGCTCGAGAACAGATGACACTGTAGTCAGACAAATCTGTTTGCATTTAAAATCTGAAAAGTAGAACCATCAAGTTCCTCGTCCATAGAAGGATTAACACATCCGGTAGTGTTAAATTTAATTCCGAAAGATTTCAAAAAGTGTGGATCTTCAGCATTTCAATTTCATATAAAACACTGGTTGAAGCCCAGTTTTTAGTCGATAGGGATCTTCACTGCAATGAACGTTTTTTCCGCCTTAATATTACATTTATTGTAGTTCATTTATTACGAAAGTGACAAGATGCCCTTGAAGATAACTTCCAGCCAGGGCAAAGTTAAGTCAGTCGTTTGTTGGGCATCCGCCGGTATTCTGCCGACTTATAAAGCTTTAAGCTATTTACAGCTCACATAATTTTTCTTTTGCTTATAACCTGGTTTTCAATGCCTACAACTCTGTTGTTCCTGTAGTTCTTTTGTGGCACAGATTCGGAGCTACAAATTCCTTTTACCTAATTGATGCATTTTAATTTAGCGTTTTTGATCTCCAGCACTGTCAGCTGCGTTGTTAACTTCATCTTAGGGATTTTAATGGTGTTTATGAATCTCAATTCGTGTGCCACTATTTGAATATTTTTGTAACTAAATTCGCGATCAAAAATTTTGTCTACCTGTTTGATCTTGTTGTGTACATTAGACGTGGTAACACCGTCGGTAGTGAAAGTTCCTCTTTGTTGAATTCCGCATCCTGATCGGCTTCTTGATATTTTGGTAACTCATTAATTGGCCACGATGTCTGTTGCTGAACCAACCACTCTGGACCTCTCCACCACTGCTTAAGATTGATAATTTTGTAGGGAGTAATATTTTTAGATTTTATATGCGGCCAATGTTGCCTAGCGGAGCTCTCTAATATTTGTCTAGTTCTATTAGCAATGATTGTCTTTCAACGCCCGGAATATGCAAAGAGCCGAACAAGAACTATCGCCGAATCAGTCCACGCAAAATATTTCACATTCATTTTCAAAGTTTCTCTGACCGCAGAAATTTACTTCACACGTAGATGAGCTGCACATAGGTCTACACGAGGATTGGGGCTACTTTCGTCTTGGATGTTGATGCCTTCAAAATGTATAAACTGGTTTCGAATTCTGCTGTTCTCCTCTTTAAATTATCATTGCAATTGATTATCCGGCCATTCTATTTTTAGAAGTTTTACTTTCTGAAATAATATTTTCCTGAGGATGATGGAGTGTGATAAAACGAGAGGATCAAATATGCGAGAGGATTCTGATATAATTTTTCTTTTATTATAATGCGCCGTTTTTTCTTCCTGGATTTTTTGTAAACCAAGTGTTTTGATTGTAGATGTTTTGTCTTTGCATATGTCGCTCACAGGTACGTCGTCTTTCATCTCACACAAGCTGATTATATGTACTTGATTTCCACTTTCAAGTAGAATCGACTATTCGCTAGTATTTTCGTAACTTTTTCTTTCAATACCGTGGTATTCTGGCGTTGTAATGTCTGAAGAATACGGCGGGTGGGATTTAACTTCTCAATAGAGTGTTTTCAAGTAGGTTTTGACTGGTGCCGCAACATGTGGACGAGCATTATCATGCAGGAGCATAATTTTGTCGTGTTTGGAAGTAGTCGGTGCGTGTTTCCTTGAGTGAACCCCCGTAACGGTTTCGTTCGGATTTAGCAACTCATAATACACGACACCAAGCAGATCTCACCACACAACGTGATTTTTTTTCCGTGAATTTTCGGCTTGGTTGTCGATGTTGAAGCATGGCCAGGTGGTCCTCATGATGTCTTCTTTTTTGGGTTATTGTAGTCGATCCATTTTTTTATCATCAGTGTCCATGTGATAACAAAAATCCATTTCGTGTATGCCTGGCAAGCGGTATTTCTTATGAAAAAAAATCATCGTTTAACATCTCTCGGCTTCGGTTGCAATGATTTGCTCGTTGTGGCCGTCCTAATGTAAGTGCAAGTTCTTCCTGCGTTTTCATACATGTTCGGCCTTCTGCTATGTTCTTTGCCTTTGACATCAAATTCACCATTCTGAATTTCTTAAACTTTTGAAACCACTTTGGAAACTTTGGAAAAGAAATGTATACTGGTGATACAAAATCACTAATATTTTAAGGTTATGTTGATCACAGATGCATAACCTTAGGATATGACGTTTTACATCTGGACGGTGGAGCTAAAGTGATCTTTACTAGTGGCCAGTGACAATATTAATTTTTTGCTAGTAACGTAATTTTATGTCGACACACTATCGTTTTTAATACAATAACACAAATAACTAATCGATTCTATTCGTTGAAAATTGAGCACATTAAAGCAGAAGAGAAAATTTAAATCCACATCTAAAGCTAATTACGATGAAAATGCACATACCCCTACTTCGATCGATCAAGAAAGACTGACAACCGTTGCTAAAGCGTTATGTCATTCAAAAATAAAATTTTAAAAATCAAGTAGGCATTGAAACAAAATGTATGTCTTTCCGCATTTGCGTCGTTTATATTTTACCAAAATTCATTTTCATACTAATCGCGTGAAAACAAAAACCAAACAAGATTCTGCCTTAGATACTAAAATGGCCTCACTGTTTTCAAATGCTGCTATGTAACGTCATTTTAAATCGACAGTTCCAATCTTTGACTATAGATGGCATTATAGTCAAATAGAGGAATATTTATTTTAAGAATTTTTTTTTTGTTTTCGTGAAACGCCATTCTTTGTGAAGAAAGCAGTGAATTGTGACAAAACAAGAATTAAAAATTCAATTCATTCATCAAACATTAAATTAAACATGTATATGTATGTACGGAATAAAACACAAGTGTAAATTTTTTAGAACAAAAAATTACATCCACTATGTTCACGAACATATCTGCCATCTACAGCTCAGAAAACAAACCGTCGACATAAATTTAATGACGTTTAAAGCAGTACTGCCTGGTTTTCTAGGTGCGTTGAAACAATGCACCTAGAGTACGTCATCAAATTTATGTCTACAGGTAGATGGAGTTATAGTTAAGGGCACTTGCGTCTCTTCCCTGTTTTTTTTTTGTATTTTGACACCAAACGAGGCGAAAATAGCGCAATGGGCGGAAAATGTTTTACGAGTATAACTCCAAGGAACACTAATGTAGCAAATCGTGCGCTGTATTTTACAAGGACATCCTTTTTGTTTTCATGTCATAAAAATGAGTACATAAGCCCTCTAGGTCTTCAATTAAAACACTAATTAGTATTAAAAACGACCTGGTACATCACATAAAAAATGGCTAAAAATATATACATACACAAAAAAAATCAATTAAACGATGCTAATGCAATTTTAAAATTATAAGGCACACGCAGTAATATAAAAATTATCCAAAATTTATTTTATTTACGTAACGTATATAAAATCAATTTAATTTCGGTATAATACATCGATTTCATCCCATCATAATAATGTAACAATATAAAATCCACTTTAATTACGAGAGTGCATTTCATAAGTACCTCGGGCATTTTGTTCAAAAAATTTTAATTTTATAATTTTATTTTTTCATTGCTATTTAATTAACAAACTGATTCCATTACAATTATAATAAAATTAAATCAATCAAAAAAAAATATAATTAAGTGAATATATTCTCTCACTCTCGATATAAATATTTATATATATACACACCTAGTTAATCTAATCTACCCACATCCTATTTCTTATCTCTTAAAATACTACTCTAAATACATATAAATATATTTTTATAAAATACTAATCTAATTATTTTAATTAATAATTTATAATTTATTCATGTCGACGTATATAATTTAATATCCTTCTGGTCTATCCTACCTATATACGAGTATAACCTATCCTACTTAGCTACATAAATAATTATTATTATAAATAATAGAAAATAAAAAATTGTATAAATTGACAATAAAAAAATATTAATATAAAATAAATTAAATTATAAAAATTAACTATTTTTTTTTTTGATGTTGTACAAAACAAAAAACTCTAATTAATTATTTATATCTATTTAACTCTAAACCCCTAAATGTGAAATGCTTTTAAAATTTATTATTTTAACAAACTACAAAACTATTATTATTATTATTATTATTCTAAAATTTTGTTTTTATTATTATAATGTAATATAAAAAAAAATTAATAATAAACACAAAAAAGTTGATACTCAGATTATCCATCCAACTATATTTAATTTAAAAACAAAAAAAATTATTAATAAGGAATTAATTACGTGTATAAAGTTAATTATAATAATTATATATTTATATACTAAAATAATTTTGTTTTTATTTATTTATAATTTTTTAATTATATAAATAAATAAAATAAATTTTGTAATTTTAACAATCGGCTAACTTGAGTTGTTTAAAAAATGTGTGTGTGTGTTATGTGTGTGGATGTGTATTAAATTTTTAATTAATTTTATGATATAAATTAAGTGTTGGACTACGTACGTACTAAGCTATAAGGTATTGTAAAATATATTTTTATTAAACAAATTATTTATTATTTTTAATTTATTTGAGGTTGGGTTTTAATATTTGTCATTCAAAATTTCTATGTTTAACTGAGCGGTCCTTGTATATATTGTCTAAGTTAGTGTCATTTGAAGTTTTCGCGATGTTTAGTTAAAATTTATTTCAATTGGCTTTATTGATCGACTCCTGAATGTTGATGATGAGAATTATTTACGTATAGTCGAAACAAACAGTCCTATAAGCATGTAGTCGATTCGTTCACTATGTGTGCGTGGGTTCTTACAACTTTTAAATGGCAGAGATAACTCTCTTCGCAAAACGGTGGCACTGTCTTTGTCAGTGGAAAAGTAATTCATTTAATATTGCCCTCCCAACAAAAAAAGATGTATACGCTTAATTCTTTACGAAAACGTTGACTTTACGTAGACCCATTTACAATAGAATACCAACACACGTACACTATTTTTTTTATCTCCATTTTGTTTTTTTTCCTTTTAATAATTTTGAGTTAGATTTTTGTATTATGGTTCTCGCTTTTATTTTGGTGAGATGTGTTTTTTTATTATGACAATTTTCATTAGTTGTTAAATTGGCAATATTGTAATTTTTGGCGTTTTGGACATACATTTTTCACAATATTGACGTTTCGTGTGTTTTTCATTATAAATTCTTATTTTGTGTCTAGAAATATTTTATTATTATGCAATAATTTTATAAAATGAAATCCTATATAAAAATTATTATGAAAAAAAATCTTACGTTTTGTTGCTATCCATCTTGATTTTGTTTGTCGAAAAATTACTATGAACTCACCAATAAATTGTCGGTGAGTATATTTGACACTAGGAGTCACCTCACCGCAACAAGCATTCAAAATGGTGAGTTCAAGTCACCATTATGACGTATTTCTCAGTGATTTGAGGTGAGCTGAGAACCCATAATAGGGGCATTAGTTTTCAAAAAATATTTATCCACAAAAAAATGATTCTAAAATGGTGGAATCTAAATCCCGCGTAGAAACGAACATAAGCGAAATGAAATGTGTTTTTGCGGAAATTGCGAATACAACACATGTACACAAGTCTTCGTAAAATAATTTCAATTCACTTGTGACGACTTCACTTGTTGTTTACACACTTTTCGTTTTCACAACTATTTCTTTTCATTTATGCATAAAGTTTGCAAAGAGTTTAGTATAAACAAGTCTTCGGAAACTGTACGTAAAAGTTACGCAATGTTTAGAGGGTGTCTGCACGACGGATAAGAAAAAAAAATTATTTAAAAAACGTAGTAGGCATTGAAGACTTATAACTTTGCACTTAACTTGATTTTAAAAAAAAAAGATATATTTATCTTTTACTTTTAATTATTCTTTTTTTATTTGATTTAAATTTTATTTTATTTATTTAATTGGAAAATACAACGTTTCCCTAAGACTATAACTTAGCAACTACCTTACAATAATTACTTAATCTAAAAGGTTGACATCCGATCTACCATGTGCATAAATGCATAGATATGAATTTATGTGGATCTTGCACTTTTTGTTGCATAGACATGCATTTATGCGAATTTTGCACTTTTTCCGCGCGTGTTTGAAAAGTAGATCCCATCATACGCGTTGTTGTTGTTGTTGTATAACAATGTTATGTTGTTGTATTGTTATGTGTAGAGGATCGTAACTCCTCCCGCCGAAGAGAAGGCCATAAGGATTTCATTGGTATGGCCGGTTCTGGAGTAGTTGGTTGTGCCACGTCGCACGTTGTTTCATTTCCTGTTGACTTACAGCATTTCATCCAAATATAATAGATGGTTGCTATAAGGGTAATAATTATTAGTGTACTGCCTGTACTGTATATTTTTATTGTGTTCGAGAGAGCTTGTTCCTGCAACAATTGTATGTGTTCTCTATGTTGGATCGTCCAGTTGGTCATTTTTGGTAGCGATAATGAAGGTATAATGCGATGGCTTTCCACATCGTTGTAGGGGTAGTATGATTGTTTCATCCTCTTCGTAGGTGTACTTATTGTTGTTGTATGTAATGCCCTGAGTATTGATCTCGCAGTTGTCAAATTCGATCAGTGCCTGACCTTGGATGGATTTTACTCTTTGATGGCACGTGGATGTAAACGGTAATTCCTTTGTTGTTGATACGTATATCTTCCCGCTTATGAGTTCGCTGACTTCATTTTCCAGGTCGACATTGGTGTGGTTACATCGAGCCGGTTTCTGCGCTATGATATTTGGTATACAGGTGTTCGATATCTTCCGCAGAGATTGTTCTTTGCAATAATAGGTGGTCTCTATCTCATCACATGGCTCAAAAATGAATTTGTAATTTTCTTTATCTAGAATGATGTTGTAGGAAGGGATGGGTGTAATCGTTAAGTTTTTGGAAGGTATAGGTTTGATGTTATAGTAACTAAATATTGGTTTTGAGAAGGATGGTATTTGAATGCTGAGTACGATCTTTGACTGATTGTAATAGCCTTGTAGTGTTAGAAGGTCGTAGATATTGTTGGGATTTAGGATTTCTACGTGGTCTTGAGCGAGTAAGTCATTGATGAAGTGAATTTCGTTGTTGGTTAGTAGATGTCTTGAAATTCGTCGGTGTTTGGCCGAACTGAGTGCGTCTAGTATATCATCGATATGATTGGATAATGTGTCTAAAGTGTTGATCAATTTAAAAATGTATTGGTCTAATTTAATTATATGTAATCCCGTTTCAGTAATGTTAGTCAGTCTGTTCAGTTCGAATGTAATTTTATTGTTGCTGTTTCTTACATATTTTTGTATGTAGTTAAACCTGTCAATCATCCCCTGGTTGATAGCAATTTGAGCGTTGTTTTGCTCATTTAACTTTTCCTGATTTTGATGAAGGTTATGAATTGCATTCCCAATCTCTTCCAGGTCATGTTGGTCCAACTTCCCCGTGATATCCTTGATTAATGACCCTAATCCATTAATCAGGCCTCTTTTGACCCGTGTAGGTTTCAAAAGATGGATGCTTTCGCTTAACTCTTTAACTTTATGCTGGAGGATTTCTATCTTATTTCTTAAGGTGTATGAATATTCTTTGTTGTTATTTATTGACTTCTCTACTAGATTAATATTTTCTTGGATGGTGCAGAGGTTGTCTTCGTAGTGGCTGGTATCGATGAAGTGAATGATCCTAGTGTATTTATTGACTACTCGGGCCTTGGCGTTGCTTGATCGGTATTAGACCCTTGTTGGTATCTAGATTGGTCACCCTGAGTGTCTGGCTCATGGTTACGGGATACCTGAAATAGTTATTTTATGAGCTTTTTATGGTATTTGCCGTCTTTTGTAAGGACAGTGACTTTGTTATTTTTTAGTACCCTTGTTACGACGAATCCTGGCCTAATTTTGGATCGTCGTTTATTATGTACATGGATTATTTGATTCTCCCTTAAATCAGGGGGTTTGATTCTGTCAACGTTAAGTTTATTAATCAATTTTGTCTTCTTCGTGTGAGTTTCTTCATAGATTCGTTTGCACAATGCATCGTATGATAACGTGTGGTTGAATAGGTATTCTTGCGAGTTAGCAAATGCGGGGTCAACATGTTCGCCCGGAATTGTGTAGTGACCGGTTAGAAGTTCGAAGGGTGTAAATTTAGTCACAGAGTGAATGGTGTTGTTGTATGAGAGGATGTAGTCATGCATCAAGTTTTTTATATTCTCGTGAGGTTTCTCAATATGAGCTATTTTAAAAGCTCTTGTAGGGTTGAATGTAATCGTTCCACGGAGGAGTTTCCCGTAGAGCAATATGACGAGGTATGGTGTAGCTGGACGTTGTATTCCTGTAGGAATGATCTAAAGGAGGGTGTGTTCATATTCCCCTCACTATCGGATATTAGTTTTGTGGGTTTACCATGTACGCTGAAGAATTGGGTGAGTCTTTTTTGAATTTCTTTACTGGTACTGGATTTCATGTAAAAGGCTGCAGCAAACCTTGAGACTTTATCTAAAATTGTGAGAAAAGCATGATTCTCTAAAAAGCAGAAATCTATGTGTAAGATTTCCATAGGCCGTCTAGGTGTTTCTGTGACTTCATATTCGATTTTCAACGGGTGCCTGTCGTATTTTGTTTGTAGGCAGATGCTGCAGTTATTGATGTAGAGCGTAATAAGATTTTCATGTTTGGAAAATAGTGGGTCCTTTTAATAAATTCGTAATTTTCTAGTATTCCCCTGTGGTAATTCTCTGCGTGTCTTTTTTTTATCATTGCATTCTGATCTTCTACGTTTAGTACGTCCGTTAGGAGAACATGCGATCTCACTAGATAGGGCTTTGAAGCGGTTCCAAATTTTTCCCTATAGGCTTCCTTGGCGATTTCAAATATTAAGTCATCACACATGATGCCTGTGACTCGATATCTCGTTACCAGTGCGCTAATGCTACGTTTGACGGTTGGTGCGTGGTGGTTAGGCATGTAGATGATTACTCTGTGTTTTCCGAATGGGAATTCGTTGATAGTGTTTGTTCCATGCATTTCAGGGTCGATCGTTATTATTATTTGTGAACTGAAATGGTTTATGGGAGAATTTGTTGTTGGTACTAGATTTTTGATTTCGTCCTCAATTTCTGGTTCCGTTGAGGATTCGGAAATTTCCGAGGTGTTAATGTTATTAACAGTGAGGGGTTCGGGCTGTATCCTTGACAATGCGTCTGCATTGGTGTTCTTAACGCCTTTTTTATATATGATTTCGTAATCATATTCTTCAAGTTTCAGCCTCCATCGAATTAACTTCGAATTGGGCTCCTTAAGATTGAAAAGCCAAGTCAGTGGCTTGTGGTCCGTTACAATTTTGAATTTTTGACCAAAGAGGTATGGCATAAAATAATTTGTGGACCAGACAATCGCCAGAAGCTCCTTTTCTATGATGGAGTAGTTCTGCTCCGTGACCGTTACGGTTCTAGATGCGTAGTAGACTGGTTTGTCTTTACCTATGTGGCCTTGTGAGAGGACGGCTCCAATGGCGACATTGCTGGCGTCGGTAGTAAGGACGAACTCCTTGGAGAAGTCGGGATACTGTAGGATTGGCTCGTTGCACAATAAATGTTTACAGTATTCGAAGCACTCTAAATATCTTTCATTAAGGATTATTTCATTTCCTTTCCTCAAACATTCCGTTAAGGGTTTGGTTACATCGGAGAAATTTTTTATGAATTTTCGGTAGTAGCCCAGAAGGCCCAAAAAGCTCTTAATTTGCTTCTCCGTTCTCGGAACGGGGAATCCCTTAATGGCTTTTATTTTCTCGGGGTTGGGTTTAACTCCATCACGTGTAACGATGTGACCCAAGAATGAGATTTTTCGGTGTAGGAACTCGGACTTGTCTATTTGTACCTTCAAGTTAGCTTTTCGTATAGTTTCTCGAAGACTTGCCTAAGATTTTCAATGTGTGTGGAGTGACGTGGAGAAGACGATGATGTCATCCATGTAGCACAGGCAGGATTTCCTCAACGTTTTCAATGAATTCGTAGAGTGTGTGTCTACTCCCTTCGTAGTGGGCACTTTTTGTTGCGCGTTGAAAATATGCATAAATGCATTTATGCGAATTTTGCACTTTTTCCGCGCGTGTTTGAAAATTAGATCCCATCATACGCGTTGTTGTTGTTGTATAACAATGTTATGTTGTTGTATTGTTATGTGTAGAGGATCGTAACTGAAGCACATATAAAATTCTCCATATTCGCTTACTTTTTTTTTCAAAAAATCATTTTCATATTACTCACCTAAAAACAAAATAAAATTCGGACCCACCATTTTTTATATTATTTTTACGTTTGTTTAGTGAGTACTAACACGAGTTAACTGATTAACTAACTGACTGTTAACTAACTAACTGATTTCAATCATAACTGATACTGCAATGTCATCCCCAGATGATTTTTCCCAGGATATCCTTGGATAGGTGCTTGCTGTTAGCTCCTCCCGTTGCCGTCGTTTGTGTACCAATCTTGACGGGGGTCGTGTCTGACCCCCTTTACGGGGTTGTGTCGTCACCTTTTGTTTATTTGCTTTACAATCGAGCTGCTCTGACAGATTTTCAAACACAAGTTTGATGTTGGATAGTTGGATAGCCTGCCGATAGCCATTCGCCATGCCTGGTCCTGGTTTGCCGTTTCATTCCGCTTTCGGTGTAAAAATTTGGAAGCGAGTTATAGTGCGCTAAAAACTCTTTAAGCCATTTAAAATACACTGTCATCTTCGGTCATATTTACGTTCGATGTAGCACCACCTGGCTAGGTAGTCCAGGTGGACGTCGACTTGTCATTGTGATAGATGTATCTCGACGACTGGGGGCCGGGTCATTTAAATTTCATTAAACCCTACGTTAAAAAAAATCAAATTACAAATGAAAAATAATCAGTTTTTACCTTCCGCTTTGCTAAATAAATAAAATACATTTTTTGTGAAGAATTTTGTGTTGATATTTTTTTGAGTGACTGAATTCGGATAATCAACGAAATATCAAAACAAAAATCTTCACAAAAAAAATTATTTTATTGATTGTGTCTCGTGCCCGCAACTACAAAAATCATGTTTGGCATTGCTCGCCAAATTTCTATACAGTCTCAATAAATCCAAAATTATTTAACGCCAAAAGTCAACTGAAAATAAAAAAAATGTATTTTCTCTACCTCGAAATTTTTAAAGATCTAAACAAATGGAAACCAATCAAAGAGCGAGAAAACACTACAATTTTTGTATATTTTGTCTCATATTTCAAATATATACAGGGTGTCTGGGTTTTGGATACTAATTCGTTAAGAGATGATTTCTTGATTTATTCAGTAAAAAAAAACATATACAGAGCAGGGGGGTGGCTAAATTTTTGATGTCTTTGAGATACAGGGTGTTTAAAAATTTTATGAAAAAAGTACACGCAAACATTAAATTATAACTTCCAAACTATTTATCGGAGAGCAACCAACGTAATTGTATAATTGTTCAGGCTTACTGAAGATCTAAGTGCTTGCATCTGCATCCGTTGGAAAGCTTTAAATAAAAAAAAATATTTTTTTTATATTGTAAAATTCAGTTTTTCTCAAAAAACAGTAATAATATTTCTTCTACTTAATTTTAATTCGCCATGATCCTCTTTATAATCCACCCATACAAAGTTTGACTCGAGAGTAGGTGTTCTAAGTACACTCCTTGTGATTGAGTACAGATTAATGTCCGTTTAATATGCTTGTTTATTTCAATTCTTGGTAATTCTTCCCTTGTATTCGTTGTATTAGTTATTCTTTTGTTTCAATTTCTTTGGAGTATACAAGCTGCTTCATCGTTCCCGCATAAATCTAATAAGGTTAGTTCGGGGATCTTGCAGGCCAGTGAATTGGACCATTTCTTCCAATCCAATTATTTTATTATTTGGATAATTTTCGTTTATACCGTTTTGACAAAACGTCACTTTTTTATGGTGGTCGATCGGTAATAGTTCTTGAACGGTAGCGTAGAGACGTTCAATTGTAAAGCGAGCCTCCTTATGGTAATAGATGGATTTGCTGTTACGTTACTAACTATTTCTTTGTCGACATTCAAATCATTTGGTGAGACTGAATAGGGCACGCCCACTTATTTGATGTTGTTGCGTCAGAAATTCGACGCTTTGGAAATCTTCGTTAATATTCGTTGCGAGCTCGTGATGTACTCCTCATCTGAGAACTGTGCCATCATAATACTAATTTTATTAAATTGTTTAGACATTTGATTCACAACACGGACACAACACTAGACAATTTTTCAAAACTAATGAAAATATTTAATTTTTTGTTTTTCAACATTTAAACAAAGGAGTTGATAATCATCGCCTATTCTTTTACTACAATATTAACACTACAAGTGAGAAATATGGTACGTCATTGGAAATCGGAAATCATTTACTTTTTTGCTGGTATTCATGAAATTTTATAGGTATGTCAACCTATCCTCATTTCGCGCTATATAATTACGATAAAAGCCAATTTAGGCTCTTGAACTCATTCCGGGCTATATCATAATCTGGATAATATTGTACGCCATGTATAGTTTGAACAATCCATGTTCCATATAAATATCCTAAAAAACATTTAAAACAATTAAGTACAACATTTGATGGGTCTGCACTTCCCAGAAAGTGAATTATATATGTTGATAATGGCCTTAATACCCAATCATCTTTAGATTTAATTAATTGACCCTGGTTGTTCTGCTGAATATGCTGCGGGCAGAAATGAAGATTGTGGGAGGGCTTGGGTGTGTTTCGTGTTACAGTTCTATTTGTTCTTGTGGGTGTTTATTGTCGTTAGAGATGATGTTGCGTAAAAACGGCTCTTCCTAATCCTGACTCATGTTGGCTGTCACCTGGAATGATATGTTGATCTTAGTTACTTCTCTCCCAACTGAGGAAATTTGTAATGTTTCATCCTTAACGGTATATCCGGCTGATTTTAACTAAGTAGCATAAATCCATTATTTTGATTGGTTAGGATAACTGGAGGTTCCTCTCTACTTTGGTGACTTCATCCCAGTAATCCTCATGTTATTCCAAATGATTCCAGTGTGCAGCATGTAACTGAACCTCTCCTACATTGTCAAAATATATTCGTTATGCATTTTCCATTCCTCTCATCTGCAATTTGGTTGGGTGAATCTTACCAAATACAGCAATAATTAGTTAAAATGGATAATACTGTGAGCAATGGTACTGGGGCTTTAGGAACTCGAAACAACCTGCTTCTTAAAGTTGGGTTGTTTTCTTCGTCAATTGATGGTCTCTCAGAAACCACTTCGAGATGAACTGCATTTGTTGAAAGGCGTAACACGAACTTGAAGAACAGTGTTGTGGGCCTTTTTAGATCAATACTCGTGTCAAACTACTAAATGGTATCATTTATTACGGGTTTCTTCATTATTTCAGGTCCAGTTCACCAGTATTTGAGAGTGTTTCAGAAACTAAATGTGAATATGTCCTGCTACCTTGATTTTGGCAATCAGTAGCCGTGTGACCACTGCTCCTCCCTGACCACCTGACAATTTAGTTCGGCTTCAGATGACAATCGATTATGCCCTTTCTGACGTATTATAAAACCCGTGTAAACAAAGGTTTTGTTTGGCTGAAGATACATTTTTCTATCCAACATAGAATTGATAGAGTTTCAAGCTGTTACAGTACGTCCCACAATATTACCAATTTTGTTGTAATTTCTGTCGCGACAACCATCCCAATGGATCAAATTGTCTTGCAACTTCCAAGACTAGTTCTCTCTTTGTAAGCTCAGTTACTGGTGATATAATGTATGATGATATTTGGTTTACCTCGAATCTGAAATAGTCGGAGATCGGATTCTAATGGATTCCTAAAGTTTTAATAGTTTCATATTCTGCCAACTCTAAATTTCCAATTAATTTGTTTGACCCTTGAATAGACTGCAACAATTTTAGGTGGCTGCTCAACTGCTTGCTCAGTTGAAATTTACTTTTTTGATGTAATGTGACTAGCTGTTCTTGTAGAAGTTGTTCTCTATTCAGCCCTTTCGAGTATCATTCATATAAACCTGCTGTTGACTTTATTGAGGCCTCAACTACAATGCGAAATTTTGATTCTTGCTTGAACTTACCGTAAGGTAACCACGCTCCGTTCTCTTGGATCCCGCATAACCGTTTATCGGTAAATTATTTCACACTGTTCTTCGGATTTCGTCAGTAGAGATTGAACCAGTACCTCTTCTAACTCCCAAGGTTGAGCGGTTGTTCCCGAGTCTACTATCAGCCAATCCAAACTTGTTTTCATCTCGAATGATCTGTGTTCCTAAAATATTCGCATAAACGTCTGCTCCTAACAAGGTGTCTATCGAAGCGTGGATCCGCTAATGTGAAACAGGGTGGGCCATCTGTCAGTCCTCCGTGCTCACCATGGCTTAGTCTACAGGCCTGCATCCGAACATCAAAATTTTCGATGACTTTTTCCAATAAAAGCGGATCAACGACCTCGAACGAATGTTGTTTTTAATTTGTTGAATTGTTTGTGGATGATTAGCATATGCTTTACCTTTCAAATAACCCCACAAAAAATTATCAAGTGGTGTTAAATCGGGGCTTCTTGGTGGCCAAGGAATTTCACAACTTCTTGATATTATCAGCAAATTGTGTTGCACGTGCGTTGTGTTGATCAATAACATGAGGATTCTCCGCTCTCCAAATTCGACAATTTTGCTTATTGACGTACCCATTAAGATGAAAATGAGCTTCATGGCTAAAGATGATTTTTGATGAAAACCCTTCATTTCGTTCAAGCATCCAATTAACAAAACGACGACGATTTAAATGGTCTGGTGGCTTCAAGATTTGGGTTAGTTGAAATTCGTCGGAATGTGGTGCGTGAAATGTTTAGCTCTTGTGAACGATTGATGTGGTTGGTTCATTCCGAACACTTTCATTAACAGCTGCAACTGCATCAGGAGTACGAACTGGATGAACATGTTGATACGGTCTACGACCTTCGACTGAACCAGTATCTTAAAACGATCAATAATTTTTTTTTTGTATATTCTCTTCAATGTTCTGGGCGCTGTTCAAGACTATCAGCCAAGTCAGCCAATCCGAGGACATACGGCTATAAGACCGATTTTAAGACCATCTGCACATCCAAGCTCCATGCCAGCCGATACTGACATGGAAGATGGGTCGGCCCATGAGTTTTGCACTCCGACAGGGGGTCATAGCTGTATTACATTTCATCACAGACCGTAATTTGTGATGGAATTTCACTTTTGCATCCTGCTCCTATCGAGATTCGAACCCGGTGCCTCCCGATCCAAATGCCAAAGCTTTAACCAATGTGCCATTTGGTCGGTAACCTTACACGCTTTCTTGATTTTTTTTATAGATTTAGAAACAAATCTAAATAAAATATTTTCTTTTACTGTTTGCACCTACCACTCCGACCGAAATTTAAATGACACTCCACCCTATGACGTCATTACTTTTATCTTTGCACAGAACCGTACATAATCCAACAATACTTATTCCTCTCTAATGTAGTGGTGTGCAGACATACTCAGCTGGAGTTCTTCTTTCGCACTAAAATTTCTCTATGTGAATCAGCCCTGAATTGATTATTTGGCTTGGCGTTTGCACTCTGGAGAGCTTCAAAAGCTTTCATTCTCTAACAGACGTAAACATTGTACCATGGTGGGAAGATCGCGACTTCCATAAAGGGATTCCTCGAAGTGGTTTAGACTGTTTTAATCTAGGTTTTTGACATTAATGTAAATGTTCGGTATGATATCAAAGGACCGAATGTCGAAAGGCCGAATGTCGGAGGGCCGAATTTGAAAGGGCCGAATGTGTAGAAGGCCTGAATGTCGAAGGGCTGAATGTCGAAGGGCCGAATGTCAAAGGATCGAATGTGTCGAAAGGCCGAATATTTATTATATTTTTTTTTTTTTTTTGTTTTTAGAAATATCTTTTTTTTTATTTTTGTACTTATACCTAATATCAGAAGGCTAACATAGAGCCGAATGTCTCAGCTGGCGCATGACAAAATTTTGCTTCACCAAAATGTATCGCTGTCTGGATATGTGGAATTGCATGAATATCCAAAGATGAAAAATAGTAAAATACATAAATTCATAAAAAATTCATTTATGTTTAATAATAAAAAATTTACAAAATATTCCATAAAATAACAAATTTAAAAAATTTTATTTCTAAAAACAAAAAAAAAATCGGCCCTTTGACCCATTCGGCCCTACGACATTCGGCCCTTTGATACATTCGGCCCTTCGACACATTCGGCCCTTTGTACCCATTCCGAATGTTCGTCCACGTAGTAGTCCAAATTTCTTAACATTTCTAGACGCTCCATTCGTGTACCATGCATTTTTCTAATATCCTTGGCTACGTTTGGTTGAACTTTTGGAATGTCTAACTATTAATTGATTTCTATTTTTCGTTTATCGTCGTACCGCTCCGTAATGATGTCGTACGCAGTTTTGCAGCTTTCTGCTTAGTGCTAGGTGTCCCTAGATGGTTCTTTTTCTAAGCTTTCCTTAAAATAGGTGTTTCAGATTGTTGGACATGTTTATGAAGGACGTCCATCTATTGAAGGTCCCGTTGAATGTTGGAATTTGAATTCGCGGTAATTTTGGCATACTTTTTGTATCTCTTTGATATTTTGACTGGTGTTTCCTGATGTTTGATGGTACTGCGATTTTGATTTCTTTGTATTGTTTCATCTTTGTGCCAAAATAGCCATCTACGAAATGCGATAGACTGGTTTCATCATCCTCTGCCGCTTCGATGTATATATATTCGTGCAGTTTTGCGATTTATTCTTTCTTGGAGAAGAGTGTCTCGAGTTTGGCGTATAATTGCTTTATTTTAAATTGTTGTGCTTAGCGAAATGCTATATATCGCTTGTGCTGCGACTAATTTTTCGTTACCGGAAAATTTTTCGTTGTTTTATTTCCGGCACTTGAACCTGGAACTGGTGTGGTTGGAAAGCCGTCTTTATATATCTAACCGCCCTATTTTGCAGTCGATGTCTTCCTGCTCATGAATTCCTTCTTGTAGTTAGAGTTTTTACCTCCTTGCTTAAATATAGTGACGAAACAAAGTCTTATAATAATTCTACCTAACCAAAGAACCGGATAAAAATTATTTTCGTTCTAAGAAATTCCATTTTGCCTTTTGCTTCTGCTAAAAAGCTACTATACAGCTCTACTTAAGTTAAATGAACTAAAAACGTATTTTTTAATGGGAAAATAAGGAAAACCGTACACAAAGAGACGATGAAAATGGTTTTCTTTATGAACGAATTTGTTTTTGGTTCTTTAAAAAATTATAATTCTCTTTGAGATGTAAGATACATTAAAGTGTTTTTTGTTGTTTTACATTATTTTTTTATCTGTGCAAGGGTTGAACATCATTTGTTGGGGGTTATTAACTCGGAAAAAATTAAAACCGTTTCCTCTCGTTACGTAAAGAAGGAAATGCATTTTAGATTTTAAGGTAGATAAATTTTCCTATTTTCTTGGGTACGAATCCGGATTATTAATTATTAATTATAGGGCCTGGAAACTTTTCAGTTTATAGAATCCTTAAAGTGACCTATATTTTTGTAAATCGTTTATCACCCTCAACACCCTAAATTATTATGGATTATTTTATAGTATTCTGATATAATTTTGAAATGTTTAAAATTATTAAGATTGAACAATAAGATGTTGGAAATTTAATTTATTCATTTTTATTCATTTTTAAGGAAGATTATAATTACATATAAAAGAACTAATCTTAAATAGTAAAGGATTATTTTTATATAGTAGATAATTTAAGACAAACATAATAAAAAGATTAAATTCGTATTTCATAGTAGGTCATTCATCTCGTTGTCAAATGCTTTTATGTCATTGGATTATCATGGATATTTAAATAGATTATGTTTTCTCTATAGTTTTGAGTTTTTTGGATTGGTTGTTTATCTAATGCTTCAAGCAGAATAGCATAAAAACTGTGCTGGCCTTATTATTTTTCCGAATTTCGGGCATTCGATAAGGATTCATAATGGATCTTACAAATAAAACACTATGGAGGTTAACACCTTCAAAAATGTCTTGCACAAATTTCAATATTTCACTGTAACCATTTTGAATGGCTTTGCGAAGTTCCTTTTTAATTTATTGTGAATATTGTTCATTCTCAGTCCTAGTTAGGCTACGTATTCATACTGTGCGCAACTGATTTATTTCCTAGTCACTTAAACTTAATATTACGTGGTAGACGGGGCTCTCTGCCAAACAACAACTTGTCAGGTGAATTTCCTATCGTATCATACATTGGACTGCGATAATCAGTGTTGTCCCGTAGATTGTTCGTGTACTTAATTAATATTCTACGTGTAGACAATGTATGTAGACAATTGAAAAAAAGTGTCGACAATTTCCCTACACTACCTTACAACCTCATTTTTTCCCACATTTAAAACATTAGTGTTTGCGAAATCGGTAACTGTACTAAAGCAAAATTGTTTAAAGTCGTACTTGGTTAAAACTCGGTTTCCATAACTCTAGTGAAAAAAACAAGCGTCGATTGCTAATCAATTTGTGATTTGTCAGGCAAATGTAAATCTCAGCTGACCTGAACAAAATGTATATGCTTATGCTTACATTAAGAGACCCCAACTGTATACTTGTTTAAGGAAAGGTTAATCACGGCTAATAGACAATTAAACAATTTTTTCAGCTGTATTTGTTTCGAAAATGTTCATGACAGATCGCACATTGGACAGGAAATTTCCTTTAAAATCTATGTAGGTGAGCGGAATTAGCCGCGTACTGATATTTTATTTGATTTCATTACGGTGTAACTCGATTTCAACCACATATAGGCTGAGTGCTTGTTTTTTTTTTTTTGTTTTTTTTTTTTTGCTTTGACGATCCTTCTCATCCTTTGACAGATCCTGTTTGCGGTTTATATTTATTTTATATATGCGTTTTACACCTAAAAAGGTGTACCAATGGTTGATAAACAATCAAATTTCATTTATGCAAAATACGAGGTGCTCTTTCTCCGATTTACTCTTCTGCAGATGCCATCATATTGTGTCGCATCTCCAGCAACGATTTTTTTTTAGTCAGATCGAAATGAACTAGCGACCTGTGCACTGTTTTTTGTTTAGTCAAATTCAGTTTGGCTCTCTCTTTGACATTTTCGCATTTGCAACCGTTATTTTCAACTCGGGTCGGTGACCTAAGCTGTTGATGAAGAAGAAACACACTTCGTGTTTGAACTTACACCAAAGATGGAATGCGTACAAAGGGCCGAATCTCAAAGGGCCGAATGTCGTATGGCCGAATGTCGAAGGAGCGAATGTGTCGAAAGGCCGATTGTCGAAGGGCCAAATATCGAAGGGCCGAATTTATCAAAGGACCGATTGTCGAAGGGCCGAATGAGTCGAAGGGCCGATTTTTTTTTTGTTTTTAGAAATATAACTTTTTAAATTTGTTGTTTTATGGAATATTTTGAAATTAGTTTTTTTATTAAAGAATGAATTTCTTATGAATTTATGTATTTTACTATTTTTCATCTTTGGATATTCATGAAATTCCACGTATCCAGTCAGCGATACATTTTGGTGAATGGAAATTTTGGGATTGGGGTTGTATGCCCGACTTTCAAAATCCGGAAATCAAAATCCCGAAATCAAATTCCCGACTTTTAAAATCCCGACGTTCAAAATCCCGACTTTCATAATTCCGATTTTCAAAAGCCCGATTTTCAAAAGTCCGATTTTTAAAAGAAAAAAATTATGAATTCGGGCGCCCGCGGGCCAGCATTTTAAAATGAAAAAATTGTAGAGGCTAACAGCTTCCATAACTCTCACGGGCACGCGGGAGGTTGCTGCGCTCCCCCGCTTAGCGGAGCATCCGAGGGGCTTTAGATTTGAACTTGCGTGCCAGACGTAGGAGCGGATTATAGAATCTATTAATGACATCTGCTCTAGTAGGTAGGTATAAAAAATATTAAATATTAAATTTTAGTTTTTTAGCTATAAAAAACAAAATTTAATATTTAATATTTTTAAAAAAGTCCTGTCTTTTGTCGGAATTTTTAAGGTTTCAGCAAAATCGGGATTTTGAAAGTCGGGATTTTGATAATTCGGTCTTCGAACTGACCCCAAAATTTTGTCATGCGCCACCTGAGACATTCGGTCCTATGTCAGCCTTCAGATAATAGGTATATGCCACAAAAATAAAAAAATTGATTAAATTAAATAAAAAAATGAAAAATATATAATAAAACAAAAAGAAATAAAGAAAAAAAATTGGTCCTTCGACATTCGGCCCTTCGACATTCGACCCTTCGACACATTCGGACCTTTGAAACTCGTCCCTTCGACATTCGGTCCTTCGACATTCGGTCTTTTGATATCATGCCCCAAAGATGTACCCTTGTTATTTGAACTGGTAGTGCTCGAGTCTAAATTATCGTGATCTCGTTTCCGAAGGTTTATTGCCACCCCATTTTGTGAAATTTCAACTGGTTGGTACTTTGATGTCTCTAACCACCTGTAGAAAGTTCTTGGCTTTCAATATTGACGTTTCAGTTTTTAGCATTCATGTCATATCGTTTGGATATCGAGGACTTCTGGCCAATTGATTTGGTCAATTGATTAGCCCTACAGATATAGTTTTTCCCAATTTCAAAACAATTAAATTTTGTCGAAAATAATGACGTTTTACGGCCTTCCTTGGAGCGTTTAATGTTATGAGAACTTTTGTCTAGTTCGACAATCAGAACATTAGCAAACCGATTGTACATGAAGGCTGAGATCTAACTACAAATCAAAATCGTCTTCATTTCCTAATTAGTGATAGTGATTTTTTCCTTTAAAACCGTCTTAATGATCACTTCGCTCCCGAGTAGGGTGATACTAATTAACCCTTCGTGAATTTTTATGTTCTTTAGAATAAAGATTTCTGTTAGCTGAATGCGAATTTATATGTGTTCGGTAGGAAATTTTACCGCACGTGATACTAAAATATCCAATCAAGTCAAATCAAAAGAGATCGAGAGCTTCTACGTACCAGATGATCTATTAGGCACACCACAGAACTCCAGGCGTGACAATATATGTTTTTTAAGTGGCACTACTTTGGATTTGAACACGGAAGTTGAACGCGAAACCGCCTTTGGTTGTTTGGTTGTGTACATCTGCTGGATTGTAAAACCATTGGCATATTCGCTAGCATCTGATAAATTGCCTAGTTCCAATAAGTCAGTCGGTAAAATTTAAAATAGACGCCGAATGTAGAGTTCATTTCGGCTATCTAAAATTGTGCTGAACATTTGCTAGTATGCAAGGTAATTCATGAGGTAATTCATTCTAATCTAATTTCAGCTGTTAGAACCTTTATTGATATCTTTATTTAACCATTTGAGCCCCAGGAGGAATGCATACGCATTACAAACAACGTAAAATCATTTGTGGTGCAAACGTAAACAACAAAAACAAACTCCAACGCAGATAACAATCGCTTCTTGTATTTGTTATGTAACGGTATTCTCGTCTTTTTCTTATCGCTTCTCGTTACATTTATTTATTTTATTTTCTCGACATAAAATCTCAACAGCGCGATCGCGCTGTTTGGGACTCAAACGGTTAAGAACTTCACACTTGTCTATAACCGATCTGCAGCCATGACGAAGTATAGTTAACCTTTATACAGCCCTATCTGCAAATTGTTGAATCGTGAAGAATAACCGCATGGCCACATTTCCATTCATTAACTAATTTACATATTCTGGACTTTAGCGTAATTTAGGCAATTTACCAAATAAAACCGGTGCGTTATATTATTTAAAGTTTTATTGACAACCAAAGGCACTTGACATCTTCTTGGCATAAATCTTCGGTAGTAGAACCATTTGGTGTTGCCCAATCCATTAATGCTATTAAATTCGTTGGATTCGTTCGCCCACCATTTCTTGTAACAATATGACCAAAATGTGATTGCCAGTGATTGCCCCATTCAAGTGGCAATCCACTGTGTGGATTATAATTCTTGAGTGAATTGTACGTTGTAAGAATCCCAGATGTTTGTGCATAATTTTCCTCAGGCTGGTATTTCTAATGTTGAGTTCATGCGACCTGTGACGAGTTGATACTCCTCGATTGAGTTGCACACTTTCGGCTACAGCAACAATATTTTCAGTTGTACACACTGTACGAGTATGATAATCGCTTCTGTTCTCTCTCAAATTTGCGTGCAGCAGGCGCAGTTGGTGCTTCATTCCGGCCGAAGTTTATTTTCAAAATTCGCGAAATATATCTGCAAAAAACGTCAGATTTAAAAAGAAACCGCTAGGCTGTTCTATCGTTCCGTTGCGTTTCATTTTCATAATTAATTCGTCTGTCTCTTACTGTGTCACAAGTGGTTATATCTTGATTCGCTAATTTTGTTACTTCGTTTTGCATGTCTTGCAGGAACTTCCCGTGTATATATCACTTGTTTCATTGTTGCATTTTGCATAATCTGACGTGTGACTGATGGTACCTAAGTTCCAACTCATAACCCACCAGTTATGCTCTACTACTGCTTTTATCTGCACTTTAAAATTGGTCATGTACCCACATGGGCTACCCACAACTACCTCTATAGCAATTGCGTTTGAAACGCCTGGCTAGAAACACTTCCTGTCTCTTATCCATTTCATATGCTACGATTACAGATGGTATTAGAAATAAAATTGACCTGGTTAGAGCATATCATTTGTGGCCGTAATGCATAAAGTCGTCAACAAGACGGTTATCAATATACCATTTGGCATTTTTGGGGTTCACCCGAAAGCCGGTTGGTTTATGCTAGTCGCACAATCATTTCATTCATTTCTTTCGAATAATAATAAAACCATCTAATTTTATCATGCCTTCACATGATGGAGTTAATGGAACCCACTGCTACTCACGAATGCCAAAATGTACATCAAATTCAACGTCGCCATATGCACGCATCGAACACTGACTACAATCATTGGTTTTTTTCAAGTATCTTTCGAATGCTAAAAGAAGAATTGAAATTCTATAGCGAATATTATCCCTAACATATCAAGCATTTTACATTACTTTAGATATTTTGGCAATGTACGTGAATTCTATACAGCCAATAATTAGACAAATAAACACCCACTGTCGCGTCCCACTTTGACAGTAACACGAAAAGTAGGCTTTGAACTTCAAAATTAGTTCCGATTTTCATACACCTTTTTTCCATGGAACTAAAGAGTTTTACTATATCGTACATCCTCTAAACAACTGTCATAACATAAAAAACAGTTTTGAGATAAATGCATTTAAATTTTTAGCGTTAGTAATTAAAAAAAAAGAGTGAGTCCATTAGTACTCTCAAAGAGATGTGTAAACATAGCGCGTGTACAGTTTTTTTGAAGGAAGAAGGAATGCAATTTTACTAGCCATACTTTTTCATTTGTTTATTATCGTTAAATTGATCTATTACTCTTTCGGTATCATCGACGCAATTGGATTAGGGTAGCTAAAATAAGATATATATATATATATTGTATATATATATATATATATATATATATATATATATATATATATATATATATATATATATATATATATATATATATATATATATATATATATATATATATATATATATATATATATATATATATATATATATATATATATATATATATATATATATATATATATATATATATATATATATATATATATATATATATATATATATATATATATATATATATATATATATATATATATATATATATATATATATATATATATATATATATATATATATATATATATATATATATATATATATATATATATATATATATATATATATATATATATATATATATATATATATATATATATATATATATATATATATATATATATATATATATATATATATATATATATATATATATATATATATATATATATATATATATATATATATATATATATATATATATATATATATATATATATATATATATATATATATATATATATATATATATATATATATATATATATATATATATATATATATATATATATATATATATACTGTTGACTCTAACTTTTCTAATTTTCATTGAAAAACTGCACAATGGTCGTCTCATATCTCGTAGTAGATATATTTCGATCTGAGTTCATGTGCAAATCAAATTCGTCTCGCAGGACATTTATAAGAGGTTCAGGTTGAGGAACAGCAAAATTAATATTGAAATCCCCGCTCGTAATCATCTGCAAAAGATGATAGTCTCCTTGGAGAATTTTTGAAATTCTTTTAGAATATGAAGCAAGGACGAAATGTATGAACTTTATTATGTCTTCGACAAATTTATTTGGCGAGGTAAATACAACTACAGAAAGCATTTTATTCCCATTGAGAGGCTGAAGTTCAGCCGTGTATATCTCATCAATTGGTTGTGTTGTTACGCTCATACCAGTTGTTTGTCCAACGTTAATTACCTTATACGAGGTGACTGTATAAGTTCTACTTGTATTTTTATGTATTGCTACTCCGGCAACCCACTGACTATCTCTCTTGAACTGAACGCAGCATTCAAAATTAATAATAGTAACATGCCCGACATTGCGTAGCCAGATCTAGGAAAGCAAGAAAGTTAAGCATCCGTGCATGATGTGACCTGAAACTCAAGCAGTTCAATGTTAAAAACCTGGCGTCATTATTATCTCGTTCAAAATTCGCCTTGTCAACCTGAGCTATACTTAGCAGATTTGTAGTGAGGCACGATACCTCATTTTGAAGAAGACCCATGGAGGTCCCTTTTTTACGTCCATGGTAGAAGTAAGACATGATCATCGATAGCCGACGTGATGAACAGTGCTTCGAGACACGTTACTCGTGATAATACAATATACACAAGTTGTTGACTGTGTCTTTTATCGTAAGAATATATACTGACTATCTCGTTGTAGGTCTGCACATATATGTAGGTACCTGCACATGCAAGTACGACTGAAAAATGATTACGCTTTACATTAATTGTCCGATTGTTGTTTCGATTAACAGTTGATCTTTTTCTAGAAATGGACACCAAACATCGGTTGATCAGAATGGCTACATTCGATATAAATCAGACAGCCCATAGTTCCATTCGCCAGTTCATCTGTTACGTCAATATTGGTTTTGAGAAAGTAAGGCCGACCTATGACAAGTGGAAGTTCGTACGGCAAATTATTTGTGTCCACTATGCTCATTTTATGGACCTTTTGACGGAATTGTTACTCCGGCAGCTCACTGACCATCTCTCTTGAACTGAACGCAGCATTGAAACATTTAAGAATATTACCATGCTCAACATTGCGCAGCCAGGTCTCGGAAACCAAACGAATTGAGCATACATACTGTGACCTGAGGCTCTGGCAGTTCAATGTTAAAAACGAGACGTCATTATAACCCCATTTAGTAGAAGAACAGCTCCTAGAGATTCGTAATAAAGCAACATACACAAGTTGTTGACTGTGTTTTTAATCGTAATACCTTAGACAGACACAAACTAGCTAATCGCAAATTCGAGATTACGTAGTTATTTTTTCAGTCTGTCAGCACACGATTTTGGCAAAACAGGATTACTGCGTTTATAGAACAAGATTACTACAATCGGGTTGCATGATTTTTTCTTATATTTCACATTTATCTTCATGTGAAATATAAGAAAAAATCAGTAGGATTGTATGGGGCTGGGGAACATAACTCATTTTCATTGAATGTACACAGAAAAATTATTAGATTGTAAATTAAATTTTAAAATTTTTTAATTGTCACAGAAATTATTTATACATTTAGTTTATATTAACTTATTGTAACTGATTCGATGTAATTCAAAATCGGCAAATACGCATTGAAATTGTTTTATTTCATTAATTAAATATAAATTTGAACGTTTGCAGAGTTACAAAATCGGGTTTGTGTCTGTCACCATAATTATAAAATCGCGATTTTATTTGTTTGATATGTAATCGCGATTGGAAGAAATCGCGATAATTTTTGTGTCTGTCCAAGGTATAAGAGTATGTAATTTCGTAATCGTAATTCGTCGATGGTCGATGGTTTCTATTTCAATTTTTTTTGTTTTCTCTATAGGTAACTATTATATTGTACATATACATTCAAGCATGCCATGTATAGTACAAAATTTTTTTAATTGAGTTGTTGCTTTTTTTCAAACGAAGTAGGTACGTCACTTCCGTTCGTTTCATTTACAAGTTTACTCTAATACAAAAATTTTTGGTAGGCGCGAGTAAAGATGTTTACACATCAAAAGATAAAATGCGTTTATCTCAAAACTGGTTTTTTTGTGGTATGACAGTTTTTTAGAAAATGTGCGATATAGTAGAATTATATTGATGAACATCAATAGGTAAAATTTACTTTACACAAATTTTCTTATCATGCCATCTCTGCTACTCGTATATGGATTTCTGTAAACTAATTTGGCACACAAAGGTGCATCTTGAATGACTCAAAATTCCCATAGTTCTCCACTATCAATCTATTCACAAGATACCGCTTCACAGACACGAGAGTCCAAACCCATGCCGAAACATTCGTGCATAATCAAATCCATACATTGGAGCTTGGAAGCACCGAACGTATTGTTGGGAATAAAGAAAATCTAAAACAGCTCTATTTAGTCCAAATCAATGGTTTTTAGAGTATAGTTACTTCATACTGCGCACAGTGAAGCTTTGTCAGAGAGACAGAGAGAGAAAGAGGGAAATCATGCTCAAGAACCACAAACGCCAAGTATAATCATGGCTGTAACCAGTTGGAGAAAAAATTGCATGTTGTTGCTCTAGGTGAACTTGACGCTTTTTATATTCCCCCTGACTGTTTTATTAGGTCAACTTGTAAATTTAGGAATTCTGGGCACCAAGTGTGTATTCGAGAATGTTTTACAGTATTTAAAAAGTCTTATTTTCTTTCGCTAAAATGCGTTTTAGAATATTGTCTAAAATTCTATCAGGTTTTTTCAGAACATCAATTCAAAACTGCAATAAGTTGTATAGCCCTTGTGCTCAGTTGCCTTCGTTTGACATAAATTAAAACTATATCAGTCAAAATGGGAATTCTCGGCAGTCGGTAATGATATCTGATGACGTTAGCTGATTTAATTTGTTTTTCAATGGACGAAGAAAATTGAAATTTTGAAACAAAAATTCGCTTTGGTAAACACAAATTTATTTTCATGATCGACATTACCTAAAATAAACTCTCTCAGTGATAAAATGATCAAAAGCCTTCACGAAAAAAACTAAAAATGGCATAGCGGTAAATTTAAAGGCTGTGATTCCCATTGAAACGATCTGAAACGATTTTCCCATATATGTATATCTTGTTACAGGTAGCACCTCTATACCAACAAAAGGTGAACCTAATGCCAATTTTAAGTTTTTCGCTTTTGCCTAAAATTAATTAAGATTTTTGTTTTTCTTATATACGCCTAAATGTTGTTAACGAAATTCATATATGTACAGTCGAAACAAATTGTTTGTGTCCGATATATAAAGCAAAAATATTATTTTAATTTTTACAAAATAATGTCGCCAACTGTACTTATTTATTTATTAATTTAAAACACATAAAATTGAATATTTTTACATTCATAGCAAATTTTATTTATAACGCTAGTTTAACAACAACAGGCAAGTGGCGCAATCGAATTTGATAATATTTGCTTCACTATTTTCGACCCATCATGTTTTTATGCTGTTACGTAGATAATTCCAAAAAACTCGTAAATGTGCATCACTGGTTTTTGTTGATAATTATGAGATACTTTTGAAACATTTGCAGAAAATGAGGAACAGCGCTGAACGAATTTCATGATCGAATTATCGTCGGTTTAGATAGACAGTCAGAGAAAACAGAATTTTTCACCCTTTCAGAATCAGGGTCTTCCAAAACGTCAAGAAAATTGATTTTGCTTCACTTCCTGAGGATTCAAAGTCTTGAGGGCGAATTAGTTTAGAACCACTTTCTCATAATTGACACAATTCAACCGAATCTCAAATCAATTAAAAATCAATAAAATTGGCTACTAAACCTTCAACAAAAAATTTTATATTTCAATTCAACAATATTAATTATTAATTAAAGCCTAAATAATACAAAATATATATTTTTATTACGTCACACAAAAATTAAGTACATTTCCATAAATCCAAATATAATTCCAAAAAAAAATGTGTAAAAAATAAATAATAATATAAAACTTAATTAATTATTGTATAACCAATTATATTTTATTTAAAAAAAAAAATCAACAACAACATTTAAAATTTAATTTAAGGTCTTTAGATAAATAAAATTATTAAAAACTGATTACAAAATTAAATACCTACATAATACATATACATATATATATATCGCATGTATTTAAATAGGATAGACGAAAAAAAAAATTAAAAAAATTAATTAAAATTAAATGTACATACAATACCTAGGTATTAAATATAATAATAATATTTTAGTAAATTAATAAATATTTTTAAAAAATATTTAATTTTTTTTGTATTTAATAATATTTTTTATGTTATTAAATTTAGGCTACATACATAATTTAAATTTAAAAAAATTATATAAACTTTTATTGTTGTCATAATCTGTTAATAATTTTTAATTATTAAATATTATTAAATATAAAAAAATATATAGTTTTGTCTATTTACTGTACGTACATATTACATGAAATTGTTCGATACATCGAAATAAATATTTTTTTCCAACTGATTTATTATTGCAATTAAAGCAATAATTTTAATGCGAATATATAATTAATACTGTCGGCCTGACACTGATTTTATTGACTAAATTTTTTATTGTGTAGTACAAACTAGTCGATCATAGATGGCACTCAACAAACACGACTGATGTTTAATAAAAATGTCTGAAACTTTTAAGCATTTATAATCTACAATTAATAAATTTGATCTAAATTTTTAGTTTAGAGCTAAATATTAGACACATTTTGATTTACAAACCTAAGAGACATCTGTCAATAACTGGTACGAACTAATCATCAAAGCCGGCGGCCAAATCCTCGTTAGGCATACAGTTCAAATCTGTAATATTACAGGCCTTATATCGAAAATTATTACGAAATGCTGTGTCAACGATTCATCGTTTACTGCCTAGATAGCAGCTGAACCATATATAAATCTCGCAATAGAGTTCAGAGAACTGAAAAAAATATTGTTGTTGTAAATGAGAGTGGTTAGAATAAGTAGTATGTTGCGGGCCATTCCTCCCTCCTTATTTTGATGAAGTCCTCAATCAAGTTGTATTCTTGCTGAACGACGTAGTAACTCTTGACCAGCATCGGAGTCCGTAGGTGTTTGTCGAATTGTTTGCTGACTATTCAAAATTTTACAGGGTTAGGTATTCGAGCTCGTGTTTAGATTTGAACACGTCCCATCAAACCATTCTGTGTTTATACATTATACGTCCGTTTGCCAATGATCTGCTTGTTCTCACCAATTTACTTCACCCTGGAAAAGAAGCTTCAAACAAAAATAGGCTGCCCCACACCCACAATGAACTTTGCCCACCTAAACTTTTGCTGCTCATGAAATTTTTCACTCGGGGCTTTACAAGACTCAGCGAAAATCGTTAACTCCTAAGAAACGCCAGTTTCACATGATTAATACTATCTTCATCTCCCAGTTTTGAAAGATCTCAGTTTTCACCTCAAAAGACTCTAAATAAATAGCAAATACAGTTTTTTCAAAAATTTTTCGTTTTTTATTTTTATTTATGATGGAATAGCACAACGGGCAAATGCCCTCCTCGGCTTTGCTGGCACATACGCAGCCTTTTGTCGAAATTTTCCATCACCATTTTGCATGAATGTGACTGGTACGGGTGGATGTGGGCTTGCTGACAAAGACCTTTGACTTCAAATAATCCTTTTGAATGAAATCCAATGGTGTTAAATCACATGATCAAAGGGGCCTAACGAGGGAGTACACAGTCGCATCGTCCTGTTGAAACCACATGTTGTCCCTCTCAATAACCCCCAATTTAGACAAAAATAAGTCGGTTATCATGTCGCGATATCGAGCACGAGACCAACCTCATTTTCAAAAAAAGCATGGTCTAATGACGCCTGCAGCCCAAAATTCTTTCCAAACAGTGACACGTTGTGGATGCATTCGTTTTTCGACAATCACATGTGGGTTCTCTGAGTGTAATAATTGAATACCTGGTAGAAGATGAATGTCAATTGTTTGGATGGATTGTCAGGATCTCTCGGTCGAATTCCAAGTCGGAGACATTACTGGCAATATTTCTCAAAAAATGGTATCCCTGACGAACAGATTGTGGTGGCCGATTTAGAAGAATTTTGTGAGAGGCATGCACAGATTTAAAATCGGATATTTTAGTGGAAGACCTTTCGCACGAGGATGACAATGGTGCAGATGGTGTTACCGTGAATACCAAATCAGGAACCGCGTCCCGCAATTTATATATTGTAAACGATTTCTCGATTCCTGGAACTTCTGATATGATCATTACTCCAGAGTTTATTACCTAAAGAAGATTTTAGTAAAATAATGTCGCATGTGTCGTACTCATGTCCCCCTGGCGAAACCGAAGAAAATCTGGTTGACCGCTTAACTAATAAAATCGCGACGGTTGGGTTTATCCTGAATAGTAAATGTTCTGAATTTTCCCACAGCGACGTCAAGATACAAATAATTATTCTCAGATACCAATGACGATGTTCTCGTTTAAACCCCATATTCCGCCTCCAATAGTGAAATCTATTTGTGACAACAGTGCAAAATCAGTACATACCAATCCACGCGGAATCTCTTTGGCTGCAGTAACAAAATCGCGAGGTCTTCATATTATACCAAATGAAACATTTTCCGGTGATCCGAGCAGGACATGTGTTGAGCGTTTGTTCTACCAGGTGGAGTGCATGACCAAATCGAATGGTGTTAGAAATTCTACCGACAAAGCCTTGAACTGGTACTGGATGTTACAAGAAGATTACGGCCTTGTTGATTGGGGGTCGATCAAGACCAGTATGACCAATCGAATTCAGGGTAGGCGATATTCAGCTAGTTCTAGAGACCGGTAGACAAAAAAATAAGGAGCCTTTCATGGATTACTATCATACAGTAAGGGATACGAGTCACTAAAGAACCCATTGACCGCGAAGTCGAGTTATTAAACCGGTTAACTAGGAATATGAGATCATTTCTACAAGCCGCTTTGACAGGTTAGAATTTCGGTGTAAGACACTTGGAACCGGATTGGATTGACCCCAAAGGTTTTCATGATGAATAAACGACAAGTCTCGGAAGTAACAGGTAGACATTATGCCATTACGCAACCGGACTTTCCTAATTAATATTCGTATGTTGACCATTCAATGTGTGCAAGATCGCCCATATCATGAAACCGGAGGTTCTTCAGAATACGTCGCATAATATCCCTGTGAAAGATTCGAATTCATCGGTGCAATGCTGGAATTGCTTTGAAAATGGCCGTCGACTCAAATCATGTCAAATCATGAGCGAGTAAAATTCTCAGTATCGATTGTCCAAGATGTTCAGGAAAGTTTCGGTCGGGCAACGTGCGTATACGCTGATCGAAGAAGCAGCATCAAATACAGACCCCGAACTTTATGCTCGCCAACACAAGACAACTTAATTCACGAATCTTTCTCTTGTGTCTTTCCTGTCCTTTCCCGTTACCGGTTTCGTTCAATTAAATATTTCATATCCCGTCAGATTCAGAAACCGTCAACTGTCCTTGATAATCGACCGTACTTCCACATTTTGCTTAATGGTATGCCATATAAAGGTCTGCTGGACAATGGAGCCATAAGTGTTTTAGGAGTGGGTTCTTTAGAAGATAATAACACACCATTCTCTCATTTATCATCATCACTGTCCACTGCAAGTGGTCAAAAATTGCGAATATTGGGTCTATTCAATATTTCTTTCTTCTGTTCAGCAATCTGTCGATTGCTGAACAGAAGAAAGAAATATTGAATATTCACTATAATTTTTTTTCTACGCTATAGACAAACGATAACCGTCAAAATTCTGGTCGAGTTGCATAGTAAAGTTTACATTCTTTAAAGCATCGGGCTGTGGAAAAGTTTTCTTGTAATGGGCTGCAATTTAAACCACGATATATACTAGTGGCCAATAATGGGATGTGAAAGTTGTAATCAAGATGATTTCTTTAGTTCTTGACCTTTCGTGATTTGGCCATTCAAGACCCGAGTTTTCAGGTATTTTACCTTAGCCTATTTCTGAAATTCTTCAGTTCTTGCAGATAGCTTTGATTAAATCTTAGATTGACATTAAAATAACAGAGTCACCAGTACGGTCTATATCATCCGCCCTGCCTACAAATAGCAGATATCATATTGCGATAAAATTATTAATTTCCAAAACAAACACGTCAATATAATTTCATATTTAGTTAAAGCAATGTGTCAGTAAACATTTTCCACACCATACAAAACACGTAGACGACAACAACGAATAATAAATTTATAAATTTTCCCTTTAAATTGGTACCCAACACCGCACCAGCACAAGTGGTAAATCCAAATACCGACATTGTTGAAAAAATCAAAAATTTCCAAAGGTATGGGAAAATAATTTATCAAATATAAAATTAAAAAACAAAAAACATTTTTATTATTATTTATCGATAAAATTTGAAGATAATTTATTTTAATATAATATGTGAGATAATGTACGGGTGTAGGGATACGAGACTATACCAGTATAAAATTCATGATACACAAAAAATAATTAATTGACGGTAAAATTGGACACAAAAATTATAAATACGACAAAATGTAAAATATTACATTGCATGTTGATTGAAAATATAATTTGAAAATAAAATTACATAAAAATTTATCTCGATTAATTTATCAAAAATATTTTTTTATGATAAATTAGCATTTTGTGCAAATTGTAAATTGGATATCAATCTTGCTACCTAGGGCGAGGTTTTCATTAAACTGGGTTGTCCCGGTGGTGGACGCTAATTCGTTAAGGGGTGACACAGTTAGTTTCATTTAAAAGTTGTAAAGGAATTACGATTATTTTAAACACATTTTATAAAGCAACAGACTCCACCGTCCTCCAAAGAATATACCAAAGGTAACAAATAATTTCACGAGAACCACCGAATGTATCAAATAATGCTTATAATCAGTTCCAAAACGATGAATATCTAAACTAAAGTTCTGGTGACATGTTTATATTCTAAAGGTCAAAATATATCAGACTCCAGCACCACAACGGCAGTTTTGATTACTAAATTTGTGATATTCAATTAAATTTGTGACATTCTTCAAGCCCTTTTCAATGATATGCTACACGTATATATTCGATAATAATTGAAAAATTAGGTACAGCGCCGAAACGGTGAATTTCTGAACTAAATCATTGATCATAAAATTTTTGTTTTTCCAAAACCTTTCAAATGATATATCACATGATAAGTGTGCAATGAGACAAATTGACACGCGTCCAGCGCCACTTCAACACTTTTTCAACGATATACGACAAGTTATTGTACAATAATCGTTAATAAAACAAAATGTACTATCAGCGCCAAACCGATGGTTTTTAAAACTAAATTGGTATCGTTAAAATCGTAGTCTGATGGTATTGAGTAGTTTTTGGTGATTTCCTATGTTAGATACCCGTCAATAATTAGTGGTCAAGATCCAACTGTCAACTTAGATGGCTTTAATGACATATATTTCGTGGTCTATTTGTCGCAGTAGGCCATACTTTTACTCGTTAGAACGTGGGTTTCAACTACTAAAAAAAAATTTGTTATGTTATCAAGGTAAAAAAAGAGAAACAGCGCTATATTTTCCAATTTTGGTGCCTAAGGTCTCGATCAAAGGTGCACCACGCACTAAAATTACTATCATCCAAAATCTCGATAAAATCCTGGAAATTATCGAAGTAGACCGGCATGCGAGCTGTTGTAGCATCGCCCAGGATCTGAAGATCGACCACAAAACAGTTTTAAACCGTTTGCAGAAAGCTGGATTCAAAAAGAACCTCGAGTTGGCGCAAAAAACTTGAAGGGTCGTATTTCCATCTTCGAGTCCTTGGCCAAACGGAATGAAATCGAGGCATATCTGAAGCGGATGATGACTGGCGTGGCGACGAGAAATGGTTCACATACGATAATCCCAAGTGGAAACGATCATGGTGCAAGCAGCCATGGTGCCAGTAAAGCAGCCCACGGGGGCCAAACCATGATTGACAGCGAGGAAGGTTTTGCTGTGTGTTTGGTGGGATAGTAAGGGAATCATCTACTATGAGCTGCTGCCCAATGACCAAACAATCAATTTGGGCCTCTGCTGTCAGTAATTTGACCAACTGGTCTCCAATAGGAGAGGCGACGTGTTCCACCAGGGCAACGCCCAACGTCACACGTCCATGATGACTCGCCAGAAGCTCCGGAAGCTTGGTTGGGAGGTTATTATGCATCCACTTTATAGTTCAGAGCTGACACCAATGGATTTTGTGCTCTTTTTGTCCAAGGCAAACGCCTCTCGTGGTGTAAAAAGAGTCTCAAGGTGTTATGCAAAAGCGGTATAATGAAATTGCCTTTTAAATAGCAACGAGTTATCGAAAAAACGGCGCATATTTGAGGTAAAACGCATAAATGTAGCCATGTTAAATAAAGCCCCGAAATAAACGTAAAAATAATGGATTTTTCCCCCAACCTTACGTAAGATGCAATAGTAGTTCCTCCATGTTTTAATAATTCTGTGGGGATTCCGTCGAGACCGGAGGCTTTTCAGCTCGTCACTTCGTCAGTCCAATTTATTAGATTTTAAAAGTAGGTTTGCCATACTGAGAGAATATAACCAGGTTTGGTCTTAGTTCTCCATCCGTGTTTTTGGTGACTGTAGATTTTGGATGGAAATATTTAGTAAGATTTGTAGCGTTTGCAAAACAGTCTGTCGAGTTTCTGTTTTCCGTTTGCAAACTGATGCTTTCGAAGCATTTTATTATAAATTCGCGCTTTTTTTGTAGGAGGCATTTGGATGTAGCCTGTCTAGTACAAGATGTTCTGTGTGAGAGCTCCTAAAGTTGTGAGCTAACCAGTATTCGCGCAGCTTTCTTTTATTTTCGACAAATTGATGGCACTGATCGTCCAACCAATCATTACGTGGATCTTGGTGGAGTCGCACTCGCCGATGAACGAGAAATCAATCTCCAAATTCTTCTCTATTCTGATAGCCGCTGTAGTAGAAAGTCTAGCCGTTGGTGGTAGTATAGTTACCACTCCCAGAACACCTAAGCTCTTGTAGTGTGAGTAAGTCCACGTCGTAACTGTTTGCCTGGTTCAAAAGGTTTTGGAGATCTCCAGATCTTAAGAGGCCAAGGACGTTACATGCTTCCATTTTTAAAGCGTCGTCCGTGTCCAAAATTCCGAGGTCGTGTTTGTAGAGAATCCGAGGCGGGTTCAACTTGATGGTTCTTGTGAGACTAGATATTTGGCCAGCCGTTAAACCCACTTTTCATGTTTGTGGATCACGTACTGGTGGTATATTACTACAAGACAGGCCAGCCGCTTCAGCCGCCCTTAACCTGGAGACCAACGCCACTACACCGTCTGATTCATTTAGCGTTACCCAGGGGGTACCGCGGGAAACTATGAATCTAGGACTTTGTTCCCCCCTAATCTTGGACTCATTAATTATTAATTGGCGTGCCATCTAGGGACTGTAAAAAATCCCTCTTAGATCCACAAGCCTGTTTAGCTAATTAAGCCATTAGTTCTTGTCAATGTAACCAGCGATTCTATTTAATATGAAAATAGCTGACCTATAATCAGAATTTGGTTGGCAGTTCAGGACTGCTTATTTGTAGCATTTTTCTTTCTGGTCGCTGGGTTCCTCTCTAGCGACTACTTATAGTTTTGCAGCACGTCATACTTCACCTAGGCTCTATACAGCCTGTTTGTACAGGGTCAGTGATTCAAGATATCAATTGTACAGGGTCAAGATATCAACTTATAACGGTTACAGTACCACCCTACATCTCGGCAATGTGAGGCGGGTCCAGCGTCTTCCCTAATATTTTTTAGGAAAGTGACTAAGGCCTTCTCTTTCTCCTGGGGTTATGTGCTCTTTTGGCATCTCTGAAAGACCTTATAGACCATCCTGCATTCTAGTCCTCTTTGCATTCTTCTGAGATGTCTCCTCCGATCTCTGCTTTTTGGACAGATAGACTTCAGAGGAAGCCTCCTGCTTCATTTCAATATTGTTTTTTAGTCATGAGAACTTTTCCATATCCCTGCCCGTTCATTCCGCTTACGGAATCTTATTGAGCTTTGCTAAAGATTTCTAGTCACTTTTTTTGGTTTTGTAAGTTGATAATGTCCTTAAAGATTGCATTCGAGGGACCAGCGTAGTACGTGCTTGTGTCCCGTTTTATCCATACGTCTTGCAGGCTAAGCCTGATCATTCGATCAATGTCCTAATTTGTTCCCGTTTTCTCCGTACGTCTTGCAGACCAGGTCGAATGACCAAATACCTACGTTGGTTACCAATGCCTTGGAGACCAAGCCTAAAGTGCAAAATCTTAGCAGCATTATTTTCCAGGTTGTTGGGAACGCCGGACTTTTCCTTTTTTGGTATTATTAGTTTCATTCATGTTTTGTCCTACGAGTAGCGAAGCAATAAACGTCCATCTGTACAGAAATCCGCAGTACACAGATAAGGCACTTTGATCCGGCAAGTGTCTGGTATCCGGACACACCATTAGAGCCTGATATTTTTGTATTATTGACCTAACCTTTTATCAGCACACTACGATTAACACCTTAATCCGGCCCAGTTACAAAAAAAATGGTTTTTGTGACACATAAATGTAATGTCAATTATTATGACTTTTCCAGAATTAATTTTTCGCTACGGCAATGAAGCATATACGTTTGCACTGTACTAAACGACAAAAGTGAAGAAACAACTAAAAATATAAATATTTCTCAACACCCTGCGTCCAGTTTTATTTCCACAAAATATTTGCCTCGAATTGGACTTCTGCACGCTTACGCAACTTCAAAATAATTTCGAATTTAAACGAGATAGTTAACAATATTCATCATTTTGTCAAAAAAGTAAAACAGCGTGCGCAGTTCAATATCGGGGTTATCACAAATTTACACCCTTTGAACACATTGCTTGATGGGTTATTGCCTTGATATTAAATGCTTTAGTTTGTGTTACGTCTTAATAATCGGAGAAACGTGCTGATTATTTTTTTCACATAACATACTTTTAGGCGTATGGTTTGATTTATAAACGTTATGTGTAAATATGTACAACTTTTAGATCAAGGTAGACTTTTAGGGGCAAACGTTTGTTTCTTCATTTGTTGTTAAAATAATGGCTTACTTTAGCCAACTTTAAGGAAAACAACTTTTGAGTGATACGAGTTCAGACATAGATGTCCAAGGCAACAAATCCTCTTATTATTTACACATGGTTCTTGAATAAGATCTAAGTTACTGCCAGTCTGTTTAAGACTAAGGAGCTACGCGTTACATCTCAGTACCATCATACGCATGTGGCTTACTGGCTGTCTATAGTGGTGCTCTCTTCTTCGTTACTTTCACCGGTGTTTGCAAGCATCAAGATATGTTCTCGTGTTATAACACTAAACTAAACTTATTACTAGATTGTGCATCTTAGGAAAAGTGCCACGTGCAGAAAATGTTTGCTGGCCTCTACCTTATTCTCTAATCAATTTTCAATCCCTGTTCATTATCTAGGTTTTACAACTTTGCTTCGACTGAGGAGCGCCTCACAATCCAAAACTGCCTCAGCGATTTATATATATTTTAATGCAAGCAAGCTTTTGTACCTTAAGATCTTCCATTACCTTCACCGTTTAATCAGCTGTACTTTACGGTTCATGTTATTCATCGCAAGTTGATATCGATGTTAGTGAGCGGCAGTTGTTTTGGTTTTACAAAAAATTGTATAGTGGTTTATTATTCTGGAGGTTGCCTGGTGTATAAAGGGCTCCGATCACACTTTACACCTTGATTCAATATAAGTTTTTCCATGATCTTCTATCTGTTGCAGGTAGAATTTTGGCTCCGCATGATGTAAATCTATATTTTCATTAGACCCGACTTCTCTCTGACTCAACACCCTGTGTCAACACTTCATCTCATTGGTTCGTAATTCGTATTACTTCATAAAAATATCTGCCGCAATATATTCGATAACTAGATAATAAGAGAACGTGCTGCATATTTAAATCTTCACATAACATACTTTCAGGCGTGTGGTTGATTGTTAAATGTTCAGTGTTAATAAAGACATAAGATGTATGTAGTATTTTAGGGGTAAAAGTTTATTTTCCACTTTGTTGAAAATTTGTTAAAATAATAACATGATTTAGCCAGCTTTTAGGAGGAAACTCTTGGGTAATGCGAGTTTGGGTAAAAAATTTGATAATGTGTTAGTCGGAGTGGTACGAGCATAAAACTTTATTGGAGTTTAAAATTTTAAATGGCATTACTTAACCGGGAAGCGAGGGTAAATTGGAAACATCTTAAGTTAACTATGCTGCCACCTAGGTATAAACATAAATTTAATGAAGTTATCGTGCAAATAACAACAAAAACTTTAAATCAAAATTAACGACGTATATGAAGCTCGCCGAAGCTGAAGTGCAGCCATGTATATATCATCAATGGGTTGTGTTGTTACTCTCATACCAGTTGTTTGTCCAACGATGATTTTCCTATGTGAGGCGACTGTATAAGTTATACTTGTACAAACCATCCTGAAAAACACCTTTAAATGTATGGGTGTGTTTTTCCGCGTATTAAGTTCGAACCGTAAAATTTGACTCTGTATGAATTTTTATTGCTTCCGCGCAGCATTCTAGTAATAGGCCTGGTTTGACCATATAATAGGATTAATAATGCGCGGTAGTAGACAATCAATACGGCCCGAAATCTGATAAGGATGCAAGATACGGTTCTAACCTACGCTGTAATAGTAAACCGATCAGATTCTACTCTAAGTAGTTTTTGAGCAGGAAAATCAAGGGCTCTTAGTTTAAATATGATCGTTCCTTAAAAAAAACTGTGCTGATCTGCTGTGTGAACCACGGTTTACAGCTGAATTGCAGTGATTCATACAGAATACTTCAAATATTTTGTAAATAATACAGAACAGTTTTGTGATTGGTTTGTAGTTACTGACGTCCGTAGTTACCGAGTGATAAGTCGATCTTCGCGCCGGGACAAAAAACGTGGTTTTCCAAATTGTGTATTCTGGGTATCTTCTCATGTCATATATCCATTCCAGATTTCATTACAGATACCTAGTAAATGTTGATTGATTGATTCCGTCAGAGGCCAGAAAAATAAAAATCAGACAAAAATTCTACAAAAGTATATTTCCCAATTCCCTATTGCCAGGGAAAGCCAGAATAGGTGATATTAAAACTATCGGTGGCTAAATTTTAAAATTAATTCGCATTAAAATTATAATTTTTTAAAATAATTAAATTTTTTTTATTATTTATCACTTTAATCTTATATTTTATAAAATAAACATATCACAATAAAATAAAACAAAAAAAAATTCAAAAATTATTAAAACAAAAAAAAATAATTAATTAATATTTATAAATATAATATATAAAAAATGTGTCTTCTAAGAATAAAATAAATTAAATAAATAAAAATTATTTATATAAAATAATAATTATAAGAATATTTTAATTATAAATTAAAAATAAATTAAATTCCATTTTTAATAAAAATTTAAGACTTTAATTAATTAATTAAATATATATTTGGATGAACTAATATAATAATTTAATTAATAAAAAAAAATTATTATATTAATTGCACAAACACAATTATTTCAATTTTTTAAAATTATATCAATTATTAAATTTTTTGTAAATATACGTTATTAATTTTAATTATAAAAACAGTAAGACAGCATACAGAAAAAATAAACAAACAAATACTAACAAAAAATAAATAAATATTAATTATATATTGCTTGTAATTAATATGGGGAAAAATATAATTATAATTAATAAAATTAACAATAATTAATATTTATTATTATTAATTTAACATTATTTATACAAATTAATATTTATTTAAGCAAAATAAAATAATTAATTTTAAATAAAAAATTTAAAAAAAAAAACAAAAAAAAAATGAATATTTATATATATTACAATAATAACACTATTGTTATTAACAATGAATGAATAAAACTGCATGTAAAAATGATCACAAAAATTTGAAATTCTGGAGTTTTCATTTCATATGATTTCTAATTTTGGCGTTTCATTTATTAACCAAATTTTGTGCTTGCTCTTCCGATGTTTACGTTCTATTCCTGCTGTATCTTCCTTTGTCCAGTAGAGCTTGTGGTCTTGCATTGCGTACTACACTTTAATTTTTAAACCTTTGCACTAAAACTGTCGCCCCCAGGGTCAAAATTCGTATTACGAAGAATTAATTGATAAACCTTAGGGGCAAAGTCACAATAAAAATTAATTTCAGCATTCAAACGTACTTTGCTTGGTAGCATGCAATCATCTGCTTAATTAACAACGATAACATATCCCCACGAAAAAAACTGCAATAATTAAAAACATCGAAATCTAAATTGAGAAAGAGAAATTGCTGTGGAGTAGAGGTTAGTTAGTCTTGCTAAATTTGAAGAATACAAAATTTTTTTATTTGCCTGAAATTCATTGGATTTGATTAACGTTGCTTAAAATGTCAATTGGAGAAAGAAATTATGCAAATTGGTTATAGGTTACAGAGATATCGATTTGAAGCTGGAAATTGCTCAAAAGTTTGATCTTTGATTACAGTGAAATTTCGTATTTTGAAATCCGCGGTTATATTATGTCATCGAACATGGATTACAGGCGACTGAGGCGACACAATGCAATAACTTGAACGCTGATCTGCTTAAAATCACATCAGTAATCCATAATCCGTTCTAAATCTGTAAGGCAACATCAGGGATTTTTGCAAAAAATTGATAATATTTTTTTGTGAAAATTCCGGCACTAAATGCTTTTAGGTAACCAAAATAGCATATTAAGTAAGATTCCCCTATAATCCAGGTTCGATGACAAATTTAACCGCGGATTACAAAATGCGAAATTTCCAATAACCTTGATTTTCATATGCAACCGCAACCGTTAATTTCTTGCTTAATATGCAAGTTTCATTACCTGTAAGCATTTTGACCGGAATTTCCACAATCAAATATTTTCAATTTTTTGCGAAACTCCCTGATGGCTAGCCTTACCGATTTTGAACGGGTAAAATTTATTGTCACATATTCCATTTGTATCGGTTATTATGGATTATTGATGTAGTTTTAAGCAGATCAACGTTTAGCTTATTGCGATATGTCGCCTCACTCGCCTGTAATACAGCTTCGATGACAAATTTAACCGCGGATTTCAAAATGCAAAATTTCCAACAACCTTGCTTTCCATATGCAACCGCAACCGTTAATTTCATACTTAATATGCAATTTTCATTACCTATAAGCATTTTGAGCCGGAATTTCCACAATCAAATATTTTCAATTTTTTTGCAAAACTCCCTGATGGTTGTTAGCCTTACCGATTTTGAACGGGTAAAATTTATTGTCACATATTCCATTTGTATCGGTTATTATGGATTATTGATGTAGTTTTAAGCAGATCAACGTTTAGGTTGTTGCAATATGTCGCCTCATTCGCCTGTAAAAATTGATAATATTTTTTTGTGAAAATTCCGGCACTAAATGCTTTTAGGTAACCAAAATAGCATATTAAGTAAGATTCCCCTATAATCCAGGTTCGATGACAAATTTAACCGCGGATTACAAAATGCGAAATTTCCAATAACCTTGATTTTCATATGCAACCGCAACCGTTAATTTCTTGCTTAATATGCAAGTTTCATTACCTGTAAGCATTTTGACCGGAATTTCCACAATCAAATATTTTCAATTTTTTGCGAAACTCCCTGATGGCTAGCCTTACCGATTTTGAACGGGTAAAATTTATTGTCACATATTCCATTTGTATCGGTTATTATGGATTATTGATGTAGTTTTAAGCAGATCAACGTTTAGCTTATTGCGATATGTCGCCTCACTCGCCTGTAATACAGCTTCGATGACAAATTTAACCGCGGATTTCAAAATGCAAAATTTCCAACAACCTTGCTTTCCATATGCAACCGCAACCGTTAATTTCATACTTAATATGCAATTTTCATTACCTATAAGCATTTTGAGCCGGAATTTCCACAATCAAATATTTTCAATTTTTTTGCAAAACTCCCTGATGGTTGTTAGCCTTACCGATTTTGAACGGGTAAAATTTATTGTCACATATTCCATTTGTATCGATTATTATGGATTATTGATGTAGTTTTAAGCAGATCAACGTTTAGGTTGTTGCAATATGTCGCCTCATTCTCCTGTAATACGGGTTCGATGACAAATTTAACCGCGGATTTCAAAATGCGAAATTTCCAATAACCTTGCTTTCCGTATGCAACCGCAACCGTTAATTTCTTACTTAATATGCAATTTTCATTATCTATAAGCATTTTGAGCCGGAATTTCCACAATCAAATATTTTCATTTTTTTGCAAAACTCCCTGATGGTTAGCCTTACCGATTTTGAACGGGTAAAATTTATTGACACATATTCCACTTGTATCGGTTATTATGGATTATTGATGTAGTTTTAAGCAGATCAACGTTTAGGTTGTTGCAATATGTCGCCTCATTCGCCTGTAATACAGGTTCGATGACAAATTTAACCGCGGATTTCAAAATGCGAAATTTCCAATAACCGTGCTTTCCATATGCAACCACAACCGTTAATTTCTTACTTAATATGCAATTTTCATTACCTATAAGCATTTTGAGCCGAATTTCCACAATCAAATATTTTCATTTTTTTTGGAAAACTCCCTGATGGTTAGCCTTACCGATTTTGAACGGGTAAAATTTATTGTCACATATTCCATTTGTATCGGTTATTATGGATTATTGATGTAGTTTTAAGCAGATCAACGTTTAGGTTGTTGCAAAATGTCACCTCATTCGCCTGTAATACAGGTTCGATGACAAATTTAACCGCGGATTTCAAAATGCAAAATTTCCAATAACCTTGCTTTCCATATGCAACCACAACCATTAATTTCATACTTAATATGCAATTTTCATTACCTATAAGCATTTTGAGCCGGAATTTCCACAATCAAATATTTTCAATTTTTTTGCAAAACTCCCTGATGGTTAGCCTTACCGATTTTGAACGGGTAAAATTTATTGTCACATATTCCATTTGTATCGGTTATTATGGATTATTGATGTAGTTTTAAGCAGATCAACGTTAAGGTTGTTGCAATATGTCGCCTCATTCGTCTGTAATACAGGTTCGATGACAAATTTAACCGCGGATTTCAAAATGCAAAATTTCCAATAAACGTGCTTTCCATATGCAACCACAACCGTTAATTTCTTACTTAATATGCAATTTCCATTATCTATAAGCATTTTGAGCCGGAATTTCCACAATCAAATATTTTCATTTTTTTGCAAAACTCCCTGATGGTTAGCCTTACCGATTTTGAACGGGTAAAATTTATTGTCACATGTTCCATTTGTATTGGTTATTATGGATTTTTGATGTAGTTTTAAGCAGATCAACGTTTAGGTTGTTTCAATATGTCGCCTCATTCGCCTGTAATACAGGTTCGATGACAAAATATAACCGCGGATTTAAAAATGCGAAATTTCCAATAACCTTGCTCTGAATATGCAACCGCAACCGTTAATTTCTTACTTAATATGCAATTTTCATTACCTATCAGCATTTTGAGGCGGAATTTCCACAATCAAATATTTTCAATTTTTTTTGCAAAACTCCCTGATGGTTAGCCTTACCGATTTTGAACGGGTAAAATTTATTGTCAAATATTCCATTTGTATCGGTTATTATGGATTATTGATGTAGTTTTAAGCAGATCAACGTTTAGGTTGTTGCAATATGTCGCCTCATTCGCCTGTAATACAGGTTCGATGACAAATTTAACCGCGGATTTCAAAATGCAAAATTTCCAATAACCTTGCTTTCCATATGCAACCGCAACCGTTAATTTCTTACTTAATATGCAATTTTCATTATCTATAAGCATTTTGAGCCGGAATTCCCACAATCAAATATTTTCATTTTTTTGCAAAACTCCCTGATGGTTAGCCTTACCGATTTTGAACGGGTAAAATTTATTGTCACATATTCCATTTGTATCGGTTATTATGGATTATTGATGTAGTTTTAAGCAGATCAACGTTTAGGTTGTTGCAATATGTCGCCTCATTCGCCTGTAATATAGGTTCGATGACAAATTTAACCGCGGATTTCAAAATGCAAAATTTCCAATAACCGTGCTTTCCATATGCAACCGCAACCGTTAATTTCTTACTTAATATGCAATTTTCATTATCTATAAGCATTTTGAGCCGGAATTCCCACAATCAAATATTTTCATTTTTTTGCAAAACTCCCTGATGGTTAGCCTTACCGATTTTGAACGGGTAAAATTTATTGTCACATATTCCATTTGTATCGGTTATTATGGATTATTGATGTAGTTTTAAGCAGATCAACGTTTAGGTTGTTGCAATATGTCGCCTCATTCGTCTGTAATACAGGTTCGATGACAAATTTAACCGCGGATTTCAAAATGCAAAATTTCCAATAACCGTGCTTTCCATATGCAACCACAACCGTTAATTTCTTACTTAATATGCAATTTTCATTACCTATAAGCATTTTGAGTCGGAATTTCAACAATCAAGTATTTTCAATTTTTTTGCACAACTCCCTGATGGTTAGCCTTACCGCTATCTGTTTCAGTGCTAATTCCTGTAAATGTGCTTGTAAGAATTGTTAACTGAGTCAATGCCTCCTAAACAACAGGCCTATCACTACTCTTATTTCTCGCACATGACGTCAATTTATGTCTAAACCGAGAGCCATAATAACGTTAAGTTATTTACACTAACAAAACCACTGGAGAAAGCAACAAAAACGTCGTCATAGCGTGTCGTCATAATTTGGTGTAAGCGGCCTGTAGTTTAGGAGGCATTGACTGATTCCATCAAATAAGTCAGATTCACACATGTATGCATTATATTTTTTCAAAAATTTAACCTTGACCAATATTTATTCCAGAATAATTGTTTTTAATCTAAATATAACTGAAACGTTTATTTGCAACGTCTTTTATTTCTACATGCTGATTTTTAATATGACCTTGACCTACACTAGTAACTTAATAATATATTGAAGTTAATTTGTAACATATAGGGGGGTCACGTTTGTAATTTGTGTTTTATTTAAGTCATAAAAGCTAAAGTTGGGTCATTAATTGGTCACAATTGGTTAGTCGATTTCAGTAATTGGCCAAAGACATGAAATTTAATGGCCCAAATTAGGCAAACCGAAAAAAGGATGATGGCATTCGATTAAGCTCGAAATGGTGATGTGCAGCAGCCAAATTGCGTACCACAAAGAAAAATTAGGGGTGAAATTTTCATTTTCGCTTTCAATTGTGTCATTTTTATATGTGAAATTTCATTTCACCTCAGCTGCATACTGGGCATTAGACCAAAACACAAAGAAAATTTCTGTTCAAGCTAATCGCAATTTCATTGATTGAGAAAGGGTATTCCTCTAACGTTACATCCATATACTTTGAAAATTCCAAAAAATTGGGTGAGGCTCTCTACAGGATACACCTTGGAGTAAAATCTATGATTCCGCGTAGCATTCCGTATACTTGCAAAGGCACACTGTGGACTAGGAATCCTTCGAGACGTGCCCTTTTCGTTCGGTGATCACTAATCTGCACACAAACGGCATAAGGAACCTCGTCTCATAAAAAATCTAATTCGCCATTACTAAACGTATACACGCACATACTTAAACATAAACATTCAGTACCAGTACGATAGAGGTTCCGGAAAGACAAATCAAGCGAAAATCATCAAAATTTGTAATTGATTTGATTTAATCACAAATTAAGTCAGTTCATCCTGGCTGACCCAAGATTCGAAACGATCGATGTTTACGATGATTTCGCCAGTGATCAAATATCAAAGGGCATACCAAATATCATCAAAACAAATTTTGGCTGGGTGATTTCTGTTACGACCCAAATGGATACCAATTATCCAATAGTGAAAGACCCAAAAGAAAGATACGTGCGGTATTCCCGCCCATGTCAGAGACACGACTGGACCAATTAGAAAGTCCAAGACCAAAATCATTTCAACGTGTCCTACAACTAGAGAGAAAAGTAGAATCCGACCAGGGTTTAACAGAACGGTATAACGAGTACTGCAACACTGGTCACCATATGTCTACCATGCTGTGATTCTTACCGGAGTGTTATGCGAGAAATAATTTTTTAAACCACTCCACCGCTGTTGCCACAGATATTTTGCTGTTATGTTGTAATGTGGTTCGCATTTTAAATAAACATTTTTTTCAAACCCTCGATCCCCCCTCCTCCACAAAAAAAAGTGGTAACTCAACCCCTAGTTTTAGCTTATTTAAAAAACACGTTAAACTAATAAAAATTAATCGAAATCAAAAATAGTAGTGTGATGCAATTTTATTGGCCAAGGCTTAAGCTATCCAAAACAATTTCACCCGATTTAACCTTGAAAGTTTAGAGTGTTTCAGGTGTGCAAATACCTGGTTATTTGATTTATCGAACACTGGCAACTATTTGTCACTTTTTATTTTAATTCGCCGTCCACTAACCCAAGCTCAGTTAAATTGTAGCATAGAAAATTTTAGTGACGATGATGAGGAAATTGATGCATTTACAATCATACCAACTGAAAATAACGTTTATGTCAATGAAGTGGTCGCGACAACTATGTTTCCTGTTCCAAGTACATCAACTGTTTCAAATGAATCAAACCAGAATATCCATTTTGCCAGTCATCAACGCCTTTACATTCAAACAAGTCTAACAGACGTAGAATCGAAGCACTTGGTCCACCAAAATGGACAAAAGAACCAAAATGGACAAATGGTCCACCAATAATGGACAAATGGACAAAAGAAATCAACAACAAAAATTTAACTATGACATTTCATCCGATCATGACGGATTAGATGATGATCAAGAAATTGTATACGAGTATAATAAACTAAAAGATAAATCACCAAGTGATTTGTTTGGGCTCTTCTTTGATGTTGGAGTTCTAAATTTGGTTGTTGAAGAGACGAATCGCTATGCTCAATAACAAAATTCTGATTTCAGAATTGATTAATTTGATTTAAAACGAATTTTTTTTTTGTTTTTTTTTTGTTTTTTGTTTTTGTTTTTATCCATGCAATCTGTTTTGGGGCCGAAGCATTCCCTGCTCTTTCGCGGTTTATTTTTTCCGTCTTACTTTACGCATCGCCTGCCAAATCGAAGACGTACGGCTATAGGGCCGATTTTAAGACCATCTCCACATTGCAAGCTTCATGCCAGCCTATACTGGCATGGAAGATGGGTCGGCCCATAGGTTTTGCACTCCGACAGGGGGTCATAGATGTGTTACATTTCATCCCAGATCGTAATCTGTTGATGAAATTTCACTTTTGCATCCTGCCCCTATCGGGATTCGAACCCGGTACCTCCCGATCCAAATGCCAAAGGTTTAACCACTGTGCGATTTATTGGTATGTTAGTGTTGTCTGGTCTCCACACTGTATCAGCAATTAACGATTATTGGTCTTTAAATCCAGCTTTAGGTGTTCCATTTGTAAAACTGTATATATGAGTAAAAACTGTTTCTTAGAAATAACAAAATATCTTCACTTCAGTAACAACTACAACTTGGATAAAAATGACAAACTCATGGTAATAGAAAATCACTCAGATGGCAAAATGTACATACGTGGCAAACCTAGTCATGTTTCAGTTATAAATTATGGTAGCTCTGTTCTGATGCTGGTTACCTCTTCATTCGTGTATGCCTTAAGCAGATCCATCTGATAAATATGATCGACACCTTGGATTAGAATCAGATGTGGTGCTTCTTTTATTGGAAATTGTTCAGATCCGTCATGTTATATATTGGCAGGACAATAGAGAAGTCACAGTATAGCTACTAATTTCGATCAAATAGAACAACCGGTGCAGCTAAAAGATGGAAAAAATAAAAGATAAACAATGAAAGACAGGTTGCTGAAGCAGAGCGATTTGTTAACTATCAGCTCCTAGTGCAGAACTACAAAAGAGGTATGGGTGGAGACGATCTTCACGATAACGCGGCTCAATATTATTACATCAGTATCAGATCGAAAAAGTGGTATTGTAAATGCTTGGAAACTAAGTTGTTTGGTTCGTCTTATAACGACGAGTAATACCAAAAAAGGAATTTAGAGTCGACATAGCAAATCCTCTTATGATATGGCCAAGTGATGAAGGTGTTTTATCTGATGATGACATTTCATTTATATGGAAGATGATTTTCCACCTGCAAATCCACCTGATTACCAGGTGAACATTTAATTATTAAAATATCACTAAACAAGAAAAGAAGATGCCAGTACAAAATCCCAAACATAGACTCAATTAATCAAAAACAAAACGAGACTCAAAAACTAACAAACAAATTTCGCACCACACAAAACGGTTCAAATATGATAACTACAACTTTACAATAACCAAGTGTGCGTAAAAACAATTGTGCAAACAACAATTCATCGAAACTAAATTTTTCACTGTTATGCTCGATTTACATGTTCCAATTTTTTTCCCAACAAATTTTTTACAGAAAAATAGAGCTGCAGGCAAATAACAAAAATTTGCTAGTTAAAAAGAGTCAACCATATTTAAACAAGATTTGCTCAAATTATAAAGAAAAAAACCCAATTTTATTTTACTGGAATTTGTTTCGTGCTCCTCCCGCAAACGAAAATTGTAATATATTTAACCCTTCATTTTTTACTGGAAAAAAAATTGGAACATGTAAATCGTGTATAATGCACCGGATTATTGTGCATAATTTATTTTTCAGCTAATTCTTTGCCATCTTTTTTTTCATTTTTATTAATAATAATTGCTTCGTCAACCTTGCAGACACAGATCAAAGAGTTTTTATCGCTCTTATCGCTTCTCCTGATAGTGCCACAAAGGTTAAAAAATCAACTTTTGTAAATATAAACTATTTTTTAATATAATTTTAATTCGTTGTATACCTTAGAGGATGGAGGCTGCCAAACCCCCGCTTTTCCAGAATTTATACAATTAATGAAGTGTCATTAATGGAGATGTCCTAGTTTGCCTTCTGTACCACAAAATTGAACAATTAAGAGAAAATTGATCAATATTTTTTAATTACGAGCCTTTTCGATGAATTGTTCAGTGTAGAATTGTTTCCGTGTAAAATTGTTTGTAGTACAATTATCCTTCTCTGAATTCATTTCTAACAATAATTGTTTGTCGCACTTTTGTGGTTGTGTTAAATTGTGTTGCGCATAATTTTCGGGTTGCCCACAAAGCATAGAAGAATATCTTCGTTTTTGTATGTTTTCTCGTTTTCATTCCCCATATAACAAAACGAGGAAACACACAAAAAATGCGATGGCAACACTAATTATTGCTATCATGACATTTTTTACTTTCACCCTAAAAAATCATGACTTTTTTACTCTCGGCCCCAAAAATATTTGCTATCATGATAGTTAAAAAATGTCATGACAGATGAAATTTTCGGGGCTGAGAGTAGATGTAATACTTATAAATATGTACGTGTTTGTGAAATAAGCCCAATTTTCATATGTGTGTGAAGATAGGCTAAATTCAGTTTCAGGAGAATGCTTTGGCAACAAAATTATTGCTATCATACGATTTTCTACACTCAGCCCAAAAAATCCATACAGTTTTACTCTCAGCCCCGAAAATCCTTGCTTTGACGATAGTTAAAAACTCTCATGACAATTCGAAATTTTCGAGCTTGAGAGTAAAATTGTCGGGATTTTCTTCTGCGGTGCACATCGCTTGGTGGGGGAATGTTTAAAGAGCACCTACGACTTTTTATAAAAAAAATGTCTATGTATACGAGTTGAGATATAGTCCAAAGAAGTCAGAAGCTATTCGTTGGCCCAACTACCGGTGCACATCGTTTGATAGGTGAATGTTTAAGATGCATGTATATTTTTTTTTAGAATTTTTCTATGTATAAGATGTGATCTTCCGACGATGTGGTTGTCTCAGCTAAGTCGGCTTGTCGGCCAAAATTCCTTTCGGCGATATTTTACTGGTAATGTGGTTGTCGGCGATATGGGTGTAGGCGATATGGTTGTGTCAGCGATGTGGGTGTCGACGAAGTTGGTGTCGGAAAATTTTTCTCCGAATTTTTCATTATTTATTTACCGCTTAATCGTAAGTGACCAAACGATAAAAACTAGTGACCAATTCTGACCAAACGAATTCAAGCATCATTTTTGTCAAAACCTTTAGATGGTGGGCTAAAAAGGCGGAACCGTTAAAGCGTCATCATTTAAACTCTAACCATGTTAACCTTTATGCCAACAAAACACAATTTGTCGGAAGCGTTGCTTTTATGGTTTTAATTTTAAGAAAATTGCAGCTGATGAAACATATAAGACCAGTAAAGCTTGAAGACGCTGATTAGAGGCGTTATTGGACCAAGATTCATGCCAAACTCAAGAGGAGCTTGAAAGTTTGGGAGCCAAGAGACATCGAATCGTGACGGGGGACGAAAAGTGGTTAACTTCAACCGTCAAACCGAATATTCATGGAGCAAGAACACAAAAATTTGACTTAGAGTACCGGTGACTTAATACTTACAATTAATTTTTGTAGACACATGCATGAGCTTTTTGTACAAAAATATTACCTCAGCACCAAACTACCAACCACCAGTTTTTGTTTGCTAAAATTACTAATTCTATGCACGCATACAAGTACTGAATGCACTGAAACTAACATTAATTTTAATTTGCAAATTTTATTACACCAACAAAAAAAAATTATTTTATTTTAATTGATTTAATTTAATTTCTGTTTTATTTTATTATTTAATGTTATAATTTTCTTTCTTTTTATTTTACTTTTATCAACACAAAAATTCCTATACAAAAACCAACCAAAACCAATGTTAAAAAATAAAAAAAAAATAATAAAAACAAAAAGGGTCCACCAGGATTAGATGGGATGAAGGTAAATTGAATTAATTTAGAAATTTTTAGAAAACACAAAAAAAAAATTATATTACTAATAAAAAATATTTTAAATATTTGTACATGATTTTTGTATATTATTGTAGGGGGCACAAGGTGAAATGGGACAAAAAGGTGAACGAGGCGATCCTGGCCTACCGGTAAGATTATACTAAAAATAATTTTTTTTTTGTATAGACTTACATACTGTTTGGTTAAGTACCCAATTCAATGTTAATTCAAAGTTAATTTTGAGGACAAAAGTTCTTAAATGGCTTGGGAAAACTATTTTTACTTTAGTGCAAACTTAAAGAATCAGAATAGGTTAGGGGTTTAAAATAAACGATTGTCGAGGATCAAGATTAGTTTTATATATGGTACAAATAGAATGATACTGCTTACCAAATTTGGACTCGTCATATTTTTTATAGATTCTGGAATTACGAAAACCGACCCGTCACCTGTGACGAGTTTCATACTATTCGTTTGAGAAAGGTCTTCGTTCCATCCAATTTATTCATTTTTCAAAATCACGCCCGGAACTCATTTTGGAATTCTATCGTATGTTTAACATAGAAAGAGAGTTGTAACCCACTCGGTTAAGAAATTGCTAGTTTAATTTAAATTGATAATTCCAGTGACCAAAAGTTAAAATTGATTTCCATTTCATCACTAATCTTAAGCCACAACATAGTGGCTGAATCGGAGCAATCATTCCTGACGTTCGACAATATCCTCTATCAAATTTGTATCGAGCCGATCTGCGACTCGGATCCCATTTGAGAATATCCTAATCCATTCCCATCTATTTAATAACAATCATTCGACCCGAAAAAAAAACTAAATGATTTTTTCCAAAAGTAGGATTCATCACAATCTATTTCTGACATTAGAAACCCTTTATCACCGCAATTTTTATCTAAATCATTCGGGCCGAATAAATTTAAAGGAGGGTCTCGGGCCTCATAAAAAAATCTTCTTGAAATATATTTCTGACATTTGATTCCTTGGCATTCCTTTAATCAAGCTAGTCGAACTAAGTTAAATAAAGAGATCCAGGCCACACCAGACGACATCAAAATCGTAGAGGATCAAAATGTGGAAAAGTGACCAAGGTTAAAACATTATTGTTACTCACACCAATCAAAATTTTTAAAAGGACGTGATTAGTGCAACCATATAATATCACCGTAACGCAACAAACGTAACATGTGCAACATTCCGCAATATGATGAAAAATATCAGGATGTCTAATTAAAGAAAAACACAAGGGACAAGACGAAGCAGCATGGCGCAATGTAATAGAAAATCTCGCAATATGTTGCAACATCACGTAACATGGTACAGCTTGGTGTACATGACAAAACATGGTGCAATGTCCAGCAACATTCCGCTACATTATAACTAACGTGCTCGCAGCAGTGTGCAATATGACGCAAGATGATGCAGCATCAAACAACAAAACGGTACAACACAAAACAACATTTTGCAATAACACGCAATATGCAAATGTTATCAAAATCGCTAAACCCAAATAAAATGTTAATAGCAGGCCCTAAGCCAACATGACGCAACATAGTGAAACAACACACATTATCCGTCAACAATATGCTACATCAAGTAGCACGGTGCAACATCACAGAACATGGTGCAATATGCCAAAATATATTGCAACATTCAAAAACGAAGTGCAACATCCCACGACGTGCAACATCACGCAACATGGTGCAACATCACGCAACATGGAGCGGTGCAATATGACGGCCTATCCGGTGAATCCTAAATGAATTATCCAGAAATCAGTCCAATAAGTTAATTTTCCCGAAATAAAAACCAAACAAAATCGGTTTCTGGAAACTGACACTTGAAAACCCTCTCTCACTAAATTTTTTAAAATTCGAGCGAGGTAAAAACATTAAATAATATTTTCCGGAAATTTGGACCAACCGTAATTGAATCCTGGTAATTGAAAACCCTCCTTTCCCAATTCTTATCAAAATCGTACGAGTAACAAAAAATAAAAACAGGACCCGGGCTCCACCGGGTCATAATCGGGTTTTGGTACTCAAGAACGTTCCTCCACCAATTTTTATAAAAAACGATCGTCATTATGTCGTTTAACGACACTTTCGGTTAATGAGTGAGGATTCAAATGTGGAGCATCCTCGTCGCTATTAATGGTAATCTTTCTGCATTTCACTAGTTTCAGTAGTTTGTTAGTTTATGAATCTCACGAGAACGGTTGATGAGGAAAGGTTTTCTACCTTGGTTCTTCATTAGACCGCCTTCTCTCCTCCGGCATACATTCGTTTACGATGTATAATCTGTGTATCATGTTACAATTTTCAATCCGCCTCAAGAACCTCCGTACCTCCAGTACGCTATTGTTGATGATATTCCTACATATATATCTGTCTTTCCACTAACCCCCGAAATCTTGATGGAAGAGTAATGCTTCTGGCGTGAAAAATACTTTCATTAATTTCACTTATTTTGATTTTAGACAAACTAACAATATAAATCACAAAACTCAATTTAGCGGCAATGGGAATCCCATTTCTGTCATATTTTCCAATTGGAGCCGTATAAAAGAAGCATAAAGGGCTTTATTATTTATTTTATTAAATGCAGATACAACCATGGCAATTTTTTTTAATATTTACCTGAATGTTAGCTATTAACAATTAGCAACATTAATGTGCATAAATTAACACTAAATGCAAATAAAAGATTTTGTTGCGTATTTTAATCCATGCAAAGACATTCCATTGAAATACGATACACTTCTTCAGCTGAACTCACGTGTAAGTATAAGTCCCTAAGAAAGTATAACGTATCGACGTGGGGCTGAAATCCGAATAAACAGATTTGTAACTCCATCGCTTTAAAATTTAAATCTCCTTTTCTATACATCTAAAAATTTCCTATCGGATGGAATTTTCCAAATTTTTTATTAGAACAAATGCCTATTGTTACGAATCTCGGGCGTTCGATATGAATTCGTACACGATTTTGCAAATAAAACACGATTTCACTGTTACCTTTAACTGTTTTAACCCTTTAAATTATTTTGTTCAAGATTGTGGACGCCATCTTTTCGTTGGATTTATTAGTCAAATATAATGCTGGTAACACGCTTTTTGATGTAATTCGATGTCTGCAAATGTATAAAAAGGGAAATACCCAATTTTTTGTTATGTTGAATGTTTGAATATTTTCCATTTAATGCCGTCAAGAATGTAATCAGTCTCAAAAGCATTTACCAATTAAGAGTTTGCTTGCATTTTACAGACAAAACAAATTTAAATCCTTACAAATCCTAACAAAAATGAATTCAAGTTAATGCGACCGCTAATCGGCTCAATTTTAAAAAGATTGTTACGAACGGCTAGCCGCCAATCCGCAGTTACCAAATAGTCATGCAGAGGCCTCATGCACAGTGATTTTGCCAGATAAATTTAAAAAAACGCAAATTAAAAATAAATAAAAAAAACCCAGATTGAAAAATAAATAAAAAAATCTCAGTTTGCTGTAGAGACTCCCCCCCTTTTGGAAGACTTTCCAAAAATTAAATCTTTAATTTCACTCACTACAGTTTATGCAAAACAAAGGAATTTGGGGAACGTATAAACTGTATCCCCATTTGCACAAAAAATTCAATAGAATTGTAAAAAAAAAACTACACAACTTCAAAAATACCGAAAATCACTTTTGAAAAAAAATATCTTCAATTTAATTGTCAATATAAATGGTTTTTTTTTATTTTTATAAATTTTCCGACAATTATTTACCACAACTTTTTGTTAAATTCTTTTTATAAATTCCATACTTCAGCGTTACTTCGCTCTAAGTTTACAAAACTCATAAAAAAAATTCCTTTTTAAACTAAACTTTAATTTTGAACGAGTCAACAAAAAATCTCAACTCATTCTTTTAAAAACCACAACCAGACTAAAAAAACTAAAAAAAATTCTCGCACCAAATAATCAAAATGCAAAGTGAAAAACTTCACACGAATTTGTGAAATACATACCAAAAATAATACCAAGAATTTACACTGTTAAATTTAAAAATATTCCAATTGGATTTGTTTTGTGGTCAAATTGAAACATTTTTAGATAATCTTTAACATTTAGAGAAGTCCCTGTGTTCCTAATAGTGTCGCTGTAAAAATCAAATAATTTTCCAACAATTTGAGATAAACACGAGGAAATCGTAAAACGAATCATTAAATTTTTTTTAATTCTAAAGGAGGCTATTTTAGCCAATGGCAATGAGAACCAAAAATTGTTTGATTTTTACAGCGACACTATTAGGAACACAGGGACTTCTCTAAATGTTAAAGATTATCTAAAAATGTTTCAATTTGACCACAAAACAAATCCAATTGGAATATTTTTAAATTTAATAGGGGGCTATTTGGGAATTCGATTCGATAACGAGAGTACAAGATTCATATTGGATTTTAAATAAGAATCGTTCTTATCACATTCAAATCAAATATGAATCTTGTACTCTCGTTATCGAATCGAATTCCCAAATAGCCCCCCAGTGTAAATTTTTGGTAGTATTTTTGGTATGTATTTGACAAATTCGTGTGAAGTTTTTCACTTTCAATCCAATTGAATTGTAATTGATTTATTAATGTATTAGTGTATGTGTACACTGTTATGAAATTAATTATTTTTCCAAGAAAAATGTCAATAAAATTAACTAGAGTTCGATAATGAGATTTTAATTTAACATAATATGAATATATTTTTTATATGTGTGTTGATTAAACAAAAATTCTCGTTAATCCAAATTTTCCTCACGGTTTGATTGATTTCGTCAAACGGTGGCTAATAGCTCTAATTAGTTTATGTAAATTGATGACATTTACTAATATGTAAATGTAATACAATACGTATCGTGTCGGATTCGGATATTTGTTAGGTAAAGATTGTGTACTAATCTATTAGTACTTAAACCAAAGGTGCAAACCTTAAAAGCCGAGTAATTTGGTTAGTACTAAAACCATATAGTTCTACTTAGGCTGTGTGCCAAACTTAAGGTAAAACTTAATTTTAAGTAAATTTTGCGGTAAATTCAATTATTTTTCGAAAACTCTATTGCAAACTTATCGAAAATTCTGTCCTAAAACCGGTTTTTACCGTAGTAAACGATTTACCTTATGTTTGGCACACAGCCTTAGTCCTAAGTAAATGATTTAAATATCGAAATTTAATTATTAATGTGGGTTAATACTAAAATGGTAAGCCATTTTACCTGAGGCGTATTTTCTTGGCACGATTACAACAACTATTCCATTGGCTAAATCAATCAACCTGGTAAACTAGGTTTTCCTTTAGCCAAATGGAATTGTTGTTGTAATCGTGAGAGTGTTAGAGTTTTAATGGCCATTTTGAAAACCTCATTTTCAGTTGAAAGACAATTTTAATTTTCTTCGAAAAAAATTGCGAACACTTTGGGACTCGGATTGAAGGATGGTATATAGATTCAACGGATGAGAAATTATATTAACTATTAGATGCATTATCGAAATTTGAGTCAAGATTTTTGGTGCGGGGAGTTAATGGCTATTTTCAGTTCCAAGACAAATTTGATTTTCTTCGATAAAAATTCATGAACACTTTGGGACCCAGGTTGGGGGATCATATATAGGCTCATCGGATGAAGGATTAAATTAGCTATTAGACACACTATCGGAACCCGAGTCAAGATCTCTGGTAAGGAGTGTTAATGGCCATTTCCAGTTTCAAGACAAATTTGATTTTCTTCGAAAAAAAAATCGTGAACACTTTGCGACTCAGGTTGGGGGATAATACATATATAGGCTCATCGGATGAGAAATTTAATTAGCTATTAGACACACTATCGGAATATGATGCAGGATCTCTGGTAAGGAGTGTTAATGACCATTTTCAGGTCCAAGACAAATTTTGATTTTCTTCGTCAAAAATTCGTGAACACTTTAGGACCCAGGGTGGGGGATCGCTCATCGGATGAGGAACTATAGGCTCATCGGATGAGGAACTAAATTAGCTATTGGACACACTATCTCTGAGTCAAGATCTCTGGTAAGGAGTGTTAATGGCCATTTTCAGTTCCAAGACCTCATCCGATCAACCCATATATCATCCTCCAATCCGGAAAGTGTTCACGAATTCTTTTCGAAGAAAAACAAATTTGTCTTGAAACTGAAAATGGCCACTTACACTCCTTACCAGAGATTTTGACTCAGGTTCCGATAGTGTGTCTAATAGCTAATGAAATTCCTCATCTGATCAGCTTATATATCATCCTCCAACCCGGGTCCAAAAGTGTTCACAAATTTTTTTTCAAACGAATAAAATCAAATTTGTCTTGGAACTGAAAACGGCCATTAACACTCCTTACCAGAAATCTTGGGGTCGGGGTCTAACAATTTATTAAGAAATATACGCATGAATGCTAAATTATTTTTGATCAATCGGAATAGTTCAATAAAGGGCTGAAACAATAGACAAAAATTTAGTCTAGTTTATTTTGTTAAATTTCACTTAATCGATATATTTTTTTTATTTCTATATTTTACTACATGGATAAAATTTTAGTACCTACACACTGACGTAATTGGTTTTAGTGCTAATTTTCGTATAGGAACAGTCATGTTTCCTAATTAGATTTTAATTTAACAGTGTTAAACTAATACAACAATAAAAGTGTGAATTCGTGAAGAACTTCACAAACATATTTCACAATCATCAAAAGTAGTGTAATAATATCTACCGTGTGGACCTCAATTCCATAATTTAGGGTCCTGTAAATTTTAACGATGTTAAATAAAAAATGTTATTTGTCTCAATTGATGTTGTAGTAAGATCTAATAATTGCGTAGCTAAAAAAATATATTAATACATATAGCTAATAATTTGCATCAACAAAATATATTTTTAACGTAACAATGTAGTCGTAATAAATTAATTTTAACAACTTCTAACCATAACTATATATATTACTTTAGGGCACTGATGGCATACCGGGACAAGAAGGGCCACGCGGTGAAAAAGGAACAAAAGGCGACATTGGACCACTAGGAAAACGAGGTAGGAAAGGGGATCGGGGTGATAAAGGGGAACAAGGTGTACCTGGCTTAGATGCTCCATGTCCTTTGGGTTCTGACGGTTTACCTCTACCCGGTTGTGGTTGGCGACCTCCTAAGGTATTAACAATATTCACTGTAAAAATATCACACGCACATTTCAACACACATTTTTTGAAACGAACACAAATTAATCAAACATTAAAAATAATTCCAGCCGTTTTACATTTTTTTTTTCTTTTTTATTTTAATTAATATTTTGCTTTTTTTCTTTTTGCACCATTTTTTATCACCTAACACAAAATCCCTCTACCAACCATATACAAAAATTTAACATTGTCATGTGTGTGTTCACATTATCCACAATAATATTTTTTCTGGAACATGTACACAAATCATCGCGACATGATCTAATAATAGGAAACGATTGTGCCACCGCCACCACATAAAGACTACCTGCCCGATATAACGGGGCCTGAAACCGAGGCGGATTATGAAAATGAGGATGATGATCAGGGCGGTGGAGAAGATGAGTACGAGGATTATCAGGATAATTTACATCAGAACGATAAGAAATGAGAAATTTAATTAAGTTAACTATGGATCAAAACTTATATTTTGTGTACAAAGCTTCTGAAATATTAAATTTAATTTTTAAATATGCCAAATGTAATTATTTATTGAAATATTTATATTTGTAAGGCTCGGACGTAATTTTAACGATTATAATTTAAAGCATGGCGCATGAATTTTACTAAATTAAACTATTTAAATATCGCTTAATGATAATAATTAGTCGAAATAGCTTTTATTATCTTTATGCTTAATTAACTTTTTTCGGATGGATATGCACTTATCCACAAGAAATTCTGGCTTCATTGAGAGTATCTGCTGAAAACTGAATTTCCATGTCAGATTTTTTTTTACGTACTAGTAGACTAGTATATGTCTTCAAAGTATAAAGACAGGTGTCCAACAAAAAGCCCCAGGGCAGCCCCACAAACAGTTTCTCGTAGGCTGGCTATATAAAACTCTTGGAATTAATTTCCACGATCTGTTGAATGCTCCCCAACATTGCCAAAAATTGCTACAACCGTTTTTAAGTTTGTCTTCAAAGTGATACTCCCAAGAGTACTGTACTGTCTAAAAAAGTAACACCAGATATTTATCACCGGATCAGCATATGCCCGGATACATCCCTTGAAGTTTTTTACAGATGAAACCAATCTTATTATTGTTCAGACTACGATTCGGTTGCCAATATGTTCGGAAATTTATGAGAAATTTAGTATTCGAGAGAAGGTATCTTCAGTATAAAATATTTAAATTTTGAAATGTTTAAGTCGGTCTTCACGGATCACACAGTGAGACAATAAAAGTGTGTTGAAAATATTGTTTTCGCTGCAGTTGTACTATAGTACAGCACTATAGTCCGATCGGGTTTCTAAAGCAAACGCAATTTAAAATGACTGCGATAATCTGTGTCCGAGCATAATGTCATCGATTTTCCACATCAAATTTAATTGAAAACCCGCTAGATCATTTCCAAATGAGCCATAAGAGAAATAAAAAAAACTCAAAAAAAAAACTTTCGCTCAACATTTTTTACAAATAAGTATAACATATTTCTACTCAGTAGTTTTAAAATATGAACAGTCGATTCCGCTTAATCGGAACACATCGATTGTCCCGATTAAGCGGAATCGACTGTGCTTGTTTTCGACAGATTGAAAAAATTATGAAATACCGCATTATTTGAGTCAAACAACAAAATAATATGAGTGAAATTGTTTATTTACCGACGCAGTGGCTATATTGCAAAAATTTCGAGATTTGTGTAAATTGATATAAAAAATCCAGGATTTCACTAATATGCTTCGTTATTTCACTCAAACAAGGTGTGGCATTTGAATACTTTTCCTAAAAATTTTGTTGAGTATGGAACACGGTGTACATTTTATTATTTTGGAACGTCGCGTAGAGCCAAAATAACAAAAAATAATGCAATAAAATTCTTAGAAAACTATCAGATGTCGGAAAATACTCAAATGTGTAAAATAACAAAAAAATTTAAGTAGTGTTTTGTCCCCATAAGCGGGTGTCCCTATTAAGCGGAATCAACTGTATAACGAAAAATATGATATATTTCACTCATATTTCATTAAAAAGGATTTCACTCATATTTCTCGTTATATTACGAATATCGTGGAGGTGGTCAGTTCTTTATTTTAAATGTGATAGTTTGTGTGAATTAGATACCGTCAAGGTTTGACTGTCCAATATACAAGTATCCGATATTTTGCGAAAACTTCGATAGCTGAGTAATTTGAAATAATCAACAAAGTATTTCACTAATTTTTTTTTGATTCCACTCAAATGAAATTTGATTATTTTTCTAACAATTTTTTTGCTTGTGGAACGCAGTGAAGATTATGTTATTTTACGTTCAATTGTTTTTATAAATCTAGGAATGAGTAGGTTCCCAAATTTTTAAAAACACTCCTACTTGTAGGCGCAGACAGATGATAGTAAATAACAAAATATATCATTTTATTAGTGTTACACTGTTAACCTAATTTTTTCTAAAATATTTGAGTGAAATATCTTGGAAAAAAATATTTGAAGCGTTAATAGAATTGTTCTAAGGTGTCATCGAGTGGATTGAATAGTCAGCTCAAAGTGAGAAGTGTTAAATTTCTCAAATATGCCAGATACTCAACATTTACTCGAATTGCCAATTTTTAAATTAGTTAATGAGTTAATGTGGCTTGCCGATTTCATCTGATTCAGTAATTATATTTCGAATAATACCATGAGGAACTGATGCAGGGACTATTCTAAGATGATATGAAATGAATAAAATAGCTTTAATAAACACATTTTTATTAATCACTTGTTTTTGTTTCGCAGAATATTTTTCAAAAAGTTTAAAAAATCACTCCTAAACTTTTTGAAAAATATTCTGCGGAACAAAAACAAGTGATTAATAAAAATGTGTTTATTAAGGATAAGTGTGTTTCGCCAAGTGCCTACGGCAAATAGCGTAAAAAGGAATAAAATAGCCATAATGCATCAAAGGTATTTTCTACGGCAACCTGATTACTTATCATCACAATTCGTTAGGAAATATCAGGGTTCTGTCTCATATTTTAAAATTCCAAAATACTCAATAATGAGCCCCATTTTTAAAAATTGATTCCGCTGGAATGTTTTTTTAGTAAAAATGAAGTAAAAAATTGAACAGAAATTCTCCTTTATGTTAGTGATTGTGGTAAGTAACGAAACCTTATATTTCCAGCTGACAAATTTCCGCTATTATGCACAGCGTCATAATATCGGATAACCAATTTGTTTTTAAGTCGTGTCTGTCAGGCTCATCAATTGTTTCAGCAGCTCGTGATTTTTTCTTCTTCTTCGATTTTATCAAAGTTCCGAAGAAAAAAAAACCGCCAACCATACTTTTCAATCTAATTGCGTATTTTCACAAAATAATTCCAATTCGAAACGGTTCACTACATACTATTGGCCTTTTAACCGTCGCCTAGTTAGCGCCACTTTTTGCGGCATTTATCACCCTTTGCTCTAGTTCTAAAACATTCCGTCAGATGCCAGTTACCTTGCGTTAAAAGGCGAATATTTGAACAACATAACAACAAAAACAAAAGAAAATTTAAAAACTTGGTTACGTACAACATTTTGCAACAAAGGATATTTGTTGTAGAAGATGTGATAGATGCAAACAGATAAAATTCGAAAACGAAATTGAAATAAAAGTCAAATTAAACAATATTTGTAAATTGTTACGTTAATTTTGTGGAAAATGCTGTAAAATGGTTTACAGACTCTGTAGCAACCAACTTTACCTCATTTTCAGCCACCATCACGAAGGTCCAGTTAGTGAATTATGTTAAGTTCATGGTGACATTGTTGCAATTCAACCAGCAAATTTATTTTACTAGTGAGTTTATGTAACGATTTTTGTTTATCAAAATAGCAATTCCTAAACTAAGTGTGTTTCCAGAATTATTTGATTGAATTGATAAAATGAGGTGCCATGAAATCCCATGGAAAAACAAAACCCGTAGCAATGAAAAATTTAATAATTAGATTTTAGCTGCCTTTCCAACACGTAAAACGTGAATTAAAATATAAATAAACTATAAAATAAATCATAAAAATAAAATAAATAATTATAATTACTAGTGATCGGAGTAAAGTTTATGCCAAAATAACAAAATATACACTGTGACCTATAAGTACTTAGAATTGAAAAAACACCCAAATATTGAACTTTCATAATAATATCTGAAAATGTTTAATAAACACAAATCGCTCATTTGTTGCAACAGTGACACAACTCAAAATTCACTCATTCCTAAGATATTCGAATCAAACAATTCCCAATAAATCATATTTTTATTATTTTGTCTCAAAACATACTCTCTTATGTAGTTATTTCAAGCAAATTAGGTAAAATTCCATATCAAAAATCACTCAATTCGCAAATGGAATTAACATTTTAAGATATTGAAACTATCCTAAGAAAACTTGCATATTATTAAAGAATTATAAAAATTGAGATCCGACTGAGGGTGTAGGAACAGAAAAAAAATTGTTTTACTAATCAGAATGTATTTTTATTTAATTTGAAAATCGCCGTTTTAACAAATAATTTTGAGTGATATTTTCAAATCGCTCTACTGAAAAATTAAAAATTTTGGATTGTGTCACTCTTGCAGCAAATGAGCGAAATGTTTTTACACTATACGTAGCAAATATTTAATTTTTGTGAAAAGTTTTGAGTGAATTTTAAAAAATGAAATTTTTTACAACATACTTAGTGTGTTTGCACAAATGTAAGAAACCAATCTTATCTATCCACGTGCTCGGAAATCTCTGAGATTTTCGCTATTTGCGAGAGAACATAATTAAGTGTAATATGAAAATTCTTAAACATTTGAAATTATTTAGCTCGGTCCCTACGGATTGCCCAGATACGTTCGAAGTTGTTCTGAACCAATAATTGATGTAAGAAGCCAATCTTATTTATCCACAAGCTCGGAAATCTCTGAAATTTTTAAAACAACATGAAAATTCTTAAACATTTGAAATTATTTAACTATATATTACACTCAATTATGTTCTGTCTCGAATAATAAAAATCTCAGAGTATTCTGAGCTTGTGGAAAAATAAGATTGGTTTCTTACATCAGTTACTAGTTCAGAACCACTTCGAACGTCTCTGGGCAATCCGTAGGGGCCGAGATAAATAATTTCAAATGTGTAAGAATTTTCGTATTTCATTCAATGACGTTCTGTCTCGAATAACAAAAATCTCAGAGATTTCCGAGCATGTGGATAAATAAGATTGGTTCCTTACATCAATTACTAGTTCAGAACCACTTCGATCATCTCTGTGCAATCCGTAGGGGCAGTTCAGAACCACTTCGATAATCTCTGTGCAATTCATAGTGTGTTTGTTGTAAAAAATTTCATTTTTTTAAATTCACTCAAAACTTTCCACAAAAACTAAATATTTGCTACGTATAGTATAAAAATATTTGTGTTTTTTAACAAATTTCAGATATTATTATGAAAGTTCAATATTTGAGTGTTTTTTCAATTCTAAGTACTTATAGGTCACAGTGTATATTTTGTTATTTTGGCATAAACTTCACTCCAATTTACTAATGTTGGAAAGTTAATTTATTAATTTTATGTGGTATTAACAATTACCTTTTACCAATAAAGTGGTGACCCTAACGTTATATGAAAACACGTCCAACACGAAATTATAATCCACGGAGCAACGCATCTACGGAGCAGCAGAACTTAATTAATCAACCAAACAAAGGGGTGAAAAAGTTTAATATCGTCAGCAGACCAGTCTAATATATTACAGCTAGTCAGCACATATAGCCCATTGTATTAATGTGGACCATGCCCGATCCCACATGATAAAGCAAACTAACTCTAAATCAATCCAGACGATGGAGCAAACAGGATTGCAATCTGGAAAAAATTCCAACCAAGGTCACTAGAAACGTGGTGAAGCCCCCACCAGTGGACAGCGCTCGATTGTATACTAAGGTAAACATAATCAACCAAAATCAATCCTGAAGGAAGATTGGTAACTTCCTACTACTGTGTTTAAAAGAGTAAATTGTAGACGGAAGCGAAATCTCGTTATTATCAATTTTTCATTCACTGTATCAGTTTTCTTAAAATTACCTTATTTTACTGGCATTTCTTCATCTCTTCCGCGTAATATTTCTGGAAACACGTTTTTTTTTCATTATTGTGATATAAAATGTAGCTTTATTAAATTTATTTAACAAATTTGTGACATTGTTGAAACACCACAATGTCTGACTCCGGTAGTGATCACGAAATCGATCAAAATGTTGGTGTTGGTGTTACAACATACGTATACAAGGTTTCTATTAAATATAAACCCTTCAATGAGCCTGAAATATGGTTTACTCAACTTGAAACACAATTTATAATAGAAAGTATCACTTCCGATCCCACACAATACGGTCATTTAATCGCGACACTTGACCCTCAAACGGTCAAGTGCATTCGTGATTAAATACTTACACCGCCAAATAATAACAAATATGATACATTAAAGGCAACAATATCGAAAGATTGAGTAAATCAGCCAAAATAAAGCTCGATCGCCTTCTTTCGGGATTGCAGTTGGGTGACAAAAAGCCGTATTACGAGAATGTTTATCCACCGATCAGGTTACTGAATCGGTATTAAGAAATTTGTGGATGCAACGTCTACCAACCCATACTCAAGAGATATTATCAATTATGGATGCATCTAATTTGGTTCAATTAGCAAAGACGATAAAATTCTGGAAATACAAAGACCAATTAACTTATATAGTGTAAATACTCTCAAAAACATTGATAATAAGCATCAAAGCGATGTAAATTATCAAATCCAAAACTAACTCAAAAAGTTGAAGAATTATTTAACAATTTAATACGAGGGATTCACGATCAATAAACCACACGTCACCATTTCCACGGTCAAAGAGTAACAAACGAGATCGTCATTTATCGCGATGAAAGGAACAGGGGGACTATTATGAAAATTCGATATCGGACCCAAAAGCGGACTTTGCCATTATGAAAATCCGATATCGAAAAATCCGCTATTATGAAACTAAAAAGAGAAAACGAAATCGTATGTTCCGAAAATCGAATGTCAAAATCCAACTGCTATTTAGGTGAGGAATTTCATTTTTTCTTATCGAATGTGTGTTTTGTCAATTATTTTCACCCCTATTTCCCTAGTCGCATCACTTCAAGTGATGTGACTAGTCATCTGCTTGGTTACTAGATCATTAAATCAAAACTTACAAAATAATTGTTCAATAAAATCGTTCTAGCTGTTTTTTAAATCTTAGTATGCTGCTTTATAAATATTTCCTATCGACTGCTTTCACTTCAAATGACAATTTCTATCACTTGAAATTTTAACGTGACAAATAATTTCAAAAAAATTCAAACTAATGCAGCCAACTAAGACTTAAAAAATTTTCATTGAGGGTTTTGCACAAAATTAGTTAGTAAATTTTGATTTTAAAATCTAGTAACCATGAAGATCCATAGTTACGTCGCATGAAGTGATACGTCTAATGGAATTGAGTATTAAATCACTATATTATTTTTACGAAATATAAAAACTAAAAAAAAATTAAATTAATTTGCACTCGATTTTTTTTCAACGTGGTTGGGTACTTGTATGATTTTTAGCTAAATGAATTAAAATAATTTACAGTGGTATAATTGAACGTATTATATTTATTTCATTAATTACTATTATAAAATGTTTTAATTTTTGTGAACTTTTACAGTGTGGTACTTTTTTTTGGTCTACAGACTGATATACGAGTTTTAGAGTAAATTAGTATTGCACTTCCAGTGTGACACGAGTGCAAAGGGTTAAATGATAATTATAATTAAATTATTTATTTAGGACTACAACAACTGGAGCATTATTGTTAACTTCATGCTTCATGATCGGATTTTTTAATATCGGAAAAAATCCGGTATCGGATTATTTCAAAATAGCCCCCCAGGTCAACAAATTTTCAAATTGCAAGGAGGCTATTTTGAAATAATCCGATATCGGATTTTTTCCGATATCGAAAAATCCGATCCGCCGCGAATTTTAATATTATGAAATTGTTTGGTCGAATTTGTCAAATATGAGCATGAAGTTAACAATAATGCTCCAGTTGTTGTAGTCCTAATAAATTCAAAATAAAAAATTTTCATTTAACCCTTTGCACTTGTATGTCACACTGGAAGTGACAAGACTAATTTACTCTAAAACTCGTATATCAGTCTGTAGACCAAAAAAAAAGTACCACACTGTAAAAGATCACAAAAATTAAAACATTTTATAATAGTAATAAATGAAATAAATATAATACGTTCAATTCTACCAAATTATTTTAATTAAAAATAAATAAATTAAAATAATACAAGTACCCAACCACCTTGAAAATAAATCGAGTGCAAAGGGTTAATTATGAAAATTTTTTATTTATTTAAATATATAATACTTATACATTATAAATATTGTTTAATTTAATTTTTTTTCGTTTTTATATTTCGTAAAAATAGTATATTGATTTAAATAGTTGACGAAACACACATTCGATAACAAAAAATGAAATTCGTCACCTAAATAGCAGTCGGATTTTGTCATTCGATTTTCGGAAAATACGATTTAGTTTCATAATAGCGGATTTTTCGATATCGGATTTTCATAATAGCAAAATCCGCTTTCGGATCCGGTATCAAATTTTCATAATAGCCCCCCTGGTATCATTTTAGATATGAGATTCATGCAAAGAAGTGCATAAAACCCTGTAATTTTGATCGGTTAAATACGGTGGTTCCGAATTAGTAAAACCTTTAGACTCAACGCGTTTTATGACGGGCGTCATAGTCTAAATTCTAATAGTCGTTTTTATAATTTCCGATCATCAAAATAAATTAGTTAGTCGATACGAGTGCCGAAGTTTCAATAATTCTTCCAATAAGTTCACAAGTAATTAAACCAGTAGAATCTAAATTGTTTGCAGCAAATTCATCAATCATCGTTTGGCCAAAAAAATTTAACTCCTTGATCTAGATTTTCGAAGACCATTCAACTGGAAATTCGTAGTAGCTAAAGCCGACAGATGTATTTTAGGTACCGACATTTTGGTGGTTGATGTTAAACGCAAAACGTTAATTGATATTTGTACTAACTTTACTACTATTTGTACAACTACTCTACATTGAAACTACAGGTTAGCCGTGAAAAGTTCGAAGACTAAGTATAGATAAATTGGTCATAGCCAAAACGGAAATTGAGACATGGTTAGCGCAAGGCACCTGTCGTCCATCTAAAAGCAATTGGGCCAGTCCTCTGCACATATGACACCCAAAAAAGATTTCGATTATGCGACGATTACAGTGCATTAAATACATTGACAAAACCAGATCGGCATCCAATATCATTTGTTGCGGGTTTTACTCATTAGCTCAAAGTGGCAATTACTAAACTAAGTGTGTTTCCGGAGGATTGAATGGGTAAAATGAGGTGCCTTAGAAAAACAAAGCCCGTAGGAATTAAAAATTTCATAATTAGATTTTAGCTGCCTCTCCAATACGTAAGACGTATAATTACTTATGTTGGAAAGTTATAATTTATCAATTTTATGTGGTATTAACAATTACCTTTGTGGTATGTGCATTTAGTTTGATACGGTGGCTGCATAAACGAAGTGCGTGGTCGCCTTATAGGATGAGTTTTTACCAAGTACACACCCACATGAAATTAACTAATCAGCAACGCTGAATTTCGTATGTTTATTTTATTTATTTTTATTTTATTTTATTTATTTCTATTCAACTTTACACAGATTAAAATATAATTATTTCGACTTCATAAAAATTATATTGACTTTTTGGTTATGAAAAACACGATGTGTATATGGAGAGAAAAGCGACAAAAAGGAATTTTTTGTTTTTTATTATAAGTATTTTTCTTGCGTGTCGCCTTCTCTTTTTTTCGATGTTATTTTTTACTGACATCTCGCGGCGAAGTAGAGAGGCGCCCACTTTTCGTACTGATGCTAGATGTCTCTATTAGCGAATTTTTTAATCGATCTTACCGGTAACATGTGAACACCATATCTTTTACCCATAGGCTATTATAATATATTCAGAGGCACCTAACTAACCCCTAGCGGTTAGTTTGTATACTGCTGCGGTAATTTTTTGGGGTGTTTCTTTAAATTTAAGTTTCTGCTCTAATTTTTTATTGGTTTTGTAGGCTGTCGTGTATCCGAATTTTAACTTCAATTGAGCATTTTTATACAGAATATTTTCGCGGTTTGTTTCAACCAAACGTTTTAAAATTTGATTATAGCGTTTTTGTTGTTTTGTACTGTAGTCAGTGCAAAATACTTGGTATCGCATTTGCGATATCCCGCATTGTAGTGAAGTAATACGATCGTCAAAAATCTGCTATCAGGGCAGGTATATGTATTTGAACATATTTGTAAGAGATACCCGCTACAATTTCCTAAATAAGATTTGATTCGTAATCGGCACACTAAATAATTATATTCCAGAATTGTACAAATTGTACAAAAAGTAACTAATATCCACAATATCACATTTTCAGAAACTCAAATCCAAATCAAAATTATTTTACGAACAGATGGAGGTTACAAAGTTAGTTAAAATTTCAGTGAAAATTCGACTTATACTACAGACACATTACTAGTTTCGTAACCATAATTTCGGGATCATGATTTCCTAAATGAGTACACAAGACACACTACAATTTCTTTTGTGTTCTCATTTGGTTTTAAATAGTAATGGAGTAGGTGTTGACAAAAAATGTCAAGATTGACATTTAATTAACTTTTAAATTGTCAGAAATAACTTGTATATTGACAGAACAGAAAAAAATGCTCCCGCCAACTAAATATCAAAAACAAACAGAAAATTCAAAGGAAACTAGATCTGTTTTTGGTAAACTATTAGTGTCAGGAATCTCCATTTTTGATGCATTTGTCGTTGTGATCACTAAAATGCATCGAAATGAGAAAGAATGTGTCATTTCGAAACTGAGTTCAAATTTAGTTTGAAACTATAGCTGTGTTTCTTATTTACGATCTAATCGATCTGATCGATCTGAGTACTAAAAAGTTGTTTCTTATTTCAGCTCAGATCGATCTGATCAATCTTGTTGCTGTTTCTTATATTTCTTCAGATTGATTAGATCGATTTTTTTGATTTGTAAAAATATTCCGATTTCTCAGATTAATTTTAGTTTCACGTAATTCAAATTCAAATCTATATTGTAATTCTCATCATTTTTGTTTGTTTTTGCAAATGTTATTAAAATAGAAAGAGAAAGAATTTTTAATTATTATTTTATATTGGTTTTATTAAACAATGAAATAGTTATTTTATACAACCATATTTTTTTATGGAATATTTGCAAGAAGTTGTACAATTTCACATTCGTGATGCAATTTCTTCAAAGTAATTTAGCACGTTAATATTCCCTTTGTGTTCGTATTCGGTTGTTCGTAATATTCCCTTCGTATTCGTAATTTGAATCCAACTAATAAGTAGCTATTACGAATTTATTTGTATTAATCTTGTATTTTTTGACAGTTCGATGACAGTTGATAAATTTTTTGATCTACGAAATCTGAAACCTGTTTCTTTTTTCAGATCGACCAGATCGATCTACTTTCAGATTTCAAAATCTGCTCGATCTACGGATTTAAATAAGAAACACAGCTTATGGTTAAACATGACACATTAGTACGAAACCATTATTACGAAACTAATGCTATAGACAGACTACTGGTTTCATAACTATAGTTTCGATTTAAACATGATTTCGTTGTAATGTGTCATGCCTAACCATGATTTACAACTAGGTTTATACATAGTTTCGGAATGAGATATTTTTTCTCATCTCGACGCATTTTTCTGCTCCCCACGCCGAATACATCAAAAATGGAGATGCCGGGCACTAACAGTTTACCAGGAAAATCTAGTTTCCTTTGATTTTTCTATTTGTTATTGAGATATTTAGTTGGCGGGAACAATTTTTTTCTATTCTGTCAATACAAAAGTCATTCCTGACAATTTAAAAGTCAATTAATTGTCAATCTTGACGTTTTTATCAAGGCCTACTCAATTACTATTTAAACCCAAATGAGAAGACAAATGAAATTGTAGTGTGTCTTGCGTTCTCATTTCGTCGTCAATCATGATCCCGAAATCATGGTCACGAAACTGGTAATGTGTCTGTAGTATAACACTGTATCTATGACATATGACATTAGAAAATAACTATAGTTCACTATAGTTCAATATTTCGTCACATAATCCTCAGCAAATTTTAATATTTCATATTTTATTACGATTGAATGACTGCGAATACAACGTGTTATGCTCAGTCGAATTAATCTCGCTTCCTATTTAGCTAGATAACACACCGTGCACTCATATACGTACGTGTTATGTAAACTGAAATCCACAAATTTGCATGAATATTAATAATAAAATTCGTAATTTAAAATTCGTGTACAAATTATTAAATTGCATTATATTTATATCCATATGTTGTTACGTATTTATCCTGTACATAGATGTATATTTAATATTTTAATTAAAACAAAACAATATTAATAAATAATTTTCTATTTCCACTATTTTTTATGGTGCTACATATAGGAGGAAAATCCCAGAGACTGGATAATGGATTTACAGGATCTAAACTAAATAGCAAAAACAACAAAAATAACAACAATTTTACAATAACAAAAAAATCTCGTTTCTATTAAAAAAAATATTTAAAAAAAAACCAACATGTAAATTGTTTTTATTTTATTTATGTAAATTAATAGTTTTTATTATTTATATTATATAGATTTTTATAGTATTACATTTTTTATTATTACATATATATTTTAATTTGTATACCAAAATGAACAATAATAAAATAAAGTAAAAAAAACGTTTAAATAATGTTGAATTCTCAAAGACTGTAAAAAGTGTTAAACAAAAACTCATAAAATAGCATAATACATAATTTTTTTTACCAGCACAACAAATAATTTACATAAAATAAAATAACATATTATATAAATTATTTATTAAAAATATTATTTTATAAAATAATTTTTTTGTTTTAGAAAATTTATAGTAATATTAAATTTCCTACTAGTAAACTAAGTTTTAATTAAATTATAAAATTATTTTTTATAAAAAAAAAAGTTAAAATTGTTTTCACAAAAAAATTAGCCACTAAACTAAATATAAATGTTTTAATTAATTTATATTTAATTGTTTTGCAATTACATATACAGAAATAATTATTTAATTGCTATTGTGTATAAATAAATTTTTTGTATCAATTTATTTAAAAAATTAAAACATCTTGTTAAATAAAAAATAATTTAATACAAAACGGATTTATTTTGAATTTTGGGGTTCGAGGCAGTCTTGAGGAACTGAAAGATGGAGCTTTAAAATCAGTAAGTTACTTTTAAGAAACAATTAATTTACATAAATTTAAAAAGCTTTAGCGACTGGGAGAAAGGGAGGGAGGTGAATTACCACTCCTTAAGTATTTGTTAAAAATTTCGGGCGTTTTATACGGGTTCGTACTCGATTTTGCAAATAAAACACTAAGTGATTTGAGGTTTAAATTTAATTTACCTTTAATTTCTGCTGCAATACAGTAAAGGAGTGAAATTATCGTTTACTGCTCACTAATTCAATTTTACTAACTGTTCACTTTTAGTGTTCACTACTTTTCGAACTGTTTACTTTATCTTTTTTATTTGCACTATTTCACTTGTTAAATTACAACTATTGTCTGCGTCCCAAATTGCTCGCGCTTATTTGCGGTTTTCCAATAAGAAGTTTCATTTTGATATTAAAAAAACGAGTATTTTTTAAGAGAAATCAATGAATCTTTATTTCATTGTAAAGAAGAAGGTATGCCATTAACATTTGAAAACTATAGCAGCCAAATGGCTTCCACGGCTACGCTTGCAGCATCATATCCTTTTCATGAAATTGTCCATGGCCAATTCGCACATTTGCGGCTGTATGTCCTCGATAACTTCACGAATTCCATCTTTAAGGTCTTGAATCGATTGTGGAGCATTGGTATAGACCTTATTTTTCACGTGGCTCCAAAGCAAATACTCTAAAGGTGTTAAGTCACAAGATCTCGGTGACCAATTGTGATCACCTCTTCGAGAAATAACATGGTCAGGAAACTTTTCTTGCAAAATTGCGATTGTTTCGTTGCATCGTGTGGCACGTAGCGCCGTCTTACTGAAAATAAACGTCGTCCACATCAATATCTTCCAATTCCGGCCATAAAAAATCATTAATCATAGCTAGGTAGCGCAATTCGTTTACCGTAACAGCCTCATTTTCGAATAAGTAAGGTCCAATCACACCGCCAGGCCAAAAACCGCACCAAACAGCGACACGTCGAGGATGGAGAGGCTTTTCAACAATCATTCTTGGATTTTCTGAGCTCCAAATGCGACAATTCTGCTTATTAACGTAGCCTGCGAGGTGAAAATGGGCCTCATCACTGAAAATGATTTTTCGATGAAAATCTGAATCATTTTGATGCATTTGAAGGACCCAATCAGCGAAGATACGACGTTTATGATGATCGACCGGCTTAAGTTCTTGTGTTAACTGAACTTTAAAGATCTAAGTCTTTACGCAAAATACGGTGTAATGTCGTTTGTGGAATGTCTAATTTCAAAGAGTGACGAGAAATCGACACACCTGGGGTTTCTTCAACACTACGGACTACAGCAGCACACGGTTCCGATTCTCTTTTTCCACCAGTTTCATTATTGCCGGCCGAGAAGGTGCTTCACGACGACCCAAAAGCTTAATGAGATTATTGATTTGAAAAAATCAATAACGGAACAATCACAACAAAACCATTACAATAAAACAACAACAACAACGTAACTATATTTTGTAAGCCTGGAATTCTGGTTCGAAGCCAGCAACGTTACCACGTATAATAATAAGTATTGTCCGGTAATGGCACAAATTCCGCAAGGACTGTGTACATGACATAGCGAGTTACTTCGGAAAAGTATACCATGGTATCACACAAAATGTATTAAAACAACAACAAAGTTAAAACAATTTCAACTCGAGTTCGGAACTAGTACGCGTGATATAAAGCATTTTACGTAATTTGATTGGTTTTGAGTTCGTTAGCGAGTATGAAACTATTTATTTCCGATGTCATGTACGCGACTTAAGCGATCTGGGAGCTGTACATACGGAAAACGGTCAAATTCCAGAAAAAGGAAAGTACGAGCGCAAAAAGTCAGTGATAGTGTCGGATTCGCAGTAAAAACGATTCCAAGAAGCGATTAACGATGTACAACTTGGAGATGCAAAACCTATCCAGTTGTATCACAAATTAAAAAATTTGGAATCCGATTCGTTAACGGAAACTGCACTCATCGATCTCTGGGCTGCACGCCTATCTGAAATGGCGCACGCTGCAGTAATTCAAATGAAACCAATAAAGGATCGATTGGTTGAATTAATTCGATTACGTACAATCGGCGATCCCAATATTTGCCAAACGACTTCGCAGCAACCCGCAGCATCATGTAATTCGAAATTTACTTCGGCAGCATCGTCCGACGTCAATTTACAACAAAAGTTGTCTATTCAAGTTGCTGGGGCTTAAACGAAAATTCCACAATTTCCGCGGTAGCAGTAATTCAGTGACCGTTAATAGAGCACGTGCTCCTCTTCCATTGGAAGTTTGGCACTAAATCAAATCGATGCGGCATGCCGTGTCGGATTTAGATTACGAACAACCTAAATCAAAATTCATTAGCCGACTAAAAATTTACGACAATACTACGAACGGAGCAAAAGGCACCAAAATCAAAACATTTGGAACTACGACACTAAATTTAAACCTTTTTAATCGCAGACGTATCAACTCCAATCATCAGTACACATTTCATTACAAAATACGGATTGCTACCGATTGGTAAAAAACGAATGGAGTTCGAGTTCCACCTGAACCGCAAATGTTTGGTAAAACATAAAATCAAAAATAAAAAAATCACGTATGTCATCGCTAATTGCAAGAAGTTGATGGTTATCCAAACACTGCAGTTCCTTGCAGAGTTCGTGCGTTTTGGGAGTGTGATCGGTTAAGAATTGATCGAGCTCCGTCCCAGGTAGCCCTATTCCAGAATTTCTTCCCAAAATCGCTTAAGAATGCCATTTCCATCCAGCATACTCAACCCCAGCATAATCGATTAAGAATTGATCAAGTTCCGTCCCAGGTGGCCATATTCCAGAACTTCTTCCCAAAATCATTTAAGGATCCCATTTCCATCCAACATACCAAATCCCAACAAAATCGGCTAAGAAATGCCTGAGTTCCGCCCCAGATTAAATTCAATCGAATAGATTAAATTTAAAAACATTCGGATTTAACAGACAATCGGATTTAAAGGACTCCCCAATTAGTCCGTTAAATCGAGGTTTGCCTGTATAACATTTTACGTTAAAATGTCATGTAATCAACGCAACAATTTAACATAACAGTATTCAACGCAGCGTGTAACATGAACCCAAAACTAGTCCCCTAAATGTATTGCCAAACATAAAAAATAATCAACCCGCCGCGCGTCACCGTCATTGAATTACGCTGGTCTACTGGAAGAGTTCAAGCAAATTGCCATGCTTCCACTACCAGGAAGAGAAATTTCTACTACTGTAGCGGCAGCACCACTACATCTAATTACTACGACAGGACATCCTGTATACGCTCGACCTCGATGATTGGATCTCGATAAACTCGAAAAAGCACGGAAGGAATTCGAATTATTGATGAAAGCCGGAATTTGTCGACTATCAAGCAGTAGTTGGCCAAGCCCGCTTCGCGTGGTGAAGAAGCTCGATGGATTATGGCGCCCGTGCGGTGTTTATCGCGCTTTAAATGCTATCACAGTTCCGGATCGCTACCCAATTCTGTGATTTCGTTGGTAATTTGCAAAGAAAGGCCATTTTTTCAAAGATCAACTTGCAAAAACCTTTCCACCGCAGAACGAAACATTGAAAAAATGGCTATTACGACGTCGTTCGGACTTTTAGAGTTTAAGTTTATAATGTTTGGCACGAAGTTAGCCGTGATCCGAGTTTGTGTTTGCGTATACATCGACGATTTGCGAATCGTTTCGAAACAGTACGATTTAACGATAAATGTTGTCAAATGCGAATTTAGCTGGCAGGAGATTCATTTCCTTGGACATTGCGTTTCATCCGAAGGACTTTTGTCGTTGTCCGACAAAATCGAAGCCACCAAATCATTCCCACTTCCGACAATGGTAAATCAACTAAAAAGTTTTTTGGCGACAATCAACTATTATCACAAGCTTTTACCAAAAGCCGCATGGGAACTCAAGTCAAATTACTGGAAATGATTCCTGGAAATAAGAAGAACAATCGGACGCTGTTTACATGAACAAACGAAGCGAGAAATGTATTTGATACGTGTAAACTTGATTTGCGCAACGTCGCTATACTCGCTCATCCATCAAAAACGGCAGACCTTTCGCTGTATGTCGACGCTTCCGATATCGCGGCTGGTGTAGTACTTCATCAAGTCGTTGACAACGGACTTCAACCGTTAGGTTTTTTCTCAAAAAAAAATTGATAAACTTCGATACAGCACGCATGATCGTGAGCTCACAGCAATGTATTATGCCGTTAAACATTTCAAACTCATGCTGCAGGGAGGAAGTTGTCACATCCACACCGATCATAAACCGCTTACATTTGCTTTCGCACGGACCCTCGAAAATGCAAACGATCGTCAAACGAGGCAACTCGATTACATCGGACAGAAAACCACCGACGTCCGGCACGTTAAGGGAGCTGAAAACATAACAGCTGATCTTTTACCACGCATAGAAAGTATCCACTCGAGTGTGGAAATCAGGTACGAGAAATTGGCGGATGACCAGAGAAACGATGCAGAATTAAAATCTCTACTGGCGGAAGGTAATAATATTTCGATAAAATTAAAACTTTTTACTGTTCCAGGCAGTTCGAAACGAGTATATTGCGATTACTCCACAAGTGACATTCATCCATTCGTAACGCAAAAATTTCGAAATGTTCATTCAGGCAATTCATGACACATGCATTCGGAACTGGAGAGATTCCACGAGATTAATGTAGATCTAGTGGGACCGCTTCCACCATACGAAGGAAATCGCTACTGTTTGACGATAATAGATCGTTTCACACGTTGACCAGAAGCGATTCCAATTCCCGATATGTCCACACCAACAGTCGCAAGTGCTCTCATTTCGAAGGTGGTTAGCAAAATTTGGTGTGCCAAAAGCAATCAACATCGACCAAGGTATTCAGTTTGAGTCCCCTCATTTTGAGTCATCCAAAGGCAAATGGCCTCATCGAGAGATGGTACCACATGCTGCAGGCAGCAATTCTCTGCCACAACACCGAGAAATTGACGGCACATTTACCAACAATTCTCCGCGGCCTTCGATCAACGTATAAAGAGGATTTAAATGTAACACCGGAGGAACTCGTTTTCGGTACAATGCTTCGCATTCTAAATGAATTTTTCGACAAGCAGCCATCAAAGAAGACAGAGTCACAAGCAGCCATCGACCTGAGAAATGCAATGAGCAATATTCGCCCAACAACAACGGCAGTCCAAAAGAATTCGTGCATGGAGATTTCCATACAGCAACCCACGTATTTCTGCGAGACGATTCGGTTCGCCCGAACGCATCAGTACAATGGACCATTCGGGGTGCTCGCACGAACGCCAAAATATTTTCGCGTGCGACTGCCTAAGCACGAAGTGAACATTACAATTGATCATCTTAAGCCAGCGAATCTGCCCACAAGCAATGGCACCGACAGATCCAATTCTAGCAACGAAGGTAGGACCGACAACAAACAAACCGGCTACTATTACTACGGTACCAGAATCGAAAAAAGTCACCGACATGACCCCTCAATTTCCAGGCAAACAGTCTAGACAGGTTATTTATTTATCGCCCAGAATTTTTACAATTCATCCAATGACTTCGAAAAGCGCTCTATATCAACAGATTGAATGCAGACATGGCGTCTAGATCTATTAGAGAAAAGTGCGTACAAGAAAATTTTCTTTAAAGGATCTATCCATTAGGTTCTTTTTAAAATTAAGTAAGAACAGACTTATAAACGGGAAGTTTAGCAAGATCTTAGGCCTTGGATTTGCATCTTTAGGGATACATCTTCCCGTACGAGGGCAAGAAGGTTTCATTCCGTTCAAATATAGCTTTCATATTTTAGGGAGCAAACTATTACATAAGTGAGTATGATTGTGTAGCGGCTCAAACAGCAAAATCCTTTTCACTTCGTGGCACTCCTCGTAGCAAAACTATTTATACACCGCGCCGCTTAATTACGAGGCATTAGCTCGTTTTGCTGAATAGAGCTATTTCGCCACCTACAAATTACATTCGCGATTCTCGATAGTTATCGATATTCGAGAGATATCGAGAATTACAATAAACGAATAGAAACAACCCGCTATAACTATAACGTCGTTTTTTATTAAAATAAAACACATTTGCTTGATTAGAAAATGAAAAAATAATTTTTTGAAAGTATGTCCCATATTCATCTACAACTTCGCCCCACCTTTCAGGCCATTTACGGATTCCCTCTCTGAAGAAATCCTAGTCTTTGGAGGCGATCCAATCAGTAAGCCAATTTTCGATCACAGCGCGAGAACTGAACGCTGTGAATACAGCGGTGGCGTAGAACTTCCCAGTCTTGCGTTTGGGATTCTTATAATAAATTCATTTTTCATCTCCAGTAACTATTCGATGCAAAAAACCATTTCTTTGTTGTTTTTGAAGCACTGTTTCACAAATTGTTTCTCGACGTTCGAGGTCTCTTTCTTTTAATTCATATTAATACCCCAATTCATATTAACAGCTTCTAGCTTTTTCAACCATTCCGATTGTTTGTGAACGTTTTGCAACAGTTCATCGACCAAAATTAATGCTACAAAAACGTTTCCAATTCAACATCTACAAATTTTTTGGGTGGTTTTCCATGCTCTTTATCTCTAATGCCAAAATCATCATTTTTAAATCGTCGAAACCATTTTTTGCACGTTGTAATCGATGGAGCATGCTCACCGTAAATTTAAACAATGTTTCCGCTGCACTTTTCTTTGCAATAAAATAATGTAAACTTCCCGCAAACGATGTTTATTTAGAATAAAATTCGACATTTTCAAAGAGTTAAAAATATTAGTTGTTTACACTTCAACCAAATGTCGCATACTGCGTTTGACAGCTGACATCAAGTACTACGGATTCACACACCCAATACATAAATAAATCTCATATTACATGGTTTCTTGGCTTTATTGACAGGATTTTTTTGTTTATTTCCACAGCCCTAACTGACTGTTCCATCTTGTTTGCATTTTCAAAATATCTCAATTTTGGGTTTATCTGCATTAAAGAACAGGAAGTAATGATGGTCAGAGAAGAGAGAGAGAGAGTTATATCATCTAAGATCTTCCCGCGTAAGACCTTCTCAATTAAACCAAGCGAGACAAGTGTACAAGTGTATTATAATAATAATATGATAGTCCTGTTACCCACATCTTATAAGACTTCGTTGGAAGCGAATAAATAATCTCGTGCGTTTGCTTCACATCTCGCAATGATCGGGAATCATTAACGGCGCCAACCGGAGTGCAGTAGAGATTAAGTCCCTTGATTTTATGTCTAAGACAGAAATTTTTCTTTATATTTAGTTCGTTATAAAAATCCTCAACCTAACTCTCCCATACGCCCGTGAAGTATTGTAGCCAGTTACCAGTTATTTGCTTAGGCTGACTATGTAGGGGTTTAGTGGATATGCTCCTTCATGGTTCATCAACACACAACGCGGTGGCCTATTATGAAATTTTTTTCGATTTCGACCGCAAATATTCCTATTATGAAACTTTTTTTTGGTCGTAAAATTCAAGACAATAAAGTTTGCTATTTTGTGTTGTTTTAACTAAAATTCCAACCATCAACAAGTTTTTCAGGTGGACCGACTCAATTTAATTGGTTTATAATTTCACTCCACAAATGTTGGGTAGTCTCTTTGAAGTGAGGCGCATTTGAAATTATTGTCCATAAAAGAAATTAAAATGTCAAATTGGCGACCAATTGGTAAATGACCTACAAAACACACAGTCAAATAAGCTTCAAATGCATAAAACTATTCAATTTTTATAAAATAATTCAGTAACTTACATTTTAAAAAGTAATTGAACCATTTAGTTCAATAAAATAAAATAATACGTATACTGTATTGTTTTCGTAAATACGATATTCGTCACCTATAGAGCAGTCGAATATTGACATTTGTTTATGATAGGGCGAGGCGGATTATACGATTTTCAAATTTTACGAAAAGAAAAAAATTTCAGGTTGGTTACTAAGAAATTTTTTCGATTTCGTAAAATACGAAATCGTAAATTCTATCCATCGCGAATATTCCTATTGTTTTTGTGTTGTCTTAGCTAAAATTTCAAAAATCAACAGATTTTTCAGATGGGCCGACTGAATTTAATTCGTTTGTAATTTCACTCCACAAATGTTGGGTAGTCCCTTTATATTGAAACGCATTTAAAAAATGTTTGACTATGCCAACATTTTTCCCATAAAAGAAATAAAAATGTCAAATTGGCGACCATTGGTGATTGACCTACAAAAAACACAATAATAAAGTTTCATATAAATTAAACTAAAATAATTGAGTAACTTACGTTTTAAAAAGTAATTAAAGTATTTTATTTTAATAAAAAACATAATAAGTATACCACTATTGTTTTCATAAATACGATGTTCGTCACCTATGCTCTAGAGCAGTCGAATTTTCACATTTGATTTTCGTAAAATTCGAATTTCGAAAAAATTTCATAATAGCCCCCAGAATAGGATTATTCGCGGCGAGGTTAATATGCTCGGAGTATTTTCATCAGACTTTACGGTAAACAATTAGATTATAATTTGTAAACAAATACTATTGAACATTTTGTTTGTTTCGAATATCTGCGTAATCCATTGCTTCAGTATAAATAAAAACTAGTTTTACTTTTAACAATATTTATTAATTCTTCCTTATAGTGATAATAAATTTGAATATTTGATTTTTAAAAGGATCGATTTCGGATATATTCCTTCGTCAGTTCCTTCTATTCAACAGAATAGTTATTTTATAAAAACTGCAAAAATTAAAGAAGGAATACATCAGAAATCGATCTTTTTAAAAATCAAGTATTCAAATTTATTACCTAAAGTGGTAGGAAGGATTAATAAATATTGTTAAAAGTACATAAAATAAAACTAGTTTTTATTTATAATTAATTTAAGTGATAAAAGTACACAAACGTGAATAACATGATTAATCATGAAACAAACATTGCGTCATCCTATAGTACTTACATGAAGATGACGAAAAAAAAGAAAACATTTTCGTTACTGACTTTATCGAGTCTTGAATAAACATCACAGTTTTGCACGAAGCTGTCTTCTCTAGCCAAACACTTTTAACTCAATAACTTTATATTGCTATATTTAAACGATCAAATAAATATTTTTAAAAAAAGCAAAGGAATAAAGAAGCATTAATAAATTTATCAAATAAGATTTTATTAATAGTACTTTTTTTTAGTTTAACAAATATTAAATTATAATCACAACATCTGAAAGAAAAACACAGAAACGATATATAAACTACATCTTTTTAATAAAATCATCAATCTTATTATACATATTTGTAATATTATATTTTACTTGTACTTGTATGCTAAAAAATACATGATACTTTATTTTCTTAATTTATTATTCTTAAGAGCATTTGCAATTATTTTTATATATATATAATCTTAAACTCTCATTAAATAGAATATATAATATAATTTTAAAATTTACTTGCCTTGCATTTTTACTATAGAAATTATAAAATATTATATTTTATATTAAATAAATTTAAGCAAAAAAAATAATATGTATAAGAATAAAATATAAATTTAATTTGTAATGTTTCCGACGTTTATTATTAATTTTAATTAATACATTTTAAATATGTACGAAATTACATTAAGTTTTGTTTATATATATTTTTGATAAAATTTAGAACATGAATTTTTTTAAAAATTATTCTCTATTTATCAGTTATTTATAATGAATGATGGTTTATTTGGTCTTTAAAATTTTGTTTATGCACTTTAGCCCTTTTTAAAATCAACATTATTATAATATATAGCGACAAATAATTAATAATATAATAGTTTACAATTATTCGAAAATTTAATTTAAACTTTTTTAGTACAAAATAGATTTTTTTTTTATATATATATATAAATAAATATTAATGATTTCGAAAGTTAATTTTTTTTATTTACAAAATACCAATTAGTGACGAATGTCTACTCATTTTTTTTTCTTTTCTAAATTATTTAATAACATTATGATGAAATGGCAAATTTTCTAATTTTATTAAATATATATTTATATAGCAAAAATATAATTTTACACATTTTGTAACCGATACTTCTATTTATTTAGAAACGATTTCACATAATAGTTTGAATGCACGAATATATCATCTCTATATTAAATATTATTGTTATGTATTATTAAAATTCTTTGAACAATTCCAAAACTCACTTAAAATTATGTAAGGTAAATAATTTCTTTGCTTTTAAAAAATTGAAATACATACGAACTTATGTTATATATTTTATTCACAGTCAACAAAAAGTTTAAAATTAAAAAAATTAAAATTTAAATAAAATAAAATTAAAGTAATTTTCAACTGGCTGTTGCTTTGGCCAGTTTGTTTTTCTCGCGCTCGCGCCTCCTTAACTTCTTGCGACGCCTGTCAATACTCGCCAGCTCAGCTTTCACCATATTGTAAGTCTTCCGTACCTCTTGGATTTTCTTTTTGATTATATTAATTCTCTGTGCACTTGATAGGGTTATATCTGGAAAAATTATGCAAACATAAACGGTTAAATTAAGCGGCCAGGACTATTGTACCCAAATTTTAGTTTTAAATAATGCTAAAGATTAGAAAAATATTAACTAAATAGTCATAAACTTTGAGGTTAGTTTTATTACATTAACAATAATCTTTTTTGTCATTGTGACTCACGGCATTGTCAAGATGTCAAACCTTTGCTCTTCAAAACAGAACCTTGCTCAGGAATGGATCAATACCACCTCGAATGCAGCTCCCCTGATTGGACTGCTCATGCTTCCGATAGCCGAGGCTTTTTCGGTATCACGCGCGATTTCATTCATAAAGAGACATGAATTCAAGCGATTCTTTTTTTCTTTGGGGATGGTGTGGTGGTTTTCTTGTTTAGGCGAAGTTTATGAACTGCCGTTCGAGCTTCCGCTATTTCGAATTTCAACATCTTTCTTTTATCGATTTATCCCGAAAGGCTTCGCGGCTCAATGATTTTCTCATGATGTATATATCCCAAGATCATTTCCGATCTCTTATTTATTAAAGTTGCACGCGTCTACGATGTTCGGACAAGTATCCTCGCTATTTCCGAAAATGGAAAAAAGCATCACCAACACAATCCTCCAAAAAACAAGACCTGTGATCTAATCATACTCGATCGTATCTCATTAGCTGGGGAGAAACTACTGATATGATTTATCCAAGATAAATGTAGGCCAAATCAATTCCGCGTGATCAATGATTTTGGAAGATGACATTTGGAGGTGTCTAGGAAATCTTGCCATCCGGGATGTCATAATTAAACACATCCGTTATCTTTATACTGATGCCATCTGCAGAACTTGGTTAAAACGACAAAAAAACATGCCCGCGTCTTTTCATGCTGACGAGGTTTATTTCATAGCACACAAATATGCCGCCATTACAGAAAAACTAAACTAGACTACTGTCTTTCCTCGTAAAAGCGACCTAGGCGTCAAAATTTGAGACCAATTTTATTATTTTTTCATTTGTGATTTTTGAATTAAATTTTAAAGAGGTATTGGATTCTAGTTCGCCGACCAAATGGTGAGTTATTATGATGGGGACTTTTTCATAGAAGACATAAAATAATTTCAGTACTTGCTTTATCAAACACAAGGGTCAGCCTAAAGTCCTGCATCGGATAGTAATACACGCAGATAACATCTGGAACGTATATCAAAATCGACGAAAATTACATAGATTTTAATTATTTTATGAACAAATGTATTCGCGCGCAGGGATCTAAATTTTTTTACACATTTCTAATTGAACAGAAAGCCGAGGCGTTTTATTTGAAGGGGTGTTATATTTGAAATTTTCTTGCGTCATTTACGAGGGAAGACGCTAAAAAGGTTGGGTTAAAAATCAACGTAAGCAAACAATAAATCGCGAATTAGTACGAAAAAAAGCTGTCAGGTGTACAACTCCATGTCTTTAATACAAGCGTGAAATCACTTCTCCTGCAATTTTGTTTGTTGACGTATCCATTTAGCCAAAAATGAGCTTCATCGCTGAACACAATTTTTCGATAAAAAAAACGGATTAATTTCGAGCTGTTCTAACGCCCATAAACCAAATCGATGACACAAAGGAAGGTCAACCGGCTTCAATTCTTGAACAAGCTGTATTATACCTTCAAACTAAGATCTCTCTTCAAAATACGCCACAATGTGCCATATGAGACCCAGAGCTTGAGAACGGCGACGAATTGATTGATTGCGGTCTTCACGTACACTTTCAGCTACAGTAGCAATATTCACATTAGGTCGACTTGTACGCACTCTAGTCGGTTGATGAATATCCAATAATGAAATAGTGGTTCGAAATTTATTGATTGTTTCGCGAATAGTGCGTTCAGTTAGACGATTATGGAAAGAGATTGAATCAAAAATCCGACAAAGATAGACTATTTTTATTTTATAGCGAAATTTTAAGTGGAATATTTGACAACTACGAAATTATAACCAAAATTAGTCAAAAAATGAAAATTATTGTTAAATCAATTTTATTTATGCCTCTAAAATATTAAAACATCTAAATATTATTTGTGGGCATCATTTTATTACGTTTTTTAATTATTTCCTTTCAATAATTAAAAACTAAGAAAACGCCTTCATATAAAAAAGTTAGAGGAAAATTTGACCGCGTTTGTAACATAACCTAAATAATGGGGTCGATTCCGGGATCGAAAATTGTATGTCATGTTATTTTATTTCCCTGTTTCCTATTGCAATTTGTATTGAAAAAACAAAAATAACATAACATAAAATTTTAGATCCCGGAATCGACCCCAATATCTCATTATTAAAATTATGTAATACAGAGTAAATAATAAAAATTGTAAAACATTTTAATTTGGGCATTAATATAAATTTATCATGAAAACGCGATTTATATTACACTCCACCAAACATAAAATGTATGAGCCAAGTGCTCAACATAAAATAGTAAAATACTAAAAATTGGCTGAGAGTGGGGGGTATTTTTCATTTTGGTTGCCATTTTTTATTTATATTTATGGCAACCAAATCGCTACAACAACAACAAAAAAATAAGATAAAAATTTTACTTTTGCGCCGCTCACACACATAGGTATTTTTGATTGCATCTCTTTCTGATTTTCTGCTTTAAAAAAAACCGCAATAATGGAATTCCGCCTTAAACCATATGAGGACTGCGACATTTCAAAATTATACCGTTTCTACTATCTAGAAGTTGCTACATTTTGAAGTAGGAAGATTCTTGGAAATGTTTCTTAATATGATAATTTAAAATGAAAGAAAATAACCAACGTTGTCGAATGCTGTATCCGCTTTAAGAATAATATTCAGTTTTCAACGAATAGTAAGCGAATAATGAAAAACAAAGAGATTGATGTTTTGAATAGATCAGAAATTATATTTTTCAGCTGTCTGCTCCTTGCTAAACGAATAGTTGGCGAATACTTTATAAATTTGTATTTTAGGTTGTGTGCCAAACTTAAGGTAAAAGGTAATTTTAAGTAAATTTTTCGGTAAATTCTATTATTTTTCAAAAACTCTATGGCAAACTGATCAAAAAATCTGTCCTAAAACCGGTTTTTACCGTAGTAAATGATTTACCTTAAGTTTGGCACGCCTTAATTTTTTACTTGTGGCAATTGATTTTACTATCCAATTGTGTTTTAGTTTGCGAGAACTAAAACCAAAATTTTATTCTCATCTTTTGTTTTACTTTTCATATTTGTTTGAATACAGTGACTACAGTGAGAATAGAGAATACATTTTTTTGTTTTCTATTCTATGCAAGATGAATATATTCAGTAAAATGTTGCTTTCTATTCACTATTCGAGACGATCAGTAGTAAAAATTATTTGTTCGATCAGAAAAGAAAGAATAATATATTTTGTAGAGCGAATTTTAGAACCCTGAAATAAAACTTTAACCTTTTTTAATTTAAAACTTTAAATAAAATTAAACACAGCTAAACTAGCATGAGGCATAAATGTCAAAATTTATAATTATTCAAGTTTATTGAAGTGGATTTTTCTATCTACTCGAGTATATACTCCTGATTATCACCTAACAAGTCGAAATCGATCGAGTGATTTTTTAAACTTTTTGAACAAATTTTTTAATTAAAATATTCAAAAATATAATTTTGCGAAATAAAAAACAAGTATTTAATAAAATGTGTTTATTAAGTATAAGTGTGTTTCGAAAAGTGCCTACGGCAAATAGCGTAAAAAAAATGAATGCTATAAAATTTTAGATAAAGCTTAATTGTTTAAAGATTTATCCCTTTTCTGGCCTTTTAGAACACGTTAAATAAGTGAACAAGTAATAAATTAATACGCCTAATATCCCCATCCTGAAGCACAGTCATTGACTGAAAAATGATCTTAGGTAACACTTTTTGTCTTTGTTTTGAGTTTAGTCTTAATTGTGAGACTTTTCGTATTCTGCGCGTAGTCTGTGGCCAATAGTGGTCTTATTGGTAATTTGTAATGTGGAAAGAGCAGTCTATATACTATTTCCAAAAACTTATAAAAATCATAAATTTACTTACCAAATTCAACAAGGAAATTATACTGGCATGGTTTTGGCGACCGTCTTGGATTTCGCTGCTGCAATGCTGAGACATCAAAATTATTATCTTCACTATCTGATCCTGAAAATACAACAGAAAAATATGTTTATAACATTTTACCACATTTTATTTAATGAAAAGCAAATTCAGATCTCCTAACATATTTGCATCGAAAATTTAAGGTTTAATCATTGAAACAACAATAAATATACGTAATGTTCCGTTCAACTTCTACATCAACGGTACCATGGCAACAATTTGATCTAACTAAGGGAACTAGGTCCTAGATTCGTACCTCTTCATCGTCTGCTCTGTGTCATTCGACGAAGAATTAGGCGACACAGACGAAATTCTGTTTACCACCAAATCATCGCCTTTTTATCAGGTTTCAGCAAGCGGTACATCACCAGTGCGTGAGTCAGACGCGCTTCCCTAATATCAACTCTCACAAAAAATATAAAAATTACAACCCCAGATAAATTACAACCCCCTATAAAAATGGGAACAACAAATATTCTAAGTCTGTTCTTTTTTAAGCTTGCGGAAGTCGTTACCAATATCTCAGTCCATTCCAACAAATTTATCGAACGAAACTTTAATGCGAAAATCGCCCGAAGTACTTAAATGATAACATTTACAACAGACCAGAAGGAGTCGCGAAAGTTGCTAAAATTTAAAATATAGTTATATCAAGTAAGGTCTTATCTCAAAAAAAAATTCACCGTTGTGTTGCAATTTCAGCAACCCGATAAGAGAATCGCCAAAATTTCGGAATAAATGGTTCAACGATCTGGTTTGCAACTCCGAAGCATTCAGAAGAATTACGAAAAAATTTCTTCTTGGGAGAAGTAAGTAAACTGAATGCTAGGTTTACGTAATTCAAGCAGACTAATTTCAAAATATTTATTAATAAATTAAGAGAAATAATTAAAAAAAAAGATAAAGAAAACCAAGAGATACGAACAATTTAACAATAAAATGTCATTTACTAGTTCTTAGTTTGTGAAGTGGTATAGAGCAGCTTCATCAAAAAAAAAACTTGCTGGCGTTATAGTCGAAACTTGTAAAACTTGTGTTTACCTCTGTAAGAGGCTCACTTTGGCCGTAATCATTTTTGTAAACAGTTGGTCGGAAAGCCGGTACATAAGTTGAACTTGACATTTAATTTATGGAACGAAGACTCTGGACATGAATTTTGTACGCTTTTTTCCCATCCCACTGAAAATTAACCGGAACGTCATAGTAGTGGTGTACGTATTGGTGTGCGTGTTTGGTTTATCTTTGTGTTTTTGACGTCATTTAAAAACACAAAATAGTATGTTAATATGTACATAATTTGTGAATTTATTAAATTTCACAATATCATTTAAATTAATAAAGTGTTCCATAGAACTCCCTATATGTCTTAATCTAATTCCTAGTAAATAAAATCTAAAAGTAAATCATTATCATTCAAAAAATTTCATAAATTCGAAAGTAAAAATAAAAAATATTTTTTATGCATTCGTCTTCCTTCCATCATTTCCATATTTCTACTAAACAAATAAAATAACATCGATCGGCACGGCACGATAATTAACAAAAAATATGAAGAGAGGGAACAAACAGAGAATAAAAATATTTTTTTCAATTTATTTATATTTCCTCAGTAGCATGATACAATAATTTTCTCTTCTTATAGATAAACCCACCATGAAACGTTCAAAAAATGAACTAAAACGGTGACCTAAAATAATTATCTTCTTATATAATATTCATAGGCTGATGACATACTAGGGCAATTTTTATGTGGTATATTTTTCGTTACTTTCCCCTTTACCAATAAAATCAAAAAATTGCGGCGCAGATAAAACCGATTTTATTGGTAAAGGGGAAAGAAACGAAAAAAATACCAGATTAAAGTTACCCTAGTGTGGATATGCACAAAACAAACGAAAATGAAAAAATATAAGGTCACCACAATTCGTATACTAGCGACAATATATTTCTAGTGAGTTTATCTGATAAAGAGAAAATTATTGTATCATGCTCAGTAGCATGTATCTTGTTCCGGCTATCACACACATTTTCTGTGAGCGCCCATTAAAGCATTAATACATTTAATAATTATTTCCATAAACCATAAATAACACATAAAAATTATAGATACATAAATGTACATATAATTAAACTAAGGAACATTAAATTTATTAAAAAACATTAATGCAATTTATTTTATTTAAACTTTATATAATATAAATGAAAATGCATAAAAAAAATTTCAATCGCAACTATTTTCTTATCATCTATCATTTATTCCACTGCTCGCGCGCAGTGGAAAAATTCTCATGAACTATTTTTTTTCAACCGATTAGTGCACAATCGAGTAAACATTTTGGCGAAAGTTCATGAGAATTTACACATACACAATGGTAGAAAATGACAGTACACATATTAAAAGTGAATATTATAACCGCAACCATACGTAAATGAAAAATGAATAGAATTTATCAACTGCTTACATCATTTATACCATTGCTCGCGAGCAGGAGAAAAATTCTCATGTTGCATCCACATGCATTTTTTTCAACCGATAATGCATATCGGGTAAACATTTCGGCGAAAGTTCATGAGAATTTGAACACACCCAAAGATAGAAAATGGCAGCACACATATTAAAATTGAATATTATACATTGTGTACGTACACAATTTCTCGTGAGAATTTCGTGAGAAAAGTGTACAAAATCCATAGCCTTGCAAGTCAATAATTGGTTAATAAAAAAAAATGTCTGCTACAACAACGCGCCGTTTAAGTGTTTGAAGTGTAATTAGAATGGAAATGAAGTTTATACTAAATTTTTCTTAAATCATTAAGACTGTGTGCCTGAGAGCGATTTTTTCGACTAAATTGCCGACTAAACAAAATTAGTATTTATGCTATTAGCCACCAGGTTTTATCATTTAGACTCCTGCTGAGGTTGCTTGACTATTTAGTTGTCATTTTCATTTTTTGTTTTTATTTTTTTTTCGAATACATTCGAGTAAAAATGTATAAAAGAAAATACTCTCATTCTTAAATTTCGATTGTAATTTATAATCAAATTCATGAATAATGCGATTTCCATATTCATATTTGTTTTATTTTTGCTATTTCCTTGATTTTAAATAATAATAAATCGGTGTTGTTGAAAACAATATGACGTAAGAAGTCATAATTTAGTGTAGTTTACAATTTAGTTTACAATCGGAGGCACAGCATATTTAAAAAATACTAGTGTCACCTTTGAAAGAATGATAAGAATCAATCATTAATTAAGTTTAGTCGGCAATTTAGTTGAAAAAATTGCTCTCAGGCACACAGTCTAAGTTATATTTTAGTAAAAACTTCATGGTGATATATACAAGAGTGAAGTTTTCTACTAAATGTTACAAAACGTTGCTTGCTATTAATTTGGATATATTCAGGGGAAAATATTTTAATTCTTTTAAAATATAAAAAAAAATTTAATTTCTTTTGTAAACATGATTTAAAAAGTTAATAAACAAATATTTAGTTATTTTAAAGAAATTAGTTAATCAAAATAAATTAGGTAAATTTATTAAATTAAAATTAAGAATTATTTGACCATAATTTATTTATTAAAAAACCTGGTTGTGTTAAGAGGACATTTTATGGTCATATAAATATTTAACATCATTACAATGCAGCTTACAATGGCACGATGAAAGGCCAAATATAGAAATTGGAAACATAGTTATGATCATATGATCAGACAAATCTACTGGCATCTCAATGGGTTCTAGGCAAAATTCATACTAGTAGCTAATTTTTTAAAATTACAGTACTAATAATTAGCTAACATAAAAATAGCGTGAGACCGATGGTAATTTTCCGGAACTACCTTTAGTATTCTTCAATGTGTTGACGATGAAACTAAATAAATAATCACTATTTTCAGTTATTTATGGTGTAAGAGTAGTAAACTTCAAGGGATTGTTTTGATTTTTTACAGTTACAGTATTACTAATTAGCTAACGTAAAAATAGCGTAAAGCAGATGGTAATTTTGCGAAATTTTCTGTCCTTTTAACACAACCACAATTCTTAATTCTAATTAAATAAATTTACCTAATTTATTTTGATTAACTTATCTCTTTAAAATAACTAAATATTTGTTTATTAGCTTTTTAAATCATGTTAACAAAAGAAATTAAAATATATTTTATATTTTGAAAGAATTAAATTATTTTCCCCTGAATATATGCAAATGAATAGCAAACAACATTTCGTAAGATTTATGTCCGATTGTATGAAGGATGCTAAATGATTAATCGCCTGATTAATCATAGTTTGCGTTATATGAATGCAAAAATTAATCGTTGATTTATTTTTTAGCATCTGTTGTAACCTCTTTTTCTGCTGCTAAATCAGAGAGTAAAACTACTTTTATTTTTAAGCATTTTTGTTAAAAAAATGCTATATGGTTTCGGTTTGCCGTCTGTCCGTCTGTGTGCAAGATAACTTGAGAACGGATGGAGATATCAACTTAATTTTTTCACTAAAAGTTTAAGCAATTCATGGGAATGACCCCTATTGATTTGGACATTTCTGTGTTTAGGGTGTTCGGAGATATGTAGGGTTTTGTTAACCCCCCTCCTTAAAATTGATAGATTTTTTTTTTATTTTCTATATTCTATTTTTGTTTCATCGAGCATGTGAATGTGGAATAAAAATATATCTCGTCTGGATGTGGGTTTGTGTGGGTGGTGTGGTTATGGGGTGGTGGTATGGGAGGTGGAGGGGTGGGATGAGGCGTTTTGGTGTTTGGTGTGGGAAATTGGGATTTGGTGAATGAGGGTTTGTGTGGGTGGTGTGTGTTTGTGTGGAAGTGGGTATGGAGGTGTTAAAGGATGATAATATGGGTGGTGCGGTATAGGGTGGTGCAGGTGAGATGGGTTTTGGGATTTGAATTTGATAGTGGGCGGGTGATGTTAATAATGTTTAGATGTGGTAGTTTGTGGTTGATTGGGGTCAGTGTAGATATAGTGGATTGGAATCAGTTGGGCTGGGTGTAGATGGGGTTAGGTGGGTGCCCACACCCAGTGGGTGGTCGTAATATTTGAAATACGCAAATCACACAGCATAGAAGTTCTTTATAGGCAACAAAAATGCTTATAGAGATCGGCTCCGAACCTTTCCAGTCTTTTTTGACGTGTGAGGGTGCTAGAAAATTTTACAATTTATTTTATTTGACATTTGAAAGAATGATAAATCATAAATAGTTTTATAACACGTGTAAACCCAGGACGATCGAAAATTGTAATCGATAAACGGGGTAGGGTTCATGTGTCAAAAATCTCGTCGGCCAAGATTGTAGTGTATATCCCAAAACCATTGAAAATTTTTGGACCCGGCTGCCAACAAAATAAATGTGATCTAATCGTAAATGTGATCGATTCGGGAACAATGCAACCGTAAGTATTTATTAAGCCATATAATTAACAAATTTGTATTAAGTTGTTGTAATTTTTAGTACATCGGTGACTGCGAATGTAAACATGAATTTGGTGGCCGGCAATGTAATCAATGCTAGAAAGATTGCTGGGGCTATCTAAACGAACAATGTCATCACTATGAAAGTAATGTGCACGGATCGGCTCATTAGTAATATGAACAACAAACAGGAAAATGGGTTGTGAGCCGCCCTGGTCTGCGTGGTTATAAATGTGATACTTGCGCTAGAGGATATTACGAACATGCGCTGCACTGTGAACGATAATTTCCCTGGTTTGACACAATAATGCATTTGTGAGTCTTGAAGAGATCCAATAAATAAACAATTTTGCAACTAAAAAAAAAAAAAAAAAAAAAATTTTTTTTTTTTTTAGTTGCAAAATTTTTTCTGAAGATGATCATTCAGTGACCGAAAACGTTAAAATAATAAAAATAAAATAATTTAAAGTACAAAATTTGTGTTTTAAATCGTTTTTTGTGGTTTTAAAAGTGGAGATTGTGACTGCAAGTGAATAACTATCGTATTCTACAGAAACAGCTAATAAAATTATGTAGCAGTGTTCTTCCGAGATTTTTAATAATTAAAACAAAAATATTTTGTGTTTTTTTATACAATTCCAGTGATCGTGGACAGTGGTGTAAGACATTACTAGTCCAAAATAAGTTTGGTTGGATCGGACTTAGATCTACGTTAATTAGGTGTTCATCGTATTTATTCATGAAGAGTGATTCTCGTACTGTTTTGATTATTTTAGAATTGTGATCGGTTTGGTGGCCCAAATTATTTATTATGTGCTCGACTATAGCTGATTTCTGAATCTCATTGTTTCTAGTGCTGTAAGCAGTTGATGTATTTGTTTGCGCAGTGTGTGCAATGTACATACAATAAGGTTTCTGTCAGATTTAAGGATAGTTGTAATTACATCATTATCCCTTTGCCAATCTCATGCATCACATATGATACATAGGCTGTTAACCGAGACGCTTCTGTATCATATTTGATACATAATCTAATATTCTTATGCTAAACAATAAATATGCGTAAAACACTATCTTTTATTCATAAGCCTGTGCATCATATGTGACACATATAAAAAAAAACACCGCACTAATGTGTTGATACGTACCTAACACGCTTAACATCAAACAAGCATTCCTATTCGTTAAAGAATATTAGATTATGTATCAAATATGATACATAAGCGTCTCGGGTTAACCGCCTATGTATGCATAAGACTGGCAAAGGGTTATAGTTGCAGAGTTGTATTGCTATTTTTGGTAATTAAGCCCACGTTGAATTGTTTTAGTACAATTTTTTCTGTTGCTGCCCGGTTTCACAGTCCTTTGCAGAGTTAGTATACACCTAATGCGGTGTTTTGGTTTGTGTTTGTCCAAGATGTTATCTATGCACCGTCTTTGATGTAAGTCAATTCCATTTGAATCTCATTCTGAGGCGTAACGTTAAACATAACATATGTAACATATTCGTTTCTCGTAAACGAAATTTACATACACAATTGTGTATACGGGTCGGGGAAAGGGATATAGTTCTAGGTTGTAAACACAACAATAAGCGCCAAAGAAAATCTGTTGCCATATAAAAAACTGCTATAAAACTGCAGCAAAGAGAGGATAAATTTTTATTTAGCTTCGTTCATACAATTCACGAAAAGAAAAATCGTCGATTAATGATTAATGGCCCATTTACATCCGACCAACATTTTTCTTCGGAAAAATGAAAGAGAAATAACATCGACTTTTTGCACATGAGAGACAAGAAAAGAAATATATTCCAACAAAATTTTGCAGAAGATTTTTAAGCCTCTATACTGCAAAAACCACTATAATGGGGGATTTACATGTAGAAAATTGTTTTCTTCAACAAATTTTTGCAGGTAAATAAGAAGGATCTGCTATATAAAAATATTCAATATGCCAGAAAGAAATAAACATTTATTGTAATGGCGTAATTTTTTATAGGATCATTATTAATTTATTTTTAATGAATTCAAATGCGAAATTTATATTTTTATCTATGGCGTCTATTTTTATTATGAATCCTCAATATTTATAAATACGAAATAATTTTTTTTCTTGTTAATTTTAAAAATGTTGCCATAAAAATACTCAGATCGAATATATTTTATGGCAACATTTATTTTTATGGCAACATTTTATAGTGGTTTTTACTGTATAGTGACTTAAAAATCGTCTGCAAAATTTTGTTGGGATAAAGAAATATATCTTGTCTCTCATGTGCAAAAAGTTAATGTTATATCTTTCTCATTTTGCAGAAGAAAAATGTTGGTCGCATGTAAATCCCCCATAAAATTTTGCCATAAAAATAAATGTTGCCATAACCCTTTATCTACCAAATTGGCTCAATTAATGTCCAACCCATACTAATGTGTGAGTAAAAAAACAGTATGTAATGTGTGTGTGTGAGTAAAAAAACAGTATGTACAACCAACACAATTGTGTGTATAGTTAGTGTTTTTTTCGGACGAAAATAAGTTTAAAAGCTACACACAAACGTGTAATGCGGCGCGGATTCCACAGTGAAACTTTTTTTTCAGTAAAAAATTACGTTAGAGTGATAAGACAAACAAAAGTTGCCATAAAAATTATTAAGTTTCATACTTCTAAGGCAACATTTTCCCCGCTTACTGCCAGTAAATTTTACTGAAATTTTTTTTTGTTTCTCTCTAACAAGTAAAGGATTTATATTTTTATCTCGTGTTAATTTTACTGAAAAAATTGTTTCACTGTGGAATTCACGCATAATGCGTGGATTCGACAGTGAAATAATTTTTTCAGTAAAAAATACTGAGAAACCGAAAAGAGGATAGTATACATATGAAAATTATATTAGAGTGACAAAGACAACAAATGTTGCCATAAAAAGTATTGAGTTTCATACTTTTTAGGCAACATTTTCCCCAGTAAATTTTACTGAAATTTTTTTTGTTTCGTTTTGGTACGTGGCAAAATTATATTTTTATCTCGCTCTTTTTTACTGAAAAAATATGTTTCATTGTGGAATTCAGGCATGATGCGCGATTTGTCAAGTGTGGGAGAGAAACAAAAATTGTATTCAGTAAAATTTTACTGACAAAATTATTGTATTACTGGTAGTATACTGCCATAAAAAATTGAAAAAAATACTCAACGGAGTAGTTATGCAATATGAACAATACGTATTGCAATATGAACAATATTCTCCCACACTACCAAACCTTTTTTGATTTTAGTTCATTTATGGTTTGATTTTGTCATTCTTGTTGTTTACTCTACGGTTTCAGACACATTAAAAATAGATTTATATTTTTACAACAAAAATTAAAATAGCAAAAATAAAAATAATCGATTCAAATTAAATAATAAGAAATAATATAAAATAAATTATGAAATTAAGAAAAAATTATGAAATTTTTTGGTCAATTATTTAACTATAAAAATTTGCTATAAAAAAAATAAACAAATCGAAGTTTCTCCTTCCCTCTGTTGTAGATTTAATACTACCTTTCTCTGTCCGTTTTCTCATAATTTTTTACTGAGATAATTTTTTTCACTGTGGAATTCACGCATAAGTTGGTTCAAAACACATGATAAAATAAATTTTTGACATGATTCTTTTGCCTTACCCACAAAATTGTGTGGGCAGGCAGGAAAAGAGATAAAATACATATATTCGATCCGAGTATTTTTATGGCAAAATTTTTAAAATTACACAAAAAAATATTATAAATGTTAAGGATTCATAATAAAAACACACGCCATAGATAAAAATGTAAATTTCGCATTTGAATTAAATAAAAATAAATTAATAATAATGCTATAAAAAAATTATGGCAGTACTATATATTTCTTTTTCGCACATTAAATATTTTTATATAGCGGAGGCTTCTTATTTACCTACAAAAATTTGTAGAAGAAAATGTTGGTAAATGGAGTATAATCATTACTCTCGGATTTAGCATCCTTCATACAATCGGGCATTAGTAAAAACTTCACACGCGTTAATTAGATAAGATCTGGTGAGACCTAGACTGTTTACTAGATATAGTGCCAGAAAGTAACGATCTGATCTGGGAAGATCCCGAAGATCTTGGCTAGCATACTCAACCCTGCTAACGAAGGTTGGGTAAAATGACTTTGTGACGTAAGGATCTAAAAACTCTTTAGACCAACATTTGACAAAACCAATCATTGAATTTGCCCTATTGATGATATTTGCGAAATGTAGTCAACTCGCTGTCGCACATTACACGGAAATTTCAACTCCTAGATGCAGCTCAGATAAATTATATCATTATTGATACCATGGGCACGATTTGGCGAGTTCAAACGTTTACGAGAATAAGTTATTGACTGACATTTGTTCACGTTCCATTCGAGATGGTTCTTTACCCACCAAATGGAAAGTTGTAAAGGTCATTTTGCAACAGGTTAAATCCAATCAAACGCCTTACTAAAGTCAGTAGCACTTACACCCATCTCATTCCTCTTCTGTATGGCACTAAGTGTTAGAGATGAATTCGGTAAGAATGGTGGTCGAGAATCGTCAGTTATTTGCAATGAAATTGTAGAGAATTGTATACAATGGGTATATTCATCCCTACATTCGAGGCCTACATTTTAGATATCTCAATTGTAGATTTGCCTCAGTTCTAGACTTATAATTTCTATTTTAATAATTTAGTAAATATCGTATTTCTTAATCTATAAAACTTCATACCTTGAAGATATAAACAATAAGACAAATAAGAATAAAACGAAATAAATTGTTAATTAAAGCTGAGATTCAAGCCAAAGATACTTACTTAAAAGCAGACAGAAAACTTTTGCCTGACTAAACATTGAGATATCTATATTTTTTAGATATTTTGTATCCAGCCCATATGTGTGATGAGGCCTACTACTTTTTAGTGAGGCCTACATGTGCTGGATACACCCCATATTTTCAAAAGTTTTAGGAATTAACAGCAGTTTAGCGATTTTTATTTTTTAGTAGTATTATAATGCTTCTTAGGAATAAGTACATCAAATATTGCAATAGCCGAGCTTTACCGGACAAGTAGCGCAGTGGTTAAAGCTTCGGCACTTGGACAGAGAGGTACTTGGTTCGAATCCCACCAGAGGCGCAAAGCGAATTTTCGTCATCAATTACGATCTCTCTCTCTCTCTCTCTCTCTGGCACTATATCCCATCAAGGGATTTGGCCGCCTCAAATGAGGTTTCATAATCAAATTTTCATTTCGGATAATGAGTGATTAGTTCATTGATCCTAAACCAGCCGTGAAATATTTTCATTGTCACCACCGGGAATCGAATCCGGGACCTCCGGTCGCTGGAGCAAGCATGCTGACCACTTTGCCACCGGGGCGGTGATGTTAATAAACACAACTATGACCCTCTGAATAGCTCGAAATTAAATAAACCGCCAATATTAAAATCCAAACCCGGGTTCTTCTTAACTGTTAACAAAGATCCTTGTTGTAAAGCCGGAACTAAGATCTTCTGGGTGAACACAGAAAGAATGGTTTACACGAACAAGGAAATCTGAACCAGAAATATATTAAAAAAACACTTACCAGTTGTGTGCTTCCTTGCATGTGGAATTTTTCTCCGCTTACTACTAATATTACTACCACTGATATTTAAATTACTACTACTGTTAATAATATTACTTGTGTTATGGGAACTATTAATAGTATTATTAGTGTTTATATTTTCATTATCATTATGATCGCTGCTAGTACTGTGATTATTGCTATTATTATTATTATTGTTATTATTATTATGTGAATTCTCCATCTCCGACGATTTCCTTTGTCGCCTCCTTTTCTTCGGTGATATACGATTAATATCTAAACCATGCTCACGCTTTTTTATATCACTTTCACCTTCAGACTTACTATCCTCAGGACTAATAGAATCCCGAGGACTACCCGTTCCACTATTTGTTGTTATCGAACTAACACCATGACCACTATTAACACTAACACTATTTTGACCACTAATTTGGGTTTTACTTGAGTTCATATTAGAATTATTCGAATCACTGATGCAAGATGTTTCAGGATTCATATTAATCTCATTATTCCGTCGATCCTCTCCTCCAGGCTCAATTTTTATTTCAATCGTTTTTACGGTACTCATTAAATCATTTTCAATTTCCATCGGCACTGGTTTTATATCCGATGAGGTAGGATGTGGATTTTGAGTTATATATGGCTGGTTTTCATATGGTTTTTTGGGTTGATCAACTGATACTACACTAGTACTAGTACAAACGGGTGCTGGACTTCCAGGAATAGTTTCCTCGCATAGCAACATTGACAATGACTCATTTTGTTGGGTTTGCTCTTGAAGAAATGTGTTGGTGTTGTTTTGAGTATTCGGTTGAGATTCATCCTTCTTCATTAGATTTATTTGGGTGGTGTTTATGTGCTGAGCCTGGCTTAATATGGAATCCTGATTAATAGCCGCACTGTGCAGTAACGAAAGTCGTTCATTTTCTCGATCAATCATTCCTAAAAGAATACGAAAAAAATAATTTTGTTTGAGTTTTTATACTACTCAAAATACATATTATTGCAATACCCACCAGTAGTTAAAAATTCTACCGCCGTCATTTGTTGTTTATCCAACTGCGAATGAATTATGGTACTTTGAGTGGAACTGAATATCGAAATAGCGCCCTCCTGATGATTGAACTTAATTGACGAGAAATTATTCTCAGTCTCGATAGTATCCTGTTGTGGTTGCTGCGATTGTGTTACTAGATTCGATACACTGCAACCAGTGCTGGAATTTGCTGTCAAAATACCTTGGGTCTCTGAGCTTAACGATTCATCTTCAATGATTAATCGCTGTTCGGAATCTGTACTCTCTGATGAATCGTCATTAAAACGATCAATGTTAACTGGTTGCACAGACGTTGGAATGGTCTTTTTAATTGCCGATTCTAATTTTTGTATTGTCTCACTCAGATCATTATTTTTAGGAGATATTGACTCCAAAATATCGGTGGTATTTGTAGTAGTTACATTGGCCGAGAACAGGGATATCGGATTAGACGTCATAGATTTTTTTGGATACGTATCGATACTTATCAACGGAATTTCTAGTGACTTGGAAGTTTGCAGAGAATCAATGATTGATGGTTTTACAATCTCGGATAAAATTGGAAGTTGAAGTTGCTTAACGGGAAGACTAATTGTCGACAAACAACTCGCAGTGGTAATAATACTAGTGGAAATTGGAGTTGGTGAAAATATTCGTTCACTTGACGGTTTTATCTCCGGTTTACTACCACTTTGTTGATTTAATGCTTTTAATACTCGATCTGCGATCGAAGGTATTTTCTCGATTTTAGGTGGTTCGAGATCCTCAAATGTTTCAACTGTTAGCAATTCTTTTACTCTTTCGAAATCTTTACCGTGCACTAAACTATCCACATCCGAATCCCCAGAAAGCGCTTCTTTCATAACATTTGGTTCTTCTGTTTTTACGGAAGTTGTCATCGACGTGGATGGCACATCGCCTAACAGATCATCAAACAACCTCTTTTCCGATTTAGGTTTTGTTGATTCAAAATCTATTGCGCTGTTGAAAAAATTGGTTTTGATTTGCGAATTCAGCGATTCTATAGCTGGTGACAGCTGAAGCAAAGTATTAGATTCGCCTAGATTAATAGCGCCGCCTCTCATATTAAAACTAGGCGACTTTCGAAGCACGTCAAATGTGGACTCAATCGATGATGAGCTCGAGGTTGATGTATTCATTTTAACCGGTGTTGTACCATATTCATCTGTTGGTGAACTCATGCCCTCTTCCTTCTTGATTTGTTTAAAACTTTTGAAGTCCAACTCTTTATTAGGTGAATTCTTTTTACGTTTTCCACCGACAAGCGACGGAATCGGTACAGCTATTGGCACCGGTATCGTATTCAAATTAGTCTTTACTTCCACAATTTTTTCAGTCTTTATGCCTAGAACTTTTCCACCTCGTTTTTCCATCGTCAGATTTGAGATTGACGAACTATCGACTATAATTGGCTGCTTTTTAGACGGAGTCGTCGTCGTCTCGTACTCAAATGGTTCAGGTTCTTTAAACTCGTATATATCACATACAGGTTGCGTCTGCACTTTTATATTATCACTACTACTAGATTGCAAACTACCTATACCAGAGGTTAATTTTTCTGCCGACACTTTAATTAATTTGTCCCGATTCAATTTCTCCGACATAATAATTTTCTTTTCAGTTTTTATCGAGCTCAATGATGTTGTCGGCTTTTCCAATTTTATAGTCGATTGCACTTTTTCAATATTTGGCTTTTGGCTAAGAATGGAATCACTTAGTTTGGAGTTAAAAATACTAGGCTTTAGGGTTACGGTTTCTTCGGCTTTTTCGATTACCTCCACAACGGGTTTAGTTTCCCGCTCCGATTCGACAATCGAAGGCTTAATGTCTTTGAGGGAATTTTTTTCAATAATTGAACTGAAAACACTAAGATTTTTACCCGTTAAACTTGATGGCTGGATAATTGAGTGTTTCGCTTCCGATTTTCCGAATTTGCACTCATTTTTAACGGTAGCGATTGTTTTATCTAGACTTGATTGAGAATCATCATCGCCGCAAAGCGATTCACTATCCGTGGATATATCAGACGAGGTATTTTTTGTATCACTACAAGAGGATGCGGCTTTTGTAGCCATTGAGGTCTGATTTGATAGATCTCTAACCGCTAACAGTTTTTCACTAGAACTTTCCTGTTTAATATCCGGCTCTATTTTGGCAATCAAAAGACGTTCAACATCAGGAGAAGGAGACTTCATTTTACGAATACCCTTAAGTTCCGAGCGTATCTGGCAAATAAAAAAATTAATTAAACGTGGCCTCATCTTACTAGATACTAAAATTACCTGGTTTAGATCATAATCTACTCCTTTACCCGCCGAGAAACTTTCCTCATCTTGACTCGAGCTACTCCTGCTATTCGCACCGATATGCAATGATGGTGTCGTTGTACTTGGTGAAGAGGATACCGGAGTTGTTGTCGAATTCAATTTATTGGTGGAATTGTTCGCCGAAAGACGATGTTGTGGCTTTTTCACCGGCTCATCAGAGTCTGTATCCGATTCCGTCTGAACCGATGAAATGTCTGTATTATTTGAAGTTCGCCGCATCGAATTCGGTTGCCCTCGTGTTGTGCGTCGCTGTGCCGGAGTAGCCGGTGATTTTGTACGACTTGAATTTGAGGCAACTGAAGATGGTGTGGTTGATCTAGGTGGTTGTGAATCACTTCGAGAACCACCGCGACCTCGTTTAGCGGACGTCTTATTCGGGTTCGATGTTGGTGTAGTACTACCGACAATACTGTTATTACTGCTCGAGCTGCGCGAGGCGTTACTTTTGGTACGCTTGATTTTATTGTTGCTCAAGTTTTCGGCAATCCGTTCTTTTGGTACCCATTCATCATACCTAGAAAAATATCATTTTATATAAATTTTAAATAATTTGATAAGGCGATTAAATCGCTCACCTTGTATTCCACCCGGTATAATGAACCAAAAAAAGTGGCGTCCCTTGATCCGATATTTCAATGACTTTTGCTTCGTACGTAACTTTTTGCTCGTGATAATAAACCTTTAACTTATCACCCACCTCAATTGGAAAATCTGTTATCGCCGACGAAGCTAATTCCTTTTGTGGCTCCTTCTCTGTAGGAACTTCTTTCTTCTCGTTACTTTTATCTTGCAGTTTCTCGGTCTTTTCAATTTTTTCAGGTGGCTCATCCTTTTTCTTCCTCCCTCTTTTATCATTATTTTTATCGATTTTGTTAGTGCTGCTACTGCTGATCGATTTTTCAATCGTCACCTTTTCTTTTACCGGGGTTTCTTTAACTTCAACGGGTTTCTCCTTAGGTTCCTTTTTCACGGTGACCGAAGATGTTGTAGCAACGATTGATGATACTCGCGGTTCTTCGGCAACTTTTAAACTTAGTTTAGAAACAGCTATACGCGATGTTGTTGGCGTGGTTGGTATTGTATCAATAACCGGTGAAGGATCTGGCTCTTTATAAGAAATCTCCGCAACTTTAGCATCAAATTTATCAACCAAAGCCTTAACTTTACCCGTGTTCGTCGCATTCCCGGTAGAAAGTTTCCGCTTTGCTGTAAATTTGATTTCGATTTCACTATTATTTTCCAATTCGTCCGCTTGTATAACGGCGGCCAATGTTGATGTTTGCTGCTTCACATGTTTTTCGGGATCTTTCTGTTCCACCGGTTTAGGTGAAGCTACTGAATTGGCGCGCACTAGACTCCGACCCTTTATTCGATTTGCTCGTGGGTAAGCAACCATTGTACAGCCAAGTTTTCGATTAAACTCTTCGAATGGTTGGAGAAATTTTTTGTAAGCTTGTTTTACTAAATTTGTTATGCTCGTAGTGGCGGGTGTGAATCCGAGCCGAATTGCGATTGATTTCCATTGATTTTGTCCGGTTACCCGATTATACCCGCCTAGTTTATCGACGGCCCGGAATAAACGGTATAGATCGACATCGCGATTTATAATACTGGGGCCTTTGTTTAGTGGTGTACCACGATCATCCATGTACTTGTAGAGTTGCGCAACGAAATGATCTTTTTCTTCGCGCGGTTCATCGTCAGAACTATCTGAATCGAATTCCTGGTCAAAATCACTTGAACTGGCACCAAGCCCGAATAGAGCATCTCGATCCCAATGCGGCGGAAGAACATCATTATCTAGATATTCAAGAGCAGCCTGTATAGCTTGCCCATCTTGCTTGTGAGACATTTCTCGCGTGAATTCAGTGGCTTCTTTCTTGGGGACGGTGTAATATCGACCGTCTTTAAAGGAGCGTACCAAATACTCTTCTTTAACCCGTATTCGAACCGTATCTTGAGTAGTTGGGGACACAACTAATGCCGCGAACCAATTTTCTTTTGGGCCTTTCTTTTTGGTATCCGTACTCTCGACGCACACCACTTTACCGATGTGCTCCTCCTTTTCGATTTGAATCTCTTTCGATTCCTGGTCGTCCTCGTCTTCCGAGCTATCATCTTGTAATTGGCGTGATCGACAACTTCGACCACGCCGTCCTCCAATCACTGGATTGCCAAAATGTTCTGGATGAGTTAGCGGCAATTGATCCAGAGTCTCGCTTTCATTAAAATGACGTCCACTCTTCAGACATAGAGCACTACGTCTCAGCGTGGTAATATCACCATCATCAAATACCACAGTGTACTGAGAACAATCCTGTATTTTTGTGATGGTTGCCTCAACAAAATCACGTCGATCCGGATGTTTTACTTCAACAATAGCGCCCACACGTAGTATATCCCCCTTGATTTGATCATCTGATACGGTCCCAGTACCAAGCCCCTGCTTATACGCAACCTTGCATTTTATGTTCCGGACCACTTTGCGTACCTTAGCCTCACAAAATGCCCCCTTATATTTAGCGCTCACTTCCGTACCAACAGACAAATAAGGGGGATCATCCATTTGCTGGAATTGTATTATTGGAGTTTGATTAGATTTCTTACGAATATTTTCTTGAATATTTCACTAATATGTAAATTAGAAAAACTATATTTTCTCGGCTATTTTGCACTCGCACACACAACACTTTCAGCAAAAAAAGGTTAAAACAAAAACCGTGAAAAAAAAACTTTTGACATTTTTACATCATACACAGACAGAGTACACAGCACAGCGAGAGAAATGCTTTGATACCAAAAATTCACTTTGATTTTGATTTTGTTGTTGTATCCACCACTACGACAAAAAAAAATCTACATTTTTGGGAATGGGATGACACTTTACCTGCATTTTTTGGAGGAAGTAACGCTCAAAACTATTATTATCACTAACAAACGCCACTTTTACTACATAAACATAATTTATTTGTAATTTAATTCACAGTAAAATTAAAACTAGGAATTGGAGACACAACACAATAATTCCAGCAAAAAGTTTTTTTCCTTTGCTAGCGCGTTTTCTTTCTTTATATGAAAATCACATTTAATCACATTTATTTATCATTTAAACACGCAACTATTTATTAATCACTATGTAATTCGCGTATTTTGTATATTTTTCACAAGGAGAAAGTCGGCGTGAGCCATTCGAAGATGAAAATTTTATTTTTTTTGTTTGCGTTCTTAAAACCTATTATGCGATGTAATTTTACTAATGAAAGTGGGAAACTAGTAGTAAACGCCCTTTTAATGGGTACAGCATCACGATACGTGTAAACCGTGAACTAATCAAATGTCAAAATTGTATCGCGCACTGTACCTTGTCATGAATCATATATATTTTTTTGTAAACAAAAATATTGTGGTTTAGGAGTTGCAATTAAATATAGAAATTGTTAAATAAATGTAATTTGAATATGTCTGGAAAATATCGAGGCTCATTTCCGAATCGAGATTCATTTCAACGGATTAATTTTTTGTATCAGGCAGCGTCGTTGATGCATGATAAAAGCGCGGTTTTGTCGTGTCACTATGGTAATATGCTGAAGCAAATCGGGAAGAAATCGGTATTACGGATGTAAGTAATTTGTCACGTACTCCATTATCTATTATTTATACATACTTTTATTTTATTTTCTAGCCATCCCAATATAAAGCGAACACTTTGTAAACGATGTGGCATCTTACTAAAACCAAACAGTTCCATGAATTTGGAAATAGACGATGAAATTAAAAAAATTTGCACCATTAAATGTTTAATTTGCGGATATACACGGAATTTTCATATCAATTCGAAATACAGTTTGTGGATTGAAAATACCGAATCAATCGTTGATCAATATCCCCTGAACGATAATTCTTCACGGATGCCGGCTACTAGCAATAAACAAAAGGATAATTTGGAACACAGGAAGCAGCTTAATAAAATTGAACCGAATAAGAGACTTTCAAAGGATAAAAGTAAATTAGATGATTGTGATAATAAAATGAATTAAGAATTAAATAATTGAACAAATAGTAGTATTTATTCAAAAAATCGACGAAGCTATTAGGTAAACGGTTTCTTCTCTTTCACAGCGAACATAAGCAATGAGTTTTCGTAACTTGACCCTCTTTTCCGTTGAGTTATTGTGACAAAGCACTATATTCTACCCTTTTCCATGCAAAAGGATAAAACGGTAGAAATTTTTCCATAGAAAAATCGGGTCTGTTCTGTTTGTATTCTGTGAGTTAACTGAATGAGACACTAAGCCGAGGTAATTGTGTCTTACTGATAAACCGGCCAGACTGGGGGATTAACGCTGTATTCGGATACCTATAATCCTCTCCGGTTCAAGTAGCCTTATTTGTCTATCGCATCGTATAAATCCGGGAACTACCGCTGATGCAACTAAGGGAAAATGTAGTATTAAAGCAGGTCTTCAAGCTCCCAAATACCGAACGAGGCCTGGTAGCTCTTTATCCAAGAAGCAGAGATTTCAAGAGAGTGCGCTTACGCGAAACGTCCAGGTTACAGTTAGCTGGCGCTAACCATCCAGGGCACAGACTTGCATTCCGGAGGAATCTTCCGACCTAAGGAAGCGACTCACCTCCTGTGATATCTCTGTATACAACGTTTCACACCCTTTCCAAACGTATTTGTGTACTCTGGTTTCATGGCCGTTACTTTAACATTTCGATTGTGAATGTGGAGGTTCATGGCCCAAGTGAAGACAAAGCCGATCAAACAAAGAATGCTTACGAAACAACATGACGTTAAAGGTTATTTAAATGTTCAATTCAGAAGCGTTGACAGGGTACGCATCGTGATACCATCGGTCGGAGCATGCACTACTATACTAGGCTCTACAATTTGGTGGGTGCGAGCACTTATTTCTCACATAAACAAATTTATAAAGTCAAATGGAAATTAAACGACAGCGTAACGGTCCTTAGAGGTTTAAACATGACAGGGCTCTGTAATAAGATCTACAATTTGGTGGGTGCGAGCACTTATCTCGAATGGAGCCCACATCGGAACCCCGTTTACGTGCGATATATAATAAACGTTTCCAGCAGTCCGTCCAGCACAAACATTCCAACCGATTTTACTGGCGGTAGAACAAGAAAAACACGAGAAAAACAGGAAAATGTGAACATTTGGAATCGATTGAAATCTATAGACAACCCCTCATATTGTAGCATACTTCTCAACGACTCTAAAGATGATGTATTTGAAGGTAAACTTTAGGAGTCCTTCGAAATAATATCAGGAGTGCGACAAGCATAGCTAAAGAGTTTACATTTTTAGTATCGGTGTGGTAACTAAGCAAAGCGCAGTTTCCGTAGACATAACATCAAGGTTCGCAGCCAAATCAGCATTTTACCCTCGCCATATATCACTCAATATTAAACTAACACCAGTCGTTATATTTTGTTGCAACTGTGAGTCTTGAAAGTTCACAGCAAGGGACTTACTTGGCTTGCTGTCATTAAGCGAGAATTGATTCGTATCTATGTTATATCCAATAAAAGAAAAGCATGTACAGATTGGGAACGAATAATGGAGTTAGCACCAAGCAAAATAAAATAAATTATTTGCAGTTTATTATTAACCATGAAGGAGGAAAAGGAAAACCTGTATGTCTGCCATTGGTTAAAAATGACGTTTCTCTCTTGTGAATTTTTTTCGTCAACAAAAAATTTCAGGAGGAACGAAAGAACGCAACACTGAATCCGCCTTGAGACTTGTTTGGATAGAGGAACCTATATTTAAATTTTATACGAAACAGGCTAGGCAGACCTATAAATATAGAAGACATAAGAAATGAAATTGAAATAGATCCAGCACCAAAAACGGATGGCCAGAAAATACGGTACATGAAAGTGATGTGCAACATTTTGAAAAATGTAAATATTAGTTGACTTTAGAGTGGGAACAAATTTGAAGACGGTTTAATAAGCAAAATTCTCGGGAGTAGATGTTGTCTCGTGGTGTCTGAAAATGGAAAAAATTTCAAGAGGCATGAAGACCACATAACACCGTAGGTAAACATCATAGGCTAAACAGTTTGAAATCGGAACACCACCCCGATTGAGGGTGACGCGGATAAATCGCCTCTGTAGTGAATTTTGAAAGAAAAGGCTAGGCTGACTTCATCGCTTGAAGAGGCAAAAATAAAACCAACTAATATAAAGCGATAATGTTAGGGGAAGGATATGACATGTATTTAACTAACTATCATGGTATCACAAATATTACACTTTTCATTTAGAAAAGGGGTACATTTTCTGTAGTTATCTACGTCTAGAACATTTACTTTGAGGTATCCTCGGTCAGCGTTGGTGTATTATATTGTATCTGATTTGAACCCATAAACTTTTTCAATTTTATTTGGTGGTGGTTTTGTTTGTTGCGCCTTTCTACGTTCATCTATTGTTGAGTGTTGAGATTCCTTTTTTTACTGTGTTCAGGACTCACAACAGATTTGTTGATTTTGCGGTTGTTTGCTCGTTAATTTTCTCTTCTCTCGCGACAGTTAGGCTACCCCACTCTTCAATTCGTCTGAATCCATCTCATCGAAACCTTGTGGCATTGGTTCACCAATCGGATCAATAGGTTACTACGTATTCCGAAACAAAAGCTGTTTTACTAGAATTCGGAAATTAGGCACGAATTTCAAATTTAAACGAACGACTAGCAATATTTTAGCAACCGGGAAATTACGTTTGAAATTCCTACTCGACAGTAAGAAATTAACGAAATTTTCCAAAACAACATATCAGTTGGATTAACCTCGATGAGGAAACTTTCTAAAAGCCCATTTTCTCTTCTCCCACTATGGAAGGAATACACGATGCTGGTCGAAATCGTCTTGAGCCATTACGTTTTGAGATCCTATCGAATTAACTCTATTATAATGACGCTATGTTCTGTTAATATTTTCCGAGCTGGCTTAATTATCTAGGTAAAGTATCTCTACGAACGTGTCTATTATACTTACATCCATCCACATTCTGCGTCACCTTAGATGGTGTTTTTAGATTTTATGCTTTCTAAGATTTTTCCAGGAAATTTAAAATTTTCCATAATAAATATTCAAACTACTTAAATAAATGAAAATCAGTAAAACTCTCTCTTGCAAAATTCCAAATCTGTCCATATTAACAGATAAATCGATCAAACAATTTTGGATTGAACAACAAAATACAGCCTTGGCCAAAAGTATTGAGCATCCTATAAATTTGGTGCGTACACGATAAGTATAACAGAAAACAACCCCTTTGGTTTATTATTTTTTCGACATTAAAGGACTCAAAATAGCGACTCACACCGCAGTTGTGGCAATAAACCATCTGTGGCACTATTCTGGTAATTCCCTGGGAATAGGGAATTGAGGAAAGATTTTATATGTAATTTCAGTTCAAATTTTTTTTTTTCCGGCTACTAAGGAGAAAAGTTTGATATAATTATTTATAAATTGGGAATAATTTTTCCATATCTAAATTGGCAGGGAAAATTAAGGCGGTGATACATGTACAGGTTTTGCCTTTAAGGCCTAAAAATTATGCGCGCTGATTGGTTAAAATTCGGCCATCTTGAATCGCCTTATAGGCAAAAATTTTAAATTGAAGATTTCTCAATTTTGTATAAGGCAAATTTGTTTGCCTTAAAGGCAAAATCTGTACATGTATCACCGCCTTTATTCTCAATTTTATTTTGTTTTCAAAAAAATTATCACAAGATTTTTACCTCAGTATGTCAGACAAAAAATTTTAAAATAGAAATTACCAGTGGCACTATTCTGGTAATTCCCCGGGAATAGGGAATTGGGGAAAGATTTTATATGAAATTTCAGTTCAAATATTTTTTTCCGGCCTACTAAGAAGAAAAGTTTGATGCAAATATTTATAAATTGGGAATAATTTTTCCATATCTAAATTGACAGGGAAAATTATTCCCAATTTTATTTTGTTTTCAAAAAAATTACCACTAGATTTTTACCTCAGTATGCCAGAAAAAAAATTTTAAAATAGAAATAACATATAAAATCTTTCCCCAATTCACTATTCCCAGGGAATTACCAGAATAGTGTCACAGGGAATTACCAGAATAGTATCACTGGTGCAATAATATTTGTTATTTTTCCATTTTGTATTTATTCGTCAGTTCGCTACTTTCGCTCATTGTGTACACATCCAGTGATCTAGTCCGCTTTTGGTGTTTTGGTTTGCTGAATTTAGTGATATTATTGCAATATGCCGAAACAAAAAGAGTTAAGTTTAGAATAACTTGTGCAGATACAGTTTCTGCATGAGCAAGGGAAATCACAAGTAGAGATTTCTAAAACTGTGAAATGCTCACGCCTATCTGTGCAATATACTATTGAGCGATTCACCGCTAGTAGATCACAAAGTAATAGGTACATAACCGGTCGCAAACGCACCACCACATACCGTGACGACCGAAAGTTAGTGAGAGAATCTTTAAAAAATAGGAAAAATATTTCTTCAAACCTCGCTGCTGAGTTGTCAGTGGAAATTAAGAAACCAATCTCTGCTCGCACCACTAGCAGATCGCTTCAGGAAGCTGGTTTGAAAGGCAGTAAAGCCAGGAATAAACCCTGGCTCTCCGAAAAAAAACAGGAAGGCTCGGTATAAATTGGCCTTAAATTACCAAAGTTTCACCGAAGAAAATTGGTCAAATATCCTGTGGTCAGACGAATCAAACTTTGAAGTAAGTTGACAATTCTATGCCCTAATAATATTAAATAATATGATTTTAAAATAAAATTCATCGATACAAATATTTTAGTTTTCCGAAGTTTCTGCATTTTCTTTATTTCAGATTTTTGGTACACTTGGTGTGCCTTTTGTGCGTCGCCGGGTATGCGAAGCATTTAGTCCAGAGTGTGTGGTACCAACCGAAAACACGACGAGGGTAGCTTAATGGTCTGGGGCTGCATGACTAATTATGGGGCAGTATGTTGTACCATCACTTCGAATCGAATTCGAAAAAGGTCGAATCGAAAAAGTGAAAGTTGTATCGTTTTTGCTTTTCGAAAATGATACAACATACCGCCATTTCACTTTTTTCGAATTTCGATTCGAAGTGATGGTACAACATACCGCCCCTGGAGTTGGCGAAATGTTCGTATGTGAGGGCCACATGAACTCTTCAAACGTCATAAACTCTACATAAACGTCCTAGAATCTGCGTTGCTGCCCTCATTTTTAACACTTTTTGGTGATACAAACATGGACAGCGTTAAATTCCAGCAGGATAACGCGGCATGTCATAAATCTGCCCGCACAATGGCATGGTTTCGAGAAAATTGCATTGAGGTTCTGGCCCAGTCGCCGGACCTGAACCCCATAGAACATTTATGGAGTTTATTAAAACGCGGACTCAGTCGCTACACAATACACAACAAAGAAGACTTAAAACGCTGTCTGCACCAAGAATGGAGCACCATACGTCCTGCATAATGTAAAAAACTTGTAAGTTCTCTACCCAAAAGAATTTCTGTCGTAATTAAGGCAAAGGGTGGACCCACAAAATATTAATTTTATATAAATAAATAGTAATGTGAACCTATAAAAATTGTTTCAATTTATTTCAAATTAATACACCCAAAAAAATTGTAAGATATCATAAGTGCTCAATACTTTTAGCCAAGACTGTAATTGATTGAATCTGGCTGTCAATTTAATATGTTGTTGACTGAGAACAGAGTTTTAATCAATCAATCAATTATATAAAATAATTGAAAAATGTACTACACACCCGGCATTTATATCAGTCAGAGGCCGGTAAGCTACTTAATAGTTTAAATTATAATTACAGATTTCCTTAATTAACTTTATTTATAGAGCTTAAATTTTTTCACAAACGGATGAACCGCATCTTTGGGGTACGGTTTCACTGCTAAACAAGTCGGTATATTCTCTGGCTGTTCAATCCATAATTTATGTTTTATATCATTCTCGGTTAGTACTACACTTAATTCCATTAGTGTTATATCATCTTTCGCCTAAAAATAATATAAATTGATTAATTTAAATATCGCAAGAATTTCATATCGAGCTGTCGTACCTCCAGCACAACTTTGTGCATATTATCCAAATCACTAAAATACTGCTTCACATGCTCATCATCGTGATACAGATGACCAACGGCTGTAGTTGCATGACAACATTGCGCAATCACAGCCCCGATGGGCCAGCTCAGTGATTTTATTAAATCACCTCGTACAATTACGTACTGTACCAAAAACTGTGCCATATTTTCAAAACAAATGTGACGTTCAACTCGAATTTATTCCAATTAGAATTAGTACACTGGCGTAAATTACTAAAACCGAAAAATGCTAGTAAATAATGGCCAATATCGAAAATATACTAAAAAATGACATTTGAAAAATATTAAATATGGCCGTTTATTAGACATTGCATTATCGCACGCAGTCTTTGTACATCTGGCCAAAAATAAACTTATTTTTTTTTTAATTAATTATCATAACAAAATAATAAAAACTAATTGGAAAAACATTTTATTTAATACATTTTTTAATTTAAATACAAGTTTTGTTTTTTGTGTGAGAAAAATGAATGAAGATAATGATAACATCAAAATGGATGGAATTGGAAATGACATTACGGATTGCTTTGATAATTTGATAGTGATCGATGTTGGGGCAAATCTCACAAATAAAAAATACAGCCGAGATTTGGATTCTGTAATACAAAGGGCAAAAGATGCTGGTATGTAACGAGTAATTAATAATTAATTCACGAGAGTACATATTAGTGCTCTAAATAAACAACAACTGTGTCATTGAATTATTTTTAGAAAGAAATATTGACAGATTTTTTTTTCTTTTTTGCTTTATTAGAATGCTTATCTCATAAATCACTTTTGTATTGTGTGCATGTAGATTTTATCCATGAACCAATTTGCTTTGTGGAAGCTATAATTTCCCTTTAATTGGTTTTTGCAATTGCGTCGTTGTCTTGATAATGAAATGCATGACTCACAAGACATTTTCCCTAACCTACTCTACTTTCTAGTGCAAAATAATTGAGATACATATTTCAACATTATCGAACGTAATTGAGTAATGCCTTAATTATTAATATACATTATTTAACAGTATGCATTGAGTCCCAATTAGAGCTCGCCCTCGTCATTCCAAGGTCTATGTATGATCGGATGTGATGCTCGTAAATTTCGTTAATAAATTATGTATGCGAGAGATGTAATACGATATCCGTTGAAATTTTATGGGTTTAAATATATAAATTGTATGTGGAATTAACAACTAAATTAAAAGAAAAATTTCCACTTCGTAATGTGGTCAAGATTGTTGTTATATTGATCTCCCGCCGACAATTTAAATTGTAAACGGAACTGCATGTTTACGTATTCGATTCTATTAGGGACTGGGAGGCATAATCAAACACGAAGCGAACGAGGACAACATATATTGATTTAAAAGTAAGTGGGTCACAAAAGCCCCTACAGTTATGTTTATTGAACACCAACATAACATAAGTCTTTCAAATAATGTGATAAATGTGTCTTATGAATGAAAGGTTCATTGAAAAAATAACACCATGGTCCCTGATAAATTTCACTCTTTCAATAGCGCCGTGACGGAGAAAATACTGAGGCACGTACGGTGAGCGGGAACGAAAGAACGAAATGGATTTATACTTTAGACGTTCAAAGATAATTCACAAAACGCAAGCTTTTGGATTCTAATACAGCCAGATAATTCACTTATAGGTGTAAATATGTTTATTTGATCCGCATATACAAAACAAAACGTTGGGAAAGCAATTTACTACATGATTAATGAAAATCGAGAACATTTGAGGTCCAATGTGACTACCCCTCGTGGAACACCTGAAGTGTTTCGGTATCTAAAAGAAGATGAGTCTTGGATTTTTACATATTGTGCGCGGACATATGATTTCCAAGGAATGGGAGGGTCAATTTCTCAAGCTTATCAACAGAATTGAGTGGTCATTCTTGTAAAAAGCGTTAGAAAAATTTGTTTAAATCAAATCAAGCTGACGACGGGAGATAACATTGTGCAACAGATGACCGCAGAAGAAAATCAAATTAATGGCCGTCGATCTTCGATGGAGTAAAGTCCTTCAATCTGCAAAAGATAATTGTTGTTGAAAAATTATTTAGGACTCGTACTCACGAGCCACGCTGACACTATAAATAATGTAGCTTGTTGTGACGTTTCTCAAGAGTGACGAGTCTAGAATTATACCACGGCTCTCTTTTAAGTTGAAGAACAATATCGTGTAAGTTGCCACTCCTTTGAAGAATAATTCAATCCAGGTTAACCAGGAATTCGTTCTCGGACACATAATCAACACTTCTGAAATTAAAATAAGAAACATTCGAAAAAGACTCTTAAAAATTAGAATTGCAGTTTTCATGACGAATAGTAATGTATACCGGAGTATGGAAAATGCTGGAACACCCGGTAACATCATCGCAGTTATGCGGATTTGTTGCAAGTGCGTAAGGATATTGCAGCACTCATTATTAAGCCAAAGAAAGGTGTGAAGAAAACTTCTTCGGAGAATACTAAAAAGCAGCTGAAGGAGGCAGTGGGTATTTTGATCTTGGTATTGAAATAGAAAAGGTGCAGTGTATAAATAAAGGTGGGTAGTAGTGGAATGTAAAGGGCAGGAAGATATTCAGAAATTAAAGGAGACGACGGAGGAATCCATGAAAAGTAAGCTCATGTTAGAGATACCGAGAGCTAGAAATCCCATGATCAAGTTGCAGCAAATAAAGGAGAAAACTGATGTGAATCAGGCTGGTCTTGTTGAGGCAATTATAAAGCAAAATAGGCTAGATAAGGCGAAGAGCGGGTTTTGCTTAAGAATAGTAAAGGTGGTGAAGAATAAAAGATTCCTGGACATAGACTTGGTTCTGGAAGTAGATCCGGGGACGCACAAATGGATGTTGAGTAAGAGCCAGGTATACTGCATGAAGTAAGGGCCAAGTATAGCGCCAAGGTAAAGGACTATGTGTTTGTGAGCAGGTGCTATAATTGTTCGATTCTAAAGCATATAGCAAGAGGATGTCCCAGTAAAGGAAAAGCATTGTGTTGGAAGTGCAGAGAAGAAGAACACCTGGTTACTAATTGTAACATTGAGCAAAAGTGCGCGGAAGCGACGGAGAAAATGAAGTTAAATGTAGACTACAAGCACTCAGCATGGGACGATAAGTGTCTAGTGAAGCGGACGGTGAAATCAGATTGACGTGGGAGTGTTTGGGCAAGTGGGCATGTAATGCTTGTAAATACGGCGGGCATATTAAGTAGATTGGATGAGATTGTAGAGGTTGTGAGAGATTTTAAAATGTGGTGTGGGCAACAGAAACCTGTGTTTTAACAGATGATGGAGATGGTATTTTGCGAATGTAAGGGTATAGTCAGGCACACAGGTGGAGTTCTAGTGTACATGACCGAGAAACTAGGGAGTAGGCTGATAAGCCAAGTTAGTAAGCCGATGGAGTACTGGATGCTAGCGGTAAAAGTAGGACGAGCAAAGAAGATTGACGATATGGGAATGATGATATGGTGTTTTACAGGTCACTTAGTGCAATTCTTAACTGTCTTTAGTGAGTGGCTAGAGGGATTGATGTTGTTGGGGGCAGTGAAGATAATAATTATGGGTGATTTCAATCTAGACTGGAAGAGATCGGAAGAATATTATGTTAAGTGTCTTAAAGAAATTACAGAATCTTTTGGGCTTAAACAGCTAGTGAAGGAAAATACCAGAGTAACGGTTGCATCAAGAACAACAATTGATTTAGTATTTTCAAATAAGGAAGTGAATTGCATTTTTTTTTTTTTTTTTTTTTTTTATTTATTTATTTGGCACTTGCTCCAAAATTAGCTGCCATTTGGCCCAGTTTAAAAATTACAATTTTATTTTACAGTTTTTTTTTTTTTTTTGTTTTCAATCATTCACCTTTCACTCATCGATCCCCTTTCATACATCATCTGATTCATTCTAATAAATTCATACACATTCTTATACACGCTCATTCCCATTCGTAATAACTCTGTCAAATTCTGTGCACTCAAGATAACATCGAACATTTGTCTGGTCTGCTCAAATGCTGAGCATTTTAGAATCAAATGCTCTATGTTCTCCACAACCATGCAGCTGTCACATAATTCACACTCAATCAAATTGCGTTTCTTCAAGCATTCTTTCCAATTTCCATGATTCAGTCTCACACGTTCCATTGTTCGTATCATTCTAGTATCTCCCTTGAGTACCTTAAAGAAAGGTTGACTCAAAGGAGAACTGACCAACTCAAAGTACTTCCTACCTTTCTCCTGACATTTTTCAACAAATTCCCTCTCCCATTTTCTCCACAGATTCACCTGAAACATGTGAAGTACATCTCTTGCATCCATGTATTCATATTCATTTACCTCCTCAACCAAACAACCCCTTTTTGCAAGCATATCAGCTCTTTCATTACCTTCAATCTGTAGGTGTGAAGGTATCCATTGAAGAATGACCTCACTCCCACAAGATTGAATGTACTCATACAACATTTCTACATACACATTACCATGAGTTCCCCCACCCTTACTAATTAATTCCAACCCACTCCGGGAGTCGGAGAATAATACTACTCTCCTCCTCCCTTGTGTCATTGCCAACTTGATCCCTTCCATAATTCCAATCAACTCAGCATTCATTATACAGATACTGGCATTCACTCGTAGCATTTTCTCTTTTCTTATTGATGGAATAAAAATTCCTACACCTACTCGATCATCTTCCACACTCGCATCTGTATACACTTCCACATGCGCAAAATAATTCATTCGCGTTTTTAGAAACTCACTCTTAACCGACAACTCATTCATCATCGCTTTTGTTGTATCACCAAAATTCAAACTCACCATTAGATTGCTCGGAGGGACTTTCGGATTTACCGGTCGAATCTTGGAAAATACATTAATATTCTCCATGATCACCCGTGATCTTTGTGTCTTTTGGTAGTCCGTCCCTCTTTGCAATCTCTCTTTCATTTCATTCACCAATTTATTGTCCTTAGTCAACATTCGCACAGTCTCTCGCACGGTGATCCACTCCCTTTTATAATTAAGAGGTGAATCACCCAATTCAGACCACAAAGTGTGTATTGGGGTTGAGTTAATCGCCCCCAATACCACTCTAGCGCACGCGTTCTCCACATTCATCAACTTTTTAAAACCGACTTTGGACCCATCACCATATACACTCAGTCCATACGCATTTTTTGATGACACTAGCGCCTTTCGTAACATATCAGTCACACCAGGATGAGCTCCCCATTTCGGTTTGCTCACCCTTTTGATTACATTCAACCTACTCTTGCAATCATCGGCAACTTTTTCCATATGCACTTTAAAACTCAATCGCTTATCAATCCAGATTCCCAAATACCTATTCAAATTTATACACTCAATTTGCTCGTTATACACTTGCACATCAACCCTACGATTCGTTCGAAACGTCATACAACAACATTTTCTCGAATCAACGTGCAAATTCATTTCAGTCAAACATTCTGTTACTTGGTTCACGCATTCTTGAGCCCGATTCAAGGCCTCCTCGATGGACCTCCCCTTGCCCATCAAGACAAAGTCATCTGCAAATTGCAAAATGACTTTGTCCGAGGAGTTTAACCTATGTATCGAACTCGTGTAAAGGTTGAAGAGAGTCGGCGAGATTTTACTACCTTGGGGGAGGCCCATATTCACCGCTCCCTCCAACCTGTACCCTCTACCACACACAACCAATTTCCTTTCATTCACGAATTCATATACCCATTTGCAAATTTTCCAAGGAAACACCAGACCCATAAGGGTCTGATAAAGTTTCCCCGGAACCACGTAGTCATAAGCTCTTTCAATATCCAAAAATACCGCCACAACATACTTATTTTCCTTCCGTACTTCCCACACAAACTTTTCTACACATTCATTAGCAGAGTGGTTGCGACGGAATCCAAAGGTGGTTTCCGGCAACAAATTACCCTCATTCACAAATTTGTCTATACGAGCTTTCATCATACCATTCACAATTTTAACAAATACATTCAACATACATATTCCCCTGTAATTTGTTGCCAGATTTCTGTCCCGATCCCTTTTAGGAATAGGTACCACCTCGCTTTCCTTCCATTTTTCCGGTATTTGAGTACTCATCCATACTTGATTGAGAATTCGAAGCAAGGCCACCTTGGCTTCGAATTCCAATCTGCCAATCATTTTATAACTCACTCTGTTAGTTCCGGGAGTAGTAGATTTTGATGTTTCTAAAACCCCTCGGAACTCCTCCCATTCGAACTCCTTACACATATCGTTCATAAATTCACTTCCATTGTCAAGTAACAAAATTTCATATCTATCGCTCAAGTTACTACGTACATCCGTCATCATTTGTAAAAAGACACCTCCATTCTCTCTGTCATCTAACACTGCATTTCTGCCTTGCGCTCTATTAAATTTATCCCATACATCCTTAGTTGTGGTTCTATGTGTCATTTTGGCCACATAGTCCCGCCAACTTTTCCTTTTCGCTCTACGGATAGCCTTTTTCAATTTTGCATTCATCCTTCCATAATTTATTCTGCATTCATGACATATACACCTATTGAACTCTCTCAAAGCTATCCGTTTCCTTTCATACCAGTACTGGATTTCATTATTCCACCAACCATTCACCTTGACTTCATTCCCTTTGACTCTTATAGTGCACATTTCATTCACTCTCTCTATTTCTTCCTCAAGTTGGTTAACCTCATTTGCTTCATTCGTTATGAGAATCTCATTCATACGTTCGACCCATTTCTTCCCATTCATAATGTCCTTACGGTCTATTTCAACATTTATACCACCTAACCACATCCTGATCAAATAATGATCACTACCCAGATTCTCATCCGTAACGTTCCAAGTGACTTGGGCCGCCAACCCGCTAGACATTAAAGTTAAGTCTATCGCATTGGCTGTCGACCCCACGCACGCCATCCTAGTTGGCCCACCATCATTCAAGATTACGAGATCGGAATCCAGAATGAGGTGAGTCAACAAGTTTCCCCAAGCATCATTTCTTTCACACCCCCATACTCTCGAATGCGCATTCATATCACCCCCTAGAATCACGTCACTTTTCCCTTCCACCCAGTCAAACAAAATTTGAAAATCTCTCCGGTTTTTTTCTCTATCACTCACTGATTCAAAAGGAGCTGCATATACACTCACAAATAACAAATTTCTGTCCAGATTTCGAGTTTTGGCAGCGATGACTTCGATACGCTCGAATATCGGCATGCCACAACGGACAATACTGATATTGTTCCGTGCCAATATCGCCACTCCGCCGAAGCCATCGGCCCTCGGTCTGGACAGAAGGTTGTACCCACTTACACGAAACGTCTTACCCTCACGCTCCCAAGTTTCACACAAAAGCATCACATTCACATCGTTTTTGGCCAGATAAGTCCGCAACATATCACCATTGGCATATATGCTGCGGATATTTATCTGACCAATTATCATACATTCATTGGATCTTATCATTCGCTCTACCATTCAAAAGAAAAGAGTAAGGGAGAAACCCTTTAAAGCAAAGGTAACGGTTTTTCCCTCTCTCCCTCTAATATTCATCATCACTCATACCTTGATCCTTTTTCTGTATAGTCTGCGTCTCGTTGGGGTTGATAACTACATATCTTCTTGTTAATACAGCTTCACTGTTCTTATCTGCCACTGCTCTGATGACAATTTTAGTGCTGCTTTGTCCCGGCTCTTGTGTTGTAATTGTTTTTTCCTGCTCCGTTTGTATTGTGTATTAATATTCTTATTATTGTTATTATTATTATTGCTGTTATTATTATTATTGTTGTTATTGTTGTTTTTATTATTGTTGTTATTATTAATACTGTTATTATTGTTATTTTTATAGTTGTTGTTTTGCTCTGTACTATTATTTGGTTGTCTGTTTATTGTATTTAATGTGATGTTTTTTTCGTTCTCTTGTCCAATTATTTCGCTATATAAACGTTTTGTTTGCGCTCCCGTGGTGTTTGCATTCATTCGGTAATAAACCTCTTTTGCTTTGAAATACGTTGTCCTTTCGTCTGTTTTAATTTTAATTATCGCCTTCTCCATTTGAAATATTGGGCATTTCTGGTCAAGCGTGGTGTGTTCACTTTTGCAATTGGCACAGCTTATGGGTTCACATGCGATGTTGTCATGTCCGTTTAGTAAACACTTTGCACATTTTGGGCATACTGGAATTCTCTCACACCTAGCTTTGGTGTGTCCATATCGCTGGCAATTATGACATCTCATTGGATTGGGGTAATACGTCCTTACATCCAATCTTAAGAAACCAGCTCTTATGTTCAAAGGCAACTCGGTAGTGTTAAAAGTTATTATTAATAGTGGTGTTTCTTTTAGTTCATTATTAATTTTCCTTTTAATTCTTTCTACTTTAACTACTTTTTGGCTTTCTAGTTCTTTTGCGATCTCTTCCTCTTTCATCATAAGTAGGTCTCTACAGTAAACAACGCCTTTTGTTTGGTTTAAAAACTGGTGCTCTGTTACTTTAACTGGCATGTCCCCAAGTCTTGTAGCACTTAATATTTTGTTGAAAGCCTCCTCCTTGTCCAAGAGTACCAACAGCTCGCCGTTTCTCGTTCGTTGCGTCTCTTTGATCTGCGTTGTAATCATAGATAGACCTTTCTCTATGTAAAATGGTGATACACCGTTAAAGGTTTTGTTTCCTTCGTCAATCCTTTTTATTACGACATACTTATGTGTCAACTTTGGATCGTCGAAAAAATTTCGTCGCCTTTTCTTGTTTTCGTCCATCCTTGCATACCCTCTCGAATCCACGAGAGGCGAGAATGTATTTTCAAACTGTCCCGGCATCCTGCCCGCAGGCAGTTACCGCCTTAAAATATAAACTTTGGTGTCTTGGTATGGGACACCTTGTCACGGTAAAAACAAAAATTTGGTGTCTTGGTACGGGACACTCTGTCAAAGCAAAAAAAAAGTACTGTTTTTTTTTTTTGTTATTGTTGCCACACACAACACAATTCACTTAAATTTACTCTTAATTTATTGTCCACCACCTTTTAATAACTATTACACTAAAACTAATTGTTTGCCACACCAATTACACTAAATTGTACTTAAATCCACACAAAAAAATTAAATTTATCGCAAAAGATAAAGTTTATGTTTATTCGCTGTCAAAATTGTTACGTTCACTATGAGGTTGCAATTCGGACTGTGAATTGCATTGTTGTGGACACCCCAAAAATTACAGACCATGCGCTTATAATGATCAAGGGAGAGGTAGTAAATGGGTGGATTTCGATGGAGTGATGGTGTATGAAAAGTTAGACATTGCGAACAGGTTAAACAAGTATTTTGTGGATAGTTTAGAGGATATTATAAGGGGGATACCGGAGGAACTAGACAATGTGGATATAGCATATGATAGAGGAGTAATTGAGCATGTGGGCATGGTACAGGAGGACTACCTTGATAAAATAGTAAAAACGTTAAAATTGGCTAAAGGATATGTAAGCCGCATAGTAAATTTGTATTTGGAATATGCAGTAGTTCCTACAAGTTTGAAAGTTTCATGTGTAGTTCCTGTATCTAAAGTTATGAATAATTGTCGGATGTCGGATTATCGTCCTATAAATATTTTGCCAATCTTGGACAAGGTATTGGAGTCAATAATTTTGAATAAGTTGCCCGGGCACATCGCTGAGAATAATATGCTATTTGGGCACCAATCTGGTTTCAAAGAGCGACACTCTACAGAGACGGCGGTTCAAATGGTGGTGGAGGATTGGAAGAGAGAGAGAGAGAGAATGGAAAATCGACAGTAGCAGTTTTCATTGATTTTAAAAGCGCATTTGAAACAATAGATAGGGCAAGGTTGCTAGGAAAATTAAACAAATATGGTGTGAGGGGCGAATTGTTAAGTTGGTTGGATAGTTATTTAAGTAATAGAAAGCAGTATGTAAAAATAAATGATGTATGCTCTGATTCTGTAGATGTAAAGTATGGAGTGCCACAAGGAAGTAAGCTGGGACCATTGCTATTTATAGTACATATATATAAATGATATGCGACAGATTCTAAATAGATGCAAAATTCACTCGTTTGCTGTGATACGTTGTTGTATTTGTCGGGAAATAACTTGGTCGAGATCATAAGTAGTATGAATGAAGAGTTAGGTGTAGTGGCAAAATGGCTTCGTATAAATAAGTTAATGTTAAATGTAAACAAAACAAAATGTACATATGTGTATATGGAATAATGTAGTAAATGGAAATATTGTTATAGATAATGCTGTAATAGAATCGATAGATAGTTTTAAGTGCTTAGGCATTATACTGGATAACAAGCTAATTTTTAAGGAACATGCTAATTATGTTACAAAGAAGTTAGCAATGAACGTAGATGTATTATTACCTAGATATAAAAATTTGTTATCGGTAATGCCACATATCACCTATCGCAGTACTATACTTTTCATTGTAAATAAGTCTGATATAGATAAAATGCAAGTTAGCGTGAATAGAGCAATGAGGGTTATGTTAAATAGATACAGATATGCAAGAATCTGTGATATGGTGCTGGAGTTAGAGTTGTTAACAGTGGGAAATACGTTGTATATGAACGAAATGACTTATTTTTTGGCTTGATAAAAATTTGTTCCCACAATATTTATGTCAGTTGTTGTGTACGAGACAGGATGTGCATAGTCATGATACTAGACATAAGGATAAATTTTATTTAGAGTTTAAAAAATAATCTAGAAGTAAAAAATCGATATTTGACAAACGTACATCGAAAGTACAAGAAACCGGAAGTATAAGAAATTGTAGAAGCAAAACGGATTTTAGAGCAGAACTGTTTAAAGAAATATTATAATTATGTTAAGTAGATGATGTATATTGTACGGTAAACTGAAAAATTGGCTTAAGAGCTATTTGAAAAATAAAAAATAAACAGTAATAACGAGGCACCTCCATAATCCCCGCGGTCTAATATACTATCTTGAAGAAGACCACCGAGATCCCGCAATGATTGGTTCGATGATCAATGTCGCTTGGTCGTCGAAAATAAACAAAAGATTGGTTCGTAACACTCTAGCAGAATATCGACGTGATAGGAAAGCTATGACCAAATATTTCCGACAAGAGAAGCGTGATCATATGAGAAAATGCTTCGAAAACATCACAAGGAATAATAAAATTTAAGAGATTGTTTTGCTTATAGCTGAGAACAAACTTAGCTGATGTTCTCTCAGTATGATATAACTCATTATAGCAACTTTCCCACAAAAAAATGGCACCTGGCGTTGTATTAATTGAAACGATGGTATTGTTTGACTCTTGAACGATTTAATTCAGTTATAATGTTTGATTCTTACATTAAAACTCCCCACCAATTAGTCATACCTTGATCTATTACTCTATAACGCAAACTACAACCTTAACCGTGAATTTTCTTAACTGTAATTTTTTATTATATTACAGGCGTCCAAAAAATTATGGTACCCGGTACATCAGTCAAATCGAGCAAAGAAGCACTCCGTCTCACGCGCATATATCCCGGTATAATTTATTCAACAGCTGGTATTCATCCGCACGATTCAAAATCGATTATTGAGGAACCAGAAACATGGCTTGAATTTCGCCAAATTGCACAATCGCTTGAGTGTGTAGCAATTGGACCATGCGGACTTGACTATCAGCGCGATTTTTCAGAGCCAGATGTACAAAAAGAAATTTTTGAAAAGCAGTTAAGTCTCGCATGTGAAATTCAAAAGCCAATATTGATTCATGAGAGAACGGCACAAAATGATATTTTGGAAATTCTTAAAAAGTATAATTTATTCATAATTCTAGATTTTATGATGTTAACTCTAAACTATTTTTTTTTTTAGATATCCGAGTTTACCACAAATAGCTGTTCGAGGGTTTATGGGTACCAATGAGGAGGCAATGAAATATATTGAACAAGGTTTTTATTTAGGATTGACTGGTTATTTATGCAAAGTAAGTGAAATATAAATTTTTAGATAAATTTGACCAACTTACAGCATTACCATCCATCTCCAGGATAAATCAGATACCGGAGTTCGTAAACTATTAGAAGATGGAACATTGCCGATCGATCGACTATTGGTTGAAACCGATTCACCATTTATGTATCCAAACACCCGAGCTTCAAAATTGCCGCAACACGTAAAGACTGGAATCACAGAACGATCGCTGCTATATTTACATAGGTAAGTTACAATTTTGTATTGTTGTTGTATTCTATTCGCACGAGTCAATTAAGTTTATTGCCAAAATACCAAATGATGATGCCATCGATGGAGATAAAAGAATAAGAATGTTGTTTTTGTTTTATTAATTCAAACGGTTAATTTGATAAACAAAATTATTAGATTTGGTGTGTGGGATAAACAACCTTGTGCCTCTAATAAAAATTTAGCACATTAGAAATTTCAAGTTCGATTGACGATTTATTTTAAGTATTGTGATCTTGAATTTATTTTGGGTTTGATATCCGAAAATATTCTATATCATAGTTTGAAATGAGAGTAATGGTATAAGTCGTGTAAATTGGTGTAACCACTAAACCAAACATAAGGGTCATGCGTGCGAATAATGAGTTGACATCGTCGGCATAAAGATTACTAAGGAAACTAAGGAAAAAGGGTTAAGTGGATTCAGTAAAATAGGTTATTATTATATGTTATAGCCGTCATTTCATGTTGGACTGGCCATTTTCATCTGGTCTTAGTTTGTTCTTGAACTTACAGTTTTCTGTATTCCCTGTGTCCGCCTCTCTCGGCAGTTTTCATGTTATTTTCCTTTCCTTATTTTCCAGCAACCCTTGTAATTTGTTAACGAATTCGAAGCTTGTTTCAACTGCTGTTGTTTCGATGTTGATCGTGCGAAATAACGCATTGTGACCACGTTTCATGTTCACATCTTGATGTTGGTTTTTGGTGTCCTTAAACAACAATTAAAATCCTTAGTAGAAATTCATTGACAGTCGCTGAATTAACCATCCGCTTTGGTGTTCAACCTAACAAGTAGGATGAATTTAATGTGAACGGGCTATTTAATTCGAGGTTTACCCTTGGCAATTTTGTCCCGTATATATTCGGTAGATATTATAGATTGGTATAGACCGTATAAAACTACTCGTCTCTTAATTCCGAGTTCCGACGGGAAGTTTATTAGCGACGACAGCAAGAGATGCGCATTCTGCGGGATTGTGCTTAGTGTCGACATTATTCCAATTGGTGGGCTGAAGGTAATCCAGGATTTGCGAAACCCGATTGGATAAATGGTTTGCAGCGATTAGGTGTGCTGCATAGCCAACATAGTACTACTTGCGAGTCGGCCCATGCGTACATTTGAATTTGTGCAACGTTGTGAGATTGAACTATCTTGTGTATTGGCTTGGCAAGCCAGAAGCCGTGAATTTGAAGATTACTGTGATTTGTCGAATGATTTATTTAGCGAGTGATTCTGAGAGCCTACAAGATCCCCAACTATCTCGATAATTGAGCCATCTTTGGCCTATTGATTTTGGGACTGCTTCATGCCACGACGCTTAGTACCCACAATTTTTGATGAATGTTTTTGGCGGAAATTATGGTATGATGAGATACCTAGCCAAGCGGATGGTTGGTGCACGAACATCCGATGTTGAGCTAATCCCAGCAAAACAAACAATAATAGCAGAATGAAATAGGTAGATTGAAACATTTGAACACGTCGAACTTGTTTATCAATTTCCTTTCGAAAATTGTTATTTCATTTCTATCTGTTTCCAGATTTCAGCTGAAGGTAATAGGTGTGCGTTGATTTGAAACATATTCAATGCATACGTATGACGATGTTTGTTTAATAAATGTGTTTCAGATGGAAATGGAAATACATGGATAACATATAAAGTAAGTATTCAAAATTAAAAAATCTGTAGTTGTATCCGAATGACATGCAGTACATACAACAAAATACATTAAAAAAATATTATTTTCTGGTAAACACAGTTAACAGTTACATATTATACCCAACTCGAATTGAAAGAGAGATAAATTAATTTTTAGGGGAAACAAAACCGAGTTTTCGGTTGACAACCATACGAATAGTATGGAATTAGGTATTGATGTACCTAAAGAAAAATTGAGCACTCTAAATTTATGATCTTTATGCGCTGATTAAGCGCTCAATTGTACTACTGGGATGTTGAATCCGAAACAATCGGGCTGAACACTAATGTAGTCCAAGTGTTTTAACTGAATCGTCCCAATTCAGCTCAAGTTGGCCCTGAAGTTCGTGAAATTCGATTTCGAGGTCCACTTCCACAGTTCAAATCCACCACATCGGAGCAGTTCCTACATTTGCCTCAAGAGTTCGATTAAATTCCCGATGTCGTCTGAGTCGGTCAACAAATCATTTAAGCTTGAGACCAATATGAGGTCAGGTTAAGCGATATTCCGGTTGTTGTTTTGTGCGATCCGTCGAATACTCTGCATTACACCGTGATGAGGAAGATAGCACATCTGGTCCGGCTAGCGATGGTGGTCTTTTGCCACTTCCTCCATTTGACCCAATTCCAGGTATAGTCTTGCATGAACTAGTCGAGAAACTCCGTCCTCTCGTGACCTTTCAAGGGGGGATAAGTGGTCATTGAATGGCAATAAAACTGTGTATATTCCTCTTCGTTGCAATAGTGTGTTGATTCATGTGGTGTTCGCATTTTGACTCATCGTGCATTAGTTCCCGAGTTAAACAACTATCCTCGATTTCCCAGAATAACCTGGGGGCTATTTGGGAATTCGATTCGATAACGAGATTACAAGATTCATATTTGATTTGAATGTGATTCGAATGATTCTTATTTAAAATCCAATATGAATCTTGTACTCTCGTTATTGAATCGAATTCCCAAATAGCCCCCCTGGATTTGCAAGCCGTACTGGTGTGGTCTTTGCACAGAGACGGACGAGATTTAACCTTTTCTTGAATGTAAGAGGCTTGAATTGATTGCATTGGAATACGTTGTGATTTGCAGCACAAACTTGACACGTAAAGGTGCGAGATCTGAAGTGACGACGAGTGAACGAGGTGATTGTATGTCAGGTTTGAGATATGCTCGAGTGTGCGACGAATACGATGATTGCAGTGCTTCATTTTGCGACTGTTATGAATTAGATTTTGTTCTGCTCATGAAAATCATCTCCAGTGATTGCCATCAGGTGTTCAGGAAATCGATAAATTCCAGGTATTATGGTTATTGTGCTCTGGTTTCTGGATCCAACTTATCGCCGACACTCCTAAAACATTTAGACGGCGAGCGATGTCGGTCGTTGTATCAAGGATCTTACGTAATACCACGGCTAATAATCGTTCGTAATGCACCGATTTCAGCAACAATACAACGATGCGTATCCATTTAAATTCGCTTTTATGTAGTGTATAATTTCGGTCAATAAATCCCGAGGCTAACTACTAAAATTTCTAACGCTTCTCTAACCTTTAATTTTTTGTAGAACGATTTATCTTTGGCTTCAAAATAAGCATTTGTTTCAGTTATGACTTCAGCATTTGACTCAAATTTTTTTCCTTGGAGCGTTTTTTGAAACCTGCGATTAAGTAGCAGACTCTGGGAGCCAGATCCGAAGAGTACGGTGGATTCAAATGTAAAATTAACAAATATTGTTACTATAAGGAATAAATTACAAATTGTTTTAATTAGTTATTAATATTCGCTATTGATGGTCATTCCTTTCTCAAGGTAGTCGACGAACAAAAACACCTTGCACATCCTAAAATACGGAGGCCGAAACCTTACCGGCCGACATTTTCGTTTTTGGGCGCTTCGCACGCGTCACTGGCTGCTGTCCATTCAGCTGATTGACGATTTTATCCCGGAGTGTAGTGCCATGTTTCATCCATTCTCACATATCCACCCAAAAAATCCTGTTTACTCTGATCATCGATGCGTTGCTGTTTTTAATCCAATCTGAGGCAGCGCGGCATCTACTTTGGACAGAGTTTTCTCAGGGACAAATGTGCATGCAACATAGTGTATACACTGCCTTTTGGTATCTTTAAGGTTTCAACTATCTCAGGTAACTTCACTTTATAGTCTTTCAAAACGATTTATTTCACTCTTTCATCGTTTCTGGAATAACTGCCGAATTTGGGCGACCAGTGATACTATTCTGGCTTTCCCTGGGAATAGGGAATCGAGAAAAATATTTTCACAGTATTTTTGTTTAGACTACTAAGGGAATCAGTTTGGTGTAAATATTTCCGAAACGAAGTTAACGCGCATTCCCAACAGAAAAACTTATGACTTGCCTTACAGAAAAGTATGAAAAATATTTTGAGAATTTTTTTTCATACTTTTCTGTGAGGCAAAGTCATAAGTTTTTCTATTGGGGATGCGCGTTTAAATGGGAAATTACTTTTCCCTATAGACATTTTGTGGAACAAAAGATTCCCAATTAACTATGTTTTGAAAATCGTTGCACTAAACTTATTCCTTCAGTAGACCAGAGACCGAATTTTGGTCAAAAAATGGGAATAAAAATTATGAAAATTGCAGTTGTTTTACTTACCTAAAACATTAAATCATATGATTGTTGTATACAAACAGCGGAAAAATTCAATTTTTACGTCTAGTACGTATGTGAAACAAAGGTAAAACTCATAAATTTTCGACTAAAATTGGGCCCCAGAAAAATACAATTTGTACAAAAATGCTATGAAAATTGTTTTCCTAATTCCGTATTCCCATGAAAAGTCAGAATAGTGCCACATAACGTTCAGAATCATCGGTGTTTAGTACGGCCACGTTTAATCTCAGGAAACCAACGTTCGACGGTTGCTTTCAAAAGAGCAGAGTCTCTATAACACTTACCAAGCTTTGCTTGAACGGTATTTTTCTCATAAAAAAACAATGTTCAAAATATAAACTAATGGTTCATTTTTTCAAAAATTTTGACAAATCGTTTGAAGGTTGGTATTACCTAAAAATCGTATGAGGTTTTTCATTAGATGTCGCTTTGCGTGCTCGAAAGTGGCTGATAATTGTAGGCGGATTCATTGTTGTAGCTCGTTGTGTTCGTTCCGTTCGTTATGTTTTTTTTTTAACCAATAGGATTTGTCGAAAATGACATTTTTTTCATCAAGTTGATCTATCTCCAACTTTTTTACCGAAGGAACATGGCAAGAAAGAGACAACATGATATATAATAGCAAATACAGACACTTTTCATTCTTTTTATTCTGTTATCAAGTACGTTGTTCATTTTGTGTGTTTATGTTTTGTTTACGAATTTTTCAGTAGTTTTGTTTTATTGTTAAAATTCTTAATAATTAAATTCTTAATAAAAATTGTATGCGTATCTAATCAATCGAGAAAAAAAAATATATTTTATGAACAAACTTCAAAACTACAAAACGCAAAACTTTAAAAGTCGAAAACTTCGATTTTTCATCGATAGGTGGAAGCAAAATCGTTCTGTAATTTTTTCATCAACAATGAACTCATTAAAATAAAACTCCAGTAAAAATACCGAACACAACGAACGGAACGAACACAACGAACTACAACAATGAATCCGCCTTGTCTCTTGACGGTTTTGAAGTTCGAGACTGCGTTGAGGTTATAACCTTCCGCTTAAGCGCGTTTACCGTATTTTCCTAGAGTTTCTCACCACATCCCAAAATTTCTTGTAACGAGACGCGCCGCGTGGTCGATTTGAGTCTTAACGAATTCTCATTTAATCTCTCTCTCTCTCTAGCATTTACATCATATGAAGGGATTTTGCCGCCCGCACTATGGTCCTCCATCCGTTTCGATCCATCGCTCTCATCCTCTAATTTCGACATCCTAATGCGAGTAGGTCTTGTTCGACGTCGTCACGACAGCGCAGTCGGGGTCTTCCTCTACGACGCACTTTCCTTTCGAAAGTAGTTAATAATCTACAGTCGTTAGAGGTCATGGTCCAGCTCTCGCTTCCGAAAGTCAGCACAGGTCTTAAGAGTGCTTTATAAAGTGCGAGCTTGCACGACTGCGATAAGTGTTTAGATCGCAATAATTTTGATTGGGCGTTTGATTCGGGCTTTTATTTCTGCCTGCATATCATTCAGGTTATAAGTATGACCCGAGGTATTTAAAGTTTTCGACGCTATCAAAATTATGGTCGCCAATTTCGAGATTTGCCATGGAGATGTTCAATGGAGTTGTCATGGAGGTGTTGTTAAAAATTTCGTTTTGGTACTGTTCACCTCCAAACCAAGTCTACTTGCGCAGTGATTGAGCGGGATGAAATTGTCCTTGATGTCGCAAGGTCTTCTGCCAAGAAACACGATATCATCTGCATATCCAAGAATTTGGCCTGATTTATTGAATATACAGCGCGAAGTTTCAATGTTGCTTTTCCTCACTACGTACTCAAGCGCCAAATTGAACAGCACATGCGCGAGTGCATCTCCTTGTCGAACACCAGGGGTGGGATGTAAGCACTTTTTTCGACATTTATCGAATATTATATCTCTTTTTCCTTAAATAAAATTGCTTGCCATTTCGCTTTTCAATTTTGCTTTCAATATTGCGATCGCACGCTACTAGAATAAATTGTTTATTTATCTCTTTTTTGTTTTTCGATAAAGTATCACTCATAAAATACGTAGGTGTTAGAATAAGAGTAGATCGACATAATGTTTTCTTCGATTAGGTAGAGATCTCGTTAGAAACAACGTAATTGATAAATGGGAAAACGTTAAATTTTATTCGTGATGAAAGAGATGTAAATTTCGTACAACATCCCACCCCAGATGTTATTTGAAAGGAGTCTGATACAGTTCCTTCAATTACAATTGTACATACGGATCCAGATGTTCTTAATTTACACAGAGAAACGAGTTTCTGTGGAATACCTAGGCATATGAGCGCGGCCCAAAGGTTGTCGCGGTTTATTCTGTCATATGCCTCCTGTGGCCCTATTCCGGTTTCCCCCGGGAATAGGGAATTGGGAATTAGTGACGTATTTCTAGCAGTTGGGAATTATTTATTCCCCAAAGTGTATTCTGGCGTTTGGGAATTATTTTTATTGGGAAAAAATAATTCCATTTTATAGCAGTTTTGACGTTAATTTTTCCCAATTATTTTTTTAGGGAATTGTAATTCGTACTTTTTCGAATTTTTAAACATTATTTTTTGTAATAAATATATATTTAAAAATAAATTAAACTTGTAATAAGGTCGCAACATGCGTTTTAGTTTATAAAAAACAAAATAAAAAATTTTTCCCCCAAAAATTATTCCCAGTCTACCAGAATATACATTTGGGAAAGGGGAATAAATATTTGGGAATTATTGCAATTTGTAATTACAGCAAAATGTTTTCCCAATTCCCTATTCCCTGGGAAAGCCAGAATAGGGCCACTGGAGGTCTATATATATTTGATGAATGGTTATGTTGTACTCCCAACATTTTTCCAATATCATCCTCATGGTAAAACACTGGTCAGTGGTCGGTCGGTTGATACGAAAGCCACATTGATAGTCACCAATGATGTTTTTGGCGAAAGGGATGAGTCTGGCAAGTACAACATTAGCCAACACTTTGTAAGCAGCGTTCAATAGAGCTATGCCACGATAGTTTTCACATTTAAGACGGTCGCCTTTTTTATGCAGCGGACATATGAGCGCGGTCTTCCAATTCTCCGGCAGCTCTTCTTGGTCCTAAATACAGGCGACGAGGTCGTATAGACTTGTTGTAAGAGTAGCGCTTCCGAGTTTAATCAATTCTGCGGGGAGCTGCGTCTACTTCCTCTACTGTGGGATATTCGACAAGGGCCTCTTCACCTGGAGGAGCTATTGCTCTAATGGGGATCACTTCGTCATTCCGATTTAGCAGATTTTGAAAGTAGGTTTGCCATACTGAGAGAACATCAGCCACGTTTGTTCTCAACTCTTCATTCCCGTATTTGATGGCTGTACTTCTTGGGTGGAAGTCTTTAGTTAGATTCCTGGCATTTGCAAAACAGTCCCTTGAGTTTCCTATTTGCGCTTGAAAGCTGATGTTTTTCAATACACGATTTCATATGTTCACGTTTCTTTTGTCGGAGGAATTTAATCGTGGCTTTCCGAGCGCGGAGATATTCTGCTTGAGTGCTTCTAGTGTTGCGAGCCAACCACGACGCTTTCGTTTATTCTCGACGACCAGGTGGCATTGAACATCGAACCAATCATTGCGGGATCTCGGAGGTCTTCTTCCGATAGTGTTTTGCGCCGCGGTGATAAGCCAACTCCAAATTCTCCTCCGTTCTGATGGCCGCTGTAATGAAGAGTGTAACCATTGGTGGTGTCATGGATCCCACTCCCAGACCATCTGAGCTCTTGTAGTGCAAGTACGTCTAATGTGTAATCTTTTGCTTGGTTCGAAAGGTTCTGAAGATATCCAGGTCTTAAGAGGCTAAGCACGTTCCATGTTCCCATTTTTAAAGCGTTGTCCGTGTACAATTTCCGAGGTCGATTTTGTGATGAATCCGATATGGTTATCCGAGGCCTTTGATTAGGGTGCATAACTTGATTGTTTTTATGAGGGCAGGTTTTTGGCCTGCCGCTCAACACTCTTGTTACGTGTGTGGGTCACGTATTGGTCAGAATCTTAAGGCATGCAGTCCTGAACACATTTATATAGCGAGCCGCTTGATACGCCCGCTTCAGCCGCACCTAACCTGGAGAACACGCTGATTTGGTATTTGTTTTTTAGGCGCCAATAACTCCATGACTATAAATACGATTTAGCTGTTCGTCTCCACTACACCGCCTGATTCATTTAGAGTTACCCAGAGAACACCGCGAGGAGGTATGAATCTTGGACCCCCCCCCCCCCCCCTCATTTATTCCTTGCGTGTTAATTGTGAGCTCCCTACTCTTCCAAGGACCAGAAGCAGCGACGTTTGCTTCATGCAAGTTGTCATTAAGTGTGCCCTGGTTACGTTGTTTTCATGAATGACAACATCGAAATGAAAAATTTCCTTATTCGCGAGGTGAGTTTTGTTGCGGCACGACACGAAAATTCAGTTCGAAGCGAAATTGTGAAAAAATGTATAATTTATTTAATTGGTTGTTTTATGTCGATTTGTATGAAAGGCACCACCGATAGGTATCTCCTCCCACTGTCGTTGAAACGTTTGGTGTCAGGAATGTTTGACTTATAAACAGACGAGTTTATAAAAAAATAAAAATTGTATAAATATTATGTTTGTCTCATTTTGTTGGTACCCTCTTCTTTTTTTATATTATCAACGTCACTTTATAAAAAAGTAACTTAAAATTCTAACTGAGGCAACATATTAATTATTTCATGAACGAGGCAATTTCATATTTCAACTATGATTGTTGCTCAAATTTTATTTTGACAGTTGGTTATTTATTTTTAGGTCAGATTCGTTTAAATTTCGATTTCGTATTTTCGCATAGCAAACAGAAAATTGTGTTTACTTGACTTTACATATTTAATTTATAGTTTCACTAGTTACCAGTAGATGATGAAACAATTGCTCAAAATTAAAACTTCGTGAATTTAACCAAATATAATTTCAAAGATAAAAGTTGCTCTAATTCTAACGAAGCAGTAAAGGCGGTGATTCATGTATAAATTTTGTCTGGCAGACATAAATAATAATCACTCTGATTGGTTGAATATCGGCCATATTGTTATATCGTACGACAAAAATTAAAATTGAACATTGCTCAATTTTGTATAAGATTCGACGGCAGTGAGAACAAAAGAATAAATATTCTAAAATAAAAAAAACAATTTGGAAAGAACAAAAATAAAAACACTCAGCAAGCAACTATGGGGCATTTGCATACGACCAACATTTTTCTCCTGCAAAATGAGAAAGATATAACATTGACTTTTTGCACATGACAGACAAGAAAAGAAATATATCCCAACAAAATTTTGCAGGAGATATTTTAGTCAATACACAGCAAAATGTTGCCATAAAAATAAAATGTTGCCATAAAATATATTCGATTCGAGTATTTTTATGGCAACATTTTTAAAATTAACAAGAAAAAAAAATTATTTCGTATTTATAAATGTTGAGGATTCATAATAAAAACTGAATTGAATATTTTTATATAGCGGATCCTTTCTTATTTACCTGCAAAAATTGTATGCGTATCTAATCAATCGAGAAAAAAAATATATTTTATGAACAAACTTCAAAACTACAAAACGCAAAACTTTAGAAGTCGAAAACTTCGATTTTTCATCGATAGGTGGAAGCAAAATCGTTCTGTAATTTTTTCATCAACAATGAAATGTAAGGAATAATAACATTGAGGTGAGATTACCAAGACGTTAGGAGTTTGGTTTCGAACTAGTGAAACATTGAATTCTTTAAATTAAAAAAATCGGTCGTCTAATCAGACTGCAGTTACCAAACTACAAAAATATTGAAAATACTTCCAATTTACATATATAATGCCTTAGCGAATATGTTTCGCTACGCATTTATCAACCGCATCGTAACCTCGAATTTTATTGTATCTAACGGATTTCTATATTAAATTTTGAGATATTCTGGCATATATTACATATGTATTTTTTTATCGAGTTAGACTGACCAAATGGCACAGTGGTTAAAGCTTTGGCGTTTGGATCGGGAGGTACCAGGTTCGAATCCCGATAGGGGCAGGATGGTGAAATGGAACACATCTGTGACCCCCTGTTAAAGTGCAAAACTCATGGGCGGTATCTTCCATGCCAGTATAGGCTGGCATGGAGTTTATGCAATGTGCAGATGGTGATAAAATCGGACTATAGTCGTACGTCCTCGATTTGGCAAGCAATGCGTAAAGTAGAACGTGAAAAGCGAACCGCAAGAGTTGGGAGTGCTTTGGCCCCAGAACAGATTCCCTGATGAAAACATAAAAAAAAGAAAAAAATATATTGGTAGAGGCTAACAAGACGATGGATTTTTTCTTATCGTCATGGTGTAAAAGTAATCGGGATAAACCAAAATTTCATAAAGAGTAATAACATTCAGCGGTATATACGCTTGCGCTTGTTTTGGATTCTGTTGTAACAAGATTAAATTATAGTATAATACTGATAACTCCCAAGTTTTATTAATGATGTTTTCTATTTCTTTCACAGGTATTGCACGTTTCAGCGGAACGAGCCATGTAGCTTGCCGGCCATTGTGGAAATGATTGCGGCATTTATGGGAAAGAAACCGGAGGAGGTTGCCTTAGCTACAGCTTTTAATGCTCTTAAATTATTTGGCTTATCGCAATGATAACATACAACGTACGATAACTGATCATATCAAACTATTATTATTTTTTTATTATTAGGACATATAGTTTATTTTAAAGTAAAACTAAATGAAATATTTATTTATCTTGCCATTAAATTCTATATGAAATTGTTTATTTTAAGTGTTTGCTGTTTATGACAATTATTTATGTACAGTTTATTATTGTTCCATACTAATTATTGATACTAAACACTATTTTTTTCTAATTTTATAATTGTTGGTAGATAGAATATGTTAGCTTAGCTAATTTAATTCGTATAATCTCTTTCTGTTTTTGTTTAATTATTATGTATAATCGAAAATTATTTTTTTATAATCGAATCTATAATAATTTAGTAATTAATAATAATCAGGTTCCTGTATACGGTGCCTATTTAATAAAATAAAAAAATTCGGACAAACATGGAAATAGCGATGATATCTGAAAATGCCTTTTAAACTTTGCACATTTAACCTAGGACCTATATTTTGACTCGGCTCCGATTTGATCAAGAACAATTTTAAAGACTGAAATTTTGAGTTCGCGAACTATTTTTACAAAACTAAATCCTATAGACGTTTCGAAATATTGGAAAATGTGTTTAGTTTAAAATGGATTTTCTCATTTATTTTGCATAAATACCGGTGTTATGCATATTATTAATAAAAACGACTAACAATAAATTAAGGAATTTAGGGTTTTCGGAATTCCAAAAACCCCTTACATAGGCTTAGTTAGTTTTTACAAATACACACAGTAGTATTACGGTTTGATATATAAAATTTGCTCTAAATTTAACAACATAACAAATGCGATACTAACGATGCATGCCTTTATCAAGGAATTAAGACTGGGAACTAGTTCAGTTTATAATTCAATAAACTCATTTAATTAATAATTATTAAGCCGTCCTGACATTTAGAAAACTATATACAAACAAACAATTCTAATGCTCTTCAATTTTATTAAACTAATAATTGACAAATAATAATGCATAATTATAAATAAATATTTATATGTACTATATTTTTATAAAACTACAAAATAAATATATTTTTGTTATTTAAATAAACCAAAAGTGCCATACATAAATAATTTAAAAATTAAATTTTAGATTTTTTAAATAATTATTATTTCCTTATACAATATCATTTTAAAATTTGTATAACTAAAAAATTATATAATAAAATATTTTATATTGTGATAAAACAACTATAATTCAATGTTATATAAAATCAAAATATATTGTTAAATAAATATGATATAAAATATTTGGTTTTGCTTAATTTCAACAAAACCACTTATCTAATTTTAGCAACTTTTCAGGAGGACCCCTCAAATTTTTAAATTAATTTGTGAAAAATATGGGGCATAACTAAACTATTTTTGGATCCATGATATCAGGGTTTTTCAACTGCGTTTATTATGCGACATCTTCAAGCACTTGTTACATGCTCTGATTTCACCGGAAATTCCCAAAGTTTTTAATTAGTATTTAGAAAAAAAAACACTTACATCGATTTAAGTAAATAACAAAGGCAAAATTATTTTTAAAATAAAAACTTATTTCAAGATAAGTATTTATTCTAAATTTATTTCTGCTTTTACAAATAAAAATATTTTTTTAAATATCACTTATTTTATGCTATAATATAAAAAATTATCAATTAAGTGGTTTTCAATAAATACCAAACACCAAACATAAGTGGTTTTATTTAAGATTTTTTCGGCTTTTCGGACAAAATATTATTTTTAATGGCATTTTTCTAGTCATAGAAAACAAAGAGGTGATTTACTCAAAATATATCTACCAAAAAATGTAGAAAAATGCACTCCCATTTTTCACTCTAGAGTACTTGTGTAAAGATACACAAACCTTGAATAAAATGAGAATCTAAGGAAGCTCTCATCTCCACTTTTTGTGGTAGATATATTGTGAGTAAATGGCAACTTTGTTTTCTATGATTAGAAAAGTCGTAAACATTGTATAAATGCCATTAAAAATAATATTTGGTCCTAAAGACCGAACAAATCTTAAATAAATTAATAACATGGACGATTTTAAAAATCTTCTTTTGTTAAAAAGGTTTTGTTTTTTGCTTATATCGGTCAAAAATATTCGGATTTTGATGTAAATTGCAAGGAAAGAAAAAAACAAAAATACAATCGATTAGAATATAGTTCAACATAACCACTTATCTCGACTTAGGTGATTATGTTAAATTGTCACAGACATACGGCGCTATTTGCTAAAGTCGCACTTTGGTTAGAATCAGTTAAATATTTATGTTAATAAAATCAGTTGGTAGAACCAACCCCATTTTTATGGCTGTTGTCCATGCATAATCAATGAACTCGTCAAAGAAAAAGGATAGCACGCACGTCAATTCTTAGAAGATATATTCAGAAAAACGATAATTTAGGGAAAGCGGCAGTAAAACGTCTGTTCTGAGAAAAGACTTCCAAAAAATTAAATTCTGGTAAATGAACTATTCAAGAAAACATAATTTTGAGAAATACAATTTCATTGAAAACGACGACCCAGGGAATGATTATTAACAGAAATATTAACTCGAATGAATAATTCTGAATATCGTTCAACTTCTGAACTGTATTGTCTATAGACTGTTTTCTCCTGAATTGTCGATTTCTTAGAATTGATGCTTTATAACCCAGAAAGGATATTGTAGGGGGAAATACAAATCCCGCTCGATTAGCAAATTACAAGCTAATTCTATTCTTTCTGCAACAACTTTCTAAAAATACTATGCAATGTATTTAGAAAAACATTTTTACATGCGTTTAATAATTCGCTAGAATAAAATGTTTATAAAAAATATATGTCTTGAATTGGTAGTTGGTACTTTATAAAAATATTCTTTTTTTAAATATTTTGTCTCAACGGGACCCATTAAGTGTCAGCTTATTGTGTGTCCCTCATACATTACTTAATTAATTATTTATTATACATTATACAATTATAAAGAGAAACTACACGAAAACTATTTAGGGTCAGGGACGAACCCTTTATGCAATTCTATTCTGAGTTTCCATTTTCTGTCTGTGTATTTATCTGTTCACAGTTTCATAATTCATTTAGCTTATTAGACGAGACGTGTGTATTTAGTTCTACCTAGGATTGTAACTTCAATAGTTAGGTAGGCGTAGGAAGACTTTTTTTGTAAAAGGCCCGACCACATGAATGGCAGACGTTTTCAAACATTATTGGTGATTTGTCCCACTAGTCGAGTCGATTGTCGTTTCAAGTGGCTATAAAAATTTGCTATTTGTAAGAAAAATTAGCAGGTTGCTATGTGAATAAGTGACTTGAGACAAATGAAAGAATTAAAAACTGTCATTTCGAGTCGTGTTTTTGAAATGACTAGAAGAAACATAAAATATGCCGACTGACGTTTGAACTGACTACGATAATAAACATATTAGATATTTTGACAGGGCAGACGACTACGATTTCATATTAAGAGTAGATGTCGAAACTTTGGAAGCATCAAATAAAACCAATATCCGATGAAAACGGTAATACTACCGTAGTATAGTAACGGATTATGGATTACTCATAAAGAAATTTAGAAGGATTAGACACGAGTTTCGTAATAATTGCCATGCCAGGATTTTGCCTCAAAAACCCGGTGCAAGAAGGGCACAAAACGGTTGAAATTAAATTTCTGACAATCACATAGTTGAAAAAGTTCTTCACCGCATCAGGTTTCATTATTCCATATCATTTACATTTTTACAATATCCTTCGCATACTGGGCCCTCGTTACATCTGTCGCTGCTCTAGCTCTACTCTCAGTCTCTACACTCTCACACAACTCAATTCAATCTCAAGCAACCATCTTACCTTGTTGTTACATGTTTACATAATACCAGCGCTGCCGTTTAAAAAAAATAGGCAGCTCCAATCAAATTTATATTCGGCTCCACGTGTAACAGACACCAAAATATACAAAAAAATTGAACAATTTTTTTTTTATTTCAATTCAGCACAGTTTATTATTACACATACTATATAAAATTAAAAAATGACAGTTCATTATATACTTGTAGACGTGCAAATTACAATAAAAATAAAAAATACAATTCATTTGTATAACTAATTCTAAATTTTCATTTTATAAAAACCCAAAAAACTGATTAACAAAATAATACAGTACGATTTTAATTTAATTATTTTAAATATCACATTAAATTAACTTTAATATTAAGTTTCAGCCTTTTTTTTTGTATTTCACATTTAGAGCAAAATCAGTTCATTAATTACAAACTAGAGGGATTAAACAACATAAATTAATAAAATCTAATCCAAAATCCTACGAGTTTGCTAATTTATATTTTGACAATAAATTTTTGAACGGTTTCCATTCAATAAGCGAACAGTTTTTGGTTATTTGTTTGGTAATTAGCAATGATTAATTGTAGAAGTTTTTAGCGAATTCCTGTTTTTAGTTTTTATGTTGTTTAACTCTGAAAATATTCGTTCGGCGGCTGCGCTACTATGTGGCAAACTTAATAAACCGCCTATAAATATTTTTAAATTTGAAAACATTGGTTTGTTTAAACCGTTTTTTAAACCGAATATCCTTCTCCAAAAATCCTCCAACTTTGTTGAATTATCCACAAATTTTTGATAACGCAGAGTTCGAAACTCTTCTTCGGTCTCTTCAAAATTTCCATTAATTTGCGGAAAGATGTTTAGCAAAGGTATTATACTTTCACCCAATTTTTGAGGATCTATATGTTGTAATTGAACTAGTGTTTCATCTTTAAAATCGACACGCATCAAAATTTGAGTACACAACTTGATATAAAACTTCTTGCAACGCATCTTTATTTCTAATATCGCTTCTTCAGGTAGAACATTTTTATTTAATTCATTTTCGGCTTTCGGGCCTAAATATATTAGTTTATCTGTGACACAAATATCATTGGAAAACTTTAACTCATTTAAATTAGATTGTTCGACAAATTCCAATTTAACAAAATTGTGTAAGATTAGAACCAACCTTTCGCACTGTTGTGGAAGTTTTTTCGCTGCTGCCGAGGAACATAAATGGAGGGAATGGCATGTACATCCTAGGGAATACAAATAAGGATTCAGTGGTTTTAATAAAGCTTGAACGCCACCTTTTTTACCTATCATTGTCCCCCCCAAACCCCAAGCAATTAGTTATTGGAATTTTATGAAGATCCAATAAACATACACATACAGATTATAGAATGGAAATACAAACAATGTAATATCAGAAAATGAAATTAAAAAAGAAATTAATTTAAAACACAAGAATTAATAACTATTTTGAAAGCTCCAATTGAAAAGTTGACGAGCTCCACTGGGCTCCAGGGCTCCCGAAATATTCTAGAGCTCCATTTTGGAGCCGAAGCTCCACTTTCGACAGCGCTGCATAATACATCTCGACTCGATCTCATCAACTATATCAATCAACTCAACAAGCCCACCGTACTGTGTGGTGCCTGCGGCTGTGAGTGACTCCACTGGACTTCACCATCACTTACTTCACTACATACATTTATATTTCTTTGAATTAAAATCGGGACCGCGCGTACGCAGTCCCGGCTACCAAAAATTTTGTGCACGAGTTATTCACATTAGGAATAATCGCAAAGGTCAACCCCGCCGAAGTGCAATGGAAGGGCCTCGCTCTGGAGCAACCACCTTGTGGATCATGGTAAGCTCTACACCAGGTAAGTATGATTTGGTTAAATTTATTTGATGTCTTATACATCGAAAACTCGTATTGACTTAGCGAATTATATATAAACCATAATAAATTGAAATTGTTTTTTTATGATTATGCTTTACTACATGCTATGCTACTCGTATGTAAATATTTATGATGACGTTCCCCTATCTTATGTTATATGACCCTCTTTATACATATACGATACATCATATCTTATTATCTTCTTTATTATGTTGTTGTATATAAAACACATTGAAATGAAATAAGATATTGAAATATTGGTGTTATATCTTTGCTATACAGTTTTGATGTATGAACTTTATGAACCGTGCACACCGGCAAGAGATAGTAGGCCTAGTGTTGCCGTCGCTGCCCCATTTACAAGGCTGTTAACTTTTGCGTTTGATTTTGTAGAGTGGGCTTAAGTTTGTGATGGATATGTGTTTTACTTGTGGGAATCACTTAGGAAGTTGTTATAGGCGGTATTCACACCAAATGCGATTAGTGAGCACGAGTAGCTATATTTTAGGGATCGATGCTGTTCACCCTAAATACATATAATATTCGTGTGTTTAATTTCCACTTGATTTTTGAAGATAAGATTTATTGCGTTGGCAATTCGAGTTTGGTGTGAATACCGTGCGTGATAAATGTCGCATACCAACACAAACGAAAATTCAAGTATGTGTATAAGCAGTACACCTAGAATACTACAGGTAGAGACAAACCAAAAGTGATATTTCATCCTATAGGTATAAACAAAACCAGAGATACAGCGACAAAATACAACGTCTGTCAAATTAAAATACACATAAACCATAGGATGCTAACACACCAATGTCACTGACGGCATTGATATTTAGCGTGTTCAGTCCGACCAAAATGATAAAAATTATCATGATATTTTTTGTGACCCTAACTTCACTCCGTATAATTTTATGTCAAACCCGAGTGAACAAGAAAATCGAAAAAATAATTATAAATTGATTCTGCACGTCAAAACATTGTTGACGCTGTCATGACAACAATTTACTATTTACTAATGCCTAAGTATTTCACAATAGTTTAATACTTCACATCTTAACGCTAATAAAACAAACCCGGGGAGTATACATCATAGTAATTCACTCATTTAAACATTCATTCAATTATAATTTACGACAGAGATTTGCAGATAAGATAACTGATTGCTCTAAAAACTTTCACAAATTGTTTTTAGATGGCATGTGTAAAAGAAATCACATTCTCGCCCAATTCGTGACTACACGAATAATTTTAACCACACAACGTCGCACCTAATAAATCATTCAAGGCGGCCGCATGAAATGTCTCTCGACTCTCGAGCCAAGCCAAGAAAGTTAAAACTTATAAATGTGTGATCTCAAAAAGGCGGTACACAACATTTGCAATACAACAACAATAATTTACAACAACAATTTGCATTATATCACTCATTTTTAGCTTTGTTGCCTCAGCTCGAGAGTCGAGACAAATTTCATGCGGCCGCCATCAGAGGAAATGAAATGGACATTGAAGATTGAACAAAACCACAGAAAAGAAACTACACACACAAATCATACACAAGCAATATTTGTTGTTCAGTTTATTAAAGACGCTGATTTCAACTACATTGTTCTTAATGTATTATTGTTTAATACAAAAATATAACATTAAAGTTGAACAAAATGTTGTTCCTGTCAACATTAGAAATAAAATGTACATAAATTTTGACAGCCAGAATCGACAATTTTTTTGGTTTTTTTTTGTGATAAATGAGTGCGTTTTATGGCATAAACTGATAAAAAATATCATGATAATTTTTATCATTTTGGTCGGACTGAACACTAGGATTGTACACAATGTTTTATGTAAAAAAAATTAAATAGAGTCGATTAAAAGATAAATGAAATATTTTAGGGTTAATTTATTATTATTTTTCTTGCTTTATCGCTTCAACGCTGACGCGCTTGCTGTGTTTACCAAAGCGACATCGCCGGCAGACAAATGTATTTTGTCAATGTATCTTGTAACTGTATCTCTGGTTCTGTTTATACCTTATGTGTAAACGTAAAAATTTAAACTGCGTATTCATTTTCTGTAAATAACTGCATACAATCAAACATATTTTGTTTTTTTGCGTATAAGGGATAAACTGAACCAAAGATACAGCGACAAGATACATCGACAAAATACATTTGTCTGTCGGCGATGTCGCCTTAGTAAACACAATAGAGCATCAGCGATCGACTACACAACAGAATAAAAAACAATAACTTAACCTTAAATATCACGTACAGAAGTGAAAATTGCGTTATTTGTCAACAACATGGACTTATTAAAATTAATAAAATTAGTTAAAACAATTTATATTGTTCTTTTATGTTATGAATATTACAAATTAATTGTGTGTCGTAGGCGTTGGTGGGTCAGAAAAGTGAATTTGAGCCGAGATCAACATGGCTTTTTCCGCAAAGCCTTCCTGCAAATCAAAGGAAATGATCCGGAACATTTCCAAAAGGCTACCAGGATGAGTATCAATCACTTTCAGCTTTTGCTAAACCTTGTCAGTACTCGTTTGCAGAAGTACTCGCATAGGAAACCAATAAGCGACGAATCTAGGTTAGCTCTTACACTAATGTAAGTAACATTGTAAAATTTAAAAAAATTATTTTCTTACTAAAATTCCTCTCCTTCAAGGTATCTTGCGCATGGTTGTTCAATGCAAGTTTTAGCTTGGAGCTTTAAAATGGGAATTTCGACGGTACGCGAGATAATCCTAGAGACCTGCGACGCTATATGGGGTCTTAATGAAATTTACACTCAAAAAAATTTTGGTGGTAAGATTTACAAAATCGTTTTGTAAAATAGCTTACAAAATAAATTTGTTAATTAAATGCAAAATTTTCAATTTAAACAAAAATTTTGTGAATGTTAATTAAAAAATTAATAATATGATTAAATTTTGTATATTACATAGTTTTTTTTTGTTGATTTTATAAAATATAAACTTTTTTGATTCTTTCAAAAACACAAAATATTTTTGTTAAATATTTATCTGTTTTGTTTAATTTACATTAATTTTGTTAGTTTTACACCTATTTAACTTAATTGAATTAAAACCTCTATTATATCTAAAAAATAAGAAATAATCTTAACAAAAGTTTTATTATTATTACTTAGGAAAATGGACGAAAAAAAATTCATTCTACAAAAAATTTTGTACAGTTTAATCTTGAAAGTTTAAGAAATTTTGTTAATAATATAAAATGTTTGTGAAGAATTATTTGGTTTACAATAGTGTTGTTTTTCAGACAAAACTTTTTACCGAATTGATAAAATGATTTTAATCAAATTGATTTTGACTTTTGTCATTTTTTGGAAACCTAAATTTACGTAATAAACTTATTGTCCATAGTATTTTCAAAATTCCCAAGATGATTTTGAACTTGGTGCACTCGCGAGTAAAATTTACTTCGAAAAACAAGTATTTGGTTCAATTGTACCTTCCATTTGAAAGATTTACATTTGCTACAAAATTATTCTTGAAAGAAGCTAAGTAAGAAAGATGTCTTATGATGGCATTTCAGAGATGTGTCATACATGTTGCTGGAATAAAACCATGTAATTAAATTAAATAGTCATAAACAAATCGCTTCTAATGCCGTAGACAAACACAAAATTTATCGCGATTTTCATTTAAGATTGAAAATTAAATGACAAATTGTGGCAACTAATAGAAACGCAATTTTTGCGAGTGTGCCTAATTTATCGGGATAGATTGCGTTTATCTAGTTATGAAAACTTAATAATTCTGTTTTGAAAAAATCGGGTCCAGACAGACAGGCAGAAATAACTTAATAATCTAAATAACGAGGTTATCTAGTTTGTATCTGTCTACGGTATAAGGCTATGTGTCAAACTTAAGTTAAATCGTTTACTATGCTAAAAACCGGTTTTATAACATATTTTTCGATCAGTTTGCCATAGAGTTTTTGAAAAATAATTGAATTTACCGAAAAATTTACTTAAAATTGACTTTTACTTTGAGTTTGGCACCCAGCCTAAGTGTCCTTTGATACGATACATCCCATTAAACTCAACTTTAATCGAATATTTAAACTTTTATGTATGATTTTCTTATTATTTTTACTATCTGAATCTAACAACATACATTTGTTCATCAAAATAAACCCTGCTGTTACTTTATTGTACAGCCATATCCGTTCTAGCTATTTTTATATTGAACTCTTTATTTCTATTTTAATTTTGAAAATTTATACATAGAAGTTATGGTTAAATTCCTATTCAAGAAAATATTTCACTGAAATATAACATTTTTCTGTAATCCAATATTTTCAATTCGATTCTAATCAAAATTTCATACTATTTTAAGGAATACTTGTTGGAATACTGTTTAATCCCAGATAAGAGGCAACGCCTACAACCATAATATTTAATGCATAAAGAATATTTTTTTTAATTTTGAAATTTCTATTTCTAATTTTGTTCCCTGTAAATATGGTCATTACAAGACTATGCGTTTAGAATAAATGACAAAGTATTTAGCTAATAAAATTTGATCCCATAGGTAATCTTTAAGTAATCTTATTTACGTATTTTAACGCAAATATGTAAAACTGTTCATGTTTTAGCGACTTCTTGATTGGGCCGAATGCATAAGTTTTTAAATTTTATTAAATTATTGTAGATAATTCAGTATTTTGGTAAAATTTACAAAAAAATTTATCATATTTATTGCGAAATCGTTTTGTAAAATTTATAAAAATAAAATGCTTTTCACAAAAACAATTTCTATTTGTATGCATGGTTTTGTAAATTATACAATTTTTTTTATAGAATAAATAAACTTTTCTGGCATTTACAAATTTTTGTTATTATTTTAAACTCTTTTGTAAAATATATAATAATTTCATGTTTTATATTATTTTTTTTATTAATATATATAAATAATAAATTTTACACGCTAAATGTGAGTTAGTTCTAGTTGATTGGTGAGTGACTAAACACCAAATTATAGTTTTTTAATTTTTTAGAACTAAAAAAGTGAGTGAAAAGTGTTTTTTTCACAAAAGTGTTGTGTTATTGAGGAATTTTTTAATAAAAATTGGAATTTCAATTAAATAGTAAATAAATATAACATTGCCAAAGCACTAGAAGGTAAATAGTTTTATTTTAGTTAATTAATGATAAATAATACCAAGTTAGTGAATTGTAATATCGATATATTTCTCAAGCTTTTTCTGTGGTATACGAGTAGAGTTTCCATTTGCATGAAATTTCAAATAAAATGTTTATTACAACCGTGTTCATTCGAACTAAATAAATGTTTTTATTTTTAATTACAAGCGGAGTTTTATCTGGTTTAAGCCTGCAAATATATGTTTTATTTTTATTAAAATTGAAGTATGTCATTTTGCATGCAATTGTTGTTGTAATGTCTCGTATTTTTTTATTTTCAAACAATGTGGTTATTTTTAATCGAGTTTTCGAAGAAGTTTGCTCTAATTGTGCACATAGTTTATTTTTTATAATAATTTTTATATTTAATTTAATTAATTAATCTATAATTAGAAGTTAATAACAATTTTAAAAACCAATTGTTTTCCACTTTTTATTTACATGCTATTTACACGATTTAGTAAATTAGTAATTTTTTTAGAATCAAACATCGATCTGGAAGCCTTATTTTACATTGAGCCAGAGGATTGGAATATGTTTTTTTAAGAAACACCAATTACCAATTGGAGCCAAAATAAAATTGAAGCATCAAATCAGTATATGGCAAAGAATTAATGTAAGTATAACCTTATTTAATAATTTACTGCAATTTTAATATTTGGCGTTTTTATGAAATGGCTAAATTATACATGAAAAACGCAACGATATCTAAATAATTTTTTGTATTTTTCCATAATCAAGTCATTTGTTTGAAAGTCATGAAGTTAATTGAATTTAATATATTTATAGTGTTACTATCACCGTTAACTGACATAGCTCTATTGAAGATTTGGCTGGTTATCTAATTTTTTCCGATTACACTCATCTTATGTTTCTTATAAATTGTAATCTTGTAAAAAATCAAATTTAATTAATTTTTGGTCGGGAATTTTTTGGAAATTATTTATTTAATATTAATAATGAAATGCTTCATATGTAAACACAAAATTTTATTGCATGAATTATGCATTTAGAAGTATTTCATAACTCGGAAAAATTTTATAAAAAATTTGTGCTTGTTCATAATGGATAAGCCACCATCATTTACGACTATCCTGGATTTGGATTTAAATGAAGAAATTTATTCAGATGATGCAATCGACATCACAAACCAGCTTATTGTTGAATCCATCAGTACCAAACCAGTCAGAAATTTGTGGCTCAAATAACCAACAAATTATAGTAGAAATTCCAAGAAATTTTTATTCGCAACAGACGTCGTCCACTGTGGAGGATTTTACAATAGAAGCATCGACATTTTTGACGCCAGTGAATGATTTACAAGCCGAGCTTCATAAATTACTATCTTCTTGGAATTTTCAATCGATGATTCCAAAATGTATTGGTAAGCAACATACAATCTTTTATATAAAGTTGCCTAGCTAACGTCTCTTATTTTTTCAGAATTAGATATGGACATTGTATCATTACTAGACCTCGGCGAATACAAAGATATTGTTTATTTTGATGGTATTAAATTATGTTATTTTTATATTTTATTTTTATACTTTTTTATATTGGAATGAGCAATGAAAAATTTTAGAAATTTTTTTATTTTACTTATATTAAATATGTGAATTTTATAAGTACGTATTATAAGTTTATCTAAATTATATTATTGTTTGAATAAAAATGTAATTTTGAATTCAAAGAATGTGTCTAAATAATTAAATAAATTTGAAAATTTACGTACATTGTTTTATTTATTTATGGTTTAATAAAATGTTGTATATATATATATATATATATATATATATATATATATATATATATATATATATATATATATATATATATATATATATATATATATATATATATATATATATATATATATATATATATATATATATATATATATATATATATATATATATATATATATATATATATATATATATATATATATATATATATATATATATATATATATATATATATATATATATATATATATATATATATATATATATATATATATATATATATATATATATATATATATATATATATATATATATATATATATATATATATATATATATATATATATATATATATATATATATATATATATATACAATATATATATATATATATATATATATATATATATATATATATATATATATATATATATATATATATATATATATATATATATATATATATATATATATATATATATATATATATATATATATATATATATATATATATATATATATATATATATATATATATATATATATATATATATATATATATATATATATATATATATATATATATATATATATATATATATATATATATATATATATATATATATATATATATATATATATATATATATATATATATATATATATATATATATATATATATATATATATATATATATATATATATATATATATATATATATATATATATATATATATATATATATATATATATATATATATATATATATATATATATATATATATATATATATATATATATATATATATATATATATATATATATATATATATATATATATATGGGCGTGTGTATTAAGTGTATTGTACAAACCTCTTTATAATGTTAATAAAAAAAATTTGCATTTTACAAAATTCTTCTGTCGAAATGATATAAATCGTTTGTGAAAATTACAATTTTTGAGTTTATTTGAAAAAAAAACAATTCTTAAAATAAACGAAATGGTTTCAATAAATTATAAAACTTTTATATATTTGATAAAAACAGTTTTCGAGATTGACAATTCGGTTTGTATTGTTTATGCTGTATTTTCTTAATTGTATAAAATCCATTATAAAGTTTATAAATTTCTTTTGTAATCTTTATAAAATATTTGAAAATTATACAAAACATTTTGTAATTTATTTAAAAAAGTTTATACATTTTATAAATTTTAAATTACGTTGAGAAGTATATTTTGTTTATTTAATAAATTATTTAAATAATAAATACAAAATATTTTGTTCAATTGTAGATTGTACAAAAAATTTTATCTGCTGTATATGTTCAAAAATTTTGTTAAATTAACCCGTATTTTTATCATTTTTACCTGTTTTTTTCTTTGAGTGTACTTAGCAAAACCGAATTTGTTGGAATGGATCAAAATTGCAGATAATTTTGAAATAAAGACTGGAATGCCAAATTGCAAAGGTGCTCTAGATGGCAAACACGTTAACGTGAAATGCCCTCCTAAAAGCGGATCCTTATATTACAATTATAGCGGGCATCATAGCCTCGTTCTGCGAATTTCGCAGAAAAACAAATTCAAAAAACAAATTTCGTGTAAACAAATTGTAAAAGTTTGTGTCACAAAAAAAAAATCAAAACTTTGTTCAAAAAATTTAAAAGATGTCACAAACAGAACGTTTAATTGAAATTTAGTTGAAACTTTTTATATTGTAAGTATTGTTTATTTTGAATTAAATAAATTAAAAACAAATTAAACCTGTTAAATTTTATTATGTGTGATAGCGAAATTTTCGTTCAGGTGTGAGCATAAACACGAATTCCGCGCGATATCTGTTACCGCCGCGAATAATCCGTTTCCGGTTTGAGGGATGCTTAAAACATAAAACATATTAAGATGTAGTAAGCGGTAATTTTTACAGTACATTGTAAAAAAAAAGGAAATAAATTTACTTAAAAAAAATTATTTATTTATTTGTCAAAAAAAATAACAGCCAATAATTAATTAAATTCAGAAAAAAATCCTAACCAGTTGGAATGTTTAGTGCGAAATGCTAATCATCATAATATTCCTGTAGTTTCGAATATACAATGTTAGAGACATCCATCTCTAATTCATGAACAACTGCCACAGGCAATTGTGCGTTTTGTATTTTCATCGCCAATGATGAGAATAATAAAGAGGTTGAAGTGGCTTTGGCTGGTTCGTCTATTTCACTAATTGATTTAGTCGCAATATCCAAAAAGTTTTTATAATTAGTGTGTATGTTATTTTTGGACGATGATGCAGACATTTTCGCTTGTTTAGCTGGTGTAGATGTACCAATTACGTCATTAAGGCTTAAACTGGTACTATTATCACCAACATCTGTATATTCAATAGAGCTCTCAAACAAGTCGCAACTCTCGCTACTTTCTTTATGATAATTTCTAATTGTGCTAAAAATATGTACAGTTTCATTCATTTATTTATGGGAATCTATTGCGTGATTTAAACTTACGGCTTTTGATCGTCAACGTTGTACAAGAAACTCATCAAATCGAAGTACTTCCATTTTTTTTTGTGTATCAACATCATCTGGGTCGGGTGCAGGATCTCTTGAATTAGGCACCTGGCGACGAGCTCGCCGATAGACATCTCGCAAACTCTTCCATCGAGTCTTACATTCATGTTCTGAAATATTTTGAAAATAAAATATTTTTAATTTCTGTATAACGATATAATTAAAAATATTCACCTGTCGATTTCAGGTTAAAAGCAATTTAGATAATTTAGATGCTTTAAATCATAAATGACACATTTTCCTCTTACAAGCTCTATTAATTTTTCGTCAAATCACATGATGATTTATTAAAAATAAACAGAGTGATTTTTATTGTAGTGCAAAAACTTAGGTTAAGAAAAAATTGACAGCCAAAAACTTGTAACTACCAACATAAAGAGATAAAAATCAGTTGGTAACATTGCAGCGCTGGCGACAAAATTAGAAATAGATTCTAAATCCAGTTCGGCGACAATGTCGTCGTCGCCGCCGACATTGGTTCTGTGAGCAGCATATGGTTTCTGTGTATTCTAATTTGACAGGCGATGTCGCTTGTCGTTGTCACTCTTGTTCTGTTTATACCTATATATACGTATAGCTCAAAACAGAACAGGTATAAACAGAACCAGAGATACAGCGACAAGATACATCGGCAAAATACATTTGTCTGCTGGCGATGTCGCTTTGGTAAACACAACAAGCGCGCCAGCGTTGAAGCGACAAAACAAGAAAAATAATACCAAATTAACCCTAAAATATTTCGTTTGTCTTTTTATCGACTCTATTTAAATTTTTTTACATAAAACATTGTGTACAACATTCCGATTTGGTTGAAATTCATTTAAAAAAAGTTGTAAAAAATGTTTACCAACATAATAATCTGAAAATTATATTGGTGGTACTGCAGCGCCGGCGACAAAATTAGAATAGATTCTAAAAAAATTCGGCGACAATAGTAGTGTTGCTTTCACTAATCCGATTAGCTTAGCTAAGAAATGTGAAAGCAACAACTTTTGGCTTTAATTTTTAATGCGTTTTAATTTTTCTGTGTTGGTTCATTTTATTAATATTTATTTTAGTTTTTTTTATTTTATCAAATAGAACAAACTAAATTCGGTATTTTGCTATCAAATAAGAAATACCAAATTTTATTACAAGTTAATTTTTCGAAAAAAATAGAAAAAATAACGCCTTGCGGTAAACACCATAACCATAAAAAGATTTATTTCCCCTAATCCTAAAAATTTTTTTCTTAACATTCTAAAACAATCGGCTTAATACAATGCAATTGTTGTTGTAAAAATTTGAAAGCAACGCAGCTAATGTCGTCGTCGCCAGCGACGTTGGTTGTGTTAGCATCCTATGGTTTATGTGTATTTTAATTTGACAGTAGTTGTATCTTGTCGTTGTATCTCTGGTTCTGTTTATACCTAACAAGAGCGAAAGCGACGAGCGAAGTCGCCTGTCATATTGCAAAACACCGAAAACATGTAATACTTTTTACGCTATTTGCCGTAGACACTTGGCGAAACACACTTATACTTAATAAACACATACACAGTGACTCAAACTACTCACAGTGACTCTTGAAAAATATTCAAAATATTCTGCAAAACAAAAAACAAGTGATTAATAAAAATGTGTGAAAACATGTAATACAAACACAACAATCGACGCTGGCGACTACAATTTTTTCGTTGCAATAAATTTAGAGTCTATTTCAAATTTTGTCGCCGGCGAAACAATGTTGCCAACTGTTTTTTATATATTTATATATATAAGTTGGTATCGTTTAACCGTCGTATTATTAACATTTTTTTTTTCAATTTAGTAGCCCAACGCACACCAAAAGCACAGAAGAGTTATGCCGTTTGTGGTTGTTTTAACGCTAACGCTTTTGTTCTGTAAGCTACAGCGATCTCGTGCCGATATTTTTTTTTGAATTCGTCGACGCTCGTCGTTGTCGCTCTTGTTCTGTTTTGAGCTTATGAGCGGTTTAACGAAAAATCACAGATACAACGATGACATTGGAATTATCAGAAATAAATTTTGTTTTTATTTTCTAGTTCAAATGAAAAATCTCTTTTGATTGTCTGTGCTACAGGCAATGCCTCCTAAACTATAGGCCGCTTACACCAAATGATGACGACACGCTATGTCGATGTTTTTGTTCCTTTCTCCGCAGTTGTTTTGTTAGTGTAAATATCTTAACATCATTATAGCGCTCTCTCGGTTTAGACATAAATTGACGTCATGTGCTAAAAATGAGAGTAGTAAGAGGCCTGTAGTTTAGGCATTGCTTGTAGGCATTCCTACAGGCTACACTGCTTTAAAAATTTTGCTATATGACGTCATTTATGTCGTCAGTTTCTTCTTTGACTATTACAGTCTGCACTAAAATAAAAAGTTAGTTTCGATTTTTTGGTGTTTAAGCTGTCATATTGATAAAGAAACTGTAAACAAACCACAAGAAAAATATTTTAATAATGTATTTTAAAATTTAATAAAAAGCTATTGGTAAGTATTAATTCATATAATATTATTTTACAATTACGCGTTCTAAATTGTGTTAAATATATAAATACTTATAAAATGTGTACACATTTCGTGTAATTTACAGGAAGACATAACCTTACTTTTAGCACGCGTTTTTTTATGCTTATTTTTGTTTATTCTTTTTATAGCTAGACTGCCGTCTACAGTTCAAAGAATAAACTGTAGACATAAATTTGATGACACAACAAGCAGTGTGGCCTTTAGTATTCTAGGTGCACTGATATAAAAGATAGTACATGCAAAACGAGAGAAAGTCAATTTTATTAAAATGCGTACACGTGAGCACGTTCACCGATTCATTGTAACAATAATTGTTCCTGTGTTAATTTACTTGAAGAAACCCAGAATTTCTTAAGGTTTTCGGTGGTTTTATTCCAATAGACTCAACATATGTGAATCGATTTCATCTAGTATAAGATGTTTCCAATAAACGAACACTTCAAAAGGTTGGGTCTTTTTCCAGGGTTGTCAGATAGTAGATTCTACATCCAGTGAGGTATGGTGGCAGTTCTTGCAGATTAACGTGATACTGCAACCCTTGTCATATTTTGAGCCGTTAGGAAGCAAGTTGGGATCTAACGTAGGCGAAATACAATATCTTTATTGTCTCTATATCGTCAATATCCTCAATCCACTGTTAATAAAGCCAAGAATTAATTTAGCTATAAGCATTGTGCTCGATGTAATTAGAGAAACTCATATTTTCAACCAAAGTAACCCCTAGGCAGTATTCTGCTTCTACGGGTATTTCGGAATTATATACATGTTGGTGTCGAAAAAATTGTAGACAATTGAATTTTATGTAGATATATCGATAATTGCTGTAGTCTATGTAGAAAATTCGTAGAAAATGTAGAATATTGTTTTTGTAGCTGTCAAGTGTTCACATTTCTTTTTCAGTACGAAGTTGCTATCTTATACTTTTCTGGTTCAAATTGAGGGGTAAGATTCGTACGTACGCGTAAAATATTTCACGATATTACGAACATATTCAAATATTAAAAAAAAAAAAATATTCTCATCTGTTGGTTTTAGTGCGAGACAACAGGATGGTGTATACGAGTGTTTGATTGGACGGGCGTCTATGGAAAATTCTTTGGGGGTTCCCAAAACTCTGTGTAGACTAATACCGTTGTTCGTTTTTCTTAATAGAGGATTGTCTTGATCAATTGCATAATAAACGAATATTTTCTTAATCGGTCTTAGTCGAATTGCAAAAGTAAAATTGTAGTCTACATTGACGTAAAACAACTTCGACAAACATTCGGAAACTTTTCCCACTGAGGTTCGCAAAATTCATGAAAAATGTTTTCATGTTCAAGAAAGAGTAAAAAAGCGTTGAGTTAATATCATATGACCTAAGCGTAAAATGATTTTGCCGAAACCCGAGATTGAACCGGGGACCTTTAGATCTTCAGTCTAACGCTCTCCCAACTGAGCTATTTCGGCATGCATGATCAATGTGATTGCTAAGTGCAGTGATTAAATAGGCCGCTGGTTTTATCAGCGCTTGTAAATATTTAATTTCGTCAGCGTAGCCTATAATATTTTGCTGAATTTGTAATATGAGCAGGTGCGATGTGCTACAAAGAATTTAGACTTTTGGGTCTCGTTGCCGCACTCTTATGTGAACGTGAATTATCACATTGTGGTTGAAGGAATATCTAAATGTGCAAGATTCACCATAATGTATTTCTCTGGATGCTAACATACGAATCATGAAAATCTATTGCTAGAAGATGTATAGGGATGTCCTTTTTGTGAAACTTTTCCAAGTCGGTAGTCTCCCACAATGCACTTGCTGTAGTGAATGTAGTGGACAAATTAGCTCTATTTTCTATTCGTCTGAGGCGTTTTTTTAAACCGAACCGATGAAACCAGTTGAAATATGGGCAAGAAGAGATAATTGCCTGTATTTTTGAGCGTTTTATTACAGGTGTCATTCTCACATGACTTTTCATATTTGACATGACGCTTCGCCCTTCACCGTAAGGTAGAGCGAGTGGGTAAAACTGGCAGTTTTGATTTTAAGCAGTTGTTGTTTGTGTCATTCACGTCATTATCCGAGGCTTTTGTTGATAATTCGAAATCATTGAAACGTTTACGCTGTTTCGTTAATAGTAATAATAACTCATTAGCCGAGTGTGAAAAAAAGTTTATAGGCCATCGGTACGGACACTAAAAACTCCAGATGCATCATAACAATTAGGCAATACACAAGCAAAGGAAAACAATCGGAAGTCATCTTTTACAGATAACTGAAGAAACAACCAACGTCCAGTTTGGAATGAACTTGTTTACGAGAAAATATGCTACAACTGCTTTGAATACGACCTCGTATAGAGATTGTTGCAAATTGTGTAATAAAACGGTCAGAAAAGTACTGGGAACTTCAGAATCAGAAAATGAATAGTTAATAATACTTTGTAGTGTAGGACAACATGATGGTGCATACGAATGTTTGATTGAACGGGAGTATATGGAAAATTCCTTGGGGTTTCCAGGACTGTGTGTATAGAAAACTAATATCGATCGACATAATAAACGATTATTTTCTTAATTCTGTAAGAAATGGTTTGAATCACATTCCTAAATGGATGAATCGATTAAATGCAATGCTGTATAAGATAGCAGAAATTTCTAGTAGAAAAAATGCGTTTTTGCTGTTCATCGCTTGAGGCATTGCTATCACAAACCTGAAATTTTTTCTGCTATTATTTTATGAAACCAGCACAAAATTTTTGAAATTATTAAGCAAAATAATAATTATCAGCAGAAAGTTTTATGTTGTTACATGTTTACATAATACATCTCGACTCGATCTCATCAACTATATCAATCAACTCAACAAGCCCACCGTACTGTGTGGTGCCTGCGGCTGTGAGTGACTCCACTGGACTTCACCATCACTTACTTCACTACATACATTTATATTTCTTTGAATTAAAATCGGGACCGCGCGTACGCAGTCCCGGCTACCAAAAATTTTGTGCACGAGTTATTCACATTAGGAATAATCGCAAAGGTCAACCCCGCCGAAGTGCAATGGAAGGGCCTCGCTCTGGAGCAACCACCTTGTGGATCATGGTAAGCTCTACACCAGGTAAGTATGATTTGGTTAAATTTATTTGATGTCTTATACATCGAAAACTCGTATTGACTTAGCGAATTATATATAAACCATAATAAATTGAAATTGTTTTTTTATGATTATGCTTTACTACATGCTATGCTACTCGTATGTAAATATTTATGATGACGTTCCCCTATCTTATGTTATATGACCCTCTTTATACATATACGATACATCATATCTTATTATCTTCTTTATTATGTTGTTGTATATAAAACACATTGAAATGAAATAAGATATTGAAATATTGGTGTTATATCTTTGCTATACAGTTTTGATGTATGAACTTTATGAACCGTGCACACCGGCAAGAGATAGTAGGCCTAGTGTTGCCGTCGCTGCCCCATTTACAAGGCTGTTAACTTTTGCGTTTGATTTTGTAGAGTGGGCTTAAGTTTGTGATGGATATGTGTTTTACTTGTGGGAATCACTTAGGAAGTTGTTATAGGCGGTATTCACACCAAATGCGATTAGTGAGCACGAGTAGCTATATTTTAGGGATCGATGCTGTTCACCCTAAATACATATAATATTCGTGTGTTTAATTTCCACTTGATTTTTGAAGATAAGATTTATTGCGTTGGCAATTCGAGTTTGGTGTGAATACCGTGCGTGATAAATGTCGCATACCAACACAAACGAAAATTCAAGTATGTGTATAAGCAGTACACCTAGAATACTACAGGTAGAGACAAACCAAAAGTGATATTTCATCCTATAGGTATAAACAAAACCAGAGATACAGCGACAAAATACAACGTCTGTCAAATTAAAATACACATAAACCATAGGATGCTAACACACCAATGTCACTGACGGCATTGATATTTAGCGTGTTCAGTCCGACCAAAATGATAAAAATTATCATGATATTTTTTGTGACCCTAACTTCACTCCGTATAATTTTATGTCAAACCCGAGTGAACAAGAAAATCGAAAAAATAATTATAAATTGATTCTGCACGTCAAAACATTGTTGACGCTGTCATGACAACAATTTACTATTTACTAATGCCTAAGTATTTCACAATAGTTTAATACTTCACATCTTAACGCTAATAAAACAAACCCGGGGAGTATACATCATAGTAATTCACTCATTTAAACATTCATTCAATTATAATTTACGACAGAGATTTGCAGATAAGATAACTGATTGCTCTAAAAACTTTCACAAATTGTTTTTAGATGGCATGTGTAAAAGAAATCACATTCTCGCCCAATTCGTGACTACACGAATAATTTTAACCACACAACGTCGCACCTAATAAATCATTCAAGGCGGCCGCATGAAATGTCTCTCGACTCTCGAGCCAAGCCAAGAAAGTTAAAACTTATAAATGTGTGATCTCAAAAAGGCGGTACACAACATTTGCAATACAACAACAATAATTTACAACAACAATTTGCATTATATCACTCATTTTTAGCTTTGTTGCCTCAGCTCGAGAGTCGAGACAAATTTCATGCGGCCGCCATCAGAGGAAATGAAATGGACATTGAAGATTGAACAAAACCACAGAAAAGAAACTACACACACAAATCATACACAAGCAATATTTGTTGTTCAGTTTATTAAAGACGCTGATTTCAACTACATTGTTCTTAATGTATTATTGTTTAATACAAAAATATAACATTAAAGTTGAACAAAATGTTGTTCCTGTCAACATTAGAAATAAAATGTACATAAATTTTGACAGCCAGAATCGACAATTTTTTTGGTTTTTTTTTGTGATAAATGAGTGCGTTTTATGGCATAAACTGATAAAAAATATCATGATAATTTTTATCATTTTGGTCGGACTGAACACTAGGATTGTACACAATGTTTTATGTAAAAAAAATTAAATAGAGTCGATTAAAAGATAAATGAAATATTTTAGGGTTAATTTATTATTATTTTTCTTGCTTTATCGCTTCAACGCTGACGCGCTTGCTGTGTTTACCAAAGCGACATCGCCGGCAGACAAATGTATTTTGTCAATGTATCTTGTAACTGTATCTCTGGTTCTGTTTATACCTTATGTGTAAACGTAAAAATTTAAACTGCGTATTCATTTTCTGTAAATAACTGCATACAATCAAACATATTTTGTTTTTTTGCGTATAAGGGATAAACTGAACCAAAGATACAGCGACAAGATACATCGACAAAATACATTTGTCTGTCGGCGATGTCGCCTTAGTAAACACAATAGAGCATCAGCGATCGACTACACAACAGAATAAAAAACAATAACTTAACCTTAAATATCACGTACAGAAGTGAAAATTGCGTTATTTGTCAACAACATGGACTTATTAAAATTAATAAAATTAGTTAAAACAATTTATATTGTTCTTTTATGTTATGAATATTACAAATTAATTGTGTGTCGTAGGCGTTGGTGGGTCAGAAAAGTGAATTTGAGCCGAGATCAACATGGCTTTTTCCGCAAAGCCTTCCTGCAAATCAAAGGAAATGATCCGGAACATTTCCAAAAGGCTACCAGGATGAGTATCAATCACTTTCAGCTTTTGCTAAACCTTGTCAGTACTCGTTTGCAGAAGTACTCGCATAGGAAACCAATAAGCGACGAATCTAGGTTAGCTCTTACACTAATGTAAGTAACATTGTAAAATTAAAAAAAATTATTTTCTTACTAAAATTCCTCTCCTTCAAGGTATCTTGCGCATGGTTGTTCAATGCAAGTTTTAGCTTGGAGCTTTAAAATGGGAATTTCGACGGTACGCGAGATAATCCTAGAGACCTGCGACGCTATATGGGGTCTTAATGAAATTTATAACTTAGCAAAACCGAATTTGTTGGAATGGATCAAAATTGCAGATAATTTTGAAATAAAGACTGGAATGCCAAATTGCAAAGGTGCTCTAGATGGCAAACACGTTAACGTGAAATGCCCTCCTAAAAGCGGATCCTTATATTACAATTATAGCGGGCATCATAGCCTCGTTCTGCGAATTTCGCAGAAAAACAAATTCAAAAAACAAATTTCGTGTAAACAAATTGTAAAAGTTTGTGTCACAAAAAAAAAATCAAAACTTTGTTCAAAAAATTTAAAAGATGTCACAAACAGAACGTTTAATTGAAATTTAGTTGAAACTTTTTATATTGTAAGTATTGTTTATTTTGAATTAAATAAATTAAAAACAAATTAAACCTGTTAAATTTTATTATGTGTGATAGCGAAATTTTCGTTCAGGTGTGAGCATAAACACGAATTCCGCGCGATATCTGTTACCGCCGCGAATAATCCGTTTCCGGTTTGAGGGATGCTTAAAACATAAAACATATTAAGATGTAGTAAGCGGTAATTTTTACAGTACATTGTAAAAAAAAAGGAAATAAATTTACTTAAAAAAAATTATTTATTTATTTGTCAAAAAAAATAACAGCCAATAATTAATTAAATTCAGAAAAAAATCCTAACCAGTTGGAATGTTTAGTGCGAAATGCTAATCATCATAATATTCCTGTAGTTTCGAATATACAATGTTAGAGACATCCATCTCTAATTCATGAACAACTGCCACAGGCAATTGTGCGTTTTGTATTTTCATCGCCAATGATGAGAATAATAAAGAGGTTGAAGTGGCTTTGGCTGGTTCGTCTATTTCACTAATTGATTTAGTCGCAATATCCAAAAAGTTTTTATAATTAGTGTGTATGTTATTTTTGGACGATGATGCAGACATTTTCGCTTGTTTAGCTGGTGTAGATGTACCAATTACGTCATTAAGGCTTAAACTGGTACTATTATCACCAACATCTGTATATTCAATAGAGCTCTCAAACAAGTCGCAACTCTCGCTACTTTCTTTATGATAATTTCTAATTGTGCTAAAAATATGTACAGTTTCATTCATTTATTTATGGGAATCTATTGCGTGATTTAAACTTACGGCTTTTGATCGTCAACGTTGTACAAGAAACTCATCAAATCGAAGTACTTCCATTTTTTTTTGTGTATCAACATCATCTGGGTCGGGTGCAGGATCTCTTGAATTAGGCACCTGGCGACGAGCTCGCCGATAGACATCTCGCAAACTCTTCCATCGAGTCTTACATTCATGTTCTGAAATATTTTGAAAATAAAATATTTTTAATTTCTGTATAACGATATAATTAAAAATATTCACCTGTCGATTTCAGGTTAAAAGCAATTTAGATAATTTAGATGCTTTAAATCATAAATGACACATTTTCCTCTTACAAGCTCTATTAATTTTTCGTCAAATCACATGATGATTTATTAAAAATAAACAGAGTGATTTTTATTGTAGTGCAAAAACTTAGGTTAAGAAAAAATTGACAGCCAAAAACTTGTAACTACCAACATAAAGAGATAAAAATCAGTTGGTAACATTGCAGCGCTGGCGACAAAATTAGAAATAGATTCTAAATCCAGTTCGGCGACAATGTCGTCGTCGCCGCCGACATTGGTTCTGTGAGCAGCATATGGTTTCTGTGTATTCTAATTTGACAGGCGATGTCGCTTGTCGTTGTCACTCTTGTTCTGTTTATACCTATATATACGTATAGCTCAAAACAGAACAGGTATAAACAGAACCAGAGATACAGCGACAAGATACATCGGCAAAATACATTTGTCTGCTGGCGATGTCGCTTTGGTAAACACAACAAGCGCGCCAGCGTTGAAGCGACAAAACAAGAAAAATAATACCAAATTAACCCTAAAATATTTCGTTTGTCTTTTTATCGACTCTATTTAAATTTTTTTACATAAAACATTGTGTACAACATTCCGATTTGGTTGAAATTCATTTAAAAAAAGTTGTAAAAAATGTTTACCAACATAATAATCTGAAAATTATATTGGTGGTACTGCAGCGCCGGCGACAAAATTAGAATAGATTCTAAAAAAATTCGGCGACAATAGTAGTGTTGCTTTCACTAATCCGATTAGCTTAGCTAAGAAATGTGAAAGCAACAACTTTTGGCTTTAATTTTTAATGCGTTTTAATTTTTCTGTGTTGGTTCATTTTATTAATATTTATTTTAGTTTTTTTTATTTTATCAAATAGAACAAACTAAATTCGGTATTTTGCTATCAAATAAGAAATACCAAATTTTATTACAAGTTAATTTTTCGAAAAAAATAGAAAAAATAACGCCTTGCGGTAAACACCATAACCATAAAAAGATTTATTTCCCCTAATCCTAAAAATTTTTTTCTTAACATTCTAAAACAATCGGCTTAATACAATGCAATTGTTGTTGTAAAAATTTGAAAGCAACGCAGCTAATGTCGTCGTCGCCAGCGACGTTGGTTGTGTTAGCATCCTATGGTTTATGTGTATTTTAATTTGACAGTAGTTGTATCTTGTCGTTGTATCTCTGGTTCTGTTTATACCTAACAAGAGCGAAAGCGACGAGCGAAGTCGCCTGTCATATTGCAAAACACCGAAAACATGTAATACTTTTTACGCTATTTGCCGTAGACACTTGGCGAAACACACTTATACTTAATAAACACATACACAGTGACTCAAACTACTCACAGTGACTCTTGAAAAATATTCAAAATATTCTGCAAAACAAAAAACAAGTGATTAATAAAAATGTGTGAAAACATGTAATACAAACACAACAATCGACGCTGGCGACTACAATTTTTTCGTTGCAATAAATTTAGAGTCTATTTCAAATTTTGTCGCCGGCGAAACAATGTTGCCAACTGTTTTTTATATATTTATATATATAAGTTGGTATCGTTTAACCGTCGTATTATTAACATTTTTTTTTTCAATTTAGTAGCCCAACGCACACCAAAAGCACAGAAGAGTTATGCCGTTTGTGGTTGTTTTAACGCTAACGCTTTTGTTCTGTAAGCTACAGCGATCTCGTGCCGATATTTTTTTTTGAATTCGTCGACGCTCGTCGTTGTCGCTCTTGTTCTGTTTTGAGCTTATGAGCGGTTTAACGAAAAATCACAGATACAACGATGACATTGGAATTATCAGAAATAAATTTTGTTTTTATTTTCTAGTTCAAATGAAAAATCTCTTTTGATTGTCTGTGCTACAGGCAATGCCTCCTAAACTATAGGCCGCTTACACCAAATGATGACGACACGCTATGTCGATGTTTTTGTTCCTTTCTCCGCAGTTGTTTTGTTAGTGTAAATATCTTAACATCATTATAGCGCTCTCTCGGTTTAGACATAAATTGACGTCATGTGCTAAAAATGAGAGTAGTAAGAGGCCTGTAGTTTAGGCATTGCTTGTAGGCATTCCTACAGGCTACACTGCTTTAAAAATTTTGCTATATGACGTCATTTATGTCGTCAGTTTCTTCTTTGACTATTACAGTCTGCACTAAAATAAAAAGTTAGTTTCGATTTTTTGGTGTCAATATGACAGCTATTGATAAAGAAACTGTAAACAAACCACAAGAAAAATATTTTAATAATGTATTTTAAAATTTAATAAAAAGCTATTGGTAAGTATTAATTCATATAATATTATTTTACAATTACGCGTTCTAAATTGTGTTAAATATATAAATACTTATAAAATGTGTACACATTTCGTGTAATTTACAGGAAGACATAACCTTACTTTTAGCACGCGTTTTTTTATGCTTATTTTTGTTTATTCTTTTTATAGCTAGACTGCCGTCTACAGTTCAAAGAATAAACTGTAGACATAAATTTGATGACACAACAAGCAGTGTGGCCTTTAGTATTCTAGGTGCACTGATATAAAAGATAGTACATGCAAAACGAGAGAAAGTCAATTTTATTAAAATGCGTACACGTGAGCACGTTCACCGATTCATTGTAACAATAATTGTTCCTGTGTTAATTTACTTGAAGAAACCCAGAATTTCTTAAGGTTTTCGGTGGTTTTATTCCAATAGACTCAACATATGTGAATCGATTTCATCTAGTATAAGATGTTTCCAATAAACGAACACTTCAAAAGGTTGGGTCTTTTTCCAGGGTTGTCAGATAGTAGATTCTACATCCAGTGAGGTATGGTGGCAGTTCTTGCAGATTAACGTGATACTGCAACCCTTGTCATATTTTGAGCCGTTAGGAAGCAAGTTGGGATCTAACGTAGGCGAAATACAATATCTTTATTGTCTCTATATCGTCAATATCCTCAATCCACTGTTAATAAAGCCAAGAATTAATTTAGCTATAAGCATTGTGCTCGATGTAATTAGAGAAACTCATATTTTCAACCAAAGTAACCCCTAGGCAGTATTCTGCTTCTACGGGTATTTCGGAATTATATACATGTTGGTGTCGAAAAAATTGTAGACAATTGAATTTTATGTAGATATATCGATAATTGCTGTAGTCTATGTAGAAAATTCGTAGAAAATGTAGAATATTGTTTTTGTAGCTGTCAAGTGTTCACATTTCTTTTTCAGTACGAAGTTGCTATCTTATACTTTTCTGGTTCAAATTGAGGGGTAAGATTCGTACGTACGCGTAAAATATTTCACGATATTACGAACATATTCAAATATTAAAAAAAAAAAAATATTCTCATCTGTTGGTTTTAGTGCGAGACAACAGGATGGTGTATACGAGTGTTTGATTGGACGGGCGTCTATGGAAAATTCTTTGGGGGTTCCCAAAACTCTGTGTAGACTAATACCGTTGTTCGTTTTTCTTAATAGAGGATTGTCTTGATCAATTGCATAATAAACGAATATTTTCTTAATCGGTCTTAGTCGAATTGCAAAAGTAAAATTGTAGTCTACATTGACGTAAAACAACTTCGACAAACATTCGGAAACTTTTCCCACTGAGGTTCGCAAAATTCATGAAAAATGTTTTCATGTTCAAGAAAGAGTAAAAAAGCGTTGAGTTAATATCATATGACCTAAGCGTAAAATGATTTTGCCGAAACCCGAGATTGAACCGGGGACCTTTAGATCTTCAGTCTAACGCTCTCCCAACTGAGCTATTTCGGCATGCATGATCAATGTGATTGCTAAGTGCAGTGATTAAATAGGCCGCTGGTTTTATCAGCGCTTGTAAATATTTAATTTCGTCAGCGTAGCCTATAATATTTTGCTGAATTTGTAATATGAGCAGGTGCGATGTGCTACAAAGAATTTAGACTTTTGGGTCTCGTTGCCGCACTCTTATGTGAACGTGAATTATCACATTGTGGTTGAAGGAATATCTAAATGTGCAAGATTCACCATAATGTATTTCTCTGGATGCTAACATACGAATCATGAAAATCTATTGCTAGAAGATGTATAGGGATGTCCTTTTTGTAAAACTTTTCCAAGTCGGTAGTCTCCCACAATGCACTTGCTGTAGTGAATGTAGTGGACAAATTAGCTCTATTTTCTATTCGTCTGAGGCGTTTTTTTAAACCGAACCGATGAAACCAGTTGAAATATGGGCAAGAAGAGATAATTGCCTGTATTTTTGAGCGTTTTATTACAGGTGTCATTCTCACATGACTTTTCATATTTGACATGACGCTTCGCCCTTCACCGTAAGGTAGAGCGAGTGGGTAAAACTGGCAGTTTTGATTTTAAGCAGTTGTTGTTTGTGTCATTCACGTCATTATCCGAGGCTTTTGTTGATAATTCGAAATCATTGAAACGTTTACGCTGTTTCGTTAATAGTAATAATAACTCATTAGCCGAGTGTGAAAAAAAGTTTATAGGCCATCGGTACGGACACTAAAAACTCCAGATGCATCATAACAATTAGGCAATACACAAGCAAAGGAAAACAATCGGAAGTCATCTTTTACAGATAACTGAAGAAACAACCAACGTCCAGTTTGGAATGAACTTGTTTACGAGAAAATATGCTACAACTGCTTTGAATACGACCTCGTATAGAGATTGTTGCAAATTGTGTAATAAAACGGTCAGAAAAGTACTGGGAACTTCAGAATCAGAAAATGAATAGTTAATAATACTTTGTAGTGTAGGACAACATGATGGTGCATACGAATGTTTGATTGAACGGGAGTATATGGAAAATTCCTTGGGGTTTCCAGGACTGTGTGTATAGAAAACTAATATCGATCGACATAATAAACGATTATTTTCTTAATTCTGTAAGAAATGGTTTGAATCACATTCCTAAATGGATGAATCGATTAAATGCAATGCTGTATAAGATAGCAGAAATTTCTAGTAGAAAAAATGCGTTTTTGCTGTTCATCGCTTGAGGCATTGCTATCACAAACCTGAAATTTTTTCTGCTATTATTTTATGAAACCAGCACAAAATTTTTGAAATTATTAAGCAAAATAATAATTATCAGCAGAAAGTTTTATGAAAAATCAAGAAGAAAAGAAAATATGTACATATATGTAAACGTATTGAAGCGAAAAATTTTAAAATTTTAATTATTTGCAAATACTGGGCAACACAAAAAATTTGCCTACGTTTATAGCACTCCATACATTTCTGGTCATTTTAATGTCAAATGTTTTCAGTTTTTTAACAAAAGTGATATAGAAAAACCCCCCTGTAACTATCCTGGGTATATGTTTTTATGGTAGCTGAGATCATAATCTATATATGTACATGAGTAAAATAAGAATCATAACTGGCGTCAGTAGCATCCCATACATTTTTGAAGTCATTTTAATGTGAATGGGGGGTTTTTCTAACACTTTTGTTAAAAACCTGAAAACATTTCACATTAAAATGACTTCAGAAATGTATGGAGTGCTATCAACGTAGGTGATTTTTTTGTGTTGCCCAGTATTTGCATTTTGTTGATTATGGTAATTTTAGTATATTTTGAGATTCCTTATACTATTCATATGCAAATCGTTTTTTAAAGAAAATTAAAATTTTTCATAAATTCTTTAACTTTTCATAAAACTTTCTACTGAGAATTATTAATTGGCTTAACAATTTCAAAAATTTTCTGCTGGTTTCAAAAAATATCAGCAGAAAAGATTTCATTTTTGTGATAGTGATGCTTCTAGCGGTGAATAGCTAAAACAAATTTCTCTGCTGGAAATTTCTGCTATTTTATACAGCATTTAAATGCATAGGTTTTATGACCCCGGATAGTCAACCTCGTGAAACCTCAGTGTCTGTATATACCATTCGATCACAGCAATAAGCCGGCCTTAGTTGAACTGCAAAAGTAAAATTGCAGTGTACATTGACGTAAAACAACATCGACAAACGTTCGGAAACTCTCCTCTCTATGGTTCGCCAAATTCATGAAAAATGTTTGCAGGTTCAATTCCCAAAACGTAAATTTTTAGAAACAGATAGAAAGCTTTGTATAACATATATTACATACCTAAGCTAAAAATTTTTTTTGCCGAAACCTGGGATTGAACCGGGGACCTTTAGATCTTCAGTCTAACGCTCTCCCAACTGAGCTATTTCGGCATATACGTTTAATGTAACATCTAATTTCTGGCTGTAATGAAATCGACACCATTGCATCAAGCACTGCATAAGGCACACTGTAATTGCGTAAAGGTCAAAATTTCGATCTTGGAGAGTGTTTCAATTGGTTTAAATGCCGCACAAAAAGTAAAAAATTTATTCGTGGTAGTTTTTTTTAAAGCTTTTAATTTTTTATGTGTTTCAGTTGGTTTAAATTGTATGTTTGCTATTTAACGTAACTATATGAACGTATAAAAGACAATAAATGGAAAATAACTAAAACTATAATACTAGTTCAAAATATATCTTTCAATTACGGTTAGTTTATAACTAAAAATTACGATTTTTATCAAATTCATACTTCTGTTTACAAACAACTATTTTGTGTCAGCCCAATGTTTCTCATATAGAAATTTTATCAGCTCTCGAAGAGATAAAAAATTTAACACCTCAATTTTTAACTTTTTAACTTTTTATGCGGTATTTAAACCAATTGAAATACATGCTGTATAAGATAGCGGAATTATGACAGTGGAAAATAAGAGATTACGCTACTCGCCGCAAGTGGCAGCACTATCACTAAAGAGAATTTTTTTTGTAATGTAATTACCAGCGGAATTATTTTATTCATTATGTATATATTTTTTCACTAAATAAAACATCTCAGCGGAATAAAATATTACAAGTGTTTCTTAAAATGGCGAATATGTTGATCTCCGAAGTAAAGGAACTTGGTATATGAAATGTTGAAATTTAACAATAATCCGTCTTTCCGTTATTTCTTCCACTAGTAACCAATATTTTCGGTTGGTTTTCTAATAGCTTAGCTCATACTGAGATTATACGAAAAATTTGGGGAAAATTCATGGACGAAAATCTATTATTATCTAATCTATTAGAAAAATAACCGAAACTATTGGTTACTAGTGGAAGTTTTTGAGATATTGGCCAAAAACTGAAAATAACTTATATGGCCGCAGAAAATCAAAAAATTTTAGTGAAAATTCTAGTCCATAAATTTTCCCCAAATTTTCCATATAGTCTCAATATGACCTAAGTTACTAGAAAAACAACCGAAAGTATTGGTTACTAGTGGAAATTTTTGAGATATTGGCCAAAAACTGAAAATAACTTATATGGCCGGCCACAGAAAATCAAAAAATTCTAGTAAAAATTCTAGTCCGTGCATTTTCCCCAAATTTTCCATATAGTCTCAGTATGACCTAAGTTACTAGAAAAACAACCGAAAGTATTGGTTACTAGTGGAAGTTTTTGAGATATTGGCCAAAAACTGAAAATAACTTATATGGCCGCAGAAAATCAAAAAATTCTAGTGAAAATTCTAGTCAATGAATTTTCCCCAAATTTTCCATATAGTCTCAGTATGACCTAATCTATTAGAAAAATAACCGAAACTATTGGTTACTAGTGGAAGAAATGCTGGAAAGACGGATTATTGTTAAATTTCAACATTTCATATACCAAGTTCCTTTACTTCGGAGATCAATCTATTTGCGATTTTAAGGATCACTTCTAATATTTTATTCCGCTGAGATGTTTTATTTAGTGAAAAAATATATACATAATGAATAAAAGTTTCCACTGGTAATTACATTACAATAAAAATCTCTTTAGTGATAGTGCTGCTACTTGCGGCGAGTAGCGTAATCTCTTATTTTCCGCTGTCAAAATTCCGCTATCTTATACAGCATTTGAGATACACTCTTGGAAAGAAAATGTTAAATTTTTTTAAGTGAAATTCTTTCTAAAATTCTCTGATTTTCAAAATTACCGTAAAAGCCTAAATTCTTTTGATTCCTTTCACCAGTATCAAATCATTCCATTGTTAGTTGGTGTATTGAAAATGGGGTTTGGCTTGGTTTTTGAGAATTGCTATATATATACCTACTTAAATATAGAATTTTACTTAAAAATTTTAACATTTTCTTTCCAACATCGAAATTTTGACCTTCACACAATCAAAGTGTGTCTTATCTTAATATGTGTCAATTTTATTACAGCCAGAAAATAGAAATTGCATGCAACCAATATGCCGAAATAGCTCAGTTGGGAGAGCGTTAGACTGAAGATCTAAAGGTCCCCGGTTCAATCCCGGGTTTCGGCAAATTTTTTTTTTGGCTTTGGTAATTAATATGTTATGGATTATGGTTGATATCTTAAATCACTCTATCATCATATCATAGTGCACGTTTCCTTTATTTGAAATTAAGGCGTAGAACAAATAGGATCCATTTTAATGATTATATTTTCTCTAAAAATTAATCCGGCCTTCAAAGTGTTTTCAAAATCAACACAAACGTCTAAGCAGAGATAACCGAAAAAATTTCGGTTATCTCTGGTCTAAGCTATTCTATGATATCAAACCCAGAACTTAACTTCATTGTAAGTGAACTACGACGTTATTTTGAAATATGCAGCATAAAATATGTAATTAAATTTACAAGACAAGGCAATATTTTAAAATTGGAGTACGTGATGGATGCACAAGTAACGTCATGCTCAAAACGGGTTGGGCTCGATTTCCCGAATTTCAAAATCCCGAAATCAAAATCCCGAAATCAAAATCCCGAATTTCAAAATCCCGAATTTCAAAATCCCGACTCTCAAAATCCCGACTTTCAAAATCCCGACTTTCAAAATCCTGATTTTCAAAATCCCGATTTTCAAAATCCTGATTTTCAAAATCCCGATTTTAAAATCCCGAGTTTCAAAAGCCCGAATTTAAAAAAAAATATATGAATTCGTGGACGAAAAAAGCAATATTTTGTTAATGCAACATTTTGAAATGCAATAATTGTTGAGGCTAACGGCTTTGATAACTCTCACGGGCACGAGGGGCTTTAGAAATGAACTTCGGGGGACGTAGGAGCCGGGATCAGCAAACATGTCGCACTGCGTGCCGCACGTAGGAGCGGATTATATAGAATCGGATGTGTATCGGAATCCAAAAAAACAAAATCCAAAAGACATAATCCAAAAACCAAAACCCAAAGTTACAAAATCCAAAAAATACAAAATCATAAATAATATATATAATAAATAATAAATAAAAAAAAAATCCAAACTTTTTGGAAGTATTGTTTAAAATCTATCTTTTAGGTGAAGGAGTCTATTTTTAATAGATGAAGGGAAAATGGCCTACTACAATCCCTATTGAAGTCGAATTTCAAAAAAATCGGCTAAGAAATTGCATAAAATAGGTCGAGGTTGAAAGGGTTTTAAATATTTAAATAATTTTTGGATTTTGTATTTTTTGGATTTTTCACATTTGGATTTTATCCTATTTTACCTTTTGGGTTTTTAAAAAAAAATTGGATTTTGTCCCTTTTGGATTTTTTTTTTGGATTTTGGGTGACATCCTATAGAATCTATTAATAATTACAGGGATTTCATCAAAAACCCAAACGTTCTTTTCAGCACGACCAAAAATATATTGTAATAAAAGAACATATTTATACAAATCCAATTTTGTAAATTAAATTTTACAATTATTGGTTGTGCAAAAGCCTAGTTTAATTGAGTAGGCCCAATTCTTAATAAAAATGAAGATAAAAAAACAAAATTTAATATTTAATATTTTTTAAAAAATCCCGAATTTTTTCGGGATTTTTAAAATTTCAGCAAAGTCGGGATTTTGAAAATCGGGATTTTGAAAATCGGGATTTTGAAAGTCGGGATTTGAAAAGTCGGGATTTTGAAAGTCGGGATTTTTAAAGTCGGGATTTTGAGAATCGAGATTGATAAATTCGGGATTTTGAAAATCGGGATTTTTTTTTTGTCGGGATTTTGTAATTCGGGATTTTGTGATTCGGGATTTTGAGCCGATCCCGCTCAAAACACTGGTCCATAACCATGCATCAAAAACAACTGTACAGAAATATAAAAACCACAACATTTAAATAACCCTTTATGTATTAACATATGTGTTATATACCCAGAATAACGACAATAATATAAAGTACATTTATGTTATTACATAAAACTTGGGGGAAAATCATAAATATGTATTTCCATACATATGTAGAAAACCATAATCATAAAAAATCAATATTTATTTGTTATGTTTCATATATGATTCGCTAAGTCAATGCGAGTTTTCGATGTATAAGAGATCAAATGAATTTAACCAAATCATACTTACCTGGTGTAGAGCTTACCATGATCCACAAGGTGGTTGCTCCAGAGCGAGGCCCTTCCATTGCACTTCGGCGGGGTTGACCTTTGCGATTATTCCTAATGTGAATAACTCGTGCACAAAATTTTTGGTAGCCGGGACTGCGTACGCGCGGTCCCGATTTAATTCAAAGATATATAAAAATATTATTGTACAAGAAAAGCGCTAGTGTCTTATTCTAATTCTATGCTGAGTAGTGTAGTGAGTACTGAGACGTGACACTGCCGGTTTTTCTTATAAACAATGATTTATTTTAAAGCGGCATTCTTTCAAATGATTCCGCCAACTTAAACTCTGAGTCTCTGCTGGCTTTGTTTGTTGGTTTGGTAGATTAGTACGGTAGACTGACATTGAAAATTTGAAACACAATTCTCTCTCACTGACTGACACCATCCCGCATGAAGGGATTTTAGACGGCACTATATTAGACTCAGTGCTGTGACTTCTGTCAACAAAATGTGTAGCAGATTATTGTTAAAAATCGGAGTAGATTTGTAATTTGTGGAGTAAAAATAATTTTAGCTAATTTTCAAACATATTTTTTGACTTTTTAACGTTTATTTATATAAATGAACATTTATATTTATATATATTTATATAAACTATTACATAATTCATTCTGAAAAAATCAGTCTTTATTAAATTCAACAAAATAACTAAACAGCCAAATTAAACGAATCAAATCACATATGTGTAAATTCATACTAAATTTGCTTAAATAAAATTATAATTAACAATACTAATTTTTGTTTATTAAACTAATAAGTCTTACTTCAGATTGCACAATTTGGTAAAAAAACGAAACAAAAAAGTTTTACAATAGGTTTCATTCCTTTAATTTGTACTCTCCGTCCGTGAACACAAATTTATCCGCAAATTTTAATAAGCCTGCTGTGTCGGACGATTCCCAGCAAACTTTATTCTTGATTAATAATTCTTTTGCGTACATTAAATGTTCGACCGTTTTAATGTTTAGGCCATTTCTTAGGTTGGTTTTTATTAAATTAAGCCTCGAGAATTTCCGTTCTGCTGATGCAGTGCTATGAGGAAGAGAACATAGTTTCAACATATAGTTAGAAATTTCTAAAAATATAGGTTCATCTGTTATATCTTTAAATAATTTTAGTTTACTCCAAAATTCAACAACATCCCCATTAAATTTGCTGGCAATTTCCTGATTTCCAATTAATCTTCTAAACTGATTGTTTAAAATTTCTTCATCACTATTGTTAAATGGAAAGCAGTCGAGTATTGGCATAATTGTCGGAAGGCTCCCAGAACAAATTTCTTTAACGTTTAAGTATTTCAACAATTTCAATTTTCTGTCTCCGAAATCAAATCTCTGTTTAATTTGATCAGTCAATTCAATGTAAAATTTAACTAAAACCTGTTTAATATTATTTACGGTTTCTTTATTCAAATTGTTGGAATTTAGAAATTCTTCAAAACGTATGCCAAAATGCATAGATTCAAGTGGAAGATGAAAATTTACATTTTGAGTATCCGTACCGCGCTTTAAAAATTCCGGTTTAATAAAATTTTTTAAAATTTCTATCAAAAGCGACTTTAATTGATAGTGAAGTAAGTGAATCTGGGTGGTTTCCGATTGAAACTGTTTATTTGCATCATTTATTAATTTTAAAATATACGACATGAATAATAGATATAACTTATTGAAAGGGTCTAAAATAAAATCATTAATTTCTGCGGCGTTTGAGCTATGAAGTTCTTCATAGTCGTACAAGCCGAAATAATATTTCAGAGCTTCCATTTGTTCTAATACACGATTAACTACGCTTTCGTAGGATAGCCAACGAGTGGCACTTAGTTTTAATATTCTATGACACTTTATATTAAAGTATTGCTGAAACTCTTTATATGCCCCTTGTCTTTTGGGGCTATGGGCAAAATGATTGAATATATTTTTAATATTTTTTTCTATATTGTTTGGCAATTTCTTGCATGCCAATGAAGCACATAAATGCAAGGAGTGACATGCGCATCTCATAAAAAACAAATCTTCGTTAATATTCAAAAATTTTGTTACAACCCCGTTTAGATGGCCGGCCATTACGGACGCGTTATCTACAGCAAGACCCACAATATTTTCTAATGGAATCCCAGCATCTTCGAAGTTGTTTGAAACCGCATTAAATATATCTTGTGCGGTCGATCCAATGAGTTCGACAAGCGCAAGAAAACAATCATTTATCAAATTATTGTCTAGATCGAAGAAGCGGGCAACTATAACTAGGCATTTTGCGGTGGAAACGTCGGTTGTTTCGTCTAGAATCAAAGAAAACTGACAATCTTTTAATTTATTTGCGATATTTAACCTCGAATATGGTCCAATTATTTTGTTTATGATCGCCGTTGCCTTTTTTCTTCCGCATTTAATTTGCGCTGCCAGTTTGGAATCAGGGCAGGTTTTTTGTATAAAAGCCGGCAAAAAATCCATTTGCTGAAATGGGAGGTCATACTGGACACAGTACATGACGCAAGAAAATTCGGCAGCCCTTTTTTGGTAGTTTTTCGTTATTTGATTCGAAGCAGTGTAGCATTCTTGTAAAGTTGGAATACTTTTTTTAATATTTATATTTTTAGCATGCAATTTGTTGTTTTTTTCATGTCTCCTTAAATGACATTTATTATTTGCCAAAAATTGATAACATACGCTGCAAAAAGCTCTTTCATCGACTTTCTTGAGCCAGGAAAATATATGTTCCCATTCTGGCTTGTATTTTTGGGTATATTTTTTTTTTACTGGTACTTCTACATTTTCTGAAGACGAGCTTGAACCCGAAAAATCACCCAGACTTGTTATAATTACATTGCTAAAATATTATTATAATTGTTTATTAAACTTAATGTTGGTAAAGTGAATAAAATAAGTAAATATACTTGCAAAAATTTTATGAAATAAATTGTTTTATAAGACTTCTGCTGTGCTTTTCGAGAAGCTTCTGAATTTCAAGAAATATATATATATATATATATATATATATATATATATATATATATATATATATATATATATATATATATATATATATATATATATATATATATATAAAAATAATTGAAATCTATTGTTCACTACATAGGCCGAATTTTTAATTTTTGCAAATGATTACTTTTTTTTATTCACAGCATCCAATGTTTCAAATTTTCGAAATACATATTGTTGAGCACTATACCTGTTTGTTTCATTATCCTTTGGTTTCGATGGCACTTGTAAACCACTTGCACTAGTAGAGGCACTACAAAATATTGAAAATGTTGCTTTATAATAAAACTATAAACATAATAACATTTACTTACATGGTTTTAGGAATGGTGGAAAAGTATCGCTTCATCGTACGGGTAATTTTAATCAACACTAATTTGTTTATATAGACATTTTTCCAGTTCTTGAATTCTTGAATACAATATAAAATCAGGCTTGCACTTGGATGATTAATCCAATTATCCGTAATCGAATGACGTAAAATTTTGTTCACTAATCTAAAATTGCGCGCACTACTAAATGAAACGATAAATTTAATATCCGTTGTTAAACCGGTAATTTAATTATGTCAAATAATACCAACATAAGCAAAAAACAATACGCAAATAAAAATAACCCCTAGAAACAGTAAAATGGTAATACATAAAAAAGTTTACATAATCCCAAAAAACGTAAACGTTTGATTAATCCAATAAGCAAAACAAAAATAATTTGGAACAAAAAGTGGAGTAGATTTTAGTTAGTGGCCACTGAATTTATAAAAAAATAAAATTGTAGTAGATCTACTACAATTGTAGTAAAGTAACAGCCCTGATTAGACTATGCATAATTTTCGTTCCAAATGTAAAGATTGGCCTACTGAGAGGGGGTCATGATCCAGTAGTTTTCACTGGGCGATGAAGCCAGTCTCTGTAGCCAGTCTCATCTGATGTTGTGAATGAACCTAGATCTAGATGAATAAATTCTGCAACGCGGTTAAAGTTATTTTTAGCAGTCGAAAGGTTGGTCCCGAAAATATTTCTTTATAAGAACTTTTGTTTTGCTTTTGTTTACTCTGAAACCAAGTCGACCCGTAGTTTGATCAAGCGGTACAAAAATTAACGGATATCATTTGATCTTCGGCCAAAAAAGCACGATATTATCCGCATGCAGTTCGGTTTTTATTGCTAAAACGCACTCACACTTGCACAATGCTTAGTGCTTTGATGCTTTGGTTCCGGGCAGCTTTTCTGTAGTTTCGGTTACCGTAGTATTTGTTCTAGCGGAAAAATCAAATAGTGCACCGTGCTGTACAATGTTATAAACCAGAAAAATTTAAGAAAACAATTTTGATTGTAGGCGTAGGGTGTTTTCTTTTTGTAAACATGTTATACTACCAGTGTCGCATTTTTCTTAATTCTACGTGCTTTTCTTTTCATAATTCCTTTTTATTTTTGTATACCATAATTATTAGTTTTTATAGAAATAATTTTTGCCTTTTTTAGGATAACACAAATAGACAAGGTGTCCTTGAAATATTTATCTTTGTAGTAGTGCAAGAAACACTTGAATCAAAAAAAATTGTTGCTGAAAAATGAATCAAAAACTTCCCTGCCACAAAATAAGTTTGTAGGTGAAGGGGAAGGAAACGAGGAGTCACGACGAAAAAATCAAAGTGTGGAGTGGCGAAATGACCTTATTTTTAATGCACTAGATGTCACATTCCCAACTTTAACAAAAAAAGGTAAAGAGGAAACAAACGAAGAAGTTAGCGGATTCAAGTTACCGTAGTATGGAAATGCACAATAAAGAAAAAAAATAGAATTTCAATATTATACTGGGAACACATGAGCCGGCAGCGCTGCTGTCAGAATTTCAAGTGAACTACATGAGCGTCTTTTTTGACAAGCAACAGTTTTTTTATTGCCTTTTGATTTTTCATTGAGAATACAAGTGTCTTTCAAGTGATTTTTTAACAATCAATTTATTGATAAAATTTCTAGTGGTATGTGGGTAAATAATAAATAAAACATATATTTTACTCCTTTCCTCTGCTTTGAATTAATTGGGCTTATCTTTGTCCTTTGTGAATCGAGTTGTCTTCTTTTGCAATGATAAGAAGAAACAAGAAAAAAAAATTGTTGTAATTCTCAGTGGTATTATCTCAAGTCATAATTAATCAATGGTAGTAGTTGGTAAACTGAGATGGCTACGGGATTCACTTCCTAGTGCAAATTCGGAAATTACAGCGAGAGTAGTAATGAATCCAAAAGAAACAATGAAGGAAACTGGTGCAAGAAAAAACGGATAATTATCTCAGCAAAAGATAACCATTCCAGCCGGTCAACAGATGCGAGATTATCAAGAAAATTAAGGAAGTCATACGTTCCAATGAATCGAAAATAAATGCAGTTGACTGAAGTAGGTAGAAATTGAACCGGCAACCAAAATCATCTTCCTAAAGTGTGGAAGACTGCACGTGGATTGGTTACGATGCCATGTGAGAGAGTTTATTTAGGTGCCAGCGATACGGTCATACTGCATAGAATGGTTATGACGGTTGTTAAAATAAAGATAAACATGCCAGTTGCACAAGCTGCAAGGAAATGCACCAAGTAGCTGCAAGGATCACCAAGTAGATCACGTTTCCTGTAACGCATGCAAACGTGCTGTTTAACGTCTGAAATCTAACACTAAACATGATGATTATTGCTAAAATTTAAGACATTGTAACCTACGTATTACCCACCTCAACTTGCAGGGCGCTAAAATAGTTGGATCAGAAATATGCCAACGCATCTCCACCAACGACATAAATATATCTTATGTAAGGAAGAACCACACCACAAGGAAGATCAAATCAGCAGCATGCCTTCTATACAGCCAGAGTATAGAAACAGACTACTGAGAATTCCAAAGCTGCATTTAGAATTCATACACTCAAAAAAAATTCTGTAAATATACAGCACACAAAATGATTTGTAAATTATAAAAATAAATTTTAAAAATAACAAATTTTTTTAATAAATTCAATAAAATTTTCATAAAATTGAAAATATTGAAAAAAATACAATAAAATTTGTAAATTTAATAAAAATTTCGTCAAATATACAAAATATTAACAATAAAATTGAAAGGGACGTTGTTTAATTTACAAATTATTTTGGGTGCTGTATATTTACAAAAATTTTGTAAATTTTTTTTTGAGTGTAATGTTGGCATGAACAAGGTGAAGTTAAGTCAGTTTTGTGACAACCACTACAAATGTGTTGAAATTCAATCGGAAGTTGGTTTATTCTACCTACTTTCAATACATCCCCATAATTTGTTTGAACAGATCGAGTGCCACCTGTGCAAAATCAAAACGATTCTAGGCCGTTAATCTATGGTCAACACCTTAAAATAATGATCACTGGAGGTTTCAATGCTAGAACTAAAATGTGGCATGGCCATTAACCGATCAACATGGAAGAAAAGTATAGGAAGTAGAGAATAGTTGGAGCATACCAGGGGGAAAGAACCCAAGGAGTTAAAATTGTCACTCTTACAGGGGCAAAGAATAAGTACTTCCATGAAGTAATTAAAGTGAAGCAAAGTAGTTTCCAATGGTACGTACCGGAACATGGGGTCTTGTAATTTGCCGAAATACCTTAAATGGAGTCGTCACAGATACGTGGCATGACACACCTTTGGAGTTAATTAACTTACATATACTGGTCGAAACACCAGACGAAACTAAGTCACATGTAGCAGGAAGTCACCAGGACCTGACAACTTGAACTCTGAAATAATTCAGCTTACATGGTCTATCATAGGGCCAAAGCATAGTAAAAATATTAAACAGCTGCTTAAAATTTTGTTTACTTTCCTAAGGTATGGAAATCAGGCCAAATGATTGTAATTAGGAAACCTGGCGATAGAAACGCTTTCTCCGAAATCGTACAAACCTATAATGTGTCTACCGGTTCAAATAACATGTCAGTGTTACCACATCACAAGTTACCATCCCATTTTGGACTGAGTCGAGACCACAAGCGTCGGGCGTAACCAGTACAATGTCGTCCGGGACCATAAAGCCAGAATCAGACCTTTACATATGCCGTACTCAGAGTTACATCAGTCGAATTTCATTAATGAGCAAAATCTATTTTTGAGGGTTGCGCTGATTTACTTTTTAGCCAAAACCATTGAATCATTTGAACCTTTCCCAATGAGCACAATGTATTTTGGATGGTTGTGCAACATATAATCTTTCAGACATTACAACGTCAGCCTGAACCTCGTTGTACAACCGTCCAAAATACGTTGTGATTATTGTGTAAGGTCCAAATGGTTCTAGCTGAAAAAACTTATTCCCAATTATGATGCACAATGCATCGTGCTAAACTCTGGTTACCGGGTTCGAAACCCGATAGGGGCAGGATGCAAAAGGGATTTTCGTCATCAGATTACGATCTGTAATAAAAATGAGCCCAAATATGACTGTTGGAGGCTGACGCAACGGTTCTACGAAAATCGGACCTATAGCCGTACGTCCTCGAATTGGCTGAGAAACGGCGAAAAAGTAAGGAAAGAGAAAGCGAACCGTGATAGAGTAGGGAGTGCCTAGGCTCCAGAACAGATTTAAAGATAAATAAAAAAAACTCTGAAAAGGCTGATAGTAAATTGATAGGAAAACCAGACTCTCAAGTATTGCTAATAAATTCTTTATTTTAAGTATAAAAATTATTTGGTCATCTTTTAAATTTGTTGTCACTTGAACAACAAATTAAAAAATTACATTAAGTATTTTGTATTTTTCTTAATTGGTTTTACGTTCTTAATTAGAATGTGAAATGTTTAAAATGAACATTTCGAGATTAAATATTTTACATACTTAGAGAGAAAAACATTTTTCATCTATATCACATATAATAAAATTCAATTATTTTTTCTTATCGATAAGAAAAAAAATTTCGCCATAAACTATTTTCTAAAATTTACAAATTATTGAAAAGTGTTTGTGTTTAGGATTTTTGTTTGTAGCTATAAATTTACAGGTAACACGTGTGTTTCATAAAATTTGCCGCCAACTTTTGTCGTTGTTGTTGTTGTTGTTGTTACATATCTAAATTATCCATGATCCAATCCGTATACGACGATACTCTCGTGTAGACGCCCGGAAAGTTTGATACGCCACAAGTACGTGGACCAAACGATACAAGTCCTAGTAATGTGTATCGTTCGTTTCCTGCTGAGCCATCGGTCATAAGAGGACCACCGCTATCACCTTGGCACGCGTCCATATTTTCCCGCCCTTGGACGCACATTTGTCCTTGGCTTACGATAATTGGGGTTCGCGAATTCGCGCTAAACCGGGCATACGATGAGGCACACGATGTTGTGTTCACAATCGGAAGTCGAACCCACTGTAACATTGGACTTGGTACATTCGTACCTGAAATCAATAATTAACCAAAAAATATTAAAAACTAAGTTGCAACTGGGAAACAAAATGTTGAGAAAATTTGTTTGGAAATTTATTTTCCATAATCGTATCGTGTTCAGTATTGTTTAGTGTAGTTTTATAAAATTGTACAAATTCTTGAATATACGTACCGGCCGTCATTGAACCCCAGCCCGAGATAATACCAGATCGCCCCGTAATATTTCGTGCCGCATTTGAATAGTCGCCTACAGGTAAGCACAATGGGCTAATAAACGCTGATTCGTTTGTTGACCGCATCAATTTTATGAGCGCTATATCATTCGCATATTTTGGCTGATCGTACATGTGGTGCGGTGTGATCCGTTCAATTTGGTAGTCTTGCGATTGTGTACATCTTGATTGGTCGGCCGTACAATCAACATCTGTTCGGTCATCAAGCTCGCCCAATCGCACCATTACTCTATAAAATAACGTACAAAAATCGAATTAAAATATATCTTTATTATATTTTTAAATCTCTCCGCATAAAATGATGCGGCACAAAAAAAAAATTTTAATTTGGAAGTTCATTAAACTTTAAAGACGTACTCATAAAATAATTAAAATAACGGTTAAAATTATTAATATTATTTATTTATATATACTTACACTTCTAAATCGTCAATTAAATTAGAAACGCAATGTGCTGCTGTAACGATATATCGATCGTTAATAACTGATCCAGCACATCGATACGTTACAAGGCCAGATGCTGTTGTGAAAGAGAAATTATCAATTATTTTGTTATTGTTGTAATTTAAGCAAATCTCAAGCCACCAGTCGCACATCATGACAACCGAGCTAATGAATAACATGATGGATTTGCAGCAGGTTTTTGAGCAGGATCAAAATGTGCAGGAAAATAATATTGAAAAACCGCTTAAAGATTGCAAAAAGAAGCATCAAGAAGCGGGGGACGGTGCCAAAGAATGTTTTTCATTTGATACACTGCGCTTGAGTATGACAAAAGAGGATTTATATGAATTTTTGAATATGGTGTACAACGATAAATTGTATTGGTCGTTGGTAAAGAGCACCTGCGTGTTTTCGTTAGGTGTTTGTATGACTAGTGTGTTGCGTAAATGTTTAATGGTTGCAAAATGTCGACGAATTTTTTGAGATTTTTTGAGCTACCTATAAAATAAATTGTTTTGTGTTTGTAAAATTGTATATATTTACTTTTATTTCGGTATGCTAGTCGTGCCATCCAGGGGAATTGTCCGGGGCCGGCATCTTCACCACCCACAATTCGCGTATTAACCGATAGTCCACAAAGGGCGGCATTTATCAAGGATTGTTTAATTGCACGCTCTTGAAATACCGCTGGGTCTGGTGTTGTAGTTGGTGGTTCGGTGGTTGTTACGGCAACGGCAGGTTGTTCTGTCCCGGCCGCCTGTGCAGGTGTTAATAAAGGCATAGCGGGATTAATCGCATTCGGTGGTGCAGTTGGAGTTTCCGCCGTTACGCCCGTAATGGATGGTGGTATTTCAAATTCGGGTGAAAAACTTGGCGGGCAATTTTTTTTGGTCCTCTCGTCCTCGAAATGGGGATGAAATTCGAAGAACTTAAATGGCGCTTTATTAAACAAATCGGGGAAATTGGGTCCATAATTTGGTAAATTATTTGAAAATATTCCATCGAATCCGTGTGCAGCTGGAACTGTGTACATAAATACGAAAAAAAGTAAATTTATTAATTTTTGTCGAAACGCAATGTAAAACATCATGCAAAATTTACCCCTAAAGTTTTTATGAAAATTGTTCAATTGATTTTGGTACAAATTGTTAAAATAATTAGGATGAAATGAATTTTGACTAGAATCTTGATTTGAGTCACCTGAGTTATCTGTGTCAACATCCCATACCCATGGCTCTTCTGTTTCGTGGCCACGATCACGATACGATTTTTTACGGTATGATGCGCGACGCGATCGTGGATCATTAAATTCGTACACTGAGCTTGGACAACAGATTAACGGACGATTATTTTTATTGTATCCGCAACTAAGTTTTCGAACTCTCTGTTTGAAATCATCGGATAGTGGTAGTTCTTGTTGCCGTAAAATTTGTCGAATTGAATTGCATTCTGGTATTTCGATGCAGTGACACGACTCATCATGGTAGTTGTATGGATTTAATGATCTAGGCTCATGATAATGATTATTACGATGATATGGATTATAGTCATCGTAGTCGTGGGTTCGCCAGGATCGGACCACATTTGCTGAAACGATAAAAATTAAATATTAGTGAAATTTGTTGGTAATTGCATATGTTTTGTTGGGGAGGAGAAAGTATGTTTTAGATTGACCAAAATAAACAACCGAGTTAAGATTCCCTTCATTTTCAAAATTAGGCATCGGTAAAACAAAATCGCTTTCGCATCGGATCGATATTGGAAGGGCTGCTCCAATTAAGCAAAATCACTATCCTATGTCCCCTAATTATTAGATTATCAGATTGGGTTGCCTGTGTGCATTTGTTGTGTTGTCCAAAATCCGGTTGTGAAGATTTTTATGTGGACTGGGCAATTCGAGACATGATCGTCAAATCAAATCCTAAGCTGGATGAAGTAATCGAGATAGGCAGGCGTATGAATGCTTCAGTGAGGTTATTAAAGTGAAAGCTCGACCAGTCGCTTCAGAGTCGTCAGATGTAGTAAACTATGTTAATCTAAACCAGACAACATAAACAACGTAAAGCTAGCAAACTGGCTCCGACTGTTTTTAAGTAGTGTTATGAATGTTTAGAAGTTCATGCACGCCGTGGTTGTAGACATATAAAACCCACATGCCGTATTTATAGCAAAAAAGGTCATATAGCTAACCTGTGCCAGTCAGCAGAACCGGAACACGAGAACACGTGGAGTGGGTCAAAGTTTTAACCTAGTTCCAATATATTAATTAAATCCATAGCGCAAAGCTAGACGAAGTGTAAATGTGGATGTCAACTCTGATTTCATATGGTGATACTCATGTCCAACACCAATACGTTATTTGTACTAGGAGTTGATGGAGAGGTTACGAAAGGGGTAAATACAAATACGGAGGTTTCCTGGTCACAGCGATCCAGAAATGTGCAAGTACGGTTTCGTCAAAAATTAAGAAGGGGGAAAACGACCTATCTCATAAACACAAATGTACAGTTAACCCTCCGAGAACACGACATTCGAAAAACACGGTTTCGAAATACACGGATACCCATTTCCTCAAATTACACGGTTTCAAACAACACAATTTTCGTTATTCTCTTTCATTTTATTTTTTGTATATCATAACAAAAAATAAAAATTAAAACGTAAGGTTTTTTTTATTTTCTTTTTTGTAGTCTCGAACAACACGGTTTTAAAGAACTCGGAACGAATTAATGTTCTTGGAGGGTTTCCTGTGTTAAGTTTATAAACACGCCCTACATGTAGTTCACGTATTCGCTCTACATGCTTGAGTATACATCGTGGGTTTTTTTACATAATCGTAAGTTGTCAAAAGTTGGAAACATTTATTATTCAGCTTTGTAAGTGTAGGCGTTGTAAATAAAACTTTATTAATTTTAAATAGTTAAGTGTTAAGTGTTTTATTTTAAAGCTGCAATTTAGTTTCTGTTTTTACGTCCTATCGTAAAATATACTGGGTGATTTTTTTAAGACGAAACTTTCAAATATCTCAGAAAATAAGCACTCTATGAGAAAAATGTACAATATTAAAATTTAATCATTCCGGGGCGGACATACATTAGTGGTAAAATTAGTAACCCGTTCCCTTCTTGTAGGTGGGGTGGAGGTAACTTTAAAATTAAAATAGGAACCCACCATTTTCTATTGCAGATTCAGATTCTACGGCTTAAAGTACGTAGGATTTCTACGAAACATTTTTTTCGATTCATGCTAGATGGCGCTGTAATAACGATATTAAATTTACATATGCATACGATTCTGTAATACGTTTGAATTTAACACGTTTTGAATGTAAATATGTACTTGAAATTAGTCTTAAACAAATTGTATTTCATAAATTAGGAAAAAAATAACAAAAAATAAAACAAAAAGAAAATTAACAATTTTTTTTTAAAATGTTTTATAGAAATCCCACTTACTTTAAGCCGTAGAATCCGAATCTACAATAAAAAATAGGGGTTCCTATTTTAATTTCAAAGTTACTCCCCGCCTCAGCTAGAAGAGGGGGAGGGGGTACTATTTTTAGCACTAATGTATGTCCCCCCGGAATGATTAAATTTTGATAATCGACATTTTTTTCGTGGAGTGCTTAGATATTTGAACGCTTCAGCTTAAAAAAATCACCAAGTATAACGAGATCGAATGCTGTCACTGGGTTTGATATGTGAGTCCACAAGTGGTAAGAGTTTCGCAGTGACGTTAATTCGCATAACGAGTGGCAAATTGTGACTATGTTTAGATGCCCGACGGTTGAACGAGGTGGTGGTCAAGGACGCGAATAATCTGCCAATAATCGACGGACTTCTAGTCAATTTAATCAGACCAAGTACATCTCAAGCATCGATTTAAAGGATGCATTTTGGCAATTCTTTTGGACTCAGGAGTAATGAGATAAAACAGCATTTACCATCTCCCACCTTCCCCCTTACTACTTCACTGGTTGGCACACTAAGACTGTTAAAAATGTACAAAGTTTCTTAAGATGGTACCGGCGCTTTATTCCGAGATATATTTAGCCATCTAAAATATAATTGGCTTATTGAAGAAGAACACTAAAAACTATGTGATGCATGCCATTCAGGAGTGAGAAGCGTCTTGTTTCAGTAAGGTGAAGATGGAGCCGAACATCGAATTGCTTGTTGTCCAAGTGATTGAATTACTCTGCGGTAGTTCTTAGCATTAAAAAGTTTAGGGCGTATACGTCGAACGATGCACTTTTACAATTTTGAAAGGCCATGTGTAAACAAGAACCGCTGTTTTTTATATTTTTAATTTTATGTCATTACAACGTTTGAATTAATTTGTAATTGTATGTGGTAGCCTCCGAGTAGCCTCCGAGGCGAAAATGGAAAAGGCAATTTTTCGGTAAAAATCCTCTTTTTATTCCAAGCGTTCCACAGCCTAATTAGCGAACCGAAAACATAGCGGATGGTCATTTTGCTTCAGCTCCTGATTTTCTTCACAGAACTGCGTGAAATGTTCAAGTCTTCAGCATGATGGCGAGTTGACGTTGATGGATAAAAATCCCGTTTTACGAACTCGCTTGACAAATTGATCCATGAATTGAATTTTCTATTGAATTTTCCACATAAATTTTATACAGTTTGGGTAGAAGACTCACCAGTTCGAAAGTAAGTTTTCCATATACATATTTCCCATTTTTATTCAAGCGTAAAGCGACCCATTTCGTAAATGTCAAACATTAAACTAATTTTTTGTCATCTCATAACTCGAATGACGTATAAGTGTTGCCACACTCGAAATAACCGGTAGTTGAAATTGCAAACGTTAGATGGGCCACCCGTTATTTTTGATATATCGTCTGTGCTTTGTTTTTGTGTATACGCGCTCTAGTAGTCCAGAGTGGTTAATTCAGTGTTAGTGATACAAGTTTCAATTGTTTTGTAATTTGTTTAGTTATATCACATGGTTTAAAAAAAGTTTTGTAATGGGATCTTGAACACGTATTTTTGGAATAAAACTTTTTAACTTTTTGTGTGTTTTAGGATGTCACTCTCTGCAACGAGATGTAATGCGTGTGAAATATTTCTTAACTTTATCATAAGTTAAAAAAAAAATAGAAAAGGTTTAGGACATATTTCAAACCCCTAAAGCAGCACTTTTGAGCTATGGTCGCTGCTTGCTGTATCGCATAAAAATTTCTGACATGCTGCGAACCTTACCCTCTTGATGGTGCTGTCTCTGGATTAGATGTTTATTTTTCATAGTATAAGTGCAAGTCTTCGACGTCATGCAACACACTGGTAGTTGCATCAGTTTATCTTGCTTATAGTGCTGTTTTATCTCTACCATCGGAAGGGTACGCTAACCTTGTCGAGTGCAACAGGAATAACCAGGTACTCTATGGTGGTAGGTTGTGATTGTAATGATTATCACTCAGTATGGGGCAGCTTCAATATTAATAATATTAATATTGACAACTGGAAAGTGACTATTGATTTGCTTTCCTCAGGCATAAACCTTAAAATACAACCTGTTAAACATTACCGTAAGAAGAACGACCAGGGAAATTTTCTTTTTTGAGGTAAACCTCCAACCTCTGTTGATTTCGCTGGGCGAGATAAATTGGGTTGACGATATTGAATTTTTAGCATTTTATATGACACAAGCAATCAATTTAGCTTTCGAAAAAACTTCTTCGCTCAATAACAAACTGAAGCCTCGGAATGCGCATTTTTGGATTTCCAACCCTAAAATACTAAAGAAAACTACCAGGAAACTTAAAAATAGTGCCAAAAGATCCAACCTTCATAATGACGGGATTTATTCTTAGCAACACAAACAGAATACAAAAAAGTTTAAGAACCGCTCGTAGGGTTTCTTAGATCAGTATATCGATTTTATCTCGTGAGTTACTCATTTAAAATGAGTGAAGCAAAAAAAATCGAATACGTACACTGTGTATAATACACAATTATGTCTTTGTATTTGTATTTTTCTTTTGTTCGTATTTGTGTCATTTGTATGATGAACAGTTATGGTGCTTATTTCCTTTTCTCAGCACATTACGTCTACTCTCGATCTGTGGAGTGTCATTATTTAACATGCTAATATATTTTATATTTAATTTTTTTATCATAAATTAATTTTATATCTTTTAAGAAAATTTTATAAATAAATTTATTTGAAATTTCATAAATTTTAAAAATAAAATGTTAACTGTAAAAAAAATCGAAAATACATAAACAACACAAAAAATATGGCGTTTACAATGGTTAACTCTTTGAGTGCCAAAAAGCGCGATTTTGTCTTGTCGTGTCGATTTTTATTTTGTATTACGTAATGGGCTAGTTATATAGCCGAAAACGAAACGGACCGGAACGAAATGAACGAATTGAATATATGAAAACATACTAATTACTAAACCAATTATATAGAAGAAACGAAACGAAAACGGATGGAGAAATTGATTCAATTCAATTTGCTTTCGTTTCGTCTTTGCGGTTATACACTATCGGTTATGTTTTTTTCTTGTTATCCTCCCTCTAAAGAAAAAAGCGAGCCGCTTAAAACGGCATGAAAACTGAACGTTTACGTGACGCGGTTTTTACTAACAATATGGCAAAACGTCATCGTATGCATACATAAAGAGTATAAAGAGTCCGCCATTTGTAATTATACCTTTTGTCATTCTATTCAATCGTAGTTTTGCTTTTGGATCGTCACAATCATTACGAGTATCAATAAACCATTTGAGGTAATGAATTTTTGAATTATGAATTTAGTAAATAAGTAAATTAATGAATTTTCTAATTAGTAAATAAGTACATAAATTAATTTTTGAAATATTTAATTTTTTATTATTTCATAATTTAGCAAATAAGTATTTAAATGAAATTTAATGAATTGTTTTGCTAAAATTTTTAATAGTATACCGTATTGAAGTAGTTTTAAATCCTAAATGAGGTTGTGATATACATATAGTAAATTATTGTGATAATAAATTGCCAATGATATTAAAATTAAATAATAAATTTGTTGTATTTTACACATAAAAATAATTTTATTTTATTTCAACAAAGAATATTTCTCTAAATTTACCCAAATGGATCGAAAATAATACGTTTTGCCGTTATAAAAAAAGTTCTGTTTTGCGATACAAAGACATTCCTCTTTTGCACAACGCAAACATATCGCCTTAGCGTTATAAAAAACCTTCATTTTTTCGATATAAAATCATTTCGTTTTTACGGTCCGCAAATAGGCCGCTTTGGCGTATCGAAAACGTGATACATCAGTGGTACAATTTTTACTTTAAAATTCATAGTTAAAAATGTATGGAAACGGTTCGCTTTCTTAACGCCAAAACGTTACGTTTGCGAAGTCTTATATATGAAGTTAACTCATTTTTTGTTTCGCTTATGTTACGCTTTACTTAGAGGGCTTACTAGCACTTACGTCAAATTGTCAAAATATTTTATATTTTGTATAAATTTATATATTTTGTATATTTCTATTTAGTTCGCGAAATATAAAATGGATTTTCCAGGCTAGTTTTCATACACACGAGAAGTAAACTTCAAGTAATATAAAATTAAAAACAAATATGAAAATGTCAAAACCATTTCAAAAATTCGTCTATATAACCATATCTCTTTCGTCTTTCATTTCGTTTCATTTCAGTCCGTTTCGTTTTCGTCTATATAACTACCCCATAACTATCACTAATCGACTAAAAAGTGTTGCCACGTTACCATTGAAAAAATCTGAGTTATTGTGAATTTTTCGGCTAACTTAGCAATCGTAGCTTAGTTTTGTTTTGTCAAGAAGCTGTCAGTTCGTGTGTCAGAAAATCTAAATTGAATTTGATTTACTATTAGGAGGGATATTTCGGGATATGAATAAATAAATCAATTTCGAAAATAATAAAAAATCGAAAAATTCTGTAGTTGGTGTTTATATATTTAATTTATGTGTAAATTTATATTTATAATTAAAGTGCGTTCAACATTTCATAGATTGTCCAGCCAATTTTGAACTGCCAATTTTTTGAAAGTGGAAATTTCCAAAAATAAATTTTTGAATAATATACCGATATTATACCACATATAATTTTAATTTATGTACAAAATTGATATAATAAATAATTACTATCAAAAATATATTTTCAATTGTGTGTCAGAGGAGTTTTAGTGAAATAATGCTCCAGCCGTGCGCTAAAATGCCATCGACAATAAAATGACGTTTTTACGACAAACGTCAATTGATAGCGACGTTCACAATACCAATTTTAGCAGTCGACGGAAAATCGACATCGACACGACAACCGCAATAGGGGTGATTCATTCTTGCAAACCAGGGGCGGTATGTTGCACTATCACTTCGAATCGAAATTCGAAAAAAGTCGAATGGCGGTATGTTGTATCATTTTCGAAAAGCAAAAAAGATACAACTTTCACTTTTTCGATTCGACTTTTTTCGAATTCGACTTTTGCGATTCGAAGTGATGGTACAACATACCGCCCCAGAGGTACTACGACTCCCACTCTGCAGCACCAGTTGTCAAATCATGTGACACCGTTCTACAGGAACTTCTTACAAGAATCTAAAGAACGCTTAACATTAAAAAATTTCTCGTGGACACGTTCCTGGATGTTGCTGGTGTCTGTGATAGCAACCTCGTTTATGCTCTTCTGTTGTTTGGTGGCCCGTGGTAAAATCGACGGTCTATAGAGTGTAGCATGCAGCAATATTACCGGTGTCCTCGAATCCGATCATCCCTTTGCATTCCGTATACGGTTTGTTCAGCCGCGTTCAGACTAATTTGCATTTCATACAGTTCATCTATCCTATATCAGAATTATGGTTACTGAAAAACTGTTACCAGAATTCGACTTCGATAATTCCTTCCCAATGGTTTACCCATCGAGAAACCTTTGGGGTTGTCACAAGACTTCAATAACCAGGTGTCTGAGACTGCTCTCACTCTGAATTAGGTGCGGGGTTTGGAACCTACTTTCCTCACTTGATCTACGATCTTACGGCAGTCTGGATTTAACCTGCACGGTGTTGCAGGCCGGTCGAATGCTCTCACGCTGTATGCGATTGATGCATCTTCCAAACTAGAAGAACATATTGCAATGATAGAGTCAAGGTCATGTAAGTAGTTGGCTTGCTTCCTCTACCTGACAGGAAGGCGGAATAGTTTATTTGGGAACCTAATTTGAGCTTAACTATACGTATGTGGTTCTCAATGCCTTGGTTCAAGCTCTGTCGAGGCAGTGGAATGGTTTGCGATTTGAGATAGAATGCACTGTTCGCCATGAGCCCTTTGTGACATTGAGTGCGTGATCTTCTTATGTTGCAGCCAACTTTAATAATAATAATAATAATAAAATAAGGTATTAGGGATAGACAAAATTCTGAAATCAGACCTTGCTGAATGGAACTGCACTATTTATTCGTAAGATTTAATTTACAACATTATTGGCTAAGAAATGGTTGGTAATTTTTATGAAAATTAAGATTAAAATCTTTATCCAATATTACAACCCAAAATTTTTAATAACTTAACAAAAAAAAATTCACCATGATCAAAAGTGAAATCAAAATTTTATTCTTGAGTGCTGCGGAAATTTCCATCATCATAAACCTTTGCATTGCATTAAAATAATCAAGTTATTTAAGAAATAAAAATTCGTAAGGTGGTTTGGGATGAAGAAAACTTGTTTGTTTTTTTATATCAATTCATGTCGCAGTTATGTGCAAAAAATATTTATTCAAATTCTAAAATGTATACACGACATAAACATAATAAACAACAAGCGTCCATTATTACACATATAAAATCTTAAAAGTCGATGTTAAAAGTCAAATTCATATCTTTATATAAACGAATTGTTTACATTATGAAGGAAATCTTTAAATCAGATGTTCATGTTGAGGAACAAACAATTTTAAGAAATAAAAATCTACTTTTGAATCTTAAGAGTTGCTGCGGTCGCAATGAAACCCGTTTCATTCAATACTTAATAGAAATTTCCCCACAATCGAAATAGACGAGGTAGTTACATGTTATCCCATTAACTGCATAAAAGTGAAATTTTGCGACAATTTGTGGTTGACATTATTACAGTAAAGAGGTTATAAAATATTTTTGTGTTTTAATTAGAGACGCTTTGTCTGTATATGGAATAAACTAGTTGGGCCCCGAAAACAAACTTGATTGAAACTTCCGTGTGCTATATGAATAATTTTAATACGCAAAATATACGCATTTATTAAATCTTAATTCTTGCATAAACAAGCACGTAAATTATTTTAAAAGGTCATTATTATGCTTGGATTGGCTTTAATAGTAAACATTTTGAAAATCGCGATGGCGATCACTCGTATGATGAGCGGGTCTTGTTTTAAAAATTAATCGTGTTTATGATTTTGATTCGATTTACATCAAAACAACAACAAAAATATGATTTAACGGTTCTATTTGATGAAATGAAACATGTCGAATATGGTATTCGCCCATCCAACCGCCAATCTTACAATATGCAGATAAGAAATAACGAAGCCGCAGCATCTTAATGGTATACATAAATTGAAACCAAGGGGATTCGATTTTCTCAACCATCGCCAACCACCACCCCACCCGATATCAAACAATTATTTTTCATTAAAATTCAGGGTTTAATTTTACTTAGGACATGCGCGTTCACATTCATTTGTTTTAAATGATATTGTAATCCCTTAAAGGCATTTCTGATGAGTAATTATATCAGACAATACGCTTCTAAGGTTATAATGGGATTTTCGAACATTTTGAAGCATTTCAAATTTCTTTTAATGATTGTTGCTCATAAGGAACTTCTTACTTTAAAAAATAATTCATAAATTGCCGTTTCGTTATAAAGCTAATGGATTACTGAGTACAGACCGATCGGTTCAGAATCTGAGATAGAGAAACAGTTGTGATTAGATCTTAAACGTTTCTTATAAAACTGTGGTGCAGGTCAGAAACTACCTATATCCCAGTTTTCAACCGTCCAACCGTTTTGAATCTGGGCACCAGAAAAGAGGCTTATCCTGAATTCTTTGGTTTGTGATAAGTGTAAAGTGAGCTATCTTTTAACATTATTTTGGTGTTAGTTGAAAAAATGTTCTAAACATTTATTTTAGACTATGACTACAGGACCAAAATTTGATAGGGTGAGCCTTGATTTGTTGACTTCGGGGTTACAATCAATAGTCTAGACCAATTCAACTTTCTTTCTCTATAATAATTATTGTAGTTCTTAAAACCTAAATTATGTTTCTTTAAGAGGTTTAAGTCCAATAAATTCTAATGTGATTTTAGTATAGTTGGTCAACTGGCTCATCCTTAACGATTAGATATCAGAAGTTCTTTCTTTCTGAATTTTTGCAACCAAGCACATAGTGAAGGAATTTGGAAGAAATTGGGTGTACCTAACTTGGATCCTAAAATCATTGCGCAACATGTCCTGGGATATTTACCCGTGCAATTAGGTTAAGATATCCAATTAGCGAAATTTTTTGCTGTCCAAATATTGGTCAGGTAGGAAATAGCCCTAGGGTCGTTCTTACACGGAGTGTGATGAACTTTTTGTTTCGTCACCGTTTCAAATCAAAGGGTATTTAATCGAATTGACGATTTTGAAATGCCGAGCTAAGCGTAACATTTTAATGTTGAAGAGTTTTCTATCCCTTCAAAAACATTCAATTTGCAAGATCTATAGTTACTTGTCCAATTATAAATCCGAGTAACAGTTCACAAATATTTAATAGGTTCATCTGTTTTTGCAACGGGATCGACTGAGTTAAAAGAACTGCCGTTAGCCGTTTTTCGACGAGTGTTCTCACTGTTTAGTTTACTAAAGAGGTTTCAAATTAAAACATTGAACGTTAATTTACTAAACAAACGTTGAAAAACGTTGGAAAGAGCAAGATTGGCGCCAAAAACCGAAGTTACAGCTAAAACCTTTTAGTGAGCTAGCAATTATCAGTATTATCAATTACTAGTAGTTTCTCAATTAATTTTGCCAGATGGGTTAATATCTTTAATACTTTTGGTGGTTTTCGGAAATTTCACGTTGAAAATTTTTAGGAATAAACGGACGTACTGTTTAGGTGAAACATCGCATAATATTTGTTTCTCAGTCCCTAATATCGGAAATTTTTCGAATTTTAGAGTACTTTGTGAACGGATAAGTTCAGCGAGTTTGGCATCGTTCGTCTGTTCCCTGGAAATTTCGATGTCAATTCGCTATTGACATTTAAATGGCGAAAGAGAGTCTATCACAGTATATTAGAGATTATCTGGGCGAAGCCTTTTCAGGATTTTGATGAAAAGCAAACGTTAAAGGTTTGTGATCGTATAGAGAAGAAAAAATTCTACCCCTTTCACAAAATATTTAAAATGTTCCACGGCCGCATAAGCCGGAGAGAGAGCTGCCGATCGTACGTACTGTATCGAGTTTCGACGACGTTATGTTTTCGTGAAAAAACATAACGTCTGAGGAATTGGTATTGGAGATCTTGCCGTCTTACATCTTATACATTTATTTTATCCATTCATTTTATTAGAAAGCTCGTCCTGTATGCATAGGCTGAACGGCTGAATGGTAAGCTTATTCTGTATGAATAAACTTTTTAATAGGTTTGCAACTTTCAGTACCATAATCTAATCTGATTTAACTTCACTAGTTTGAGATAGAATAAATGAATAGTTGTTTATAATGTATATTAAGGTTCAAGGAAGGTTAAAGGAGCAATTGTTGAAGACAATACCGCTAGTACCCATTAAACGTTTATTCTTTTGCCTAGTAGATTAGAATGGTGCTGTCTTATGCCGTACGATCGCTAGGTATCTACAACTTGGTCGTTCCGTCCTTAAATACCTTAAACTATACTTTCTTTTTGTTATTTGTAAACAGGCTGTAGGAATAGGCCCGCAGTTATCCGGAACACTTGTCAAGTATATGGTTCTATAGTCCAATCAATCAAATCATAATCCAATTATCATTATTTCCGATATATTTTGTAAAATCGATACTCGCCGCACTTATTAATTTTGAAGGCAAGGGTTCAACTCATGTCAGATACTAAGTCGCCAATTATCATTTGAACGGTTGGAACGGTCTCAATTCTGTGTACAACGGTATGTGGTTTTAGAATATGATTGGTTCATTGCAGTTTTATCCTTTCAAACTCTACTTAAAATAACTTGTGACTGAGTGTTCTGATTAAAGGCCTGATTAAAATTGTATAGTCTAGTATAAGTGATTTGTTTTGTAAAATAATTGATCCGGTAATTTTAAACATTTTATGTTAAAAATAATTCTTTGAATACCGACTCTGTTATACGTAAAATAACGAATTCAGTTACAAACAGAACATAAAACCAAAGTGGCATTTTTGGTCGGTATTTCAAAATAATTTTAAATTTAATTATTTTGGTTTATTGTAATACTTTATATATGATTGTAGGACTTCCTTAAGTCAACAAAAAACAAAACAGCACTCGTCAATTAGGCATGAATCTCAAATTGCTCCAACTAAACGCATTTGTAGCATTGAATGATGTAGATTACGTCATATTTCTTTATTTGCTTTAGATATTGGGATCTTAACAATCCACAGGTAATGGCAGAATAACAAACGCAAATTCCATTAAAATAAAATGTTTGGGCAGTTGTGATCCAATACAAAAGTTTAATCAAGTTTTCCATATAAAATTTGAACTGATCCGTGGATCAATGGGTATCGCGAATGAAACAATTCATTTTTTTTTTATTTTTATTTTTTATTGTTAACTTCTGTTTTCACTTCTGTGGTTATGCTTTTTACGTCCTTACTTTACGCCTCCCGGCCAACTCGAAGACGTACGGCTATAGGACCGATTTAGACCATCTGTGGCTGACAATCAAAGTGGCTGACAATCAAAGTGGCTGACATCTGACGGAATATTTTGGAACTAGTGCGAAAGGTGATTGACTTCTCAAAAAACTAATTTTATGTAATATAAACTTCATAGATGACTATAATTCGTTTGGATATTATGTAAAACGTACAACTGGTTTACAATTAATGTAACAAATCATGAAATAATAATAAAATGGAATGAGGCTTTTTCTCGTATAGACAAATAACAACTTTCGCTCGCATAACATAGAAGGTGGCGCTAACTAGGCGGTGATTAAAAGGCCAATACTGGCATGGAAAATGGTTCGGCCCGTGGGTTTTGCACACCGACAGGGGGTCATAGATGTGTACGATCTGTGGTGAAATGTAACATTTGCATCCTGCCCCTATCGGGATTCGAACCGGGTGCCTCTCGATTCAAACGCCAAAGCTTTAACCAATGTGCCATTTGTTCGGCAAAAACAATTCTTGATGTTGTCAACACAAACAAAATAATTTTGCTGTTGATTTGATAAAAATCTAAATCTGCTAAATTCTGTAAATTTATTAATTTTTATTACAACTGCAATACACTTCCACTTTGCGTGATATATGTATAGTTAAAATGTATACGGATTTAGCGCCACTGATCAATAGGATTTACAACGGGTGCTTTCATATCCATCATTGTTGGCATTATGTTAAGTAGATTTAAACTTGGTACTGACCGCATTTGATACAGCACAAAACGTATTTTGTATATACCCAACAATATTGCGTATATGGGGGAGGGATACGGGTGACACCATGGCAAAAGAAGAATTAAAGAATATTGATCCATTTTCTCAATAGTTCAATTTTGTGATAAGGAACGTAAAGTAGGGCATTCTACCTTAGCTTAAAAAATGAAATTGTATCGATATTAGGCAGATTATTGTGATGAGGTGCATAATTTATTTGAATCGTTATTTTAATTTAAGCATTTCACGAACTTAGGGTTTTAGTGGTTGGTGTCAAGCACGAAAATTTGTATTTAATATAGAAATGCTAAAATTCGTCTCTATCTAGAACAGTAAAGCTCGAAAAAGAACAAGAGCGGCAATGACGAGCGTCGACGAATCAATGAAAATTATCGCTGCGATATCGCTGTAGCTAACAAAATAACCACGACATATTTTATTTATGTCAAAAAGAATTCGAAAAGTGAGCATACTCGAATAATAAAAAATTTTAAAATTATAAAAATTGCATATCTTTTATGTTTTTGGCACATTACGTAGGGGCGTTATCAACTTATATTTATATATAAAAAACATTTCATTGGACCAAAGAATTGAAATTGGTATTCAATTCGATTTTTGATCAAAAGAAGCAACCAATGAATTCTCGTGATTTGTTTTTGAAAGTTGGTAGTGTTTGACATTTGCGATAATTGTTTGACAGCAGTGTTTGACATTTGTGATTTTTTTTTGCATGAGTCCATTATAATCGATACACTATGCCACAATTATTATTTTGTTGAAAACTAAATATTATTTAGTATGTATTTTTTTGTAAAGAAAGTATTAATTATCGAATCTTTAATCACGTCACCAGTTGTCCGTTATTATTAAAAATATTTAACGTAAAAAATCAATACAAAACGCTTGTCAATAGAATGTATAAATTTTGTAGAAAATGTCAAAAAAAAACAAAATAAAATATACAAGATGGCAACAATTAGAACTTAAAAATTAATTTGAAAAACTCTAGTGACAAGCACAGTAACTAAAAAATAGAATTGAAACTTCAATACCATCAACTCTGTAGGAATTCAACCAATTCCAAATTGGCATTAAATACATAGCTGTGTTGTTGTAAATTGGTTATTGAAATATCTCTATATTCTAAATTTACATCCACAAAAAAATCGTCGTCGCCAGCTTTGATGAAGAAATTTTGACATAGAACCATGTTCCCCTGAAGGGAAAATGATCAAGTTAGTTCATTGGTGCCATACAATATTCTACTATTTCGGGCTTCAGTGATATAGGGAATGTTAAATCTGCAAAAATATCGTTTCTAGTGACGAAAGTGGATTAGATTAAGTTAGATTATAGTGGCTGCTTCCGGACAGTGGGATCAATAACAATTGTGATACCGCAGAATCTTTTCTACCACTATAGAAGCCATCAGGCCATTTTCCGTAGTGTAAAATGTCTCACATCGATTACGTTGTGAATAATGAAAATTAACTACAGTTTCTTCCTCTTCCTCGTCCTTGCAGCTCCTATAAGTCATTTGGTTGTTGTTGGAAGTATTTTTTATATATTGCAGATTGTGAATTGTTCTTTTATTTTATTGTATACTTTATACGAGTTTTGTATGTATATGTTTACATTTGCTACCTACGCCATTACGATCAATGGAAATGTTTTTATGTGTGTATAAAACGGTTTTTAGGATTCCATGTTATATTTTTTTTTGTTCATTGCGTTGCCTACTCTTGTGAAATACAAATATATATTATTTAAATGGGGTTTTATTTAGTATTTTCATTTTGAGATCCCATCAGGTTATGGGCCCAGGTTTAGTAACTGTGTAATTTTAATGGTAGAAAGTGTTAGTGTTGTATTATTGCTAATTATCAAATTGATAAGCTGAATGCTGGGTGGAAAATAAAAATGAAAATCATTTTGATACACCAAGAATATACAAATATTACCGTGAAATATGAAACGCTGGAGGAAGTAAAAAAATGAAAAAATATAGATTCCAAGGCATTGGCGTTAATTACGCTTCACATAAAACTAGTGCAGTAAATTAATATTAGAAAATGTGTAACTTCATCGGAAACGTAAGGGACCGTTTCGTAAAGTTTCATTATTCAAGGAACTAATTCATACACAAGTTGAAAGTGATCAATCGAATAAAAGTCACGTGTGTAGTTTTTTCAATGTAGTCGAAAAATTAGTAGAATTATGGATATTGTAATTCCGGAGGAGGTGCTAACCATAATGCTGTTGTGTAGTTTGCTGGACCGTTATGAATTTTTTTTGTCGCAATTGAATCCAGAGATGAACTACCAAAGTTAAATACTGTGAAAGTCAAGATTTTGGAAGAAGAACATCGACGAGGTGAAAAAATCTCAAAGTAGAAATATTCAAAGCGTATTAACAGTAAAGTCAAAGCCAAAACATTTTGTGAAAAACCGATTTAAATGTTTTAATTGCGGAAAACGCGGCCATTTTGAAAAACAGTTGTGTACAGAAGAAGTCGAATGAATAAAAATAGCATGGTTCATCAGCATTGTATTCATCAAGTTTGAGTTGTATTTTTGGTAACAATGAGTGGTGTTTTGATAGCGGCGCAACATCACATATGTCGTGTAATAATAATTTTGTTACAAAATTAAAACCTATTCCTGCTCACTTAATGAATGCCAAAGAAATTACTTTGAATAATTTTTTATATGTACCGGAGCTTCGTGGGAATTTTAGGATAGTGTATATTTCTATAACGATTATGCTGATATTGTTAATTCCAATAATAAAGTCATTTAGAAAGCCGAAAAACGAAATGATTTGTTTATAATTTCGATAGAAAAAATTAACGCAATTACAATTAATGGAAATTATAAGTGAAAATCAAGCAGAAAACACTCTCTTATAATGACACCAGAGGTATGGTCACTTAAATGTAAAATCAATGCTTCAGTTGTATGAAAATGACATCGTTATTGGCTTGAATTTGAAGGATGCTCCAAAATCTTTAAATTGTGTTACAAGAACTGATGAGGCCTTATGTCTGGTGCATACGGATATCTATGGCCCTATGCGAACTAAATCGGTTGGAGGAGCTCGATATTTCGTCACATTAATCGATGATTTTTCTCGAAAAAATCAAGTGCATTTTATGAAAATACGAGATGAAGTTTTTTCAGTGTTTCGTGAATTACAAGAAGAGATCTATATGTCACAACCGGAATTATTCGTCGACCGCAACCAAAGTCGCAAAGTTTGTAAATTGAAAAAATCATTGTATGATCTCAAACAATCAGGTCGTGAATGGAATAATAAATTTAATTCTCTTTTAAAAGCATATGGGATTATGCAATGCAATGGTGATAAGTGTGAGTACACGATGAAAAATAAGGTATACCGTAAACAATATTTGCCAGATCCTACTTTAGCGAAATGGTTGAGTGTGCTGTCCGGATACATTTCCATTGATTTACCGCTAAAGCCGTGTTAGCGGCCATATGCCATAGGTTCAGCTCTGTTTCAATGGATTAACCCCAATACTCATCTGCGATTTTGTGCCGAGTAAAACGGCCACACATATTAAAAAAAAATCTGAATTAAAAATGTACCTTTTTAATTCATTTTATCAATTATAGGAATTTTTAGAAAAATGCCACCTTATTTCAGTTTTTATCCCAAATTTTAATTTAAAAATAACCATTTGTGACGACCAGTTTAAATTCAGCCTTTTATAATATGTGTAGCCTAGTGTAATGGCATTTTTCACAACCTTCTTACTCGCATCATCGTCTAACTGCAGATACCACCTTCCCTGAATTTGGTTGGTTTCCAATTTATTCAGTTTGGCCTTCTGTATCATTTTCGGCTCCATCCTTTCCATGTACTTAAGAGTTATTTGCTCAAAGCTCAATTTGTAATACCGTTTGCATTTGGAAGGAAGGCTAGAGATTTTATAATTATAAAGAAAATTATTGTGAAAAGTCCATTTTGGTCGCCCTGGAATGCTCCGGATTTTATCCATATTTGGCTCGGTTGAAAAACAAATGCGTGCATTTGATTAATTACACGTTCTTTAATTACACACCATGTGCAGAGATGCTTATATCAGTTGGCTCGAGACGGTCGTGTAAGCACTAACGTTCAACAGAAACTTTCAAATAAAAAAAATAGTTTCGATGAATTGTGTTTTTGATGAATTGTTTTTTTTTCAAATTTGTTTTCACGCCCATTTGGTTATTGTAAACTTGTAGCTTTCATATTTATTTTTCGATGAATTGTTTGTCGCAGATTTTTCGAGGAACCAATTGCCTGATTGTAGAATACGTTTATGAGAGTAGGAAAACGTTTTGTAGCACAAAGTAACGGTCATGGAAAAGTTAGAAATTTGTCATATGACTGTATTTATTTTTAGGAGCACACATTATGATTTATTATCACACTTCTGGAACTCGAAATTATTGGGAAATGCCAAAATTTTAACTAAAATTACCAAAAACGTACTGATTAATCTGCAGTTAATTTAATTGCCATTTCAAAATAAACTTGAAATATATTACGATTTAAATAAGAAATAATATATTTCTATATTTCAAAAACTTGAAACCGTCCAACTTTACCACTTTACATTTAAACTTAAGTTGTGCTCCGTTTGGACCATTTAGGGGAGCGGTACGACCAAGCTCTTAAGTCGTGATTGGTTGAGGTATTTACGCACAAAACACAAAAAACACAATATACAAGAAGAGAGATCAGAAGGCAAAATTTATAATCTAATAAATTTAAATAAATTAAAAAACAAGTTAATCCAAATCTTAAAATAATTTACTTACTTAAAGTTAAAATTAATAATATCACAGAAATGGAATAATTGATTTTATTAAGACACATTTTTGATTAAATTTATAATTAAGTTGTATAATTTATAATTATTTGACTTATTTTTTTTGTGTTGTATTCTATATTTTTTTTTTTTTAATATTTTTTAACAATGTCACATTTTACACTATTATCACTTTGGGTCAGAGATTTTCTTTTTTTTTTTTTGGGTTGCACAATTTTTTTATCACTTTAATTTTTTATTACAAAACTTTAAATAAATAAATAAACAAATCACATAATATTTTGAACTTTTATAAGTATATGCGTTAATTAAAATTATTTAACAATGAAATAAATCAACCAAACACATTTAATAATATTTATTTTATTTTACATGAATATAAGCGTCTTAGTCGATCGACTTAATGTTTGAGACTAAATTAAAGAAACTGAGCTTTGTGGTATTTTAAAACATTTTCAATTTGAAGCAATTTCTTTCGTTCGCTTTTTTTTTTGTTTTTTAGACCAATCCGCGTGCGCATGAACAACATAAAGAAATAAAGTGCGTTTTTGGTGTAAGCTAGGTGCAAAAAAAGAAAATTATATTTTGAGATGAGAGCGTTAATATGTTTTAGTCGGGGGTTTGTGGTCAAAAATATGGAACGGCGTGGCATATTGTGTTGTTATGAAAAAAATTTCTTTTGAATGTTTTCTTCTCAAATGAGACTCAAATTTTTTTATTGTATAATTTTATTATTCCTGTGCCACTATTCTGGTAATTCCCTGGGAATGGGGAATCATTTTTTTTGTAGTAGCTTCCCCAGACATTTCTTCGTAATTCCCCGTTTTGAAAAAGTTAATTCTGTCAATTGGGGAACAAACTAACGAAAAATAATTTAAGTATATATTGATTGGTTTATGTTTAATGTTGATATTTCCAATTCATATTACAATTTTTAGTATAACTTTTCAGCCATTATATAGCTATAAGTAAATACAACAATAAATTTCCGTTAAATCCTATTCCCTCTTAATGCTTTCCTAAAATAGGCATGGAATAATAAACGTCAAAACTGCTATAATTGGGAATAATTTTTTCCCAAGAAACATTTTTTCCAAAAGTCAGAGTACACTTTGGGGAAAAGGGAATAAAACTGCTACAAAATTTAACATTTCTATTCCCCGGGAATTACCAGAATAGTGCCACAGTAAAAGTTTAACCTCGCCCACGGTTTTGTTTGAAACTTTAACTTTATGGTTTTTCTAATTTTTGTACTCAAATTGAATTTAGTGTTACATTTCTGGCATCCTCCGAGAACCAGGATGAAGGTTTATGAGGTAAATTTTGTACACACAGAAAAAGACTTGCCACAACACCGAATCGGTGTTATAGCATTCCACCGATCGGATTAACTCCGTACATTTTTATCACTCACCGGTTTCATAAAATAACCCCGTTTAGTGTTTTGAAAACCTCGTTATAAATAAGAAAATATGTTTTGGGAGCGATCTCCTAGCGCACCGTTCTAATTATTGGAATTTTTTTATGGATATTACATAAAAACAAGGAAGGATATTTGATTCAAATATTTAAAATTTTATTATCCCTGAAATTTCAGCAAGGTAATGACAGATTACTTCAAAACAATCGTGACACTTGAATATTACCTCCTTCAATAAAATTGAATTATTGGATTTTCCAGTCTAACCTCGTTGTTGACATTTACTTTATTTACAAAAATTTATTTTTATATAATTAAAAAGTTACATGTTGAGTTATATACGACCAAAAAACTACTTCACTTACCTATAGATAATTCCAAATTATTTTACAGACGCAGGTTGGTTTGGTGTGTCTTATATAAAATCCAACGAAGAACTAAACTTGTATGTACAAATACCAAAATTCCAGCCGAATTTTGCTGTTTTTCACACCAAAAATATATTTTTTTAGGAACAGATCACCTTTCGGATGTCTCAAAATATTTATTCGTTGATGCGGAGTGATTTTTTTTGTAGCAGATTGAATAAATAGAAAATACGTTCGCAAATAAAAATCTGATTGACGCCTCTTATTTTTAGCTCAGTGTATATCTTTTAATTCGGTAAGACAATGCTTGCCATCATACTTGCAAAATAGATTACCCAGCCTTCCGTCTATAAGTAAAATTCCTTCATTTTATTTATTATGGATAACGACGACAGATAATTTGTCTGTTCTTCTGATTTTGACGTAAATACGTCTTTAAATTTGCTTTCATAGAGATGGAACTCAAAAAACAACGAAATCGGTAGATACAGTTTGATGCTGCAGCTACATATCTAACATCTATAACGAGAATTTAATTATATCGCTCGATAGCTAAAGGATCAAAGAATTCGTTGCTTTAAGTGGGGACTGTAACCCATCGCATGAGGTGAAGGGGGAGCACCACCATTTTAATTTTCGCAGTTTGTATTGAACTGTGTATTTTCTTAACCGATTATGATGGGATTGGGTATGTTGGATGGAAATGGGATTCTTAAATGATTTTTGGAAGAAGTTCTGGAAAATGGTTATCTGGGGGCGGAAGCCGGTAATTGCTTAGCCGATTTTGATGGGATTGGATGGGATTGGATACGTTGGTCGGTTAATCATTTTTAAATGATTTTTGGAAGAAGTTCTGGAATATGGCCACCTGACGAGGAACTCGGCCATCTCCTAACCGATTATGATGGAATTGGGTATGTTGGATGGAAATAGGATTCTTAAATGATTTTTGGAAGAGTTGAGTGAGTTCAATCTTTCTTCTAACATTCGCAAACAAATCTCGGTGTATCGCGTCTGCCATTTCCTTCCCGAAACATTGTTCGTATTCACGTCATATGTCCGTACTACAAACACCCACTTTTTGTATAAGCAGTGGATAGTTGTTTAAAAATATATTTTATATGATAATTGGTTCCGTATAGTAACGCGACATGCTTGTTTTTCTAATCCACGAATGGAGGCCGGACAGAACGGTTTACAATTATCATTTAATCAAAATAATACGGTTGTTTACTTTATTTGAATCTATTTTTATCTGTTGTTTATAATTTCTCCACATGTTGTTAAAATTTTATATTACATATTTAAATTTAACAACAAACAATATATTAAATCAGATATGAAAATAATAAGTAAAAGTTCTATAGTTCAATATTTTAGTTAAACTCCATTTGTACAATCAGCGACATCTATCGTATTAAAGGAAACACAAAAATAAAAATTGTCTCCGATACCAGCCTCTCACGACAATAAACTGATCAAAATAAAATTATGTTGTTTCGTATTAAAAAAACAAAAAAATCAATATATCCAATAAGATACAGCCTCTACGGGACTTTATGTTTATTTGTATCACAATGTAAGCCATAGTGCTAAATGTATTTTCGTTTAATGCTTTCTGAAAGTTATTTCATTTGCTGTCTGTGTTCCGTGGTTTCACACTTGATTCTTTCGCCGTGATTCTTTCCTCGTCTCCTTTCCCTTCAACTACAAACTGTTGTTAGTTTGTCGATGAAGGGGATGGAAACGAGGAAATAACCACGACGAAAGAATCGAAGTGTTGAACCGCGGAATGAAGAATATCAACATTATTGTTGTTGTAACTTTGTAACTATTCTCAATACATACATAGGCATAGTGTAAAATAATTTTTGGTCGAAGTAAATCTTTTGAATTTTTTTTTCATGTTGTTCTCGTATAGCGGTTGGCTTTTATTATATCTGTAATCGAGTAGAATATTGAGAAACGATCCACAACATCGTTCATACACAAACTGAGTAGTTCTTACACATATGAGTATATTGTGCCAATTTTAACGTAGGATTGTTTTCGTAGATAGTGGACATCATGTGGTTCCGTTACACAATGAAAGATCGGTGATGACATTTTAAGTTCTTAGGGACCATAAATTTAAATACGAATTTAATTCATACAGAAGATTCCTCCATTTACAAATATTTACCTATATAGAGGCAATTCTAACGTATGGTTGATCTTGGGATTTTTTTCATTTCTTATCGATACCAAATGAAATTGTTCGCAACACTTTAAGTTCCATGGAACCATTCATTTAAATCTAAGATGTACAGTTTAAATTAAATGGTCCACAAGAAGTTCGTACAAGTAAGTCCGTAACAATGGTCCGTAACGAGTAAGTCACAAATAAAATCAATAGTCGTTTGACTAAAGTTTATTCTATACGGATTACCCATTTTCCAAAATAACATCTGGAGCTCATTTTGGAATCCTTTGTTTAACATGTAAAGCGATTTTTATCCCAATCCGTATAGTTAAGAAATGGCTAAGATTAATTTAACATGACACATTTCCACAGACACGTGCAAAATTTATGTTAGATTCCTATTTTCATTATGTAATCTGAGTTATACCTCCTTTAATTGGGAAATGAGTTAGTTCGATTCCTGACACTCGAAAATCCCTTATCTATATTTTTTTATCATTCGAGCCAATTTTTAAATGGAGGCCACCTGAATGAATATTTCCGAATTTAAAACTCATGATAACCGTCACTCGAAAACGCCCTTCATTCATCGTAATCCATTCTTGGCAATCTCGAATTAGAAAACGCTTATCATCGCAATTGTTATGAGAATCGTTCGAGTCGAAAATCATTTAAAAAATGGTCTCGAGATGACCTCTAAATAATATAGTGGAACGTCACACAACGGTTGATGATAACCAAGATCCAACATCAACGTAATACAACATCACGCAACATGACACACAACATGTGCAACATTATGCAGAACGCAGCAACATGACGGCGTTTTTGGAGGACCCCAAATGTAATCATTTCCTTGCAATCGAAAGCCAAATAAAATGTTAAAAGAAACCCCTAAACCCAACCATAAACCTCCTTGTACCCACCGTTTTTTGGTACTCGAAAACCCCCTCTCAAGCAGAGAAATGGGACCGGGACCCAATGAATTTTCCCAAAATTTGGACCCATTGCAATCCATTCCATTCATTAAAAAACCCCTATCACCGCAATTTTTATCAACATTTTTCAAGCTGAAAAGTCTTTCTCTTCGCCATCCGTGTCTCGGCGCACGAGCACTACCTTAGGTTGAGGATCCGGTAATTTTTACTCGGTACTATCACGTCAAGTTGGGTTGGTTATTTGCCCATTGAACGATCTAGAAACGAGTAGTGAGGCTTAAATTATATGTTCGCATTGTTGTTCCATAACCCTATAGGAGAACTCGAAATGAATCTTGCACCTCCAGGTTTCTTGACGTCATCGATAAGACTTAGATTTAGTTACGACCTCTTTGATAAAGTTTTCTCCAAAATTGTCATATATTCTCCCTGTTTCTCTCTCTCTTTGTCTTTCTCTCTCTCCCTCTCTTTCTCTCTCATTTTGCCGCTGGCTTGGTAATCCTCCGTCTTGATCCACCACTCGCTCCTCCGTATAGGTCTTAACGTCGTCTCGCCAGTTCTGTCGGAATCTTCTCTTACGGCGTACACCGGTTGTTGCCATGCAATCATTCGTTGTCATGGGGACCTTGAAACGAGGCCTAGCATTGTAATTCTTTTAGGTTTATTTAATCTAATGGTATCTCTCCGAGAGCTCCGATGAGCTTTATCTTGTGGTTCGTGCGATTCGGATATTCGTTTTTTCGAATGCCACACCCCAGACAGGTTGCCTCAAGTGGTAATTAAAATTTATTAGACATCGGCGGGGGCCGCCGCCCATATCAGTTATCTAACGGAGTAAATTTGTATTTGGTGACAAAATGAAATTTTTTTATTGAATTTTACTTGTTCTAAGATCGAATGTGCAAATCACGGAATTCACATATGCAGGCTTGGGAAAAAGTATTGAGCACCCTTTAAATTTCGGGCGTACACGATAAGTATAGAAGAAAACAACCCCTATTGTTTATTGCTTATTTTTCGACATCTAGAAAGGGTGAAAAACAATGACTCACACCGCAGGTGTGGCAATAAACCATCTGGTGCAATAAAACTTTGGTACTTTTCCATTTTGTATTTATTCATTAGTTCGCTACTTTCGCTCATTATTTACACATTCAGTGATCTAGTGCGCTTTTGGTGTTTTGATTTTTTAAACTTAGTGATATTAGTTGCTTTCCAATCGACCACCGCAAGTACTTATAAGCACTTATGGTTTTTGTCTTTGCTAAATTAACTACTCACAACTGTTCTACCTTTTTATTATGAGTAACTGGAAGCAGTTACGATAAATTTGCCCGCTAGGTGATTCTGTGTAGTACTTTTATAGCAAAAATATAATTGAATGTCGTATGTGAAGCGCTAATAAAATTTCGGTATAGATATATTTTTATTCAAAAGCTATCACAAATAAACTACACATTTGTAGGTTATGTTTTGCTTTTGTGATTTTTTGTGCTTTTCAATCGACACTTTAGCAAATACACATTTTTTGCACTTACAAGTACTTGCAGTGGTCGATTGGAAAGCAACTAATAGTTACTAATAATTACTATAGCTGTGTTTCTTGACGCTTGATCTGATCCAGTTCAGATCATGTTTCATGAAACAACACAAAGACGCTTGCTAGATTTCAAATCAAAATGTGTGATCTAAAACAAAACTTGGGTCATGTTTTCCATATAAAATTTGAACTGATCCGGATCAATGAGCGTCAAGAAACAAGGCAAATACACCGAAACAAAAAGAGTTAAGTATAGAACAACGTGTGCAGATACAGCTTCTGCATGAGCAAGTGAAATCACAAGTAGAGATTTCTAAAACTGTGAAATGTTCACGATGTGGTAAGAAACCAATCTCTGCTCGCACCACTCGCGAAAAACTTCAAGAGCTGGTCTGAAAGGCTGTAAAGCCAGGAAGAAACCATGGCCCTCCGAAAAAAACAAGAAGGCTCGGTAAAAATGGGCCGTACACTACCAAAGTTTCACTGAAGAAAATTGGTCAAATATCGTGTGGTCAAACGAATCAAACTTTGAAGTAAGTTGACAATTCTATGCCCTAATATAATGATTTGAATATAAAATTCATCGATACAAATATTTTGGTTTTCCGAAGTCTCTACATTTTCTTTATTTCAGATTTTTGGTGCACCTGGTATGCCTTTTGTGCGTCGCCGGGCAGACGAAGCATTTAGTCCAGAGTGTGTGGTACCAACCGTGAAACATGGCGGATGCAAAACTGATTCTGGAGTGGGCGAAATGTTCGTGTGTGAGGGCCACATGAACTGTTCAAAATACATAAGCGTCCTAGAATTTGCGTTGCTGCCCTAATTTTCAACATTTTTTGTTGATACAAACAAGGATGGCGTTAAATTCCAGCAGGATAACGCGCCATGTTATAAATTTGCTCGCACAATGGCATGGTGGCTTGCCCAGTCCTCGGACCTGAACCCCAAAAACATTTATGGAGTTCTTTAAAACGCAGAGTCAATTTATTTAAAATTAATTCTCCCAAAAAATTTTAAGATATCATGGGTGTTCAGTACTTTTAGCCAAGTCTGTATGTTTTTTTTGTTTTCCTTTGTGGTAATAATTTTAATAAAATGAATTATTAAAACTAACGATTCGGTATGTGGGGACCGGATTCTTCTTCGTGTCGGTGTACCACCTCGATATAATGAATATGCCTGCCCGAGCGGTCACACCTGTATATTATTTACGTATTTTTAACGTTTTCTCGAGCGGTGTGTCACGAAATCTGGGTTTTCAAAATCTCGGTTTGTCAAAACCCCGGTTTTTACAATCTCGGTTTTCAAAATCTCGGTTTTCAAAATCCCGGTTTTGTATAAAAAAAACCCGATTTTTAGGAAACCCCCGGTTTGAATTTTTAAAATTTGGCATTTGGGAAAATGGGGCTCTTAAATGATTTTTTGACAAAATTCAAAAATGAGTTTGCAATAAATTTCTAAAAAATGGCCAATAGGGATGGAATTTGGATGGATGGCTAAGTGCCCGTGAGAGTTATCGGAGCCGTCAGCCCCTACAATTATTGCATTTCAAAACGATGCCAGTATACCAAATCTTGCAATTAAAACACTTTATTAATTATTTTGTGGAATTAGAACTAGAAGAACTAACATACTTGTTTCATATACCCGAATACCTGCTGAGAATCACACACAGCTATCTCCAAGATTGACTTTTTATTTTCGATACGAAGGATGGATAATGCAGATCCATTCCTGGCCCCGACTTTTGGAATATTTTGTATGATGAAACATTTTGTTTTTATGGTGGTTGTTATTATACATTGCGGCTGTAATTAGTAACCGCAACATGGAAGAAGCTCAGGAGCCTTACCACCGGCTCCGCCGGTGTTCGTTGTTTTCCGCTTTTTTATTTTCGCTTCGCCTAGTGAAATCATACGCATACCACGAACAAAGCAACGCTATCATGCACTGAACTTATAATTTATCTATATTAATTTATTGACGGTTGGAGTATCACGGATTCCAACTATCGGATTTTCAATAAAGTTCGATAACTACAAATTTTGATATTTATGGTTCATGCTAGCTTAGCTTGGATTGATTTTAATGAACATTTTGATGATCCACCAGCGGCGCTTTTCTAACTTTTACAATCGTCAATTGGATTGGCCCAACAAAATGTTAATACAGTGTTCGGAGAAACACTTAAGACATCAGAAAAAACCTATGCCCGAAATGGATTTGTCTTGATACAACAGAGGCGGAAAAGTTGCAAATTAAAAAAGCATTTTAAGAATAATGCTTACATCTTTAAAACATTAGAAAAAAAATTTTCGCTCTTTTGTTCGCCCTAAAATATTACGCGTTGAAAAATGTTTAAATTTACGCCTGAAGCGATCAAATTTTCCCTTTGCGATTTTTGTGGAACAAAAAATATAAAAGCGAACCAGCAACGAACGCCGGTGGAGTCGGTGGTAAGGCGCAAGCGTACATTAAACCAGGTGATGCGGAGGTGTTGCTCTTGGCTTCAAGGACATGGTCTTACTCATAGTTATTGCAAAACCGAAGCTGTTACTACTCACCAGGCGCCAAATAAACATCGAGGTTACGTTCCAAGTCCAGATTGAAGATATTTTGACTAAAATGAACGTAAACTATCTGGGAATAAAGCAAACAAAGTCACATTTGCCCTGAGTAGACTGAAGACCAATTTAAGCGGTTCTATGGCAACTATTTAAAAGGAAACTATTAATGTCCGTCACCAACTCAGTTCTTCTGTATGGATATGAAGTATGAGCCGATGCACTCAAGACGGAGAAATATCGGAAAAATGGCAACCGTGCAACGCCGTGGTGCGCCCAGGATCACAAGTGTATATACAGGACGGCGTCCGAGGCGGCTGCGGAAGCAAGAATTGCGGCCCGGTTTTATAGTATACAACTGTAACCATTGGTGGTGTCATGGATGCTACTTCCAGGCCATCGTTGTTTTTGTAGTGCGAGGATTACCAAGTTCTATCTTTCCATTATTAAAGAATGGTCCATGTACGGTTTCCGAGGTTGTGTTTGTAATGAATCCGATATTGTAATTTAAAGCCTTTGCGTAGAGAGGAGGGAGGGGTGAGGGTTTCTTAACTTTGTTGTTATTATTGGATAGCATTGTTATCCAGCCAGTCAGCTCGCTCTTATATAGCGAGCCGCTTCATATAAGACGCTGGTTTCTGAAGCCTCTAACCTGGAGAACAGACTCTGAATTAGTATCGGTTTTAGGGCGCCAATAGTTCATCGTGACATGTATAGTGGTATAGTGTCCATGATTATAAACCGAATTTATGCGTGAATTCCACAGTGAAACAGTTATTTTCAGTAAAATTAATACGAGATAAAAATAAAAAACCTTTACTTGTCAGAAAAAGAAAAAAATCAGTAATATTTACTGGCAGTAAGCGGGGAAAATGGTGCCATAAAAGTATGAAACTCAATACTTTTTATGGCAACTACTTTTTTTTTATCACTCTAACGTAATTTTTATATGTATACTCTCCTCTCTTCGGTTTCCCTGTATATTTTACTGAAAAAAAAATGTTTCACTGTGGAATCCACGCATTATGGGCCTATTCCATGGAAATAATCTGCTGTCATCAAAAATAAAAGCGTGAAAAAATATAGATTTTACTGGTTGTACGAAACAAAACAAGTTGTCAGTAAAATTTTACTGAGAGAATAGTTGTGATTGTGAAAAACACTCCAATATACATAAAAAATGTATATTGGAGTGTTTTTCACACATCTACAAAAAATGTATGTAAAGATAAGAAATGTTTTTCACACTCTTACAAAATAAGTCGTTCGCCATTTTTATAGTCAAATGACGATTTGATTTTTTTTTTCGAGTTGAAATTTGTTAACGTTAGTGGTTTTTTGTGGTACATAATATACAAAAATTAAAATACATAAAAAATTGTACGAAAATGTACAAATTAAAAATTTTATGAAATTTTTAGGTTATGCCAAAATGTAAAAGCATACAATTTTTCTATAAAGTGAAATAAAAAATGTTTCTGTTCCTTGTCACTTTTATGAAATTTTAAAACAAATTTTTTTTTGCGTATTATCAGCAAAAAAATTGCTGTCAGCAAATTTTTTCCATGGAATTAAAGCATTAAGTACCTATTCCATGGAAAAATTTTACTGACTGCAAAAATAAAAGCGAGAAAAAAATATAGATTTACTGGTTGTGTACGAAACAAAAATTTTTGTCAGTAAAATTTTACTGAGAAAATAATTATCATTGTGGTAGTGTGCTGCCATAACGTGCTATAAAAAAATGTAAACTTTAGCACTTTTTATGGCAGCATTGTCAACACATCTACAAAAAATGTATGTAAAGATAAGAAATTTTTTTCACACTCACACAAAATAAATCGTTCGCCATTTTTATATTCAAATGTCAGTTTGTTTTTTTATTTCGATACCTAAAATTCGATTTTTGTTTACATTAGTGAATATTAGTGTTTTTAACGTTTTTTTAGGTGTTCAAATATAGAAAAAAAATCTAAATACTTGTTATAAAATACAAATAATTTCATATTAAACTACATAATAATAAATTAGTATGGAAAATTACGGTAAGTTTGATTGAGCATTATTTTATTTGGTGGATGTAGCATCAAAATATTTTATTGTGTGTCGACGAAATTATTAGATACGTGAGAATTTTGTATTAATCTATTTATATAATTACAGCACCGAGTAAAAAAATTATCGTATTGGAAAATATCCGGGTTGAGCAAGTGTCGCAACTGGACGACAGCGGCAATTCCCCGATACAAAATTTTTTTGCCAGCTATGGTGAAAAGTACGATGAATATTCAGCGTCCGCAGAAATTACAAACATTACCGGGTATGTGGATGAGTGCGACGGTTACTCGGAATCAAGATCTAAATAATCCAAATCTTCCAAATCCATGGTGATATTAATAAAAATTATAAATTAATTATAAAATTAATGGCGATTACAATTTTTTTTGTTTGAAACGAACAAAACGAAATTACAACTTTTATGAAAATTTTAGGTTATGTCAAAATGTAACTGTCAAAATTAAACCATAAATTTTGCTATAAAAATGAAATAAAAGATATTTGTTTTCTTTGTCACTCTTATGGAATTTTAAGTATTTTTTTGTTTTCGTTTTTGCAGTAAAAAAATACAGTCAGTAAAATTTTTCCATGGAATAGGCACTTTACTCTGATGGTCTCCACTACTACGACTAATGCGTGGATTCCACAGTGAAACAATTTTTTTCAGTAAAAAGTACTGGGAAACCGAAGAGAGGAGATTTTACATATTAAAATTACGTTAGAGTGACGAAGACAACAAATGTTGCCATAAAAAGTATTGCGTTTCATACTTTTTATGGCAACATTTTCCCCAGTAAATTTTACTGAAACTTTTTTTTGTTTCGTTTTGGTACGTGGCGAAATTATATTTTTATCTCGCTCTTTTTTTACTAAAAAAATATGTTTCATTGGGGAATAAAGGCATAATGTGTGGATTCCACAGTGAAACAATTTTTTTTAGTAAAAAGTACTGGGAAACCGAAGAGAGGAGAGTTTACATATTAAAATGACGTTAGAGTGATAAAAGCATACAAACTTTTTATGGCAACATTTTCCCCAATAAATTTTACTGAAATTTTTTTTTGTTTCTTTCTAACAAGTAAAGGCATTATATTTTTATCTCGTATTAATTTTACTGAAAAAAAAAAATTCACTGTGGAATGCACGATTTACATGTTCCAATTTTTTTCCCAACAAATTTTTTACTGAAAAATAGAGCTGCACGCATATAAAAAAAATTGTACTAGTTAAAAAGAGTCAGCAATATAAACAAATAAGGCAATGCTATAATTTTTTTGTATGTCCCATAAATTTTGACAGTTCGAACAGCTTGCGTTTAAATTAGATAACGAACAACATCGAATTGCAAGTAAAAATAAAATAATTAATTACCGTTCATGTTTGCTCGCTTTGTTTGAATGATGTTTATGGCTGCTTCATGTTTATTTGAAACTTTTTTGAATTTTTAATATTTTACTGCTATAAAAATACTCGTAGAAACTATATTTTATGGCAACACTCCCAGTTTTATGCCAACATTTGCTCAAATTAAAAACAAAAAAATCCAATTTTATTTTACTGGAATTCGTTTCGTGCTCCTCTCGCAAACGAAAATCGTAATATACTTAACCTTTCATATTTTACTGGAAAAAAAAATTGAAACATGTAAATCGTGCAGAATTCACACATAATTCGATTAGAGTTACCCAGGGAGCACATCGAGGAGGTATTAATCTATGTCCCGCTGTAAACAAGTTATCAGTAATAATAAATTTGCGATAACGAAACTGAGAACACAACGAAACGTTGACCTATTCGTTGCAAATTTTACGCCCAGTTTCTTATAATCGCGCATTTTCATAAATTATTGTGCAATTATACATTGCTTTACCCTTGACGTGGTCCCTTCGCCCTTGTGGTTAGAAAAATTTATTTTATTTCCATCATGATTTAATCGTTACCCATAAACTATACATCAAGAATCGGAACAAAAGAATTTATAACGTCCGGATCGGTGGCTACGCAGAGGTGTTACATTCTCTTCTTAAATTACGGATATGCGAGAAGGTCTCTCATCTGCATAAAAAAGTTACCAGTTTCAAAATATATACAGTATGCATCATAATATTATAATCTTGCACGGTTCTTTCTTTAAATAGGTCATGGTTGCGGTTTGTGCGCGACAATATTCTGCTATCTCATGTTGTTTGGTTTGATTTAGTTTAATCTTAACCGTTGGATAACCAGAAATGAAATTTTGTTACGTTTTAATTTCTTATCGTCTATAGGGGGAATTTTAGCTGTTCAACATACCTTTTTTGCAATATTCTGAGCAGAATGGCTGGGTATACTAAAACATTTGTACGTCATAAGTCCATAAGTATCAATTCTTGGTACCACCAATCAATCATCGTCGTATTTAAGAAAATAATGCAGATTAACATATTTTATTTTACATTAGTTTCTATTTTTCTTTGTAAAACGGAAGTAACCGTGCGTGACGTCATATCATGAATGAAATAGTATTTGATGTAGTGTCATTCATAAAAATTTGGAATTTTGTAATGCAACACTTTCATCTTAGAAATGAGGATTTCCTATAAATTCATCACGTCTTTGTCCAAATTAATTAACGCAGGTTGTGTGTGTTGTATTAAGTAATCTAGTTTTGTTGTGTAAGGTCGTCTAAATATATTCAAGATCATTAAACTGAACTTGACGCGGATGGCGCATTAATATTTATCAGTATATAGTATGTAAGATTAAGAAAGCATTTTTATGTAACACAGGCAAGTCAGTAACATTTTTATCACCTTCAAAGTGAATTGAAAATTTAATGGAATTTCCCAACAAATTTAAAAATTAACAAGTTTTGATAATTATTGTAAACCACAAACTATAAATAATTGCTGGAATATGTGGTTTGTATTTCTTTTAGAGCGCATCACATACGATTTTGTAAGATCGGACTTGGTTGCTTTTAAAATTTCGTTACCTGACTCCAAAACACTAAAAATAATTAACCAATTTACGAATATTGTGGTCAAGCTGGTTTTTCGAAATTTATATTATTTGGTCAAATCGGTACATGACAGTGAATTATGTTTTTGTTGACAAACTCGCGCAGTTAACTCAAAATGTGTAACATTTTACGTTGTTTCTTCTTTGTTTGGAACTGTGTATAAAAATAATGTTACGTATAGACGTGGATTATCTTAACATAATTAACAGATTTTACTTTTTAGAGTTGAAGGTTAGAATTAATTGCTACTAAAGCCTTAAACTGGTTGCACAATGGAACGTTATTGAAAGTTATTTTGTGATGGGGTGAGGTCATCAAACCATTTTGGGTTTTGATGCACAATTTTATTATTGATCATTTTTTGGTCCAAATACGAGATCTTGAATAATTGACAGAAAAATTGATTATGTTGTTGAAAAGGTCAGTTATACCAAACAAAATGAAGACCTCAACAAATGATTGCAAGGTCTCATTTAAAACTAATAAATCTGAAGCAATTAAATTGCAGCAGTTTGTTTGCTATAGACACATGTATTCAACGGCAACTTGGGAGACTCAAGATGTTAATTGTTTGGCAAGAATAGCACAGATAAATATCACACAGACCGATGAATATCTTTATATGACCCAGTGTAGACTGGCATCTAGCTATGTGCAATGTGCAGATGGTGATCAAATCGGGCCGGTTGTAACTTGATAAACAGGTAATTGGTTCATAATTTGTTCGTTCTGCTGGTTTCGTATGCCATATGCCTAAAACAGATATCTTTGCCGTATGATTGAAGTTAATGTGACTGCTTCAAATTCGAAAGAAAATGAGGCGAACGGTACCGAAAATTTCAAAAACACTATCCAAGCAATTCTAAATAGCCTTGAAGAACAGAATAAACTAAATAAGCTAATTCTGAATCGACTTAACCTGCTGGAAATACCAAGTTCCAAAATAGTTAAAAATAAATCAAGTCAGCTATATTTATTAGGGATAACATTAAACATCACGAAGAATTAAAAATAGAAAAAGAATCCATGCAAGTAACCACCGTGACGGTTAAATTTTGTTATCACACAACACCTGTAATACATCTGCAATATATTGTCCCCCACGGTATAACCTAAAAAAAGAAGACTACATTAACCTGTTCCAGAAATTAGGAATTAACTTCATTATCGGAGGTGATTTTAATGCAAACCTTCTGGGGTTCAAGACTAACCTCTCCAAAAGGCAAAGAATTACTTGCAGCTGGCCAATACTCGAACTGTGAATTTTACTCAGGAGGGAAACCAACGTACTGGCCAACAGATCCTATAGATTTCTACATCACTAAAGGCATATCGAAACGCTACATTTTCTTAGAAAATGATGAAAGTCTAATATCTGATCATTCTCCTGTTATTATGACGGTTAGTGAAAATGTAATAGAAAAAACAAATTCACCACAACTAACAAACAACAAAACAAACTGGGAATTGTTTAAACAGTTAGTAGAGGAAAAAAGAGAACTTCAAGTGCCAATCAAAAGTGAAAATGAAATAGAAGAGGAACTAGACCGGCTCATTGATGTCATACAATGGTCAGCTTGGGAATGCACCCCCAAATTATCATCCAGGAAAGAAAACTCCGTTATTTACCCAATAGAAGTAAGAGAATTAGTGCAGGAAAAACGAAAAGCCCGAAAGAAATGGCAAAATGCGCGTGCACCACAAGATAAAACCACTTTAAACAACTTGTGTATCAAGCTTAAGGTACTCATAAAAGCAGTGAAAAATGAAACAATTGGAAAATATCTTTGTTCTCTAGCCCCAACTAAAGATACTGACTATTCCCTCTGGAAAGCAACAAAAGGGTTAAACCGACCAAACACAGATCCCCCAATCAAAACAAACGATGGGAATTGGGATAGAAGTGCGAAAGATAAAGCTGACCTGTTTGCTGAACATCTTGAAGAAACATTTCAACCTCTAGGTCAGCAGACCAGTAACAAAAACACTGCTAGTACGCCCAGAATATCTGATTTCGAAGATATCAGGCCTGTAACATTGAAAGAACTAAAAGCTGAAATTAAGAACATAAAAGTAAAGAAAGCTCCTGGTTACGATCTGATAACAGGGCAAATAATAAAGGAGCTGCCTGAAAAAGGGACCCGTAAATTACTGCACATAATCAATGCGATCCTAAGGAAAAAACATGTGCCAATGCAGTGGAAAGTAGCAGAAGTGATAATGATTCCGAAACCGGACAAGCCACCGAATGATAGAAAATCTTATCGGCCAATTTCACTTCTATCAAGACTAGCGAAATTGTTTGAGAGGCTGTTGCTCAAAAGATTAAAAAAAAAACATAGAACAACGAAACCTTATCCCAGAATATCAGTTTGGTTTCAGAGAGAAACACTCAACTATTGAGCAGGTTCACAGGCTTACGGATGTCATTGAGAATACATTAGAGAGGAAAAAGGTTTGCTCTGGTATCTTCTTAGATGTGGCACAGGCCTTTGATAAGGTATGGCACAGAGGTTTACTCTTCAAACTACATAGAAATTTAACAAAATAATTTTATATGGTTTTAAACTCATACATAGAGAATCGCCACTTTCGGGTGAAATATGAAGATGAATATTCCGAGCTAAAAAAGATTTCGGCAGGAGTTCCGCAGGGTAGTGTTTTGGGACCTATTCTTTACCTACTCTACACCAGAGATTTACCTCAATTAAATGATGTTACCGTTGCAACATTTGCTGATGATACTGCAGTTCTCTCAGTAGGAGACACTATCGAGGAATCGACAAGGAAACTTCAAGAAGCATGTGACAAAATCATAAAAACGACAAAAAATGGCGTATCGGGCTCAATGAATCGAAATCCACGCATGTGAATTTTACTAATCTAAAAGTCAGTTATAAACCTGTAATCATTAACGGTCAGCAGATTCCATATGCAAATAAGGCTAAATATCTAGGAATGTCCCTAGATACCAGGCTCAGATGGAAAGAGCACGTTAAAAAGAAAAAAGAAGAACTTAATATCAAATATCGAAAAATGTATTGACCGCTCGGGAAAAACTCGGCATTGTCAACCGAAAATAAATTGCTATTATATCAACAGGTGCTAAAGCCTGTATGGACTTACAGAATACAGCTCTGGGGCTGTACAAAGAAAACCAACATCAAAATAATTCAAACTTTTCAAAACAAAGTGCTACGTGGTATAGTTAACGCTCCGTGGTACATTAGGAATGATGACCTCCATTGGGATCTAAATATCCCGACGGTCCAAGAAGAAATAAAAAAACTTGCAGTAATACATGGACAACGTATTTATCAACACGTAAATGAAGAGCTTCGTGGTATGTTGGACCCTTCACATGCAGTAAGACGATTGCAGAGAACGAAACCAATTGATTTAATATGGATTCAGGACACCAGAGCAAAAACAACTTCATTAAATAACATATAAATGAAGCTGGCCAATGGGCGTCTTCTCATTCACAAGTGACTAAATTAAGAAAGAAAAATTACTAGATGAAGTTGTAATAATAATAATAAAATAAAAAAAAAAAAATGTGACTGCTCGCTCCAACATGTAAATCAAATGCATGCGGATACTTTATTAGATGTCGTGTAAAGGTGTGGTCTTTAGGTAATATGACAGGATATTTATTGTTGTTATCGTATTTGGCCATTGACAATCGGTCACAAACTTGCATGATTTGATTTTTATCAATGAACGGTGTAACCGCTGGCCCCTTCAAATATTCTGGTCCAGACCACCATATAACTTGTCATCTATATGTATAGTAATTGTTGTGGTGTTCGATCACGCGGAGAGGGCTACAAAATGTTTCCGACGATCCAAGCTAAAACCACCTCGGATTCAGTCCAAGCATGTTAGTATTGGACATACCAAGAGCTTGATTTAAATACTTGAAGAGTTTAGTTTTCAAAACAGCGGTGCGCAGTTCTAGATGATGTAAAGTGACAGTTTCTATTTGTGCTACTCTAGATTTAGCTGATATTAATTGCAAAAAAACGTTACCAGCTGAGCTTGCGGTTCTTAAATATGCTGCTACACCATATAACCGTTCCTTGATTGGAAGTCGAACCGAAATTCATCTACTGCCCTGTAATATTCTTCGCATATTGTGTCTTATAGTTTAACTTGATTCTCACTGCATGTTTCCTCTAATGGTCAAAACTTTTCTAATAAATTCAATTCATTGGCATGTGTTGTTGGAGTTATGCATGTGTCTTCCATTTTTTTACAATATAACAAAAGCGAACAAACAAAAATAAAGATATTGCTCCTGGAGGTGCATAAAGTGGAAACGCCCTCCATCCATTGCCGCCTGCCTCTCGCCGGCATTTTGATATCACTCCATATGCGCCTACTGTTCGCTATTCCCTATCGACTGATCTGCGCCATGTGTTCACTGGGCGTCTGGGGTTTCGTCTATGAAAGGGTTCCATTCAAAGGCCATTTTTGCAATGCCATTGTCCGGTTTCCGTGGGGTGTGCTGCACCCATTGCCATTTCCTACGTTTAATTTCGGAGGTGATTGGCTCACTATTTATTAGGGCAAGTATAGATCCGTGTTTGAAATAGTCTTTTTCCAATAGATGCCACAGATTCGCCGTAGAGTCTTGTTCATAAATACTTGTAGTTTTTAAGAAATGGTGGTTTTTATTTTCCAAGTCTCGCAACCATATAAGAGGACGAATTTAACGCTAGAGATGTTATGCGCTCGCCATACTTTGTATGAATAGTAAGCAAAGCGCGCCTTGTTTATGCGAACTGTCACGTCTGCTGGTTCGAACCCACCTGTCTTAGTAATTAGGCTCCCTAAGTAGCTAACTTTCTCCACTGCTTCAATGACTATCATTGCATCGCTGGTGATTAAGACAGGCAGAATAGTTAAGCCTTAAGCCAAGTTTTTCAGCGTTATAAATCAACCTCTCAACCTTACGCGTCATATCGGCTAATCCGTGAGTCATCATAAGGATGTCGTCAGCGTAGTCGAGGTCGTTGAGCCCTTCATTCAGGCGCCATTGAATGCCGCGGAATCGATGTTGCTTTACGCTAAAACTTCGTCTAGAATAACCAAAAAAAGTGTAGGTGACAGGGCACATCCTTGCCAGACTCCTTTGGTGAAATTGTCGCTGTTCTTGCCCTCAGAGCGATCGGCGACATTTCTATATAATTCACGGATAAGGTTTACGATTGCTTCCAGAATTCCGAGATTTAGCAATGCTGTCCAAATAGCTTTTTTGAATATTTTGTCCGTTCGAAATCGACAAAGAGGATGCACAACGGCGAATTTCATTCAGTTGACTGGATAATTCGCAGATTGTTGATGTAGTCTACGCATGATCTATTCTTCCTAAAAACCGCTTGCTCTCGTCTCAAAAGGGAATCAATAGATGGTGAAATAGGATTAAGAATAATAAATGCTATAATTTTTTCTATTGCATTTAACAGCGTTATGCCTCCCCAATTTTTGCACTCGTTGAGATCAGCCTTCTTGGGTATCGTAATGATGACTCCATTTTTCCACGAGTTAGGGATTCTGCATGATATCCACGCGTCACTTAACACATTAAGTTTACGATATGCTAAGAACTGCATCCTCATTTATAAAACGCCTGCGATCGTTTCTTGTCATTTTTTACAAGCGCTTCGGCGGGGTTATATTTCCTCTTCAGTTGTTCCTTTAGTGCACCGATGAGCGTTCATTTGTAACTTGAGTTTTTAGGTTTCGTCCTATTTGATTCCAAGTGTCATCCGTTATCCATAGCTTCCTGTGATGTTACACAAAGCCTAATGCAACTTCGGTTGCACCTTTAATTGTAGATTCGACGGTGTCCCATGAACCTATGTTTGTATGCTGAACGACGATGTTTTACTGAACTAGCAAATTCAATTCATTCACCTTGGCGAGATCTAGAAGTTTGCTGAGATCATATTTTCGCGTAATTTTACCCAGAAGATTGTGATCACTAAAGATATCAGCACCACGACGGGCTTTGCCATCTAGTAAACAGCTAGCGAATCTGTTACTGATCAAGATGTGGTCAATCTGGTTACGTGTCACACCAGTTGGTGATTGTCATATATATTTGTGAATGTCTCTATGTGCAAATTTTGTGCCACCAATGAAAAGCTGTTGACTGGAGCACAAATTCTACGAGTGTGGGTTGATCCGGAATGATTGCACTCTTAATTTTAAAATATTTATACAATGGCTAATTATACCCTTGCACATCTGGCAGGAAGTAAATGGAATTTTTTCGTTCGTCCAGCTTATGAAGGTCTATGAAAGTGGAATATGCTTGTTGGGATTTCGATAGCCTATATTTGGGTCAATCGTACTCCTATAATGTAGGGTTTTATATGTCTTTCCAAAAATTTTAGTACGGAAGAGGCTAGACTTATAGGTCTAAGGTCTTTGGGACTGCAATAGAGAGATTTTCCCCGACTCAGGCATACATATGACAGTTACTTCAGTCATTCCCTAGAAATGTGACAAAGTTCTAGGCTTTCCTTCAAAATAACTTGTAACGACAGCCTTGAGGTTGGCCACCGTTAACAGAATTAATAATAAAAACAAAATAATGATATAAAATATAAAGTACAATATAAGGTACTTTAAGGAGAGCAAAAAAAAAACCAAAGAAAAAAAAAGAAGAAATAGGTGTTCCCCAAAGCACGCCCGGTTTACCGCCGCTAGCTCAGAAGTGGAGGTTGGTTTGGTCGTGGGGGAAATTGTTGTGCTCTGGCCGACTCAACACAATTATGTCATTATACTGCAATTGACGGAAGCTCACTCAGATTCAACTCACCTTCTCACTCACTCCCACTGATTGATGACCTAACCACTCATGTTAAATATAACGCTTGAATTAATTCAATATTATACATTTATTATAAAGAAAAACTAATTAATTCTGTACAGTACACATTTTTCATTAATAAGGCAGATACTAAAAAACTAAAGCAAAAAAAAAAATAAAAAAACTTAGTATTTATAAGACTCTAGTGAATTAAATAATTCTTAAGTTAATCAGCATTATCGTCCGGAAAGTAGTTGTGATCAATGGCATCAAAAAATATTACGGTATATAAAAATGAACAAAAGAATGTTACCTTGACGGAGTATCCTCGGCGAAGTAAGCGCTCCCCCACGATCTTGGTACTGCGTCGGTTTCCTGTAACAAATATTGCTAATTAAGAGAGAAAAAAAATGTTTGATCAACTGAAAACTTAAATAATCAAATAAAATCCTATCTTGTTTTATGGTAAGATTAGTCGAAAAAAATTAATTAAGGTATATCAATAACCTGAACCACAAAAAAAATTAAACTACACAAACAAAATCCCCCAAAACAAGGAAAAATTAAATTCAAATATGTATATGAAAAAAAAGAAAGAAAAACTTAACTAAATAATCCGCGGGATAATGCTCCCGTCCTTGACCGGATTCACTGCGAATGATGTCACGCCTCCACCACCAACTGTATTGAGTTACCGGTATTCCCGATTAATCGATTTGCACTGGATCTCGTTGTATCAAAAACCTTGAATTGTACACACCCATGGCGTTAGATGTGGTTACTTGTAACTTCCAACACGTTCTTGTATCTGCACACGAATTTGTACTTAATACTTTTTACGCTATTTGCCGTAGGCACGTGGCGAAACACACTAATACTTAATAAACACATTTTATTAAACACTTGTTTTTTATTTCGCAAAATTAGATTTTTTGAATATTTTAGTTAAAAAATGTGTTGAAAATGTTTAAAAAATCACTCGATCGATTTCGACTTGTCCCTCATCAGGAGTATCTACTTGGCCATCATCAGGAGTATCTACTGATTTGTAAAAGTAAAAATTTGTTATATATAGCAGAAAAAAGCACAAAGTAAACAAAAGAAGGAGGGACAAAAAAATTAGCAATAAAAATTAATCTATTGATCGTAGATACTCCTGATGATGACCTAACAAGTCGAAATCGATCGAGTGATTTTTTAAATTTTTCGAACAAATTTTTTATCTAATTTTGCGAAATAAAAAACAAGTGTTTAATAAAATGTGTTTATTAAAAATTCGTACTTATATCCGCCCACTAAGAATAGATAATTAACGTCTAGAGGTTTTCTGGTACACGGTTCCTTTTCTTTGGTTATCCGCCCGATCCTTTAACTTAACTACAGCACGCTGTTTGCTATTGGGTCATAGCCGCAAAATTATAATATCTGAATTGCAGAGCTGACAACAGTTTATATGCAAAAAACAAATCAAGCACTCCAATAACACTTGTATAGTTATAACTGACTGCACCAAAATCAAATTAACTTGTGATTGCCCCAAAAAGACTCGGAGATACTTTGAAAATATTTATTAGTTTTAGTTCTTTATAAAACCTACGCCCAGATATCTATGGAAAATCTAGCGTCAGGTATAAATGTAAAATAGAATACGAAATAGAATTGTGTTGCGTTTTCTTCTATATTCGTATGTGACTCGCGATATACTCGCGATATATAAAGTGGCTTCAGCTTATTAGTATTTTTAAGATTTTCGTACACTAATCACACTATATCACCATTTACAAAAAGTCTTTAGGACAAGCACTTCAGCAAATATGCCATATAATTTAGATGGACCACTTTTCAAGGTCCCACTCAATAAAATTTTTATTTAATTAATTTTTAATTAGGGCACCGCACTGGTTTTATTTGTATGCTACTAAGTGTATGCATCAAACGAGTATTAAGGCGATGCCACATTACAATTTCTACGAACGTTTTCTGAAAACGTTTTTCTCACTTTAGATTAAGTTATTGCATATATTTTATTTAAATTAATGAGATATAATGTAAAATAACTTTATTTATTAGCCAAAATAATAAATTTACAATTATTAAACAATTTTAATTGAAAAATTTTCCGGAATGAAAAAAAAACGTTTCTAGGAGTGGCATAATAGAAAAATTACTATTTTTTCAATTAAAATTGTTCAATAATTGTAAGTTTATTATTTTGGCTAATAAATAAAGTTATTTTGCAACATATCTCATTGATTTAAATAAAATATATGCAATGGTTTATTCGAAAATCAAAAAAACGTTTTCAGAAAACGTTCGTAGAAGTTGTAATGTGGCATCGCCTTTATAGAATGAATGACAAAATTATTTTTTTTGTGTTCTATACAATCACAACCAACAACAAAAATTCAAGTCGGCCTTGCCCAATGCCTCCTAAACTACAGGCCGCTTACACCAAATGATGACGACAAGCTATGTCGACGTTTTTGAGGTTTTCTCTAGTTGTTTTGTTAGTGTAAATATCTTAACATTATTATTGCGCAGTCTCGGTTTAGACATAAATTGACGTCATTGATTGATTGATTGATTGATTGGACTGTAGAACCAAGTGCTAGCCAAGAGTCCCGGATAACGCCGGGCCTATTCCTACAGCCTGTTTACACATAACAATAGGAAGGATAGGAAAGGTTTTTTTTTTTTTTTTTTTTTTTTTTTGGGACAGAACGATCCGGTTGCAGACACCTAGCGATCGTACGGCACAACACAATTCTAATCTACTTCTAATCTACTAGAGGAAGGATGAAGGCTTAATAGGTTTAATGGATAACGATGGTATTACTTTGATCGTCAACAATTGCCTCACTAAATCAAAACCTGAGAAAAAATAATATTTCACGTGCATCTGGAAATTTTCTGTAATATGATTCTACATTAATACTTATCAGCTACCTAAACAAAATTGATTAATTGATTAATTGGATCAGTTCGGTTACAAATACCTAGGTAAAGCCAATAGTTATTAACATAATGACAGCACAATTCTAATCTACACGACCAGCAATTAATATTTCAAAGAAATATTTCTTCATAACATCTAAAGATTTCTGAAATTCATTCTTAATTAATCTACCGGTTTCCTAAATAATATAAATATTTATTAATTTAATCCTCTACAACTCCATAACTTACAATATAATTTTCTGAACCCATAGTTATTTGAATTATATTAATAATAAATTGAATTATGTATATTAATAATTAATATTAAATCATTAATAATTTCTCTAAAGTCATTAGCATTTGGCAAACTGGCCGTTAAAATAGTCAGTAAACATAAACTCGTATTATTTATTAAACCTGAAAACAAACTGTATGCTTATTATTGACTTCTTAATTGTATTCAATATATTCAAACTTATGACTTACGCTTCACGGTTCAAGTTATTAATAGCGGATTCTTTTACGTTTTTGATGTAAATCAAATTTCGGATAGTTAAAAAGAAAATGAAAAAAAAAATTGATGTGTGGCGTAGTGTGTCTACCCGTGTCCAAACCCGAAAGGGATACCGAAAACAATAACAAACCATTTTGAAAAAATTTCAAATGACGCGTTTGACGTATTTGACAATATTTACGGTTGACGTATTATATGTGCATATATAAATATGTGTACGTGGTAGTTAAAATGGAAGTAAAAATCTATATTTCCATTTTTTGATGTACATATATCAAAAAAAATTTTTTTTGCTATTTTTTCCGCTAAAATGTGATTTACATCAAAAACAAAATTTTTTGCCAGTTTTTTGTTAAAAGAAAACGCCATAAGAAACATAAAAACAAGATACTAAAACATGATTTTAACACGCAAAATGACAGAAAATAAAAATTTAGTTAAAATCATTAAAAATTTGAATTTTAATCACTGCGGAAATCATAAAATAACAAATAAAATAAAATCGAGATAAATTTTAATTTGTAATTTAAAGTACATAATCTATTTAAATAAATGAATTCTTAAGATCACGAATATTTTTGAAAATTGTAAATCGAGGAACAAAGCTATAATATCATTAACAAGAATTTGTGAGCTGAATTTTATTTAATATATTTTAATATTTATATGTAACTATATATAATGTTATATGTGTCATAATATCTAAAATATTCGAACATAAGAAAAAAAAATAATAAGTGACGCAACGCGCACAAAACGACGAAAATGAAACTTGGGAATATTTCACCTCTCTATGATTTTTCATCATGGTTTTATTATGCTCTCCGAAAACAAAATTCAAATCAAAACTTACAACATATAAAAAAAACATATAAACATATACAACATATAAAAAAAAAAAAAAAAAAAAAAAAAAAAAAAAAAAATGGCCTTGAATCCCCTATCTCATTTTCGCTTGGGCCAGCGCCGCTACACCAATAAAAAATTTGGTTCAAAAAGGAGTCGCTATCAAATCCAATCTCATAGGCAAACAGGGAAAGAGACGAAGATGAAGATTCAAAAAACACGCTTCACAAGGAAATATCTAATAAACCACAAAAATATACATACCATCCACACATGTATACATAAGTCTACATCCAAAACCAACAACAATTAACATATCAAATTTATTTATCCGTTCCACCCGGGATTTAAAAGAAGCACTGGTTCACACTTTAAAATAAGTCGTAATAGATGATTCATTGCTAATTTAAAACCTTATTTTATATTTAAACCAAAATGTTTTTGTATTGTTTTAATCTACTCTCTCCAAAATAAAATTTTAACTAAAATGTACATCTCAAAAATGAATGAAAAAAAAAATTAATTTTTAAAATTAAATTTCAAATTTAAATTAAAATAAAATATGTAATTAAATTTTTTATTTCACTTCTATTTGTGTTAAAGCGTTGCCATATACACATCTAATAACAGACGATTCGTGCGTAAATTTATTTTGCCTCGCCACATACCAAAAAAAAAAATACAGGCGATTTTTACCACAACAATTCTTTATAAAATTTTCATAATACATAAGCAGCTAATTCATTTTATAATTAAATAAGTTTACCATACCATATTCATGATGAGCCTTATAAAAATATTAAATTAATGAAAAATATATATTTTGTTTTGGAATTTTTTGACATTTGTTGAAGTTCATAAACAACAGAGAAAAAAATGGTTTAAAATTTTTTGATGAGTTCGGAAATCGTTTTAGATTTTTGTGCGTTCGTTCACGTGTAAAATTATACCATTCAGAGAAAAAATCGTGTCTAGGAACTGCTAAATAGAAAATTGATAAGTTTTCAATTAAAATTATTAAATAATTCCAAATTTTTTATTTTATCTCCTAACTTGAGATATTTTACATATTTTTTTTTTTTTTTTTTTTTTTTTTTTTGTTTTTTATCCATGCCATCTGTTTTGGGGCCGAAGCACTCCCTGCTCTTTCGCGGTTTATTTTTCCGTCTTACTTTACGCATCACCTGCCAAATCGAAGACGTACGGCTATAGGGCCGATTTAAGACCATCTGCACATTGCAAGCTCCATGCCAGCCTATACTGACATGGAAGATGGGTCGGCCCATGAGTTTTTGCACTCCGACAGGGGGTCATAGATGTGTTACATTTCATCCCCGATCGTAATCGGTTATGAAATTTCACTTTTGCATCCTGCCCCTATCGGGATTCGAACCCGGTACCTCCCGATCCAAATGCCAAAGCTTTAACCACTGTGCCATTATTTTACATATTATCTCATTGATTTGAGTCAAAAATATGCTCTAATTAATTCGTAAATTCGAAATCTGTTTTTAGATGTCGTCCGTAGAAATGTGTATGTGGCATCGCCTTTAGAGCTGCTTCACCGAAAAACATTTTGGCAACCGGTTTCATATGTAAACGGGGAAAGAGACGAAAAAGAAGCTGCTTCTTTGACATCCCGTGTGAAAGGGGCGATTATTGGTTTTGTTACATCCCTGCATATACACACCATATATATACATCTAAACGCACAGAAGCACACACTCATAACTATTTATATGTATTATTTAGGTAAATTTTGATGCTACACCAAAACCAACAACAGTTAAAAGCCCTGAACAAAGTCTGAAACGCAGATACCAATATGCAACAAACTACAGAAGATTGTGTTGGTTACACTAACAATCCCATGCTAATTTTTTTCTTTCGCACCACTACTTATTAAACTAGTGTGCACATTCTATGTATACATATTTTCTAATACAACTATCTATAGTGAAGTTTTTTCTGTATTTGTTGCAATAGCATGGCTTTATATTGTTGTTGGTTTTGGCTACACACAAATCTATATACGAAGTATGAAAAGTACATAAATAAAAGTATGTATATATGTATATATTATATATATATAAATGTATATAAAGGATACTTCTCTGATTTAATGCATCTTTATACATAACCAGTTTATCGAAACATTAAAACGAAATATATCCCGTTATAAATATTTCAATTCGGGTTTTATGTATATAAACACATTTCATCATACACGTCACTTAACTCGTCACTTTACTGTTTATTTGAAACCCACTATGTATATTATGTATACCTAGTAATTCAAACATAAATGTGCATTTACGCATTCACGAAATGGTATCAGAACATATACGGAAATAATTATATATACGTATACGTTCTACACAATTTCACGCGCGGCTTATACACAAATCAATATTTAAAACACTAGGTGTACGCCATATCTTTTAATCACTTATTTTATAATGTAAAAAACACATTGATTATTATTATTATTAATAATTATAATTATTTTATTTATTATTTACACAAAAAAAAATATTTAAATTAAATGAAGGAGCGACAACAAAACACGTCTACTCCGTTTCACATCACTTTTTGTCCCCCCTTTTTTTAATGCCAACGGCACGAAGTGTTCCCAAGCGGTCACCCATCCAAGTACTAACTTCGCCCAATGTTGCTTGACTTCGGTGATCGGACTCGGTTTAGACATAAATTGACGTCATGTGCGAAAAATGAGAGTAGTAAGAGGCCTGTAGTTTAGAAGGCATTGGCCTTGCCGTAAAAAAAAAAATCCGCTAAAGCTGGAATTCCATTACTGCGGCTTTTTTCTGTGCAGAAAACCTGAAAGAGATGCAATCAAAAATCGCTATGTGTGTGAGCGGCGCAACAGTAAAATTTTTATTCTTAAATTTTTTGTTGTTGTAGCGATTTGGTTGCCATAAATATAAATAAAAACTGCAAATCGAAGTATTTTTTATGGCAACCAAAATGAAAAATACCCCCCACTCTCAGCAAATTTTTAGTATTTTACTAATTTTATGGTGAGCACTTGGCTCATACATTTTATATGTTTGGTGGAGTGCCATATAAATTGCGTTTTCATGATAAATTTATATTAATGCCCAAATTAAAATATTTTACAATTTTTAATTTTTATTATTTGCTCTGTAAATATTCTCCTAACTTTTTTATAGGAAGGCGTTTTCTTAGTTTTTAATTATTGAAAGGAAATAATTAAAAAACGTAATAAAATGATGCCTACAAATAATATTTAGATGTTTTAGTACTTTAGAGGTATACATAAAATTGATTTAACAATAATTTTCATTTTTTAACTAATTTTGGTTATAATTTCGTAGTTGTCAAATATTCCCCTTAAAATTTCGCTATAAAATAAAGACAGTCTGTCTTTGTCGGATTTTTGATATTATCTCTTTCTGGTTTTTGCATAAAAAAAGCCGCAGTAATGGAATTCCAGCTTAATGCATTAAATCTTATCGTACGATTTCTTTTTCAAAGGAAGTATAGTGTATACGCCAAATTGCAAGTCATTATTACATCAATAAATCGCCGAGAGTATACTATACTGCCAACTTGCATACCCTAAATAATGGATTTTAAACTATCGACGAGTTGTGAGATTGTTTTTCAATCTAATAATTATTCTAAGAATTATATTCTGTTTAGTTTGTATGTAAATATCAATTTGACAAATTTTCTGAAGATGCCAATGTGGCGAAATATAAAATAAATAAATATGTACAATAATTAAAACAGAAGCTGGATGCAGTGTTTTATTACAAAAACAAAATCTAATCAAAGCTAATCATAATGTTATTTGAGACAAGCATATAATGTTAGTACTTCATGTCTGTTTTCAGTTAACGTTGGTCAACTCACTTCGTTCATTCGTATCTGTGCTTCCCCAAATTGTGTGATGGGAATTTGCATCACGTCGATGACTCCAATTTTTTGTTTTTGAGCCGGCTTTTTCTTAAATATTTATAGATCAAAGTCTCTAACTATGGCTTAAGACATTTAGAAACACAACATATAATACTTGACACATTAAAAACACCCAGTCGTAACTTTTTATCTGGTCGCACCACCGGGAATCGAACCCGGGACCATCTTTTTCAATACTTGTTGTCATCATATCTGAATTATTGTAATTTGACAACAGAACGATATTCAGATTATTTTTAGCAAGAATGTAGGAACGAATTTCACCTACCTTCTTCGCGTATAGCAGTTTATATTTTTAGCAATATTTTTAGCCCGTTCTTCTTTAGCTAGTACAATGTCTATCTCCACTGCTCTTAGTTCAAACGTGGGCGCAGACGAGGCTGCCTTGGAGTGATGGAGGTTAATCTGCAGGAACCTCAACACTATGTTTGCTCTTTTACTTCAACCTCCACAACAGTTATTAACATATACTAGTCGAGCGTGCTTTATTCATTTTCTCACGCTCTTCTCAGTTGGCGCTTCATTTCTATCGAATTTTGTACGCAAATTTCGGCAAATTTGGGCAACTGACCTAGAGTCTACACAATGCAAATTCACTAATATTTTCTATCAGGGTATCAATGTATGTGTGAGTATTTTATGTAAATTTTGACACTATCAGCAAATTATCAGGAGGCTATTTCACGATAAATTATCATGAAATTATTACGTAATGTCACCCTTTTGAGGTTATGTTTCATCATTATAAATTTAATTTTCAGAGTGAAAACTTACATTTTTATTATAGTATATTTATTTCTGTATTCTGTGTTAATAAATCGAAATTCGTGATTTTCCAAATTCATTAGACTTCAAATTGATGTCTGCACCCTTTAAATTAAATTTATAATGATGAAACATAACCTCAAAAGGATGACATTTCGTAATAATTTCATGATTATTCATCGTGAAACAGTCTCCTGATAATTTGTTGATAGTGTCAAAATTTATATAAAGTACTCACATATATATCGATACTCTGATAGAAAATATCAGTGAATTTGCATAGTGTAGACTCTAGGTGACTCAGTACTTTGCAAATAAGTTTTCAATATTTCCCAACTTTGATCAAGTGGATATCGACTCATTTCGTTCATGAAAATTGTTAAAACAGGGTTTTCGAGTGCCAGAAAATTATTAGGATGAGGGTCCTCCAGTGGGGCCCGGGTACTTAAGGGGTTTTAAATCGTTAGAAATCGATTGCACTTGGTCCAGCTTTTGGAAGAATCCGTTCAGAGGGTCGTCCGATGGGCCAGCCGAGAGGGAGGGGTTTTGAGTTCCAAGAGTCGATTGCGATGGGTGCTAATTCCATGAAAATCCGTTCATATGGTTGTCCGCCGAGACCCGGGTCCCTTCGTTAATTTATTTTGGTCGCATGATTTTTATAATAATTGCTGGTGGAGCGTTTTCGAACACCGAAAACGATTGTAATGGATCATCATAAATAACTAGGAGTTCTGATTTCTGGATAATTCATTTACGATTTTCTGGATAGGCCATAATGTTGCATCGCACCATGTTGCGTGATATTGAACCATGTTGCAATATATTGCACCATGTTTCATGATTTTGCACCATATTTCGTTATGTTGCACGTTATGTTGTTTCATGTTCTGGAATGTTGCACTACATTGTGAGATGTTGCATCAATGTTTGGTCATAATGCACCGATTGATATGGTTAGCACCATGGCCGTCTGATGGGATCCGGATCCCTTCCTTAATTTTCACCTTCACGGTTTGAATATTAATTGCTGATAATAATTAATTTCGAGTACCAAAAACTTAATGACTTAAGGAAAATTCTGTTAGGGGTCATCCGGTGGGGGCGGAGGGCTTCGTGTATTTTTTTAACATTTTATTTGGCGTGGACGATTTTAATAATATTTAAAGTAGTTTAGACTTCTGGATGATTCATTTAGAATTTCCTGCATAGTCCGTCAAGTTGCATCGCACCATGTTGTGTGATATTGTACCATATTACACCATGTTTCATGAGGTTGAACCATGGTGCGCAACGCATCATGTTCTGGAATGTTGCACTATGTTGTGAGATGTTGCATCATGTTTGGTCATATTGGGCCGATTGATATGTACGCTAATTTCGGGAAAATCCGTTCATATTGTCATCTGGTGGGATCCGGGTCCCTACTTTAATTTTTTTTTGGCTTGTACGATTTTTATAATTGATAATAATAATTGCTGGAGGAGCGTTTTCGAGTACTAAAAACGATTGTGATGGGTCCTAATTACGGGGAAATCCATTTAAGGGTCATCCGGTGGGGCCCGGTGCTCTTGGGGCCTTCTTTTAACATTTTATTTTGCTTGGACGATTTTTAAAAAAATTAGTGGGACAGGGTATCCGAATGCAAGGAAACGATAACAACAGAGATTTGATTTTTGAATAATTCATTTAGGATTTCCTGGATAAGATAAGAATTTCCTGCCGTCATGTTGCATCTCACCATGTTGCGTGATATTACACCATGTTGCAATATGTTTCATGATGTTACACCGTGCTGCGCTATATTGCACGATGTTGCGTTATTCTGCATCATGTTCTGGAACGTTGCACTGCGTTGTGCGCGTTGTTGCTTGAAGTTTCATCGTATTGAGGGATTATGTGTGATTATCCACTATGTTGCGTCATATTTTCTTGGTGTCATCACTTAATATTTTATTTTTCTTGAGCGATTTCGTTACAATTTGGCGGGTTTAGGAGTTTCACCAACTTGCTTGAGCATGCATTATGAATAACATTGATTTGTCGCTTTCGCCTAGTAATTAATATTTTGACCTTGGGCCCTTTTCTACAATTTTTCCGCCTCAAAAGGTTTTTGATGTCGTTTGGTGCGGTTCGAGTGTCTTTATTTAATTTTTTTCGGCTAGCACTATATTGATAAAAAATGGTGAAGGAATTGCCAAGGAATAAAATACCAGGAATCAATTTTAATAGGTGCTAAGTTCGTAAAAATCGTTTAGGGGCTCGTTCGGTGGGACCCGGAAACTCGTTTTAAATTTTTTCGGGTCGAATGATTTAGACAAAAATTGCGGTGATAAAGGTTTTAATGCTCTATAGGAATCAGAATCAATTTTAATCAAACAGGGTGAGATGGGTTTTTGAGTGGTAAGGATCGATTGTGATGAGTTCTAAATTCGGGAAAATTTGTTAAGGGGGTTCACATATGGGATCCGGGTTCATATATAAAAAAAATCAGCTCCAGGGATTTTAATGAAAAATTTGAGAGAATATTTACGAACGAAGATCTTTCTCAAACGAATAGCATAGAACTCGGTTGATATTTGAAAAAGACTGTTAACTTTATTAAATGTCTGTAACCGGGTCAAGTCTGTCATAACTAGCTTTCCTTTCCTATTCTTTGGTTTTGTTAAATGTCAAAGGGGTGCACGGGGCTTTGTTCTTATTAAATTTTATTGACACTTATTCCGGACTACACATCATTAAACATTGAGCATTAACCGCTATTCTTTAATTTATGTAGTTACACTTTTGAAATAATTAGATTTTTCTCTTACAGTGTACCAAAAAAAATTAGTTAGGCCATGTGCCTATTTAGCTATTTATTACACAATAGAAATATTATATTACAAAACAAACAAAACAAATTAATGGGAACCATTTCTAACAAAACGTATACTAACTACCTCATTGTTTAATTGACGTTTTTAAGGTTGGTGTGCGTCAATTAATTACCTAAACGGCCTAAACTAGTTTATTTTGTAAAACTATTTGTTGTCTGTTATTTCTCATATACGTACTCGTATAATTTATTGTTTGATTTTATCACTCAATATTAAAAAAATAATTTTGTTCGCTTCAAACTAGTTTTAAATAAAGTATTTGTATAAGCCTGCCGTACAACAAAATTTACTACCCTCGCATAATAGATATTGTTGTTTCGTTTCCTAAAATTTTGCTCATTAAACTTTTGCGGTTTTTATGTGGTTTATTAAATTAAGCATAAGAGTTTTATATTACAGGAATCACCTTCCCTGTGAAAATCACTTTTATGACAAATATTTAATAACACTTTGTGTTCTTTTGAACACACCACGAGACCTAATCCAGTTTTTATCACACCGCAGAAATTCATTTGTTGCACGATTTACTTTGTTAGATTATGTATTTTCCAAAGACATAGATAATTTCTTATTATGTTTCACACCAAAATTATCAAGAAATTTATTAAATTTCTGTGTAAAACCGTTGCAATTCGTCGAAATACCAAAAAAATACAAAAATATTTTCTTAATTCCAAAACGTTACGTATGACCGATAGTGAATCACCAATCACCATACGCGCGAAACAGAAACCTGATTTTTCGTCTTCATATCTAAGTTGAAGAATAGTAAATTTTATTATCTTCTTTATCGGATATATGTAGTTTATTTTTGGATTACCATTCTTATGTATTTATTTATGATAATTTGTTGCTCGTCTCATATTTACGTTTTGAGCAGAAAAATACTGTGATTTAGTAACTATTATTAAATTCTTGTTTATGTGAGGGGATGCCCCTCTTGTGGTATTTGTAGTAAAGACTCATCAGCTCGTCAATATATCGTGATGGACATCTTATTACATTTGCGGTTAAAATGAGTCGCCCAAAATATTTTCTTATCAAAACCATTTTATTTGAAAATCACGATTATACAGTTTTTGGAACATTCAATGAAAATGGTTAAATTTCTTTTTCATAACATTGAACAGTGTTGTAACAGAACAAGTTTCTACGAATTTATGATGGTTAGTTAGGTTATATTTTTCGATCGCAAAACTAAACCACCGAGCAAGCGATTTGGAGACTTTCGGCTATTTCATCTCGCAGTTCGCACACTCTATCCAATGTACCTAGAGTACTGCAGGCAATCCAGCGTCATCAAATTCTTGTCTACAGTTTCTTTTCTGAACTGTAGATGGCAGTAATGCTCGTAAAAAATACATGCCATTTAGGGGTTTCGCGACTTTTACATATTAAACAAGCATGCATTAAACATATTTTAATATCTTTCTATTATTCTTACGACATCTATTATGCATTGAGAATACTTTAAAACTGTCAGAATTTTTATTTTAAAATTAAATCAGTAAAACAATGCAATGCAGGTATGGCTTAAATGTAGAAATGCTTCACCCCTAATGCTTTCTGACACAAAATCGCTAATATTTTAAGGTTGTATTTTTATATCGGGCAATTGTAACAAAAACTTACTGGTGGCACCATCTTTTGACGAACGGCCGAGACTTATTTGTATACTCAATTTATTCTTCGATCAAATTATTTCAGAAAGTTAATTTTCAAAATTTTTCTTCTAATAAGGATTCCTAAAAGGACATTGGGGTGAAAATTGAAGAAAAATTAAAAAATTTTAGATACAAAAGGGCGTATAAATAACAAGCAATAACAAATTTTTTCTAAAAAAATCTAAAGTCCCCTCTATCACTGTCTATAGAGGGGTTTTTTGATTTATCCCGAAAGGTCTTGATGTATACTTTATGCTGCAAGAATTTCACAACAATTTGGTAAATAAGTGACTATTTAAATCGGTGCTGACAACTTGACAGCTCCATAGCTCCTGAACAGCATTGGCGCCGCTGCTTCGGCAACCATTTCCTTTGCCGAAATATATTCTGTTTGTAGTCGACGACTCACAAACAATTCCTTCATGAAGTGTTATTTTACGTCGTTGTGTTTTGTCCTCGGATGATATGTGTTCTTTCGACTTAAGCTTTTTGCGCTTTTATTATCACAAAAATGCCTTATCATGCGTATCGTTTACGGGAAAAAATCGCATTATAATTTATTGAGCCATAACTCTTCCTGTGTTGCTGCTACCATTGACACGCACTCGGCTTCGGTTGTTGATAAAGTCACGGTATTTTGTCGTTTCGAATTCCACGAAATTGGACCATTCAGCATTGTAAATCGGAAATCATTTATAATTCTCGTTCTTTGGACTCATCTCGACGCAGCATTGCAAATTACTTCTCTTGAGACAATGTTATCTGTCCTTCTTTATGATTCCTTTCAACTTGTACTTGGTCATTAAATTCCTTTTCAGCTCCGTTATTATATCTAGATAATTAAAATACAAAATCAGATCGTCGACATAGACGACCACTATGACAGTTTTCTCATCTACAACTTAGTTTAAATGTCAAATAAATTAAATTAACTAAACTACTGAAAGACCACTCGCAAATGTAAAAATGTCACGTAAAATAACGAATCGAGACACTATTTTCGTGTAAAAAAATTTCAGAATTTTGCACGCATTCTTTGGTGCATGGAGCAATTTTAATTCTTAGCTGATGTATTAAGTTCTATAAAAAATAAAACGGATCAGCATTTTTCTGTTCTAATCCCGCCATGAAATAAATTTTATTGCAAATCTCGGAACCAGCCATTAATCAACAGTTTACACGACAAAAACAAGATATGAAACAGTGGTAACGAGAAGTCATATAAGATTTGGGACAACAGATTAAAAAAATCAAATCAGACAAAGAAAACATAGAGGAACAGAATTTTTCGTAAAGCTATAGCCCATACGAGTATTGAGCAGAAAATTAGGGTAACATTGGGAAGGAAGTAACGGCGATAACAGTCGAGAAAATTCAAAATCGGAATTACAGTTACGGAAATTAGGTTGGCCAAAGTAAGGAGAAAGGACCACAAGAAATACTAACCAGGACGAATTGAGATTATGAATTGCATTTATGTATGAAGACAATCGGAGGTTGAAAGATACATACTTTCAGAGATTATAAGAAGTGTTGGACACGACACCAACACTAAATAAAACACCAACATCGAACAACACCATTACACAGTTGTCAAAATAGACAGAGCACTCGCAATTCGCTTAAACGTTGTTTCGTTCTTCGAGACGGATCTTCGTGTCGTGTCAGGCAATTTAAAATTTCGGTGTTCAGTGTGTTCGATGGGGAAACTTGACCAGTGAAAATAATCATTCATTAGTGCCAAAATAGGGGTGACGGTCTCTTTATCGTAAACAATTTATCGTGTTTCAATTTAACGTGAACATTTAATCGTAGAACAGTTTATCATGGACACAATTTTCCGTGGACACAATTTACCGTGGGACAATTTATCGTAGAACAGTTTTTCGTGGACAATTTATCGTAGAAAGGTTTTATGCGTGGTATCAAAAAATTAGTGCGATTCTTTAATGATTTTTGGAAGAAGTTCTGGAATATGGCCATGTGGGACGGAACTCGGTAGTTTCTTAACCGATTAAAGATCCCGGCTCCTACGCCCCTCGAAATTAAAATCTAAAGAGCCCCGCAGGGCTACGGGGAGCGTAGGTGTCATTAATAGATTCTATATAATCTGCTCCTACGTGCGGCACGCAGTGCGACTCCCACTCTCAATTTAATATATTCATAAAAAAATATTAAATTTCATTTATTTTTAAATGAGATTCAATATTTTTTTATTAATTTTTTTAGCACGTCTTAAAGTATTTTTTTAAAATTTTAGTTTGTTTTTATTCCAATAGATGGCGCTAGGTCCAAAATGCTAAGCAAAAGCACATTTTTAGTTATAAACAATTCCGCTCTTGGTCAAAGTGGCGCTACCGTCGCTCAGACTGTCAAAAAAATTTGACTGCGATACTAAAGCTGTTCCAAACGGTTATACGATAAATTGTTCTACGATAAATTGCTCACGATAAATTGTTCACGATAAACTGACAGTAAATCCCAAAATAGTGATAATCAGAGTTAACATTATGTCAACTCGTGTGTAGCAAACGTCACTACTACTACAGCGGGTTCTCGAAAGAGCATTGCGAAAGATTAAGGAGCCTACAAGTAATATGTCAGAAGTAAACGACAAATTGTCGTTGGGTTACAAGGAACTCGAGAAAGAATACAGTTAACGCGCTCAAGCAGAATATTATTACATCATCACTTCAAACCAGGGCAAGCAGAGCGATATTTTAAGATGTCAATAACCCGAGCACCATTTAATTTATCACAGACCATATTTATTTATGACCAGAACAAAATTGAATTCATCACAGTCACAAAAGAAAGCTCTGTGTTCATCGTATTCGCCACACACTCGAGCGCATCGCAAATCTGACACACAGTCAAAACGTTCATTCGTCGTCATTTCAGACTCCCGCATCCTTACGTGTCACGTTCGTGCTGGAAGTCACAACGTACTCCAGTGTGATCAAATCAAGCCTCTTACATTTGAGGAAAATTGAAAACTCGTCTGAGAAAAAAAGTTGTGTTTCAACAGTCTGCGCACTATAAAACGCACTATAAAATTCGAGCCCGAATACTAAATCGGCATCTAAAACTCAGGGCACCCCGACTCACGTTGCATCGCCATTTACGCATGTACCGCTAGCCATACCAATCGCTATCGTGTCACATTCAAATCAAAACTCCATTATTCAAGCTCTATTGGATCCGAGATCACAAGGCAATCTCATATTGGACACTGCAGCAAATCGCATCGAATATCTCTTAGACTCGCGAATCGATTCAATATTCTCCATTTGGTTATTCTGTCAAATCGAGGAACTAACAAATATCCTCAAGGCACGATGAGTCGGCATGCGAATTTCACAACGTATCGACGGCTTGACAAGTAGATGCAGTTCTTCGAATATAACATAATGAGCATAGGTTTTCTATGAATGATCAGCTCCGCTTTGAATACCCCAAGTTCATCACGATGTAATGCAACGCGCGTGTTATATGCCACTCATCGCACAAAACAACAACTTGTATATCGCTAAACCAGAAGATTTGCATTGGTCTCAAACTTCAACACGACCATTTCTAAATACTAACTCGTTCTTGTAACCATAAATTCGTTTTCGCTGCAGATATCAAGCAGATGTATCGACAGATCCTGATGGCGCCCGAATATAGACATTATCAGTGAATCGTTTGGCGACCTTTTCGCACAAGTTCGAGATTACCGGTTGTGCAATGTCGCTTACGGTAGTGCCAGCGCTCAAGACAAACAAGCGAAATTTCCAATTGCGGCCAAAGTCGCATCGAGAGACTTCTACGTCGACGATTTGATGAGAGGACACTTTAAATTTAATCGAAGTCCAGAGGCAAATGTTGGAACTGCTCCGATTTGTTGACTTTGAAGTGGTGTTCGAATAGAAAACAGATTTTCAATGAGGTATTTTCCAATCGAATTTCGCAACCTTCAGGATCAACTTGAGCTGAATTATTCCCTTGACAGACTAGAGTTTAGCTAAACGCGTTTAGTTAAACTACTTTAGTTAATCTACTACAAAACCAATTAGGTTGCCACACTATGAAGATAAGCAAACCCTGCTTCAATAATAAAATACGGTAGCGCTATATTTGTCCGGAATCGGTATTAAACAAATGTTATTGTAAAGTTTGTTTTTATGTCAGTGTATTTTTGATTTTCGTTTTTAATATGTAGTGGAAAATATGATTTCGGTTTTGTTTTTGTTATGCCGTTGATTTGTTCTTTGTACCTTTCTGGAAAGTTTCTACCTGTTTGTCTGATGTAAAATTTTGGGCATTCGCCACATGTTAATTTGTAAACTTCCACGTCTATTTTTTAGGGTGTTTTAAATTTGAGTTTCTGTTCTAATTTATTATTGTTTATCGTAGGCGGTTGAGTTTTCTAAAGAGGATCATATTTGTTTATTGTTTTCTGTTTCTAAGGAAAATTTTATAGTGGGTAAGTTATTTATGGGCGTTGTAAGTTGTCTTTGTATTTGTTATTTTTGCGTTGTGCAAATGTGTCGTTTTTCTAATGGGTCAAGCCAAATAAAGGGAGTTATGTACATAGGTACAGTTTAAAAAAATATGAATTCCAAATACAATACCATGATATATTATCCGGCACTAGAAGCATAGACACCTACATGTATCCAGTTTTGCACTAACACACATATACGGTCTATTGAATGAAATTGAACAACGGACACAAATTAACAAAAAATGCATGGGAATTGTTTTTTGGATGATTTTCATTGAAATGCAAATAAAACTACAATTTTTTTTTTAATTTTAATAATTCAACAATATTTAATAATACATAAATAATAAAATAAATAAAACATAAATTTTGGAATTCAATTTATTTTTGACTAATATATAACTAATATTAATGAAATTAAAATTAAATATAACATTTTTAAACAATAAGTAGGAATAACGAAAATTTATCACAATACATATTATTTCATTAGGTAATTAATTACTTATAAAGAAAATTATAAAGGTATATATTATCACATATCAAGAAAATTTATAAAAAATTGTTTAATTTTCTTTTATTAAAATTTACTTTGGCAAAGTTATGGTTTCCTTCCTTGCAGTAATTTAACAATATAATGTTTGCCATGGGAAATAATAACATTTTGAAAATGTTAATATTTGTTTGTCCGCAATTGCAAACTCTATTGGTGTCGATATAAAAATTTTCTTGCTGAACGCTATTTAAAGTGAGGCAATGTAAAATTTTTCTTTGACTTGTTTCGCAGAAAAATTTTGTTTTCATTTCATCATTACGAATAATTTCTTGGAAAATTGCGCACATATGGAAAAATAGCTGTTGCACCACCTGAGTTGGTTGAACCAAGCCACCTCTTTGCATATAGTCGAAATAAGTCTCATGAATTTTAGTCCCTTTTTCTTTAATGAACACAAACTGGCAATCGGAACATGAAATCTTCTTACAAATTGAGTGTGCCGCATAACCGCATACGTAATTATTCGAAATATCATTAAATTCCACATTCGCTAAATAATCCGAGTTTAAAACATTTGTGTAATCAGACATTGAAACCAGATTTGAGCCATCTACGTACTCAAGGTTTTCGTTATTTTTAAAAAGATTTAATGGAATTGATTTTCGAAAAATTTTCCTAATTCGCAATTGGTTTTCGGATTCAGAAATATTTCGAAATGAAACGTTGTAACACCGTCCCGATAAAAAACTGTATTTACTAAACCTTTTTTCGATGTCATCAGATTGAAATTTACCGAGAAGAATGTAAGCTATACCAAACTGTTTAAATGAGTATTCTGAGATTTTTATTAACGCTTTCGTAGATTAAACCATGGCAGTGTGTGTTTCACGAGACAACCTACCATTATTATTTTCTGTGTTATGCCAGTCTTCAAGCCATTCTATGATTTTTTCTAAAAATTTTATTTTACTGTCTTCAGGGCTTGTAATTGGTTCGGAATATTCATTTCGTTTCGCTGTTCCTTTAAATTTCGATTTTACGTTTAAAATATCCCACCATCTTCTAATTATTTCCAGGAAATCAGCTGTTTCATTTTTGTTATTTTGTAGAAGGGCAGCAATTGTGCTGCAGTGAAATACATTATCGACAAGTGTAACTTTTTGGCGTTCTAAATTGTTTGGATACATAGATTTAAAGTTCAATTTGAAAGCAGTTTTAGCAGGTACGCTTATTTCTTTCATATATTGCTCTCTTAAATCGGAAAATCGAGCATATTTAATTTCTCGGGTTTCGAAGTCTGGGTATACAAATGAATAATCAAAATTTTTAACATTTAACCAATTATTGCGTATATTTTTAAAAATATGGACAGAATCATAACAACAAAATACAAGACGTTCAGAATCGCAGGGATGGAGGAATGAGAAACTATCTTTATTGCCAGTAAACATTTCAAACATTGTTCTATTTATACTATTATTGTCGGTCATAATTACAAAAACTTCTAAACCAATATTGTATAAATACTGCAAGATGTTTTTTGTTAGCTGATGCAGTTCTTTCCCTGTGCAAGTTTTAACGGGTATCAATTTCACAACTTCCTTGAAATTTCCAAATGCAGATTTAACCATAAAAGTTTGAACAGTCTTAGCTAAAGAATCTGAATTATTGTTTGCGAAATTTTTTACACTACCACTTTTGTAATCAACCCCGGATTTAACGTAAATTTCGTCAATCATTAAAATTACTTTTTTTTCCCTATCGGTTAAAGTTTCAACAATGTTTTTTAAGTAATTATTATTGGAAATTTCTGTGTTAGGAGAAAAATTGTGGCGAATATGTTCCGGATGTGGTAGAGTTAAATATTGCCGTATAATATTGTATTCTGCACTAGACTGCGAATGTAAAAGGTGGGAAACTATTATAGTATTTTGGGAATATCTAGGGACTTTACTTTTCATTAATAATAATTTTATTTGATCGGTCAAAAAATTCAGCTCGTTATAAAATTCAAAGTCGTCAGGGATGTTTTCTAAAGCCAATTTCATTATGTTAAGCGAATTTTCCAACAGGGTGTTACAATCTTTAGAAGTATTAATATTTTCAAAATTTTTATATCTTACCAACAGATTTTCCAATTGAGACCAGAGTGTTAATTTTAGAGCATTTGGAAGAATCCAATTTAAATCTTGCTTACTTACTAACTCACTATATGTAAAAATATTGACCTTCAAATCACTGCAAATCACTATTCTTATTTTGAAATTACATCCTTTTTGTAAATCACCATCAACTATGTAAAAAGCCAAACTAGCTTTTTGTTCGAAAGTCTTATACTCTGTTAAAATGTTTTTGTTCATTTTCTCAATTCTACTATTATTTTTCTCAATTCTACTATTGATTTCTTCTAGTCGCTTTTCTGGTGGCTTACGTTTGTTTGGCGGTTCGTGTTGATGAGGTTGGCCGGGAAAAACTGTTGGAATGCTCCCATTTAACAATTTTGATCGTGAAATTTGGTAATTTGTATCTTCGTTTCTCAGCATTAAATTTTTTTGCACTTGACCTGGTAAAAAATGTTGTACGCATATCGCCGAGTACTTCGACGGCTCCCAATTTGGCTTTTTAATAGCTGCTATCCATTTAAATTTCAAATTTGAATCCACAGGAAAAGAAAATGTCGGAATTGTCTCACTATTGTTTTCTTTATTTTGGGTCGAATTACTCAAGCACCCATCAACACAACATCTTCGAGGCATATTTTCTAATTGTATTCCATTAAATACGGAATTTGTTTATAAAAGCCGAACTGTAATATTATAATAACACAACACTAAAATAATTAATTGAAAACATTAAATAATTCAAATAAATCCAGTGACATTACCTTAAAACACAACGTTCCACTTCGAAATATAGAGAGAAACTAAACAAATTCAATAAAGAAAAAATTCAATACACACATTGACAAAAATATTACTGTGTCTGGATACATGTAGGTGTCTATGCTAGAAGTCAAATATAGTATCAGTGGTACTTAATTCGTCATGGTAAGAGAAATGCACAAATGTGTATATCGGTCCAAAATAAACCCAAAAATAAATTTTTGACATGATTCGTTTTCGTTACCCACACAATTATGATGGCAGGCAGGAAAATGGATATAACCCTTTCTTGGCCTGCATACGCAATTGTGTATGTAAATTTCAATTACGAGAAACAAATGTGTGAAACATAGAATTATGTGTAAATTGAAGACCACAATACACATTTGTGCATTTCACTTAATTTTGTTTTCGTCAGAAAAACAACACTAACTATAAAAATAATAAAATAATTGTTATCAAATTATTATGTTTTTTTTAAGAATTCTCATTTAACTAAGATATAGAACACATTACAACATATTATTATTTACATACACATTTGTGTATGTTGAACTTAAATTCAAGCAAAAAAAATATTGTTGAACTCGAAACCAAAAGGGATAACTCAAAAAGTAAGTGGCATCTATCATTGTATGACAGTACTAAATGGCCTATTTATAAATTTTAACCTTCATTGCTAGATGACGCTCTCGCTAAACCCATTTTTATGCGATAAACTTCAAAATATTGAGAGATTTGTGCACTAAACCCGTTTAGTTACTAAACCTACTAAACAATTCAATTAAAACACTTGCGCTTTGCTGTGGGTATACTCAGTTTATCGATGGTTGTAGCAGTCCCAAAACCAATAGCTCAAAGATGGCTCACTTATCGAGTCAGTTTGAGATTCTTGGAAACGCTTAAAATCGATCGCATGATTAATCATACGACAAACGGCAGTGCGCAGCAGTAACCTTATCAAAGAGGAAAGGATACCACCTTCGAAACGGTTTATCTAATGGATGAGTTCGAGTTGTCACGGCCGACGCGCAGCAATGTTGGAGGCGACGCCAAACGTCTCCACAATAATCGGATGTGCCACCTATTGATGGGCAACACCATTACACAGTTGTCAAAATAGACCCATCCATGCGAGATTTTTTTTAAGCATTCTCCATTATTTGCAATTCCCCCAAGCAAGTAGCAAGAGCAATTCAGATGATGCGGTGAACGGTTGAAGCAGTGGAACGGTATTGTTGTTTGTTTTATGTTTATGTTAGTTGAAATGGTTTGCGTTAGTCTACAGAACAGAGGCGCCCTTTGGATCCTCTTAGAGAGAGATAAGGTCGTTCTCGCTAATTGAAAAAATATGCCGAAAACTGGTTCAGACTCCACAGTATAGAAAGCTTGTTGCACCAGGCCAGATATGACGTTCAGGCTTCCCTGAGATAGTAATAACAATTTCGCCTAGGATTACAAACCCGAGCTGTTGAAATTTGACGAAAACCTCATCAATCATCACGAGCCACAGCAGTGAAGAAGTACACCACTCTCTGGGCATCCTTTGGCAACTTCTAGAGGAACCGAGAACCCATATGCGACTCAAGCTCGGCAATGCGAGATCTGAGCAACGAATCAATCCACTTAGTGATAGTGTCATCGATACCAAATCTGAAACATGAATTTATAATAGTAGAAAAAGATATCAAACGCTCCCGCAATGTCCAGGGATGTGCCCATGAGAAATATTTTGATATAACGTGGTATTTCAATCCTAAACAAGATCTGAGGGCAGAAACAGACAAGAAATGCTCCTTAATGAATCTATCTACAATTCTTTCTAACGTGTTAACGATTTAAAGAGTGAGAACTCTCAGAGCCAGTGACGTCGAACTTACCAGATTTAGGTATAAAACGGTTTGACTCCTTCTCTAGAAGCTAGAGATGAAACCAAGCCCACGGGAGCTTAGAAGAGAAGAAGTACATGGTGTTTTATTATAGGATATAAATGTCGAATCCAGAAAGGAAAATCCCATTAGGACCACCCACTTTAAACGGTGCAAAGGAGAACAAAGTCCATTGCAAAAATTCGTGCGTGATTAACCTTTGCGAATCAGATTAATCCACGTTAGGAGCAGAAGTATTAGTTTGTTCAGTAGCAGCATTGTCGGAAGCAAAGATGTTGCAACCAGGAACGAAACCACTAAGAAAAAGGGCTCTCCGTTAGGTAGACGATGAGCTTCATAGTCTACAGTTGTTTTTCTTGGCCAACATTTTGTTGAGCCCGATGATCGCAGATATACTCTTCATTTCGTCTCGGAAAGTATGCCAGGAAGGTCTATGTGCAGATCTTAGGCTCTTTTTGTATTTTTGTAGTGGTACTCTTTCAGCGCAACCAGGAAGTTATCGCCATTAGCCTGAAGATAAGTTTACTAGACACACTCTTTAGTAACCCTAGTAGTAGGTCCTGCAACCAGAATTACAATAAACACAATTAAAAAAAAAATTAGATGTGTATGTAGACGGTGGTCACGATGTTGTGTAGGTTCAAGATCAGTTGTATACTTCCTGCCATGGTGCTTTCAAAGCAGACTAATGATATCGTTCATTACAGTTTCAAGATGGCCACTGGAGATGCTGTCACAGTCAAAGGGATATATATCATATCCATGAATGTGCGAGAAAGTAAATTTAAGCCAAAATCGAAGGTGACCTTGGGAACGGCAAAATAAGATTAGCGAAGCCAACTAACATAATGAACAATGGCTTATTGTGCGAAAGAGCCTTAGTAAAAATTCCATTGCAAGTAGTGAATTGGGCTAAATGTAAACGGGCCATTTAGGTTAAAATCTAACTTCTAAGTTTAGAATCAGTATTCTAGTCATTCACAGGTCTACATTTCTTTCTTGGGCCATTATCTGTCGTCATCTTGCGTCAACAGATCATTTTGATATCGGGCAGTATTCGATTTTCTTACTGTTTAATATTTTAACAAGTCAATCTGGAGTTTCTACAAGGTTCCAGTAATAAAGGCTACGCTATAACAATACATATATTTGTAGGTGCGGCTGCTATGGATGCCCAACACAAAGACTATATTCTTGAATAACTTAACATTTCGTTGTATCTTAAATAAAGTTATTCTTAATCATAAAATTGCTGTAGATTGCTGTTGCATACGAAAAAGATATCGGCTGTGTATAAGTAATAAAAAATTTACTACTCATAATATTTAGGTGATTTTGGAAAAAATAAAATATTAAGGTGGTCAACCGCATTTAGAGTTTAGATACACTCAGCATTGATATAAAACCATGTTTTGTATTTTTGTTGATTTATTTAATTAGGTTAGTCATCTTTTAGTTGGTAAACTCTTAAATACTACAAATTTTTGCACGTTTACGTTATAACTTAACGCTAAGTGTTACTCAATTTTATTAAATATGATACAGACTGGCTGACTGATCGGTAAAATTAAGCATAAAATAGAATTATTTGCTTAATTAAAATTAAATTTGGCATTTTCAAGATGAATGAGTTTCCGGATGTTTTTGTACAACATTGCAATTATTTGGATTAAATTTGTCTTGGTTACGAAGAAATAATCTTCGTTAATATTATATCATATCGTGTTAGGAATGAGAATCCCAAAGATTGCCGCTCGGCGGTTAAGGGGCATTCACGTTTTAGAAGCGATGTATAAATCTGTTTTCTAATAAGATAGATTATACACAGTGTTGTATTGCACAGAGTCGCCGTTGTTTCCATTTATATCAGGTGCGCAACTAATTTTTCCGGGTTTCACACATATATGGTGTCGCATCTGTCTAGTCCGCAGACATCTAGTTGTCATTTATGTCGGAAGTCGTGTTTTATTCATAGCGTGGACAGTTGTTAACGATAACCAGTTGTAATACCAGCATATCGCAACATATCACAACTCAAAAATATTTTTTCTAGCATTTGCGGGAAGTTTGGCTTTCCTGATTTAACTTGAAAAAAATGCAGCCGAAGCACGTCATTTGTTTAAAAGGCCTACGGCGACATGCACCATCGAAAACTACCTGTGAAGATTCGTTTAAACGCTTCAGAAGTGAAGATTTCGACATTGATGACAAGAAGCGCTCCGGAAGTCCAAAAACATTTTAAGTCACCGAGCTACAAGCGTTATTAGATGAAGATGATATGTGAACTCCAGATCAACTTGCGGAGGCATTAAACACCACTCGCCAAGGTATTTCCAAAAGGAGGGAAAATGGGTGCCACATGAGTTGACTCAGAGACAGATGGAAAATCGAAGAGCCACTTGCGAAATTTTGCTTTCTCGGCTTGAAAGAAAGACCTTCGTGCATCGAATTGTTACGGGAGATGATAATCTTTTTAAGAATCCCTAACGCAAAAAGTTGTGGCTTTTACCTGGCGAAGCATGAACAACGACGGCTCGGCCAAATCGCTTCGGAAAGAAGACAGTGCTCTGCGTTTGGTGGGACCGGAAAGAAATCGTATACTATGAGCTGCTGAAATAGGGCGAAACTGTCAATGGACAACACTACTGACAACAACACATCAATCTGAACCATGCATTGCTGCTTGCCATGCAAATTTGATTTTCTTCGAACAAATTCGGGAACGCTTTGGGATCTGGGATAGGGGATCATATATAAGCTCATCGGATGAGGAATTTAATTAGCTATTAGACGCGCTACCGGAATTGAGTCAATATCTCTGGTAATGAGTGTTAATGGCCATTTTTAATTTCAATGCAATTCTGGTAAGGAGCCCCAAAGTAAGGATTTTTTTTTTCGAAAAAAATCAAATTTGTCTTGGAACTGAAAATGAAAATTAACAGTCTTTACCAGAGATGTTGACTCAGGTTCCGAAAGTGCGTCTAATAGCTAATTAAATTGCTCACCTGATCAGCTTATATATTATCCTTCAACCCGGGTTCCAAAGTGTTCACGATTTTTTACACAAACACTTATAGTTTATATTTATGTTATTTTATAACTTTATAATTTATTAAACACGTTTTTACAAAACACTTTTAAGTCACAAAAAAAATATATTCACTTTAAAGACGCTTTGAATTAACAACAATATTATCAGTAATGACAGCTAAAATGTTATAAAATTTTGTGAAAAAATAAAAGAAAAATTGCTTCGCGCCCCATCTATTGTTCTCGTTAAAAACGTTTGGTATGCCATCTAGAAATCTTCTCCGAAACTAATATTTAACGAAATCATACTGTCGTTGGCATTTACTATTACCATGTTTCCATGTACCGAGTTAAAACGGGTTTAGGTTTCGTTAAGTTGAAAATTTGTTGGAGTTAACTCGTGCCGTTTTCATGAAACCGAGTTAAGTTGACAGCTATGTTAATATTTTTTTCGTAATTTAACTCATTTTCAACTTTTATTTCTAAAATATTTTTATTCAAAATCTGTATTTTAATACTTTACAATGAGCGTCATTTTAAAATACACGTAAAAACATTGACAGATAGAACCTAACCCAACCACATTAGTTTCGTTGAGTTTATTTGGGTTTAACGAAACTCAACCTTAATCTGCGTTTGCACGTAAACCCGAGTTAACCTAGGTTAACTCTGTCATGGAAACATGGTATATGAAAATTGACACGATTTCCCTTATTCTCTTTTTAAAGCAAAGTAGCTGACATCTGCAGGATATTTTTTTAACTAGAGCCAATGGTGGTATAAATTTATTTATGTCAAACTGCATAGTAAAATAATGTCTTACATCAGTAATTTGCAAAAAAAAAAAAATAATTTAATAAAAATATATTTAACAAAACAGTTAGTGTTAGTTGTATTACAGCCCAAATAGTACAAACATAAAATATTTCGACGAAGTTTTTTAAATTTTCATTAAAGATTTTGTGTTTTTCTACCCGTGGTACTTATTGGAGTAGCAAATGAAAGTTTCCCAGTATTAGTTTTCATACGTGATCGTGTATTGTTTGTTATAAATAATATGACTAACTGATTTAAATATAAAAGGCTTCCAACAATGTATTTACATTTACTCCCATGACCTCCTGGACATTTGCCAGTGGCAGTATTTATCCATCGGTTGTTTAAATAGATGAAAAGCTTTACTTCCCATGGCTGGTTTTCGTCGTTTGACGATTGCAATCAAATACTCGTAGTTTTGAACATGTTTTGAGTAATTCCTTCAACACCACACAATATTATGTTTCTAGCCTGGTAAACTTTCCGCCACCTCAATAGCAGGGTTGCAAAAAAAAACTGTTTTTTTCAATTAAAAACAAAAAAACACGTTTTTTTTGTTTAAAACATGTTTTTTTTGTTTAAAACATGTTTAAAACAAACCAAATAAAATACGTTTAAAACATGTTTTAAACATTGTTTTAAACATATTCTAATTACGAAGTAACTAAATTTTTTGTCGATTATCTGGTAATTTCTCCATACAAAATAAATGTGAACTAAACGAGCGTACAAAATACAGGCACAAGTCTAAACTTAAAGCATATTTATCCAAAGCCGTCTTTACACGGGCCTATTAGCTTAAACGATGACGTAAAGCTATGTCGACGGTTTAAAAAATATTCAGTCTCTTAATCGATTGAAGTAGCAGCACGTTCATTTTCTTCGTAAGTTGCTTTAGATTTGGATTTTACTTTTCTCTTCGGTTTTAATGTGCTCAATTTTCAACAAATAAACTCGATCATTTATTTTTGTCGCCGTATCAAAAATGATGGATCATAATCCATCATTTCTGGCCGTATTACAAAAATAGTAAAAAAGAAATTGTCGACATAAAGTGACGTCATTAGTCAAAACCAATGTTGTCACTGGTACATAGTGGAAGATGGCTCTGGTTTACCACATGCATAATTATACAAAATAATGAAATACTAATACAATATAATTTTATTTTATTTATGTATGTAGTTATTTATATAGCATGAGGATCTGCATAAACCTATTTTGAATTAAATCGTTTTTCTCTACTTTCGTTCGTTTTTTACAGCAGTCGTCGTTCTTTGGTATTTTACATACCTGTACCTGTTCTTAAATCGAGCTGTGTTCGTTTAATACATGTTTGCGAAAGTTCTTTCTACCAATCGGCTTTATTTTAACATAATGACTGGTCGCACAAAAACAGTATTAGGCATTAGTTCACTGAATTTGATGAGAAAATCGAAAAATTCAGTTCTAATACTTGTGTGCCTAAGTCGATTTTTTTTTGTCTGAATTTCCGTTTAACTATATGGTTTTTGTTCATACCAGTTATTGATAGACGTCTTGACATCTTTGGTTAATAACCAAAATATGTCTGAAATTTAGTTCTAAACTGAAAACTTAGTTCAAATTTAACAATTTTAGAATAGAAATACTTAAGAAATTAATAAATCTTAATTTATTTAGTAAATTTTAATTAAAAAACACAGACTATGTATATAGATTTGTTTTGTACGTGCGAACGGTGGTTTTAAGTCTAATAACCAATTTGGTTGGCCGCAAATTGGGACAAGAAAATCGGTATCAGGCATACAGTATAAACGTTTGAAATGCAAAAATAAAAAAGGAACTATCTGGTGTCTTGTTCTTGAAATCGGTGGAAGTTTCGTCAAACGGAATATGATTTGCTTTGAAATTCTCTATTGGCGATTTTCGAATGTAGATATCGTTGGTTTCTACGTCTACAAGAGGGACGAAAATTGTCAATTTCATTGTTATGGCAGTTTTAATCCCCCTTGGTTCATAGCAAACTATGATTTACATTTTGTTCACCAGATGTCAGCTACCTTGTTGAAAATCGCGAATAGTATTTGAATTTTCACCGCGTTCTTTGATTATTTTTTAAAATTTTTCTGTAAGAAATAATTTTTGTCACTACTAAGAAAAAAATCCAACTGAATAATGCAGAGAATTCTAAAACAAATTGTGTTCCGATTGAGAAAATTCCACTGATTTTAAGAGAAGGGGTTCTGATTTAGTCGCTAGAATGAAAGAGAATCTGAAAAATGCACGGAATTAAGCACACCTGTGGATCAGTTCAAGATCTAGAAAGCGACCATGATACGTCACGTACTTGGACCGGGAGGTACTGGGTTCGAATCCCATCAGAGGCTAGATGCAAATCGAATTTTCATCATCGATTACAATCGGTGATGTTAATAAACACAACTAAGACCCTCTGATGGAGTGCAGAATTCAACGCCGACCCACCTTTCATGTCAATGTACAGGTTGACATGGAGCTTGCAATGTGCAGGTGGTATACTGTGATTGTGTGAGTAGGTGAATAGGTGAATGGGTTAATGATGTAGCATGAATGCGTGGTATCACAATGGGCCAAAAAATGGCCTAAGTGTAAACCACTGAAACCTTAACCTTACGTCACGTAAGGATATTGCATATATTGTAAATTAAAAATATGTTTTTGTAAATGTGATTTATGCAGCGAAATTGCTAAGCAAAATTATTATTTCATTGGAGAAACTAATTAAATACCAAGCGAGGCTTGAATGTAATATTCCAATTGCCAAACCTTGTTTAAATATTAGTTAACCAACATTTCAAATTTAATTAATCATCAAACGCACAATATTTAAATCATTGAATCAAAAAACCAAACCGAAAACTGAAGCCGATAAGTTTTATATTAATGATACTAACTGAATCTGACTGATGAGTTTGGGTTTTGTGGCCAATCATATTTATTTAATTTTATTGTATGTATGTATTTGAAGTTACTGATATTATATTTTTAAGATTTACTAAAGTTAATTTTAACAAATAAATCTTTTGTTTTTATTTGTCTAATTAAAATCATGTTTTAAACACTCGTTTAAAACAAAATGTTTAAAACATACCGCTTTGTTTAAAACATGTTTAAAACATTCGTTTTAAACATTTTGTTTAAAACATTGCAACCCTGCTCAATAGTAAATAATGACTGATCTTGAAATATCAAATTGTTCATCAGACATCATAGAACAGCAATTACAATTATAAAAACATATCGGCACTTTCAAGCTGATTTTTGTAATTAATTCTGGATTGATTTCCTGCAATTAATATATATTTATATTTTATGTGCTATTATTAATAATTTATTATATTCTTCTGCGGTGTAATATATTGCGAAATAATAATAAATTCAAATTAAAACTTAGCTTGCACCATTTTCCTATACGATTTGACATTTAAATGAATTTACACCACGCCTCTAGCGGCGCTTTAAAGGCGAATAGTATGATAAGTTATTTGACTGAGATACCTATACAAATCTAATTGGAATTTCCTTCAATCCAAAATAATTCTTATTGCAAGTATAAGTATTGGTGTATTGTTCACTGTTATGATTTTTAATTTTCAAAATTTTTAATATACATATAAATTAATTGAATGGGTTTTAATTCAAATATGTTATAATATATAGGAGTAAAGAATATGTTTTAATAGAAACTAGATCATTAATCGAACATTTTTATTCCCAAATACGTGAACATGTAAAATTGAGATAGCAACAAGAGACAGATATAGCTATCATGAAACTTGTATTGAATAAGAAATGAAGGCACATTAAAATATTTTTTGAAGTTTTTTGCATTTTTATCACCAGTATAGGCTGGCATGGAGCTTAGCAATGTGCAAATGGTCTTAATGGGTCCTATAGCCATAAGTCCTCGAGTTGGCTGAGTAGGCGTAAATAATGTAAGGACGTTTAAACCATAACCGCGAAAGAGCAGGATGAGCCTCGAGCCCCAAAACAGATTGCATTCTAAATAAAATAAAAAATACTAAAAAGTTAAATTGTGATTTTTTCCTATTTTAAAAGTGTTAATTTGTTAATTCCTGAAAGGAAATGTAATGAATGCCCAGCGTCTAGGCCATTGCCAGAGATGGTGATTCAGGTTTTGTTGATGCTGGGCATATAGATCATTACATTACCTTTCAGGAAAACTAAACAAATTGATATGTATCTCGGGTAGTTTTTTAGCTACAAGTTATTTTTTTTTTTAAGAGGTAAATTTTTCTCATTGTTTAATTTCGGTTCAAATTTTTACGCATTGTTATTGTAATTTAGAAAATTTAATTTTTGATCATTTTTTAATTTCTTTAAATTTATCGCGCCATAAATTTTTTGAATAAAATAATTTTTAATATAAATACTTAAACTGCGAAATTATCACTCTAACTTCCTATTAGAATCTTAATCTTTCTCGCGTGTTTGCTTATTTCTTCACTGACGAAATTCATTTTCAGATCTCTATGGAGTTTGTCATTTTGTATGTACCACGGAGCATTTACTATTCCTGAATACCGTAAGTCTACAAAGGATTTACAAATTGCCGGTATAGTATCAATTTATTATGTAAAGTTGGCGCAGAATAATAAATAGAGAAATTACTTTCTTTTGTATCTGCGCAGCAACATTTCGCAAGTGGTTTTTCTATTTTCCTGTTGCCTTTGATTTAGTTTATGCGGAACCCATTTTACAAGGTTTTGGATCTTTCCCATGGCTTTTAAACGTATGGAGACGGCTTCTCGTGACACATTCAATTGATCCACGTGTTGCGTTTGAGCGTCATCCTCATCCACAAATGCTTGCAATTCACTGTCTTCAAACTGTACTTTTTGGTGGTCTTCCACGATCTTCGTTTCTCACGTCAAAATCACCACTTTTGAATTTATTAAACCACTCATAGCATTGTGATTTACCAAGAGCATGCTCACCGCCAGCTTTGACAAGTATATTCGATGTGATTCTGCAACAGTTTTCTTCAAGTGATAACAAAAAATCAATGATATCAACAAATTGTAATGTGTAGGCACAAAACACGACATTTTTAACACGTAAAGAATGCGTTATTGTATGAAACTTATATGGTTATAAATTGGATGTTAATGACAGATGCCAAAAGAAAACAATGGCGCCAATGACGTGGTTTGTCGAATGCTACATGGACAGGTGGCACCATTTTTGGAAAATTCCGGCTTCATATTTACATTCCAAGCCTTTATGCCATACTTTTAGAAAAACTTGTGCTTCATCCAAAATCAATTACATCATCAATTATGTTTGTAATTCGATCTACTTGTTCGAATTACTTCTAATGGTTTTCTCTGGAAATATAACAAATGTAACAGTGTAATTTTTTAATAATTGTTTTAACACAAACTTCATTATCATCGATTTAGAAATGTTCGTAGCGTGCATTTTTTCATGAAAGTGTAAGCTACCATGGTTTAATGATAGATGCGAGAGGTGTGTGAAACGGTTAGAATAGTATGTCATGAGGTGCAGATTATGTTAAGATATGATAATATCTTACAGAAATACTAATCGTGAGAGTCCGTGTCCATTATCGTCTATCGTCCGTGTCCATTATCGTACATTGTACACTGATGTCGAGAAGGAACCGGTCCTTTTCGATTATTCAAACGTTAATTCTGCACATAACATACAATAGTAATAAACAAATTCATCTTACACTCAAGGCCATCATATTAAAAAACTTGGCATTGAGCTTTTTAAGCTAATTTTGTTTGTTAGGTTTAGTTCTAAATCTATACTCTTGGTCCGGTCTACAGATAAGTATTTCTGTTTATGATTTTATTCGAATTACGCATGCCAAGGCAAGATGTAATAATCAAAGTGGTAAGTAGGTGTAACAATTATGAATTCTAAACATGTACCAGGTGTAATTAAATCCGTTTACGACTGTTTAGAAAATTTATTCAACACTGTGTGTTATTATAAATCAAATTCAATGTTATTCACGTAATTAAGACACACTTTCATCGGACTTGGAATATTTTTTTCAAATTAAGATGATTTCAATGTATTTAAATCACAATTAAATCTGCGATCTACAATATTTTTATACATAATTAACAAAGTCTTCAAGACAATATAATGATTGCAAAGTATTGTTTTAATGTTATATGTTAGAATGGTAACATATACAGGTAAGGTCATCTTCTAGCGTATATGATGATGATAAATTTTAATTTGAACTGAACCGTATATTACGCAAAGAACAAAAACTTACCTTGTGCATGCATATAACTGAGCTGATGTAAATTAAATTAAATCAATGAGACATATTATCATGAGTAACACTGAGGCGAGCACAGTGTCAAGTCAATACATAAATATTTAAAGTAAATCAGTTCAGCACCGGATCTTGCTATTTGTAGTAAGTGCTCAAGGTAAAACTGCGTTACACCTATATACAAATGTGTATGACAGATCTCTGTAATAAATCGTGGTATGCACTTTCAAAATCCGGGGAATATAAAGAAATACTTAAGATTTAACTAAATGGTAATAAGCACAATTGAAATTATTAAAATTAATTATTTATAATCAACCGTATTATTAAATTTTACTATATTGCGAAATGTCAGGGAATTTTCAAATATTTGTGGTAGAGAAATGGTTTCACATGAATTTTAAATCGTAATACCGGATGAAATTTTATTTAGAACAGCTCTGCGGGATATCAACTTAGCACCATATACAGAAAGAAATGATAAATTATTGCTACTGAAATTACTGAATTAATCCTTCCATAATCGAAAGATGACAAACTGAAAAAATTCATAACATGTTTTGAGCAACTTGATCACCCCGACCTCGTAAACTGGACGGGAATTCGATATTTAATGGGATCAGATGTGTTGTTTTGCTTGTTCCGGATTAAGAGACGGAAGAGGCACAATTAGTAATATCTGCGTGATCATGAATTAAAAAAAGGTATATCACTAGAACGGAATGCGAAAATACATCGCCGAGTCATCAAATATTGTAATGGGTAGATATTGTAATAGATATAAGGCCAATTATTGAGTCTGAAAATTGTATCCCATGCCTCATAATGAAAACCAGCAAGATAAACGAAAAGCCAGGGCATATAATTCTCGTCGTCTTGGACGCCAATACAAAGTAGGTGATTTAGTTTTAGTTCAGTCTCGTGTATTATAAGTTAAGACGGATAGAAATAAAAGTATTATTGGATAATATCACAGTCCTGCTTTAACATCGTTGAGGGCCAGTCAAACCCATCGGAACCAATATTTTTCAAAAGAGGAAGTTGGAAATTATACCAAGGGAACAGGGAACATGAATGCAACTGAACATGAATGCTACTGAAGTTAGTTCTACAAAATTTCGTTCATATTTGCCGAAAATTACATGTTATTGAAGTTATAGCAGTAAGTTTTCGCCGAAAAAAAATGAAAAATTAATATCACATAATTAGAATGTTTAAAGTTATATGAACTGTATTATATACTTAATGAAACCACACAGTAATTACTATATACATTTATTGTTAATAATATTCTACATGGGTACTTTATTATATAGTCCATTTTAGAATGAATCCATGTTTTATTTTTTATATCTGTACAAAGGGGAGAGAAGTCTTGCCCGATATTTATTACAGTCGAAGGTCGGTAATCCAATACATAACAGTCTTCCCGGCGAAAGGAATTTTACCCATTATAAATCCATCCTATTAGGGGGTCGACACACTCGGCTTGACCGTCGGACTATAAGACTATCTGGTACATCCATTCGTATATGCCCAGATTTAATTTCAACCTCTTTTTGTATACTACCCGTTGCTTGCCCTGCGGTTGGCGTTGATGAAGCAACTTCCACCGGTTGCGACTCCCTTGATTGCCGATTAGTTAATTCATTTGTAAATTCTTTAATTTCCATTCCGGTTGTAGTAGTTTCATCATCGTTGTTCTTCGTAGAGTAAACGCCATCTGTTGTAACCATCGGTTCATCTGCATTTGGATACTTTTTTAATATATTCGAGTAACCTTCTGTATTTCCTTCAACCCCCGTTGCACGTATTTGGTCAAAATGTCGGCGATGAAATTTTCCTTCGACTTCAATAAGATAGTGTAAAAAACCCTCTTTCTGTATTACCTTACCAAATTTCCATTTGATTGTTTTATTTTGGTACCAACGGATTTGAACTGTATCGCCTATGCTCAGCTCCCGTCTTGTACACTTTGATGGGTTGATATTCGTATAATCATTTACCTTCTCTGTCGGCTTAATTAAATCGATGATCGATCGTAAATTAAATCGTAGCATTTGTTCAGCTGGGCTTTTCCCTGTTGTTGAATTAATTATTTTCCTGTATTGCAGTAAGAATCGATGTAGTTTCAAATGAAGATCTCCTGGATCTTCATTGCGGCCCGTAATGCAAATTTTAATGTTTGGACACTTCTTTCTGCCTGTCCATTGGTGGATGGGTGTGCTGGAGCCGTTCGCTTATGTGTGATACCGTTGCTTCGTAAGAAATCTTGGAATTCCTTAGACGTAAAATTAGTACCATTGTCCGTTACCACTATTGGTGGCAAGCCAAAACGTGCAAAAATTTCGCGCAATGATCTAATAGTGTGGAAGCTTGTAATATTTTTCATGGGCACCACCTCTAACCATCTTGATCTTGCATCCACTACCACCATAAAATAATGTTCCATAAATGGCCCCGCAAAATCAATATGTATTCGTTGCCAAGGCATAGTTGGAAGTTCCCACGTATGTATAGGCGCCTTCGATGGTTCTATTGCAACTCTCGCACATTCTCGACAACTTTTCACCATTTCCTCAATATCGGAGTCTATGCCTGTCCAATAACAATAGCTCCGTGCTAGTGCTTTCATTTTGACGATACCAATATGTGCCATATGTAACTCATTAAGGATTTGTTTATGTAGTGTGATTGGAATTAAGATCCGGATACCTTTATAAATGCATCCATTTTGTAGTGTTAGTTCAGCTTCTTGCCCCTTAAATGGTGTACCTTCTAAATTACTTCCAATCTGTAGACGGTTGTATAGATCACATAGAATGTTATCACTTTTCATTGCCTTCGAAATTGTTCCACTCGTTATTGGTAGAATATCTTCCGACAATTGATACACTGTAAGTTCTTCTTTGTCGCTTGGTTGATAGGTTTCCACCACCGATGCCGAGATAGAAAATCTACATTCATGTGGTTTTTTGCCTCCCTGTGTATAATTTTGTATTTAAAACCGGATAGGAACTGCGCGTAACTTAGTAGTCGTTGTGATGTTAATGTCGGTAGGTTTTTATCTGGGCTCAATATCATTGCTAATGGTTTATTATCCGTAATCAAAGTGAATTCGCGTCCATAACAATAATTGAAAAATTTTAGAAGCGCCCAGTAAATAGCTGTCGCTTCCTTATGAAGCTGGCTATAATTTGACTCACTTCTTGATAACGTTCGAGACGCATACGCAATTGGTCGTTCCCCAGTTGGTGTTTTATGTGATAATATTGCAGAAATTCCAACGGGGGAAGCATCAGTTGCCAAAATCAACGGGAATTTTTCTTCGTACGGCATCAATACTGATTCGCTTTGTAATTCCGTCTTAATGTCAGCAAATGCTCGTTGGCACCCTTCATCCCACCTGAATTCCACATCATTTCGTAATAGTTTGTAAAGCGGATTTAGCCTTGTTGCCATATCGGGGATAAAATTATTATAATATGTTACCATCCCAATGAATTGACGCAATTCCGACACGTCCTTCGGTTGTGCAATTTCAGCGATTGCTTTAGTTTTATCCGAATTCTTCTGTATGCCGGCCTCACTTATTGTATAGCCCAAGTATGTAATTTCTTCTCTGAATAATTTACACTTTTCGATATTTAGATGCATATTATATCGGCGTAATTTTTTTAATAGGGCCTGTACTCGTTCCATCGTCTCCGGCAATGTACGACCGGCGACAATAATGTCGTCAAAGAAACACTGTGTTCCACTAAGATTATTTGTTATATTTTCATCCATAAAGCGTTGCCAGATATTGGGTGCCGTTTTTACTCCGAACATTAGTTTATGAACCTTGTAAAGGCCTTTACGCGTGCTTATTGTTTGCATTAGTGCACTTTCTTCATTCATAGCCATGTGTAAATAGGCTTTATGCACATCGAACACGCAATAATATTTACCATTGGCCAACTTGTGCATCATGTCTTCGATTTTAGGAATTGGGTATTTGTCATCCATTATTACCTTATTTAGTGTCACTTTGTAATCTGCACACAATCTGATCTGATTTTCCGACTTAATTATTGGCACCACTGGTGTTCCCCAGTCCGAATGTTCGACCTTTTCTAATGTTCCAGATTTTTCCAGTCTTTCAATTTCGTCTTCAATCAAATGGCGTATAGCGTACGGAGCTGGCCTTGGTTTAATGTAGATTGGAGAAACCCCTTCACGAAGTTTCAATTGACCGTTAAACTGTGGAATTGTACCAATTGCTTTTTTGAATAAATCGTCATTGCTTTCAAAGATATCTTTCTCCAGTTTGTTGACGTCTATGTTCACGGTTGTAATGCTTTTGACATCCGATGGGGGTAATAGTTGTGATGCTTTTATCCATTCCCGACCAAGGATACTATCGAATCTGTCATCCACAATATATAAATTTCCTATTATAGATTTACCGTCATGGCTAACTGATACCTTCGCTACCCCCAACGCTGGGAAGATACTACCATTGTATGCCTTTAACTTCGTATTAGTTGGCCATATGTTGACCTTTGGTAGTTTACTGTGCAATAATTTCTCGCTGATTGTCGATATGGCCGATCCCGTGTCAAATTCCATTTCAAATGGTTTGCCTTCAATTGAAACCCGTATCAGGAATTTGCTCCTCTCACCAGACACTGTAATCAGTTGCAGTGCATTTATTTCTTGACAATTATCATTATCAATGATTTTTATTGAATTCGTGTAATTTGTGCTGGAACTTTTTTTGTATTTCTTTATGCATACATTTGAAGCATGACCCGCTAATTTACAGTGATTGCAGTATAATTTATCCTTGCTTCTGCAATCATTCGCTTTGTGCCCTGGTTTCCCACATCTATAGCAAGTTAATTGTCTATTGTTGCTGTGGCCCTTGCCTGAGCCACCATCGTTAAAACTCTTCGACGTATTTTCGTTTCGTTTTGGCCACCGTTCATTCTGATATATCTCGGCGCTGTCCTTGACTTGGTGTACCTTCTGCATTGATTGACTTTCAATTTTTGATGCTGCCATTGCTAATGCCGTTTTCACAATTCTATCCATACTGGGTTGAATTTCTTCTAGCAAACGCCGGCGAATCTCCGCGTCACTAATGCCCCGTATAAACTGTGATCTTAAATGAGTTTCTGCTGTACACTTATTGCAGGATGTACATGTAAAATTGCAGAAAACACTTAAACGTTTCAACTTTGACACGTATGTTGCCACTGATTCACCTTCGTGTTGTGTTCTAAGCAGAAATTTATGCTGCTCTGTAATTTCATTTGGTTTCGGGCACAAATGATTCTCCAACATTCCAGTTAACTCCTCATATGATTTTGTATTTGGCATGTCCGGCGCCGTTAAACTACTAAGCAATTGATAATGCTTAGTGCCGATGCAATTAATTAATATTTGTACTTTGCGTTCATCTGTTGTAACAGATCGCATTTGTAAATAATTTTCCAAACGCTGCTTGTAAATTGAAAACGTTTCCTCATTTTCGTTAAATGTACCGAATTGTATATTTGTATCCCGATTGCCATTTTGTAATTCTTGTAGCAACTTTAACAACGCCGCCACATCGATTTGGTTTTCATCCGCCATATTGTAAAATGCGGTAATTAATTTTTATTATTTTATTCACTTTTATATATGCGTATATATATTTAGACACACGCGTAATTTCACCTTCTCGTCGCCAATTATTATATACTTAATGAAACCACACAGTTATTATATACATTTATTGTTAATAATCTTCTACATGGGTACTTTATTATATAGTCCATTTTAGAATGAATCCATGTTTTATTTTTTATATCTGTACAAAGGACAGAGAAGTCTTGCCCGATATTTATTACAGTCGAAGGTCGGTAATCCAATACATAACAAACTGGATGAAAATAGACCAATTCGTAAATTGCTGGATAAAATATTTATAATTTGTCTTTTTAGCGGGCAACGAGTTTGAGTTGTGGCACTAAGAGTAAACACCTGTGCTAAGAATCAGGCCATATTTTATATAGCATCATAGTGAAATAAATTAAAAGCAAGACGCATGTTGAGTGGTAATTCAGAGATTCAGAGATTTTTTTGGCTCCTTCTAAAAACCAGATCGAGTGAAATTGATTCTATCATTGCAATCCAAATCCCGGATGAAGCTGTTGATCCGAAATTAAATGTAGTGATATTTAAGAATATGGACCTTGCGTAACAACGACTCACCCTGTATGATCGATGGCAAGTGTTTCAAGCGATACCGAGAGACCTGATTGCCAAAACAATCACAAGCAACGACCATTGTATCGTAGGCGATAAGTAGCGAACAATGAGCGATCTATAGTTGTGAAGTGAAGGATAGGTCGCTTCGCATCTTGTGCATTCAAATAACGACGTATGTTACTATCTTCGATTGTTGTTGGTAAATGTTCGTGGTTCGACGTCGTTTCAACAACTGAGAACCGTTAATGAGCTGTGTGCGACTTACCGTGAGGAGTGTCAACTCTTACAGTTGCTCGATAACGATTCGGATTGGGACAATAAGCTCAAAAATCCCGTCAAATCTTCATCACCGCATCAAACTCACACATATTTTGCGATTATTATATGTGTTCTCCTTCGAACCTAAACAACGAGAACAACAATACGACACTGAAGCATTAGCCGAAGCAGTTCGTACACATGTTCCGCAATTGATTAAACAACAAAAGGCTACTTACAACTCTTTGATAGGAGCTGTGAACAATGGAACTGGTGGCATTTATATATCCTAGATGCTCCCCGAGGAACTGGAAAAACGTTCTTAATGGGTCGAGCTTTTAATTTATTTCACTATGATGCTACATAAAATATGGCCTGATTTTTGACAAAGGTGTTCACTGTTAGTGCAACAACTCAAACTCGTTGCCCCCTAAAAAGACAAATTATAAATATTTTATCCAGCAGTTTACGAATTGGTCTAACTTCACCCAGTTCATATTACCTTTAAACATTTTTCAATTTTTATTCAGCGAAAAGTTACTGCTATAACTTCAACATGTAATCTTCGGTTAATATTAACTAAATTTTGTAGTACCACCTAATACAAAATATGTCGATAACGCAGATTTTTCCGGCTGAAATTATCGGCTAACTTCAGTAGCAGGAGTAGTTGTTATTACATATCCACTGGAATTGATATTATATCTCAAACTTGCTACCTTACCCGGTCTCGATTGGGAAATTGAAACACCAGAACTCTAACGGAAACATTGAGGATAGCACAAGCCGATAAAGAAATGAAGTGATGGTACAACATTGAAATACTATTTGGTCTCAGAGAAGTCAGATATGGATGATCAGTGGAGATACAACACGGGTGAACTACCTAATGTACTATGGTAAACGAAAAACACACGAGCTGAAGGAAAAACACTGCACGTTATCAGAAATGCGGCAATTTTTCTGCGCTATGCGTCTGCAGTACACACAACGAAATATGAATTCTATGAACAGTTGAAAGCCACAATATTAGCACACCCCGAAATAACATCAAAATTATGGAACAACATTCTTCTAAAACTAATAATAGAGAAAGATCAACAACTACTGTGTCACAAATCATTCATAGAGGACATCAACTCTTCAACTCTACTAATAGCGAACTATGGAACACTGAATTCCCCAGAACTTCCCCAGATAATCTGACCTCTCAACAGTATAAAATGGAATTACTCAGTTGGACATTTATCAACATAAATGTGAACAATTTTTTACATAAGATGTACGTTTCTATTGCTCGGAGTGATTGTTTTGGCCACACCCGACTTCCTTTTACACAAATGCACATAGATCTCGAATACACCACCACCTAAAGCGAAAATTTAAGCCTACCGAATTTTTTGATAAAAACTATCTTGTATAATCAAAAATTAATATTCCTGCTGAAATTTCAGAAGACCAACTAATTCAACCTTCCCCATAAATTAGGGAGGTTATAATTTATGAATAATGCTTGAGTAAGAAATTTCATTCCGACCAATAACTCCGTACGGGCTGTACTGTCAAAAATCGTCATTCCCGCTTAAATTTTGAAAACTGATCTAGACCGGTATTGTTCCAAATTAGTCCACATCTGCAAGACGGAGGAGGGCAGTCTTCTTTGGGAGCTAGATGGAACTACGGGCGAAAATACGCCAATATTGCAAACCTTTAGAAATATTAGGTGATGAAGCACAGGATGGTTGCTTTGCCGAGTCCCGGAAAAGACAAGTCCACTTCAATACTTCAAGTACTGTAACTACGAGCATAGGCCAAGTGTGTGCCGTAGCACTATCGATTGCTCCAACCTCTGTTTTAAGTGCGGTAAGGGTATATCAAGGAACTGCATTAAGGACGCAGATTGCAGGCTTTGTAGCAATACGGATAGAAACCAGATGGCTGGTAGTATAGTAAATGGCCAGCGTACCGGACAGATCTGCTGGTTGCTCGGATATAATGAAAGTACTCCAATTAAACAAAAACAATTGCGAGGCAGCAGAAGACCTTCTATGACAGTCTGTGCAAAAATTTCAGGTGGATTTTGGAACGGTCATCTTCTTCCAACATTTCCAGAGCCCAATCCAAGAACGTACGTCGCTTCATATGATCGAGTGGCTTTAGATCTTGTATTAACTTGATCTTATAAAGGTGCAAGCGAAGATCCTTTCGCAAAATTCGCCAAAGTGTGGTCTGAGCGATGCCGAATTCTTGGGAACGCCGTGGAATCGACTGTTTTGATTCGTTTGCGACACCCCGTTGTCTGTCTCACTGGCACGGGAGCATCCAGTCGACGTCGTTGACGTAGACTATGAATTGCTTGTCCACTGGGACGATAAATACGACCAAAAATTGGAATTAACGCTCTTGAAGTTGCAGTCACCAACTCGGAATTATGTAGTTAATTTTAATTATTTGTAAACCTTGTTCGTTCGTGTACTTCACCATGAAGAAAATGTTGTCTTTACTGAATGTTTTGACGCTGACAGTTTGGTTATGTGTTTAAGGGTGCGTTCACAGTGAAAGAACAAAGTTGTCAAGTCCCAAATGGAAAACCCGACATTTGATCTGAAGCTTGCTCTTAAACGCTGCACGCGCCAAGCATGGGTAGACCTCTATAATGAGGTTTATAAAAATCCATGGAGTAGACCTTAGATGCCGAGGCCCAATACTACAATTTGACGTCTCCAACTGCATCGTAAAGGCAATGGACCAACTCGGGATACCGTTTCATGTCAGAAATATTGTGAGAAACTATTTCCAATGTTGAATCCTAAAACACAATGCGGATGCAGGTATTTGACTACAACATAACGAGAGGAGTTCCACAAGGCTCGTTATTGGATCCATTACTGTGGAACATTATGTACCATGTGATTTTTGGACCACGGATGTCCGACGAAATAAGAGCATTGAGCTTCACAGACGAAGTTGCAATAGTTGCTGTGGCCAAATTTAAGGACGAGATAAAATACTATAGTATAACGAGAGCATAGCCATTATTCAGCGGTGAGCAACGCGGTGGTTGTCTCCAAATCTTGTATCATATATTTAGGCATCATCATTGATTCAAGGCTTTCATACAAGGAGCACATTGAGTACGTTAATAACAAAGCAACTATAATAAATGCCCCTTTTCACGCTTAAAACCTTACTTTGGAGGCGTAATCAAAATCGCCGTAGATTTTGCGGTGCCCCGCAGTATAATACAGTATATCGATGGTGTGCGCTTCTCTGGGTTGATGATCTGTGGGTTTCGCACTTCATCGGATGATGTGGTATATGTAATAGCGGGAATGCTACCGATTGCTCATATGGCAGAGGGTCGACAAAAAGTTTACCAGAATGGAGTCCAGGAGATTGCGACAACAGCTATAGGGAGAATTGCAGTCTTATAAGATCGGAGGTAATGGCTGAATGGCCAGATGAACATTTAGCTTAATACCGGCAACATGGCAAGGTCGATTTTTATTTAATGCTGTTGGCGAACTACGGGTGTTGGGCAGTGTAAACAGAACAATTCAAAATTACCTTTTTAGACTTCGGCGAGATAGCAAGCGGTAAATCGACAAAACTCTCAAGGTCGACATTTTTCATAATTTCTTTATTTTACTCCGTAACAAAGTAAACAATTTTTGTCTATTTTTGATGGTATGTTGACTAATTCACTAATTTAAGGCAAGTCATAATAGTTTCCCAGATGACTTGTCCAACGTTCAATGACAAGTGTGAGACAAATCATGCTTTCATCCTTATATCCTTTCAGATTTAGGAAGAAAGATTAGTCCAAAATTCCATTAAACCGAATCAGCTAGCTGTGGTACTTCCAAAGAGCCCACCGAATAAGATGATGCAAAAACGATTCAATACAGGGTGACCAATAATATTCTAGAACGACAACATTGAACCAGATTTAGTAAATTCGTCGGTGCGGCAAGATTGAGGTTAAATAGTGCAATAATAAAGATTCGATTTCCAAACCCTTGAACTGCATAGCAAGTAATTGTTGTAACAGACCGAAATAACATTTTTAATAAATTAAATCGTAATAAATAATAAACCACCAAAATAAATAAGTCTTTTACTGGTTGGTAAAGAGATTTTAGAGTAATATTTGGAAATGTTTGATGGTTTACCATAAAACGATAACAGAGAATCACCATAAGCGCTTGCGTAATAACCAGAAAGTGGCACGTTGTGTGACACAATTTTGAAAAAGTGAAATTTACAAAAAACGTTAGGCGAGGGACACCCATGCTGTAAGTTGTTAATTATTTAATAAGTTTGTTACAGTATCATAAATAAATAATCATGAAATTAAATAATTTACGTAATGTAATAATAAATTCAAATAATACAAATCCATCAAACGAACAATAGACAAATTTAGATTGCAGACTAAAGTAAATATAAACGTAAAGTGATATAATGATCGGAATCAAGCACAAGTCAAAATTATGTAAATGGTAAAGTGCTGCTAATGAGCCTGGGTATTGTATCTAAAGCACTGTTGTCATTTTTCGAAAATTGAATCCGTAAACAATAAATCATCTTACTTTAAGTTGAATAACAGAAGAAATGTTGCATTTTTTAACGAGAATAACAAAGGCTGTAATTGCGCGTGTGACACGAGTCGGCATGTTTAGCTATTTTCTAAGCGTTTGGTAATCTCTAAACAAATCGAATAAAATCGATCATGCAGATTTTAAGCAAAGTTACCATCTCCAATAACTTCTAATTATGGTAGAAACTACTAGTTCAGTCCATTCTTCACTCCGCAGCTCTGTTGAATTTGGAGATGAGGCTGCCTGTGAAAATTAGTATCTGTTACGTGGAAGAGGAAAAATGTGGGCGGTGTCAATAGCCCAATTTGAAAACCAGCATCGAAAAGAAAGGTGATTCGAGATGAGATGGAAACTAGAAACAGTAAGATAATCAGGAAGCAAATAGAATCTACATCGGCTACCATTGAGATGAACACAAATTCGAAAATGCTAAACATTATTCGGCTAGGTCGGTTATTTGGGCGCTAATAATTTTGTTTCGCTTAAATCGAGGTTTGAATAAGCAACAGGCTTGCCTGTTTTGAGCGCTGACCATGATTGGAAGTAAATCAATGTTTAATTTGTTTCAATACGTCGCCTCATTCGCCTGCAATGCAGGGGTGGGGTGTTGTAACATCACCCCTTTCGATATTTATCGAACATTATATCTCTTTTTTCTAAAACAAAATTGCTTGTGGTTTCACTTTTCAATTTTGCTTTCCATATTGCGATCGCACACTACTAGAATAAATTGTTTATTTATCTCTTTTTTGTTTTTCGATAAAGTATCACTCTTAAAATACGTATGTGATACAATAAGAGTAGAACGACATAATGTTTTATTCGAATAGGTAGAGATCGCAATAGAAGCAATGTAATTGAAAAATGGAAAAACGATAAATTTAATGTGTGATGAAAGAGATGTAATTTTCGATAGTATCGAAAAAAGTGATGTTACAACATCCCACCCCAGGCTCGATTACACAATGTGGCTGGATTTCAAAATACGAAACTTCCAATAACCGTGCTTTCCGTGTGCATCATACCGGTAGTTACGTGATCAACGTGTTATATACAGTACCTATAATCAGTTTGAACCGGAATTTCAACAAAAAAAAGTTTTCAATTTTTTGCGATATGTTGTACCATATGGGACATCCATATGTTAAGAATGGGCACTGGGCCTTATTAGTGTTAGATAACATATTCGTTTACGTTATTCTCGATATATTTGGAGTAGAATATTTTTTTGTGACTTATAAATGCTCTTCTGGCTTTAGTGAGTTGCAAGTTGATGTGTTCATTTAGCAAACAGAAACGGTCCAGGTGTATTCCTAGATATTTTACTACAGGTTTGCTTTGTATTCTTTCGTTGTTTATTCTTATAGCAAATGATTTCCAATTTGTAGCTGTATTTCTGGTTACTTTTTAGGTTGGCCTACGGAACAGTATTGATTCACATTTGTTTTCATTTAAGTAGGTACTTTTATACGCCATGTACGTAGGAAGTCGACAATAAAGTTCACTGTTCTCTGTAGTTTTTCCTGTATTATTTTGATATTTGGGCTTGCTACGCACTACGATATCATCTGCATACGCTATAGTTTGTATTCCCTGTGTTCAGTTTTTCGTTTTCTATTAGATCTTTAGTAAATAGCAATGGGGCTGTGATTGATCCTTGTTGTAACCCATTTTGTGTATGTTGAAAAATTTGTGCCGTTTGTTAATCACAATTTTCTGTTGTCTAACGTTTTCCGTATCAATTAGCATAGCTCCAGTACATGTTTTGTTGTTGAGTCTATAACGGATATCAGATGCTAGTTATGAGATCGCGTGTATAGTTGTGTTCGTGTCTAAAGCCGAACTGATTATCTGCCGTGAGATTGTGTTTTAGGTTATGGTCTTCTATTTTGTTTCAGATTATTGCTTCATATATTTTACTTATATTTGATAGAAAGACTAATCGGTCTGAAATTTTTAAGATTTGAACTTTCTTTATTCTTTTTCTTAATTGGGTAAACTTTTGTGATTTCCCAACTATTTGGAGACGACATGTTGTTTAGCAAATAATTGAAGAGTACACATATGTAGTTCAGCTATTAGATTATCTGGCAGATGTTTTGGCGCTATACTTGGAATTATATCCAGTCCATATCATTTTTTTATTATTAATGCATTTTAAAATATCTTTCAATTCTGCAATATTGCTAAAATATTTTTGTCCATGTAGTTGGTTTGGTCCATTTGCCTTGTTTGTCAAATTAAATTGTGTTTTAGTTTTGTTCTGTCTTGTATAAACTGCTCCCACAAACAGCCTTAAGAATTATATTTTCGTGTGCCTTTTTCCCCATAGCCGCATTTTGGATGGTACGTGTTTCTATATAGTGTCCGAGAATATTGAGGTTTTGTTGATTATTTAGAATTTTGTATTTTGTATCTTCTTTTGGGATATTACTCCAGTTTATATTAAGAGCCGCCATGTTCCTTATTTCAGATTCAGGGATTTCTAGATACTGTGTCGTTCTGTCCGTTATTGGTTGGCAGATTTTTTTAATTTTTGCGAACACCTTTGCACCTGATTTTATTATTTTCAGCTTCTGCTCTCAGTATTTGTTGATTTCCATCTTTACATTTTGTATAATTAGTTCGTTAGTTCTTCTTATTTCGGCCTTTAGAGTGTTAATTGAATTTATGGTCGTGGTGTTATTTCTCTTAATTCTTTTAAGGGCTGAAATTATTCCACTTTTACGTTTATATAGACTTTCAATTCTATTATTGCTGTAGCATTCCATATTATTTTTCTTCTGATTTTTGGTATAGTTGTTGTTAAATTGTTAGCTACTAAATCCGTTATGATAGTAATGTATGTTTCTATTTCCTCCTCCTTGAGGTTTTTAGTTGTTGGAATTATGTTCGGCTTTCCCGTTTCGTGTAAATAATTCTTTTAATTTTTATTTATTTCTTTTCCCAGCGTTCCCATTTGATGTTGTTTGTATTAATCATTTGTTGTGTATTATTTTCCATGCATTCAAAGTTGCGACATGATACTTCACTCGCTTTGTGGTTACTTTCATATGGTATCTCATCACGGTGGTTTGTTTTTATTGTGTCTGTTGTCAATAATTGCCACATCCAGAGTATTTAACGATCGTGTAACTGTTGATGCGTCTTGTTTATATAATTTTGACCTGTTGAAGTTTTATACCTCTACTATCGTTAATTGTATTTGCTCAGTTTACATGTTTTGCTTTTAAATTGCCTGCGATGATATAGTAGTTGCTTGGCGTTGAAATCTAATTCTTGAAATATCATGTTCCATTCTTGTATAATTGGCTATTTGTTATTGCATTGTTGTTGCCCAGACAATACATGGCTATTAAAAAGATTTGGTCTCCGCGGTTTACACCCCTATTCCCCTAGTCGCATCACTTCAAGTGATGTGACTACTCATCTGCTTGGTTACTAGATCATTAAATCAAAACTTACAGAATAATTGTTCAATAAAATCGTCCTAGATGTTTTTTAAATCTTACTATGCTGCTTTATAAATATTTCCTATCGACCGCTCCCACTTCAAATGGCAATTTTTATCACTTGAAATTTTTACGTGACAAATAATTTAAAAAAAAATGCAAGCTAATGCAGCCAACGAAGCCTTAAAAAATTTTCATTGAGGGTTTTGCTCAATATTATTTAGTAAATTTTGATTTTAAAATCTAGTAGCCAGGAAGATCCATATTTACGTCGCATGAAGTGATACGTCTAAGGGAATTGAGTATTTAGTTTTATTTTTATAGTTGTTGTTTCAATGTTTTTGATTTGTTGTAATTGTATGTGTTCATACTTGATTTTGTTTTTTACCAGAATCGCTGTCCCTCCACCTTGCTTTTGTGATGTTTCGTATTAGTTTCACTAAGCATTACGACATCTAGTTCATGCAGTTTAAGGAAGTCTAGCAGGTTTAAGCGTTTAACTATGCTAACTTTTGAATTTACATTTATCGAAATTATTTTGATGTTTTTCATATTTTGTTTATTAGTTCTAAGAGTGTAGCTATTTGTTCACCGCCATTTGCTTCACCTTATTCGCTAATTCTGGTAAAGAAATTGTTTCTGCGTTATTGATTTGTTGTGTTTGCTTTAAAAAGCTGGCAAAATTTCCGTTTTCTGCACTGACAGGAATAGTTTGATGTATTTTTTGTAGTGATTCTTCTTTGTTGATTTTCCTTAATTTTGGTCTTAAGTCTTTCTAAAGCGTTTTTGCAAACTGGGCATCCCTTAAATGATGCTGGGTGTCCGCTTTTGGTACAGTTTACACAATAAATATTGCCGTCTTCTATTTTTTCTTTAATCTGACATTCTCCTGGGTCATGCTTTTCCGCACATTCACACATCTGTAGTCGAGGTTGCAATTTATTCATTTCTTTTTTTGAGTTGTTCGTCCCATGTTATTTTCTGATGATGCGGTGATTTTATGTTATAAAAGTGTGTCAAATTGGTATGCGGCGAACATTGAATAACAAATATTGGTAGTTTTGTGTTTTTGTTCATTGAGCGCTTAGTTTTCAGCTGGGTATTAATATTTTAATACTTTCGTTCATTTCAATGCTCGCTTTTATCTCTGCTATCGCTATGTCTTCTTCCTCATTTAATCCTTTTAACACAACTGTTTTTGGTGTGTACGTAAAGTATTTAGTGTTCACTTCTTTCAAAATACTTTCTACCTTTTATCATGAAGCTCTTTCCTCCTGGTCCCAGATCGCAACGATAAATTATTTCCTGTAGATTAGATGCAAAAGCCTCCTGCATATTTTAATAATTGTGCGGGGATTCCGCCAAGACCGTGCGACTTTCGGTTTATTAATCTTCGTCGTTATAGTTTAGTAGAGTTTGAAAGTAGTATCGCCACAAGGAGAGAGCATTGGCCACGTTTCTTCTCTACTCTCCATTCATATCGTTGTTGATTGTGGAACTTGGATGGAAGTCCTTTCTAACATTTCGGGAGTTATCTGGTCGCAAATTTGATCGCCACGAGACTTTATGGATTTTATTTGATTGAAAGGGCGTACTTGATATTGTTGTTACTCGGCCGATGAAAACTGTACGGACCAATATGTGATGTCGTATCCGCGGTCCTACCGATTTTTGTGTTGAAATCGCCCACGATAATTTTTAAATCACGGTGTGGAATGTTACACGTCATCATATCTTCCAGCTCAACAAACACTACCCTAATTGTCGAAGTCGTCTCATTTCCAATCTCCTCTTTGTGATGCGATCATAACTTATTTTTTGTGAGCGTAGCTAGTTGGCCCGGCGCCCGATCTTATGAAATTTAGTCCTATTTAATTCGGTTAGAATTACCCGGGGAAACCGCGATGTGGTATGAATCTAGGGGCCTCCCTGCAAATAAACTTTCAAATTCCATATAAAAAAAGCACAGAAATTATTCATATAGATAGGTTATATATTTAACGATTAAATAATAATCATTACAAAAAATAAATAAATAAAGTTATATATTTAACAATTACGATAGATATCTACTAAATATGTATTTATTTTCACTTATACATTATAAATACTTGTTTCATGTAAAAAAATATTATTTATGTAAGATAAAAAAATATTGAATTCCCTTTTTACGATTTTGATATGTATTTCAAATCAATATTTAATGGAATGTATCAAGTAATTTTGGCAAAAAATGGTTTTTTGTTTTGTTTTGTCCTACATATGATCGATGGCACAAAATTATTGCATGAACCAAAATCAATAAATTCCTTCCATTTACGTATGTATAGCTGCCAATTTAGGTTGAAAGAATAGATTTACTAAATCGTGTAACATAAGTGGCCAGTCTAAAAAATTTAAATTATGACTATTTTTATTTTTTTATCGTCGTAAAATAGCCTTTTAAAAGAGATAGCGAAAACGATTTACTAGATTTTAATATTCTGTTGATTAACGTAACATACTCGAAATTGTGAAGATAATTTTAATTATTTTGGCGTCTAAAATTAATCGCGATAACGTTAAATAACCGCTTAGGAATGTAAAGAAATTTAGACCGAATCATTTGTTGTCTCCGAGTCCTACTACCCCTTTATTACACGAAACAAATTTAATAACGATAAATTAAATTTTATATTTATGTACATTAAAATAAAAATGGAATTGTATATATAAGTAGGTTTTTGTCTGTCTTCAGTCATTCTTTTTTCATTTAAAATGTGTGCTTAAACCAAAAAACCAAAATTTTATTAGTTTATACCATTTATGGACGACTGTTAAAAATAGTATTTAAAAACGTGTAAAAAATCTTAAATTTATACGTATAAACTTCTTAACCTTGGGCTGGTTCTACAACAGCAGCAGGAACCGCAATCGCTATAGCAACTTCCTCTTCGTTACCAACATCAACCCCATTATTTAGGGCACCTACAAAACCGTTAAGTTCAATTTCAATTGGCTCAATATTACCATTTTCAACAATGGCATCCCCATTCAATAGACCATTCGGTACATTATTATGATTAATACCATTTTTCATCTCCTCGGTTAATCGCTCGGCAAATTTCAAATCAATTTCCATTACTTTAGTTTTTAGTTTCTCTTTGAATTCTTCGGGCCATTTTTGTGTCCATTCGCGGAATAATTTTATCTGCAACAGAAAATTAAAGAAACGGTTTAAAAAATAAGTTTAATTATGTGGAGTGATTGATTAACTAAAAGGCCAAATTTAATACATCTAACAATATGGGGTGTGTGAATATGACTCCGCCCTTTTTTTATTGAAATAAAACACATTTGCTTCCTGATCTTTGGAGGCGATCCAATCAATAAGCCAATTTTTGATCTCTGTGGTCGAGAACTGAACCGCTGTTCAGAAAGAAATGACTGCATCGACCGGAATAAGAAGTAATCTCGAAAAGCTATGTCTGGTGAATACGGCGGATGGGCTAGAACTTCATACTCCTGTCCTTTAAAAAAAAAATCACAACTTTTACAACATATGGTTTTAAATTGTCTTGCTGAAAAATTAATTTGTTGTGTCTATCTATTCAGTAACTATTCGGTGCAAAAAACCTTGTTTTTGTTGTCTTTGAAACAGTATTTCACAAATCGTTTTTCGACGTTTGAGGTCTCTTTATTTTAATTCACGTTCCACAGTTGCTAGCTTTTTGAACCATTCCGATTGTTTGTAAACGTTTTGTAACAGTTGATCAATTAACATTTCAATTCTGATATGTTTAAGAATGATCTTCAGCCAATAACGTTTCCAATTCAGCATCTTCAAATTTTTTGGGTGATTTTCCAGTCTCTTTATTTTCAATGCCAAAGTCATCATTTTTTTAACCGTCGAAACTATTTTTTGCACGTTGTATTCGATGAACCGTAAATTTCTACAAGCAAACGATAAGTTTTTGCTGCAATTTTCGTTGCAATAAAACTTCCTGCAAATGAAGTTTATTTGGAATAAAATTCGACATTTTCAAGGCGTTCAAAATACTAGTTGTTTACAGTGCATACTCCGTTTGACATCAAGTACTATAGAATAGTAGTATTGCCCATTTATAGTACACGTAAGCAGTACTAGTAGACACCTATTGGGAAAGGGCGGAATTGGGCAGCATGTTAAAATATTTTAAAGGATTATAATATCATGCGCAATAGACCTATTTATCATGCAATACTACAGAGTATTAGACAAAAAATTAGGAAGAATGCCAACTCCGCCCTAATGCTTATAATATATTAGATGGCGAATCGGGAACAATAAAGAAATGTTTGTCACTCCATTATGCGGACAAACGAGATTTCAGGACTCTAAAGCAACAATTAAGTAGCTTATCGCAACGGAACAGGACATTAGATGAATTCTACGCGAATGTCAACCACCAATTCTCGTTAATTATGAATAAAATTAGGACGGAACAATATTCGACCGACACAACTAAAGTTCCCATTGAGACATATAGAAACAGAGCCCTTCATGTCTTTATCAAAGGACTAAATGGAGATTTATCGAGAATGCTGATAATCCAAAAACCTCAAACATTTCCGGAAGCCTATGCGTCCTGCCTGGATATCCAGAATTTAAATTTTCGAAATCTCACGGTACATAAAACAAAAGAAATAGTGAGTGAACGCATAACTCGCAAAATTTATGTGAAAACGTCATCATCATCGAAAATTTGTATTTTTTTAAATAATTAATTAGGTTTTTTCCTCGTAGTAATTAGTCTTCTTTTAATTAATTATTAGTTACAAAATAAAAATGATACAAAACAAAATGATTTTTTGTATATTCAGTAGGTCTTTTTGGCGAATCCGGGTTCTCATTAGATATCCAGGAAATAATAGGCTTGTGATAACTAAAATATGAGACGTAAACTTGAGACTCAAAAAAATCGAACTGCCGTTGGAAGACTACATCCATTGTTGTGCCGTGTTGAGTAGTTGCTACGTTTCACCGAGTATTTAAATCCAACTTGAACGTACTTTTCATGAAATCAATTAGTTCTTTCGCTTCGAGTTTTGAGAAGTCTACGTTGAGTTGAAGTCACCCGATACTATCATTGGGATACGATGATTAAATTCGCCAAAAAGAATAGGATTACGTTCTGCATAAGGCAGCAAAACAAAGTAGATAAATTTGATTATGATAACAAAGAATAGATTTTTCGCCGTATGGCATTAAACATTTGACCGTGCAAATATCTCCAACTTGTCTAACTGCAACTCCGAGACTACTAGTTTGTCGCCAAAGGATTTCCAAATGCGGTGTGATGACGTGAGATATATGTACTTCTGTTTTTTGATACAAGGCGACCCCACCAGCTCGTTGATCTTTCCGTTTGAATTGGACGCAACAATTAATAAATGGTATGGACAACTGCTCGTCATTATTGCGCCACGTCCTGGCAAGCATGAGTATCGTGCAGCTCCACGTAACTAAATCTCCCAGATCTTCCCAATGTGTCCTTAAACTTTCACAATTGAACGTGAGGAACTAGTTGCGGTTGGCAGCTAATCTACTCAGTTCGTTGCGCAAGGCAATCGCGGAATGTCTAAATCCGTGATGAAAAATACCGTCTCCATTCTTTGAGATTAGACAAAGCCCTTCAATTGAAGTGACTCTGTGATGTTTCTCATAGTCGCAAACAACTGCATCGTAAGATGTACCCTGATCCTTGTGTATGGTCACTGCACAAGCAGGGACAAACGAAATTGATGGCGCTTTACCAACATTGCCCTGTTTCGATTAAGGGATACAGATGCATTTCTTTTGGCGATAGATACAAGGTCGGCTTCAATTTGATTGCGTGTGGCAAAAGATACAGCGCGCTTCCTGGTCACCTGCCCCGTACGGTTGGAGTTGGGAAACCTCGTCCAAAACCGCTTAATAGTGTTGTATTCTTCAAATTCAATATGTTCTACGTAACCGAGAGCGCCGTTAACCAAACCGTCCGCTACATTAATATTGGTGTTATTGGTAGTATTTGGACACTCTCTTTGAGCGAACTCTATGGACACAAAGCGAGATTCGATTAATGGTTGCCCAGGTTCATACAGTACATCGCCGTTTCCTATGCGTGTCGGAAAATTCTGGAAAACCTCGGACAATTTTTGATTGGCTTGTTGTATTACTTCCGTGAGCTCGTAAAATTTTTAACTCCGCCACAAAGTTAGACCGGCCAAAGAGTTTTTGAGTTGACGATAAATGGAACTAGCACGCACTGGCGATAGTTGTCAGAGGTCGCCCACTAAAAACTATCTTTTCCTCCAAAATTAGACGACGTACCTGTAATTTGTTTCAATCTGGCATCGATTTGCTGCAGCAACTCAGCCCCAATCATGCTAACCTCGTCCACGATGAAACCACACACATACTTAAACAGTGTGCGATATTGCTGCAATTTCATAAGATAGGGGCAAATTTCTTGATATTGATATTTTCAGGGTAGTATACACAGTGGAACCCTGGATCGCGACGGCCGTTTTAAGGATGAAACACACCGAGCAGCATAATACCGAGCAGCAAGATACAAAATCATAGTTTTGAGTGTAAATATACGTATTTCCAATAAAAGAAATCAAATATTTTGTAATTTTGATAGATCGTTAGATGAAACTTCATTCAATATAATATTTTTAAATTTAAATTTTTCTATTAAAATTACAAAATATTTGATTTATTTTATTGGAAATACGTATATTTACACCCTGAAGACGACTGTTCGAGTGCGAATTTTTGTGCGGATATTTAGAATCACACTTTTCCACTAATCAAATTACACCCATAAAAGATAAAATATTTTTAACTTTAAGAAAAATATTCACAGACGATCAACCTAATCATAAAAAAATATAAAATTGTGAGCTACATTGTGCTCAATAAATCGCTGGAAACGTGTGATTCTAAATATTCGCACAAAAGTTCACACTCGAACAGTCGCCTTGAATAAGCCAATAAGTTTCTAACCAAGCAATCGTAAGGTATGGTTACAATGTTAAATTTAACTGGCGGAAACTGATAATTGATTTTTCTTAAAAATAATTGCTTGCGTTTTGGATGCGTTAAGATTAAGAGTATTATTAAGTGCCCATTTATTGATCATGCCAAGAACCTCATTAATTGATTCAAAGTTAATAGATGACAAGTTAATACTTGGTACTTCTTTAAAAATTTGAACATCATCCGCAAACAGATGGTGGCTACAGCGCAAATGTAGCCTCGAAATATCGTTAATATATAGGGAAAATATGATCGGTCCCAGGATTGAACCTCGAGGAACACCAGATATTAAGGGTAGAAGGGAAGATTTGCCCGTCGAGGTTACTACATACTGAGACCGGCCAGTCAGGTAAGACAAAATTAGTTTTATAGATTCTTTAGATAAGCCAAATTGTGTTTTTAATTTATTAATAATTCGAAATTAATCCTGTCCAAACAAGATCTTACGAAGTCCGATACATGCGTCAACAATGAAGTAGTACGGTGGTATCGGCGAAAACCTGATTGGTAGTCTGATAAAGTCTGGTTTAACATTAAGTGCGAGTGGATTTGGTCAACTAAGATCCCTTCGAATAATTTAGAAATAGCTGATAATAGTGATATGGGCCACATATCCCTGGAATTATGGATCTCCTTGGTTTGGAATCGCAATTACCCTACTTATCCTCCCCAGCAGTCGGGAAATGTCTGTGCATTTAAGGCAAAGTTGAAAACGTGGACCAACAATGGTAAAATAGCCGGTATACAACATTTGATAAATTTTAAAGATATTACATCGTCACCGATTGTATTAGATTTTATGGAAAGTCGGCCATTTAAAACTTGATCACTGAGAATTGAAATGCATTTATTGCATATGGTGCGTGGTTCGAATTACCGTAAGTTGAGTTATCAGGTAAAGAGCTTGAAGAATGAACTGTGCTCAAATTGGGAACATTATCAACAAAAGCAGAATTAAGCTGATCAGGATCAAACTCTCCATAGTATCCCTAATCATCTTTTAAATGGTTCTAAATCTCTTTGAAACCACGGCCTGGATCAAGTTTATATTGAATGTAGCGTTTTCTAGAGGCTTTAATCAGTCCTTTTACCTTTTTATCATAATATTTTAATATAATCTTAATTCCAGATACACGAGAAGATTTCCGGATTCTATAAGCGGTGTCTCTGAATTGGATAAAATTCATAATGTTTCTCGTTAGCCATTGCGGTTTCGAAATGTCAATTCTCTTCGTAACAAAGGGAGTATATTTATCCATGAGAGCAATGATTTCTCGATTCAATAATAGAACTTTCGTGTTGATATCATTGGAGTTAATAATAATACTAGTATCAAACCTATCGCTGCCCATTTGGAGGATATCGCACAAGAGGTTTCTATAACTACGAAAAGTGATATACTCAATTTTACGGATGACCTTTATATTGAAATTTGCACCGACCAATTCATGGTCAGCGACCCCAGCACACTGAAAAATATTACTCGGTTGCAATGATGGGCTAGATAGAATTTTATCAATTAATGAACCGCCATTGTCATGATTTCTCGTAGGTTAAGTTTGTGAGGTAGATAGATTAGAATGAGAAATCAATTGTTTGAGATTCCCAGAGTCGTTTGTATTGAGTAGATTAACATTGAAATCTCCCATAAAAATTATATTATTGAACTCTTCATTCAAAGATGCAAACACCTCCTCCAGTTTGTCAAGAGGTAGTCCTATATGGTGGATATCAACAGCCAACTTAATTGAACCCAGAGTACATTTGACAACCAAATTATCATGGTTGTAGCAAATATTAAATAGTATCAATATACGACATTGCCTTGTAAAATCGAGTTCCAAATTTTTTTTTTATAAGACAAGAATGAAGTTAGCTGTTTTAGTACAAGTTCGAAAAAAACTCGAAAATCAACACAGCTGGTGAAAAAATAAAACTAAATTTAACTGTTTCAACTGTTTAGCTTAGTTGTCTAAACAAAAAAGTAAACAAACAACGGTAATTTTTTGAAAAAAGTTCGAAAAAACGACAAAAGCGACACCATGACAAAAAATCTAATTACGGTAAATGCGATAAGCTAAGAGAAAAAAAGAACTCGAACGTCCTATATATAAGTTATTTAATATATGGTTGTAGCACGAACCCTTATTCAAAAAGGAAATTTTACCATATCTTGCAATATCACCTCGAATATATAGTTCAACACCACTCCCACCTCTACCAACTCTGCCCTGTCTAAACAGTTTATAACCATCGAGTTTGACGGCCTTATTAGTATGTTATGATGTTTTCAGCCATGTTTCCGAAACACCTATAATGTGAAAATTTCTCTTGTGGAAAAAGATCTGAAGCCTTGTAATTTTACTCGGAATTTAGATGACAAACTCGAAGAGAGTCAAGTCTACTTTATGGAATCATTACAAGAATAGAACATAACAAATGTTATGCATCAATGAGACATCCATATCGCAATAAATTTGCCAAATTAAATCTTCATGAAAGATATAACTAACGTTGCATAGAAATATTAATGAATTACAGTAGGAATTTGGTATGATCAACCAATGGTAATAAAAAACATAATTATAGTAATGATATAAAAAATAAATATAAATATGAAAATAAAACTGAAAATAAATATAAAAATAAAAGTAAGAGTGAAACATAAAACAAAATAATAATTAATAAATGTAATATTTATAAAATACGTAATTAAACTTAAACTTCTGTATGAAAGATACACTTACTAGTCGTTACTATTTAATAAGACAATACTTAATAATTATAGGGTTTTCCAATAGGAATGATATGATTTTTAAGTGACGTTTCGGCCATTTGTAATATGTCATGATCTGTCATTTTTTGTTTCATTGTATTCAGCAATGTTTACAATTTTATCATGGGGAGATACACGCAAGAACAACGTTTACAAATTATTCAGTTTTATTATCAAAAAAATCGCCTCTCCAATTGCAACTTTTCGTGGGCTTTTGCCATTTTATAGTCGTAATAATCGTCCGTGTGCTCGCTATTCGTCGAATTGTTGAAAATTTTGAGCGCACATTTTCTTTACATAATGTTCAAGTGCCAATAAGACAAAGAAACGCTCGAATTAATGCAAATATTGTTGCCATTCAGGCAAGTGTTGCTGAAGACCGCAATTTATCAATTCCAACACGTTCTCAAGAATTGGGACTGTCTCAAGCCATAACCTGGCGGATTCTGAGAAAGGATTTGGGTTTGCATCCGTATAAAATTGTTCTCACTCAAGAACTGAAGCCATTGGACCACCGTAAACGTCGTGAATTTGCTGATTTTGCCTTGGAACAACTTGACGAACGATTTCGCATAACGATTTTTTTCAGAAAATTATCTTCTCCGATGAGGCTCACTTTCATCTGAGTGGTAAATAAACAAAACTGTCGATTCTGGTGCGAAGAAAATCCACAAATTATTCATGAAAAACCATTACATTCACCTAAATTGACAGGTTGGTGTGGTTTTTGGTCTGGTGGAATCATTGGTCCGTATTTTGTTCGAAATGAAGATGGTAACACCATTACTGTCAATGGAGATCGGTATAGATCGATGATAACCAACTTTTTATGGCCGAAATTGGAAGAAGTTGATCTTGACAACATTTTGGTTCCAACAAGACGTGGCTACGTGCCACACAGCAAATGCAACAATTGAATTATTGCGAGAAAAATTTGGAGATTCGATTATTTCAAGAAATTGTGATATTGAATGGCCTCCAAGAAGTTGTGATTTAACACCATTAGACTATTTCTTGTGAGGTTATTTGAAGTCATTGGTCTTTAGCAATAAACCAAACTGTCTTCAAGATTAGAATTTAATTTGAATTATAGATGGGAGATTTGCAAGAATCGCAACAATCAGTTTCGAACTTAATGAGATTATTGATTTGAAAAAATCAGTCATCTCATCAGGCCGCTCTTCAAGCTTTACAAGTCAATATTGAACGTGCTATTCATGACATAAGACTTAATTTAGTGGAAAAAGTGCTCGAAAATTGGGTTCATCGAATTCGTTCCTGCAGAAGAAGTTGTGGATGCCATTTGAATGACGTTTATTCAGAACTTAATTGTATCGATTGTACTTCACATTAAATAAAAAACATTTCAATTTCCTTAACAATTAGTGTTTTTTTTTGTTTGAAGAAATCATATCACTCTTATTGGAAAACCCTATACTTACTAACTTCCTTAAATTTGGAGTTACAGCCCTAAAAAAATGCTCACTAAGTACTACACTTGAACAAATACGACCGCTAACCAACGATTTTGTCATTATCACAGTTTTTTGACAAGTCGTTGAATCTCTGGCACTCGCATCTGAGAATGAACACATATCCGCAAATATGTTTAATTATTTAACAAACGTTGAGCCTGATAACTCGAAAGAGACCATTCTTTGTTAATTTATTCATCCAAGAAAATATAACATCAATTACAATCATAGATTGTATAAAGCTATTAACCTCACATAACTCACCAATCAGCTCTTTGTCGGAATAACTTTTTGAACTGATATCGTTCGTTGGTTAATCTCGCGCTAATTTTAATCTTGCTCTGTACGACATCTCTGATAATATTTCAAGTCTGGGAGTTCTTCGATTTGATAATACCAAAAACGTGCTGTACATCGTTCACTCTTAAGGTAACAGAAGCTTACGCAACATTAGAGCATGGTCTTGTACTACCGCTGTACTGCACCACTCATTTGGATTTTTTCAAGAGATGCCTTAGTGTGCGATTCTAAAGATGCTAAACTTATTTTTCTATGCTAATACAATGACCTTCAAAGGCGTGGGTTCGATAATGGCTTCTTGGATAAAGGCAGATATGGCATAAGACCCAAATGCATCTTTTGTGCCATCAAAATTCGTCGATTAGAAATATCGTATGTCACGTAAAATGGTTCTTATATCACTTACAATAAATGTTCTAACTGTACTAACATGATACGAAGATATGTAACCGAATAACGAAATCAAAGCAAGTTTTTATCAAACTAATATTGAACAGGTTTATCAAAACAAAAACAATTCTATACAATGAAATTTACCGATCTAAGCTCTAAACAAAAACAACAACAACAAGCTACTGTCTCCATATAATTTAAATTAGCATCACCACCGCCCCTCTCCTCAGAATACAATAAATACAACAACAATAGAGGCAGCACGTAATAATCCACTATATAAGTACGTAACGTAACATAACTACCGATAATTGAATTGAATGCTACTAAATCGAATTGAGAACTAACCAACTAAACGAAATGTTTTTTATTGCATAATATAAATCTGTAATTTTCAGGTTATAAATAATGTTGCATTCAAGATCAACAAAACACAAAAAAAAAATATATTCAGAAGAGAATGTAAATTACAAAATGGTAACAGTAAATTTTTTATAATATACATACACGGCATTGAAATAGATTCATTGGTTTATCCGTGCACGATGCCCCAGCCAGACCTGCCACAATTCCATTTACGAGAATCCCATTTGTTGTGTCCTTGTTCAAGTAATCGATAAGGATTGGAAAAAAATCGTCCCGTTGCAATTCACTCCACTCATTAAACCACTGGATAATGTAGCGAAATTCACCGTCTACCGATAAATTATTCATAGACATTTTCGCTCTTTAAAATATTTATATGTAACACTTGATAATTACTTTCGAAATTTGCAATTAAATTTTTAAACACACTTCACAATTACCGTTGTTCTTTACTATTTTACGTGTTTACGTTTGAGATTCTGAATGGTGAGTGACGACGAAAACACACATACAAAAGACAACAAATAAACAAAAAATGCATTAATGAATTTTTGACATTTGAGAAAATTGATTTTACCATGGAATATTTTTTATATATATATGGAGTAGAAACAGGCTGATTCACGTATAAATTTATAATCTAGTACAAAAATCCAATGTTACTGAAAAATTAACTAGATGTCTCTAGTGACTGGTTTTAAACATAGAGCAATAAATATATAAGAGAAATCAAGTAGTGCAAATTTCATAAGCAAATTTTTCCGAGGTTAATTTTATTTTATACTTTTAATTTTATTTATATACACAAATTTAAATGTTTTATTTATTTAATCCATATATACGTATCTTATAAATACAGTAAAAATGCACTTATTGCATATTCAGATAATGCAATAATTCGCATAATGCAACTACACACATAACGCATTTTTTTTGGCAACCTAATTCACATAACGCAATATTTTTGTTTTTGAAGTAAAACTTCTTTAGGCACGCTTGACTTGGGGACTAAGCTGGCAAATGCGTTACGAAAAATGTAATCGAACGAGGCGAACGAAACAATAGCAATACACAACAACAACAATAAACGAAAACGAAATCATTTTCCTTTAGTATCAGGATGTGCCATGACAATTCATAAATCCCTAGGTCATCCCTAGGTCACATTAGTTGATACCATTTTATTTTAATAATTGGTTAAAAAAATTGGAAAATAAGAAAATGGGAAAATTGGAAAATTGGTAAATGGAAAATTGGATATTTCGAAATTTGCAAAATTAGAAAATTTGAAAATTTGTAAATTGAAAAATTTTAAAATTAGAAAATTGGAAAACAGGTAAATGGAAAATAGGAATATATGAAAATATGAAAATATGAAAATATGAAAATATGAAAATATGAAAATATGAAAATATGAAAATATGAAAATATGAAAATACGAAAATATGAAAATATGAAAATATGAAAATATGAAAATATGAAAATATGAAAATATGAAAATATGAAAATATGAAAATATGAAAATATGAAAATATGAAAATATGAAAATATGAAAATATGAAAATATGAAAATATGAAAATATGAAAATATGAAAATATGAAAATATGAAAATATGAAAATATGAAAATATGAAAATATGAAAATATGAAAATATGAAAATATGAAAATATGAAAATATGAAAATATGAAAATATGAAAATATGAAAATATGAAAATATGAAAATATGAAAATATGAAAATATGAAAATATGAAAATATGAAAATATGAAAATATGAAAATATGAAAATATGAAAATATGAAAATATGAAAATATGAAAATATGAAAATATGAAAATATGAAAATATGAAAATATGAAAATATGAAAATATGAAAATATGAAAATATGAAAATATGAAAATATGAAAATATGAAAATATGAAAATATGAAAATATGAAAATATGAAAATATGAAAATATGAAAATATGAAAATATGAAAATATGAAAATATGAAAATATGAAAATATGAAAATATGAAAATATGAAAATATGAAAATATGAAAATATGAAAATATGAAAATATGAAAATATGAAAATATGAAAATATGAAAATATGAAAATATGAAAATATGAAAATATGAAAATATGAAAATATGAAAATATGAAAATATGAAAATATGAAAATATGAAAATATGAAAATATGAAAATATGAAAATATGAAAATATGAAAATATGAAAATATGAAAATATGAAAATATGAAAATATGAAAATATGAAAATATGAAAATATGAAAATATGAAAATATGAAAATATGAAAATATGAAAATATGAAAATATGAAAATATGAAAATATGAAAATATGAAAATATGAAAATATGAAAATATGAAAATATGAAAATATGAAAATATGAAAATATGAAAATATGAAAATATGAAAATATGAAAATATGAAAATATGAAAATATGAAAATATGAAAATATGAAAATATGAAAATATGAAAATATGAAAATATGAAAATATGAAAATATGAAAATATGAAAATATGAAAATATGAAAATATGAAAATATGAAAATATGAAAATATGAAAATATGAAAATATGAAAATATGAAAATATGAAAATATGAAAATATGAAAATATGAAAATATGAAAATATGAAAATATGAAAATATGAAAATATGAAAATATGAAAATATGAAAATATGAAAATATGAAAATATGAAAATATGAAAATATGAAAATATGAAAATATGAAAATATGAAAATATGAAAATATGAAAATATGAAAATATGAAAATATGAAAATATGAAAATATGAAAATATGAAAATATGAAAATATGAAAATATGAAAATATGAAAATATGAAAATATGAAAATATGAAAATATGAAAATATGAAAATATGAAAATATGAAAATATGAAAATATGAAAATATGAAAATATGAAAATATGAAAATATGAAAATATGAAAATATGAAAATATGAAAATATGAAAATATGAAAATATGAAAATATGAAAATATGAAAATATGAAAATATGAAAATATGAAAATATGAAAATATGAAAATATGAAAATATGAAAATATGAAAATATGAAAATATGAAAATATGAAAATATGAAAATATGAAAATATGAAAATATGAAAATATGAAAATATGAAAATATGAAAATATGAAAATATGAAAATATGAAAATATGAAAATATGAAAATATAAAATATGAAAATATGAAAATATGAAAATATGAAAATATGAAAATATGAAAATATGAAAATATGAAAATATGAAAATATGAAAATATGAAAATATGAAAATATGAAAATATGAAAATATGAAAATATGAAAATATGAAAATATGAAAATATGAAAATATGAAAATATGAAAATATGAAAATATGAAAATATGAAAATATGAAAATATGAAAATATGAAAATATGAAAATATGAAAATATGAAAATATGAAAATATGAAAATATGAAAATATGAAAATATGAAAATTGGAAAATTGGAAAATATGAAAATATGAAAATATGAAAATATGAAAATATGAAAATATGAAAATATAAAAATATGAAAATATGAAAATATGAAAATATGAAAATATGAAAATATGAAAATATGAAAATATGAAAATATGAAAATATGAAAATATGAAAATATGAAAATATGAAAATATGAAAATATGAAAATATGAAAATATGAAAATATGAAAATATGAAAATATGAAAATATGAAAATATGAAAATATGAAAATATGAAAATATGAAAATATGAAAATATGAAAATATGAAAAATGAAAATATGAAAATATGAAAATATGAAAATATGAAAATATGAAAATATGAAAATATGAAAATATGAAAATATGAAAATATGAAAATATGAAAATATGAAAATATGAAAATATGAAAATATGAAAATATGAAAATATGAAAATATGAAAATATGAAAATATGAAAATATGAAAATATGAAAATATGAAAATATGAAAATATGAAAATATGAAAATATGAAAATATGAAAATATGAAAATATGAAAATATGAAAATATGAAAATATGAAAATATGAAAATATGAAAATATGAAAATATGAAAATATGAAAATATGAAAATATGAAAATATGAAAATATGAAAATATGAAAATATGAAAATATGAAAATATGAAAATATGAAAATATGAAAATATGAAAATATGAAGATATGAAAATATGAAAATCAGAAAATATGAAAATATCAAAATTGATAAATTGGAAAACTGGTAAATTGGAAAATTGGAAAATTGAAAAATTGGAAAATATGAAAATAAAAAAATATGAAAATAGGAAATTTGGAAAGTTGGTAAATTGGAAAATTGAAAAACTGGAAAAATTGGAAAGTCATAATATAAACTTCTATGTCACTCACTGACTCACTCGAGAACGCACAGGGTGACCAAATTTTTTTTTTCTATATTATAACATCTATGTCACTCACTAACTTACTCCCTCCAGAACGCACAGGGTGACCAAAAAAAAATCGTCCTTGAGATACATTTTATATATGTATTTTTTCTATATTATAGCTCCATATCACATGAGGTATCACAGAAACCGATTCTTTCTTCGTTTCTTACCCCGTTTGCCTATGATACAGGTTTTAATGAGACTTAAACAAATTTTCGATGAAACCACATTATGTACTGTGGTTATACATAAATGAAATAAAAAATATTTCAAGGCCATTTTTACTATGCGAAGAGATTTCAAAAATGGTTTATTTGTCCATTTTGTGACACATACATAAACATTATCTATTACGACTAGTTGGCCTTGAAAAAGTTACCAAGTTACAAGGTTCCTCTTGTGGCATCAGACATAAATGGCTAGGTGACACTCGAGAACACACAGGGTGAACAATTTTCTTTTTCAATATTATAATTTTTCTATATTATATTATAAATATTAAATATATATTAGAAGTTTTACTTCAGTAGTGTGGTCTAAAGCACACTTAATTTTTTTTTCCCTTTGTTTCTCTTCTCTACGAATTACATATAATAACAAAAAATATAAAAATGTGTATATGTGCTTGTGAAGTGAGAATCATTTTACTATGTATGCATGCATACTCTTTGTTCAAAATGTAAGTTAAAACAAAATATTTAAAACGGTATACCAAATTCACAAAACGCATAATTATTCAATTACCGCATAATTTTTAAGAAAATGGGTTCAGAAAAAATGCAATAAGTGAATATTTACTGTATATCGGCATAGTTATTTTATAGTTCATTGTTCTTTTTAGGCTTACCTAAACAGATTGTCAATAGTAAAATAGATTAACCTCGGAATCTCTACAAGAATCCTCTTATGTATACTTTGCCCAATGTTTTAAACAAACAACAAATTTCAATGGCTTTAAGATGGGTGCTGCATTTTGGAATGTGTCTCTGCAACTGATGACGAAATCAAAGTTAAACTGAGCAAATTGATGAAACTCACTTGAGCTGTCACAAGAGATCTGTCGTAAAAGCTATTAGTGATTTAATTCGAATCCTTAACTGTTTCATAGTAACTGTGGATCGTTTCAGTGCCAACATATATCCATAATGCCAACAGCGGTTTCCTCTGATAGTTTAGGCCGTTGCATTCAAAATAAACGCTACGTTTACAACGAATACGAAGAGGAAACAGTAGACTTTTCACCGTGCTAGACCCGTGCCAGAAGGAGCACCCAAGAAAAACTTATTCACTTGAAGCGTTATGGTGTTATCGCATCAGTCAGCTAAGCGGTATCAACGCCGACGAGAGTAAATAACGCGTTTAAGTTGAACAACTAGCATCGCTTCTAACGCAAGGGATACTTCTAGCTAAGCTGGTGTAACAGATTCGCTAGCTGTTTACTAGATGTCAAAGCCCGTCGTGGTGCTGATATCTTTAGTGAACACAAACTTCTCATAGATCAGACGATATGACGTGTAAGCTTGAGAGGTTGATTTATAACGCTGAAAAAGTTGGCATAAGGCTTAACTACTCAAAAACTAAGCTGCTGGGAATCGGTACCACCGATAACAGCGAATTATTCATAATCACCAACGATGCAACGATTGTCATCGTGGAGAGACATGGATAAACTAGCTACTTAGGGAGCCTAATTACTAAGACGGGTGGGTCTGAATCAGACGTGATAGTCCGCATAAACAAGGCGCGCTTTGCTTACTATGCATTAAACAAAGTGTGGTGAGCGCAAACATCTCCATTAGACCCAAGCTAAGGATCTTCAACTCTAGTGTTAAACCGGTCCTCTTATATGGTTGGAGGCGTGGAAAGTAACAACCACCATTTCTCAAAAACTACAACTACAAGTATTTATGAACGAGAGTCTACGGCGAATCTGTGGCATCTATTGACCAAACACGATTTCAAACACGGATCTACTTCCCCTAACTAATAATGAGAAAATCACCACCGAAATTAAACGTGGGAAATGGCAGTGGGTACGGTACACCCTGCGGTAACCGGACAATCACATTGCACAAATGGCAATGGCCTTTGAATGGAACCCTCAAGTTATACGAAACCCTGGACACCCAGTGAACACATGGCGCAGATCAGTCGAAAGCGAATCGCGAACAGTAGGTGCATGGCGTGAAATCAAACTGCTGGCGAGAGACAGGCGGCACTGGAAGGAAGTCGTTTCCACTCTTCTAGGAGCAGTATTTTTTTTTTGTTTGTTTGCTTTTATTATATTGTAAAAAGAAAATGGAGGACACAAATAAAAAAAAAATTAAGAAAAAAAAAGTGGCAATGTACGAAGGACGACCCTTTTCAGACGTTGATGCCTATAAGTACTTAGTGCGGCCACTTTCAGGTAAATTCGGCATTCTCGCAATTGATGGAATTATAACAGGTCGGTATGGTTATTGTGCTTCGTCCCGTTATAGCGGTTCATCGGAAGTGACAGCTTCTATAGGAATTTTGAATTTGATTTTTCAAATTTTTGCTTTACAGTCCAGGAGGATTGATTATTTGGAATGGGTACAAAGGGCCGAATGTCGAAGGGCCGACTGTCGAAGGGTCGAATGTTTCGAAGGGCCGAATGTCGAAGGGCCGATTTTTTTGTTTTGTTTTTAGAAATATAATTTTTTAAGTTTATTGTTTAATTTTTTTTTTATTAAATATATTTTCTTATGAATTTATGTATTTTACTATTTTTCATCTTTGGAGATATTCATGAAACTTCACGTATCCAGTCAGCGATACATTTGTGAAGAAAAATTGGTATATGTACAAAAAATACAAAAAATAATTAAATTAAATAATATAATTATTATTTCTAAAAATAAAAGAAAATAAAATAAAAATTCGGCCCTTTGACCCATTCGGCCCTTCGACATTCGGCCCTTTGACACATTCGGAACCACATTCAATACCGATTATTTGGGATGAAATATCTTAAGCTTTTTCCAGAAATTGAGAGATCGTTCCGAAATGAGGTGGAAATCAGGTACGGGAAGTGTCAGTCTTCGAAGGAGCTAAGCGGGGATGATGGACAAACATCATAAATGACACTTGACTTTTATTCCGCTATCATCTCAACTAAAGACGGGGATGACTACCGATTTCCTGTCACAATATACTTCTCTTTCTTCGCATTTCCTTAGCGTCTCAACCAGAATCACAGCCGCCGTCGCGTGTCTCAATATTTCCGATATGTCAATAGTTCCAACTCCTCAATAGTTCAAACCCTTGAAAGTTGGGCACATGTAGAATATATCTTCTTATAACTTAATAAACACAATTTTAATTAAAAAATTTGTTCAAAAAGTTTAAAAAATTACTCGATCGATTTCGACTTGTTAGGTCATCATCAGAAGCATCTGCTGATTTGTAAAAGTAAAATATAGTAGAAAAAATTTAGTAGAAAAAAACAAAAAATAAATAAAAGAAGAAGGGACAAAAAATAGGCAATAAAACTTAATCTATTGATCGTCCCAACGAACTGTTATTCTTACGGAAAAGTTTATAGTAAAAAAGAGGGAGGAGGATAGCAGGTATAGGCGAGTAGTCATCGGCTGAGTAACAAAATTCAAGGTATATTGAAGTACATTTAATTACCCGACGTATAAGTAAAATTATTACGAACGTGAGAATAGAAAAGGGCGGGGTCTGTAATTGGTGAGAAACGGAATTCTCTCTGTTCGTTAGGGATATTTTGGTTACGAAATATGGATTTTCAAATTTCGTACGATTCTAAGGTATCTATAAACGTCTGCCTTTGGGTTGTATATGTATTTAATAAAAGTTTCGTCAAATATACAAAAAAACAACAATAAAATTGAAAGGTACGTTGTTAAATTTACAAATTATTTTGTGTTCTGTATGTTTACAAAAAATTTGTAATTTTTTTTTTGAGTGTTCTATTGATAAAGTATATCGACGGATCTCTCACATGCATAAACTTATGACGGGTTTCGCTAGAGCTTCTTTTGGGTGCGTTCTACCGGGAACTTTGACATTGTGAATGATATTTTGAAGTGCTAAAACTTTGTGAGCTCCATGATTCTGCGGCTAGTAAAGTTTCTACCAAAACCTCCTTGCCCTTATCAGCATTCAACTTGACATTTCCTTCTGATAGGGACGTAATTTCAACGATCTCCGGCATTCTGTCGGAGATCGTTGAAATATTCCACTCCTTCATTCCAAGAACCTGCAAAAGAATTCGCCCAACACACTAAACACCAACACTTAAGACGACTGTTCGAGTGCGAACTTTTGTGCGGATATTTAGAATCACATTTTTCCAATAATCAAATTACGCCCATAAAAGATGAAATATTTTTAACTTAAAGAAAAATATTCGCAGACGTTCAACCTAATCATAAAAAAAAAATAAAAGGTACATTGTGCTCAATAAATCGCTAGAAAAGTGTGATTCTAAATATTCGCACACAAGTTCGCACTCGAACACTCGCCTTTAGCCAGCAAACAAACAAACTTAACGCCAATTAAAGGGCCAATACCTGACTACTAAGCAATCTGTAGCAGACAATAACAATTGCTATGGTCTATATCAAAATCCATGGTTCTTGCCTTTTTGTGGTAATATTATCATAATTTTAAGGTCTTGAGTTCGATCCTTACTCAGGCCATCCAATCAACATTTAAGTAGAAAATCCGCCGTGATAAGAACGCCTACAATTGGCCCGAAAATCGTTGGGTGTTCTCGTTTTTGATGGTAATGTTTTTGTTACAAATGTTTAGGAAGACAAAAATGTGTCGCACGAGACAATATTTTTTTTATTGATCTATTTATAAATTTTAAGATTTTTCAAAATACGCATGAAGATATGAACATCTTACACAAGTTTAAATGATTAAAAAAGGCCTAAAGCATAGATATTTTTTTTAGATATATTTATATGAGCCAATCACGAGTGAAACCGGAAGAAAGTTGAATTACTTTTAGATGACAATGAAAATGGGTAAATATTAGAAACTGATGAAGTGCTCCAATTCGTACTGGGATGTTGTGATTTTGGACGCCTCGATAGCGCAGTAGGTAGCGCGTAAGTCTCATAATCTTAAGGTCGTGAGTTCGATCCTCACTCGGGGCAAAGATGTATTTTTTTTGTATATATATGCTAAACCATCGCTACGCCAACACAATCTGAAAATGTGGGTTAAGTGAATATGTGTTGGTTGATTATCAATAAAAGTAACACTGGAATGTCACAATTTTATTCCACGACTGTTAGACGTCTTGTTTAACTTCTGTTTCTAAATTTTGGCTTTGAAGACGATTACTCAACGTTGAAGCCACTCTCAGCTATTTACCTTTAAAATTAGTTATTTAGATGCAAAATACAGTCTGACAAAGAAAAGAATCGACAAAGTCAGAAGGAAGTAAGTCATTGCCTAATCCAAAAGAAACGCGCATCAAAGCTTTAAAAGCGTTATTTAACTGAACATTGAGGTCAGTTATTCCGAGAAAGAAAATCAAATTTTAGTAAACCTACCACTATGACCTCTATGAATCGCGGAAATTCTTTGGCTCCAAAGTTAGTTCCGCATCGATTCAATTCAGCACGGAAACGATGAGCTTCGATAGCTTTCCTTTTATGGAAAATGATTTCATTCAAATGGGAGCCGCGGCTGGCCTTGGCGTACTCCATTCGGTCGCTCCAATTCTGAGCACAATTTAGATTGTATGCGGACCTATTTCGGCAATGGTTGCTTCAATATTGGGTTTCAAATGCTCAATTGGTTGTGGATTGTCCGTATAACATTTGTCCTTCACGACACCTCCCAAATAAAAATGCCGTTTCGACCACTACGATTGATAATGCGGCCATCGAATTTTTGACGCAGTTTCGCTATTGTAACGCCCAAAGGTCGTTCAAACCAAAATCTTCAAGGTATGGCTACAAAAAAGATGTGTTAACATGTGGCGGTAGTCGATTCTGTTCATCGTAATGGTCGCGCCGGCCTTATCTTCAAAGAAATGCAGCCAATAATGCCGCCATGCTACAAGCTGCACCAAACACTAACACGCAATGGATGCATTGACTTCTCCACATACCCTAGTGGGTTTTCCGATCCCCATTTGCGACCATTTTGTTTGTTTACGACCCCACCGAGGTGGAAATGCGCCTCGTCCGAAAATGTGATTTTTTGAGCAAAACCATCACCAAATTCGAGTTTATTGCAAGGCCACACAGCGAATCGATATCGAAGTGGATGGTCACGAGACCTCAATTGCTGGATTAATTGAACTTTATAGGACCACAAACTAAGATCTTTACGAAGAATTCGTTGCATGGAAGACCGGTTAATGTTCATTTCCGATACTCGATGACGAATTGATGTTCTCGGCCGTTGGCGCACATTTTCGGCCACCGCGGCGATATTGTCTGCTGAACGAACACGACGAGCACGGGCCCGCGTTGGATTGTCGACTAGGTAGCCCGTATCATACACTTTATGCACAAACTTATTGATACCGTTGGGTGTGAGTCCCGTGTTTTGACCAAATTTTGTACGACATTTTCTTGCGATTTCGAACCAATTGTCTTTGTTGTAGAAGTAAATTTCCAACATTTTGTCCCACTTTTGTTGCAGTGATAAGCGACTCATTTCGTGAACTAGAAATAATATACTGAGTTTCTGTCAAAGAAAGAATGGATGGTTCCACATTGAATATCAAAGAAACGAGTTCTTTTTCGCTTCTTTCCCCGTTTACCTATGATAGAGGTTTCAATTGCGACTTAAATAAATTTTCGGTGAAATCACACTAACAAAAATATAAATGAAATAAAAAATATTTCAAGGCCATTGTCAGCCGTCCTTTTTAGTTTTGATGACGCACTAACTTTCACTTACGAAATAAAAGTATTTCGTATATTTGAAGAATTATTTATTTTATTATACATACTTATAATCACTTAATATATCGAAGAACTTTATTCTTGGTCTTATATGTCTGGTCTTAAGACCTAACCTAACCCTACAATTTTTTATTTTTTAAGCTTCTTTGTCAAATTACAAAATTGAATTAACCAAAACCAAAAATTTTCTCCAACCTAATCAAAATATTCGATGTTTTGTGAAATCTAGTACAAAAACTCAAACATAGATGTCGCGTCGTGTACAACTTTCGATATTATTATGCACTGAATTTAAAATAATATACGGGAATCCATCTACCATTTTCCGACATTTTGTTTTGACGTTTGAGAAGTGTTTTGCTTGTTTACATTAATTGTTATGCTAACTGCGTAAACAGCCATTTTTGACTCATTTTAGTTTAAATTTTATTTTCGAGAGAGCAGAACAAAACAAAATAAAAGACACATACATATACATTATCTATTACGACTAGTTGGCCTTGAAAAAATAATCAAAAAATCAGAAATCTCGGTTGGAATGGGGCAATATGACATTAGTGTTGCTAGAGCCAAAATAACCGATATGTCAAATCCGAACCGGTTATTGTGACACCCTTTATGTGACGATTCAGGAATTTTGGAAAAAGCTAGACACATGTTAGTGGACTCATGATACACTCCAAACGAACAAAAGGTCGTAAGGTTTTCAAGTATAGCAATCGATAATTAAAGTAGCATTAGGTAACAGAACAACCCGGCTCACGAAAAATACGTAAAACGAATGTTTGTCGTTTTATTGTGATGCATGTAAAAATGAGCAGTGTACGACGTCGCGTTGGGTAGCAAATTTATTAAGCTTTCAAATCAATATTCAATTTTCCGTACCATGCCTAATTTCCTCAATCATATTCATATGTCTTTTCAGTTGTTTTAACATTAAACAATTAAAAAAATGTACAATATAAATGAAACAAAGAGATGGCGGTGCATTCTCACACAATGACACAAAAAAAAATCTTATATAACGGGCTACTGATTCACGTTCATTTTCTTCCATGCGGCCAAAAATGTACGTGTGAGCACGAAACGATTTAATTGGCTTACGATATGGAATTAGATTGCGGCCACAAAACATTTTGGTAAGCTGCAGTAAACAGAATAATATTTATCTAAGTTAAAGACTCTAAGTGAAATTATTGCCGAGAAAAGAAAACAAAACGAATTGGATAAGCCGTGTTTAAGTTCGAAGTGATGGCCTAAGGCCAACAAGCTGTATTGGATTTGTGCGGGCGTAAGACGAACACGACAGCAGAGCAGAGAAACATCATAAATTCATAACTATCGAAACGGGGCTTAGCAGTGAAGGTCATATTATTCGGCCGAACGATACTATTGTTAAAACAGTCCGGACAAGTTTGTCCTGCACGCCCACATTCCTTCCACATACATATATAGATTCGGCCGTTCGATTTCAACACGTAGCGCAGTAAAAGTGACCTAGTGATTTTGATGAGTTCAACAAACTCAAGATTTGTTTTGTCATTTTAGCCAATAAGTTAAACATAACGTTGTTAAAATGAAATTCAATTTTTACTTTTTCCCTTTTGTGTAACGGTTTGTTTTTGAGAAAGTTTCAGACCTTTATATCCTCAAGTTAAAGCATCGTATTCCATTTCGGCGCCCAGCGTGGGGCATTTGTAAAAAGAAATTCGGATAATTTTGGTTCACTGAGAGAAATTATAACCCACAGAGATATATTTTTATATAAAAGTATCCTGTGGCACTATTCTGCTAATTCCCTGGGAATAGGGAATTGGGGGAAGATTTTATATGTAATTTCTATTTAAATATTTTTTTTCTGGCATACTGAGGTAAAAATCTAGTGGTAATTTTTTTGAAAACAAAATAAAATTGGGAATAATTTTCCCTGCCAATTTAGATATGGAAAAATTATTCCCAATTTATAAATATTTGCATCAAACTTTTCTTCTTAGTAGGCCGGAAAAATAATATTTGAACTGAAATTACATATAAAATCTTTCCCCAATTCCCTATTCCCAGGGAATTACCAGAATTGTGCCACTGGAAAGTTTGGGAATATAGCTAAACCAAATACACACCGAGATTAAAACCGCAGATGGAACTGCTCAAGGGATCAACTTTTGTTTAGAAACTCCTTACCTTGTTCTATCAACCTTGGTAGTCCCAACGTTTCCGCGAGATTTGAATTTCGGCATCGATTATTGGGAAATATTTCAATTCAAACCCAGCCTCAATGTGAAAAGAATTGTTGAATGTTTTTTATTGACGAAGCTGAGTTTGACGGACAGGACGCGCCGATACCTTTAGTATGTATTTTAGACGAGAATCAAAAAGCACGCCTTGAAGAGAGCAAATCAAGACAAGAGCGCGTATCAAGACAAGAGGGCAGATACCTGCCTCTTGGAGTCATAGAAGAGGCACATCCAACCGAGTGGGCTCATCCAGTAGTATGTGTGAGAAAACCTAAGGTTTTGCCTATAGACGCCAGAAAACTTAACATGATAACAATTAAAGACAAACATCTACCCTTGGCCATACATAAATTGCATACTTGAATGACTTAACGGAACGAAATACGCATGAACTATCAATCCACAACGTATTTTGGCAAATTGAACGGTCAGTGGCGTAGAATGCTATTTGGCTTAAGTAATATGTCTACTAGAGGAAGTGGCTCATAGATTAAGCAAGACTGGCTTAACGATCAGTTGTGTTAAATCACACTTTTGTCTGAAACAAGTCTTGGGTATATCCTGGGTGGGTACGGCCTGAGAGTAGATCCCGATAAATCAAACCATCAACTTGAAGACACCAAGGACAATAAAGGACATCAGACGACTCGAGTTTTCGACAATCAATGCACATAAAGAATCTCTTGAAAAAAGAGGGTCTTCTTTCCCTGTTTAATTAGGTACAGGCTGCGTTTATTTTATTGAAATCTAGGCTGATAACAGCCCCAATTTTGGTAAACCTAGATTTTTAGCAAGGAATTCACTATTCAAACGGATGCTTCGAATATAGGATTGGGCGCAGGTTTTACTCAAAGGGAAGGCCATGAGTATGAGTCAGAAACTGATGTCTACTCAACGGAAATACCTAGAAACTGAAAGGGAGTGTGTTGCTGTAGTTCTTATGCGATTGATGAAGTTTAGGCCATAGGGCGTATCCTTGATAATGTTATTACGGACAGTCCGTCATTATTTGTCGTGTTTCTTGGCGCTCATTGATCCGGATCAGGTCAAATCTTATATGGAAAACATGATCCAAATTTTGTTTTAGAACACAAATTTTGATTTTAAATCTAGCAAGCGCCTTTGTGTTATTTCATGAAACATGAACTGAACTGGATCAGATATGGTTGAAAAACTTAAGGAATCCGGTTCCTTGATTGGTAAGGTGAAAGATGAGGTTACAGCAATACGATTTCAAATTGAGTCATCGAAAGGAAAAGTTAAACGTCGTTCGTGATGGCCTGTTACGAGCAGCAGCATATTCAAATATGTTCAGATTCAGAATGGATTCGGGAACTATCACAACGAATAGCGCTTCTTCCTTCTAGTCAGTTCATGTCTGTAGGTGAGCAAAAAATACCGGAATTGCGAAAACACTGCAACGAGTCAGAGAACATTGTTATTAACTCAACAGCAACAAAACATCACGTGCTCCAATGGGTTTGCTAAAACTGCCGACTCGACCTTGGCAGATGTTCGCAATAGATTACATAGGACCTTATTCGCGGTCTAAATGAGATAACCAATATCTCATCTACAGCAGAGTTGTTATTACTCACAGGCTACATGCAGATGTATAACGTTACGCATTGAACTAACGCATACTTCCATCATCAAAATAAGCCGGCTGAGCGGATGAATCGAAGTATACTTTGCGCCATCAGGTGTTATTTAAAGGATGATCAAAGGGATTGGAACGAACATATTGGGCAAATAGCGCATGCAGAGCAGAAATAAATCAGATTTATTTTATTGACGTCATGTTGATGAGTTCAACAGACTCAAGAATATTTTTTTTTTGTTATTTTGTTTCAGAAATAACGTAGTTAAAACGACGATAATTAATAGTTTTTTAAAGAAATTAAATATTTATAAGTAAAAAACTGCCCATGATAAGAACGCACGAAAATTGTTGGGTGTTCTCGTTTTAGGTGCAAATGTTATTGTTACAAATGTTTGGGCAGATAAAAATGTTTCGCACGAGACAATATTTTTTTTAGTGTGCTATTTATAAATTTTAAGATTTTTCTGAATTCGTGCGAAGATATAAACATCTTACACTAGTTTAAATGATTTAGAATGGGTTAACGACATTTAAATAGATATTTTTTTTAAATATATCTAAATGGGCCATTCACGAGTGAAACTACAACCGGAAGAAAATTTAATTATTTTTAGATTTTTTCAATGAAAATGGTAAATCTTAGATATACCGTTTTGGGATGTTATTTATTTTAACGCCTCGATAGCGCAGTAGGTAGCGCGTAAGTCTCATAATCTTAAGGTCGTGAGTTCGATCCTCACTCGGGGCAAAGATTTATTTTTTGTATGCTAGACCATCGCTTAGCCAGCGTAATCTAGAAATGTGAGTTAAGTATTGTGTTGGTTGATTCTCAATAAAAAGTAACACTGGAATATCAAAATTTTATTTATGACGTGATATTCCACGAATAACTATTAGGAGTAAGAGAATGTTGTTAGCAACGTCTAATAATCACATATCAGGATTGACAGCAGAATCATCCAATAATACCAACAACCCAGAGGTAATTATGGCACATTTACTCTCAAACTTTCTCCACTATTGTCACAGGATCCCTGAGGCAAGCGTTTGGCCTCACATTATCGAATCTCAATTTTCCATCGATAAAATCAACAGGGAAATGGATTTTCAGCTAGATAGTTCGAAGCCATCGCGGTTACTCCGGCGAATGAAAACCAATGGCAGAGATAACGTAGATGATGAATTTATCAAAATAACTTGGTTAAAACGATTACCAATTCATGCTCAAGAAACATTAGCTTCGACTAAAGGGTCCGTTAAACACAATCAAACTGGCGGAATTAGCAGATCGACTACAAGGGACTATGGCACAATCTCATGTTATGCCGTTATCAAACAGCTCGATAATCACTAAGAGTCCACTATTTTGTTGCAAATTAACGAAATAAATCGTCGGCTTGATGAGATGAAATGTGGAAGATCCCAAAATATTTCCAATCACCGGCCTCGGTCACAAAATTTGATCGATCGGTAGACATTCGGATCCATAGCAAAAGGATCTGATCGCACCTACTCCTTCAGAGTAAAATTGTAAAACAAATTGCTCCCGATGGAGTGAATTTAATTCAAAAATCTAAATCAACATTCATAGTGTTGCCTTTATAAGAGGAATTAAAAAAAAAACAGTCGTTTTATCCATGGAGAAATTAGCCATAGCACAAAAAGAGTTCGTATATGGTAACACAGGGTATTTGCCGACCATCATTCCTTGGTTCAGTCGATTGCATCTAGTAGCGGAGAAGAATTGTGAACGGTGACCGTGTGGCGACTATCGTGCCCTTAATAACATTACCATTCCAGATAGATAACCAATCGACTAGTATATCACTAGATTCCGATTGAAGAAGCGGATGTTCCAAAATCCACAAAATCAACACTGAGTTCGGACTATTCAAATTCACTCGAGTGATATTTGATCTGAGACATCCGGGCAACATCCGAGGTTTATCCATTCATTTTTTGACGAATTTCTGTTTTTCTTATGTAGATGACTTTTTAATTGTGTCGTGTTCGAGAAATTAGGCAATGTAGGTTTAATAATGCGAGCAAATGAAAAAAATCAATTTTTGAGAGCTCCGTCGCACAGCTCCGAAAATAATTTAATGCTTTAAACCGGCGACAACATCGAATTACATAAGAAGTCAGATTTCCGTATTTAAAGATTTAGCAACTTGTGACAATGTGTTGTTTCGCACTAATGCGGTACGAAGGACCCTTTCAAGTAGTCAAACGCTACGAGAAAATGCATCTTTTCCATTAATCAATTTATAAACCTGTTCGTTTTTCGCACCAAACCACTAAACCATTAACGCATTATAATTAAGAATAACCTAGTTCGCGGTTCATACGGTCGAGCACTGATGATAAGTAAGCGGGACTCATACATTTTTGCAGCTTAGGCTATTCGCAACGAGTGGATTCGCAGGATTCACGCGATTAGCTAAAATACTACATTTCGGTTAAAACCACAAGGCTGGGTATAAAATATAAGATATTGTAAAAACCGTCCATTTATACGTCTTAAAATTCCCGTAGTGGTCCGGTTTTTATTCGATAGTTTTCTTGTGGCAAGGTATTCCAACCAATTTGTGTGGGTCTGTCATTAAGGCTATAAATGAATATAACCACTTCGGACGATGTTCTCTAACTCATATGCCGAACACAAAATTACATCATGTGGAGTAAAATGTCATAAACTTGCATCAAAATGCTGTTCTTTCATATTTTTGGTTCTACATGACTTCATTCCGGAATTAGTATCTCCAGTTTGCTAGACCGAATGTACAGCTAAACTGCTCTGTATTTTTGTCAAAAACTCGGTAAGAGGTCTCCAAACTAAAACTAATGCCACTTTATCTAGTGTTCATCTATTACCCTACGACATCACGTACCATTGACTTTGCAGTATAACGGAGGTTATAATACTCTTGATGGAGTAATTGGCTCTCAGAGAGTTTTTATTCGGAACTGATATGCCTCTTCGAGCATTCCGCAGCTAGACGAAGCTGACCACTACCATAAACTTGGTGTAGCAAATTCATTTGTCGTTGATTCCTTTGATGCTAAAGACGATTGCTATACAATAGCAACTGAAGTCTGAGCTACTTATGAACACCTGCTCCCTGAATTAAAAAAGGCTGAATTAAAAATAAGACCATCAGACTTAAAACCAGCGTTTGTATTTCATTTTAAAATTGACTTAAAATCTGTAATGGAAATGAAATAAAAAAAAGCTAACTTTATTAATGCATATCATAAGTCATTTTGAAAATGATTTAAGAAGTGTGTTTATAAATGACATGTGTATTTTTAAGTCATTTTGAAATTGAAATAAAATGTGTGTTTAAGATCGAAATAAAACGTAAAAATGTATAACAGTAAAAGACAGATTATCCGGCATCCAATTAACCGGAACACTCGGTTAACCGGCATTTTAATTTTTATGTTTTTTTTTGCGCTTTCTCTTTCTTTTCTCTTTCATATGCATTTTTTAATTTATTTTGAAATTTGCAATTGTTTCTTGCACATTTTCATTAATGAAAGCTTTATTTCATTAATTCGTTGAAAATTTTGAATGACTTTAATTTTTGATATTACAGTAAAAGCTCAATAATCCGGCATCCAATTAACCGGAACACTCAGTTAACTTGGATGGATGCCGAATAATTTGGCTTATACTGTAATATGAAAGCTAAAGCCGTTCAAAAGTTTCAACTAATGCTTTAATTAATAAAAACGACAAAATACTCAAAAATTCAAAAAACAATTGTAAATTTCAATATGAATTAAAAAAGTGCATATGCAATGAAAACATATGCAACATGTGCATATGAAAACATATGCAATTTTTTAAATTCAAATTGAAATTTACAATTTTTTTTGAATTTTTGAGTTTTTTGACATTTTCATTAATGTTTCTTGCAGATTTTCATTAATGAAAGCATTAGTGGAAATTTTTGAATGGTTTTAATTTTCATATTACAGTAAAAGCCCAATTATCCGGCATCCAATTAACCAGAACACTCAAAACACTCAATTAACCGGAAATTTAATTTTTTGGATTTTTTTGCTTTTTTCTCTTTATTTTCTGGGATGGATGCCGAATAATTGCGCTTTTACTGCAATATGAAAACTAAAGCCATTAAAAATTTTCAACTAATGCTTTCATTAATAAAAATGTCAAAAAACTCAATAATTCAAAAAACACTTGTATTTTTCCATATGAATTAAAAAAATGCATATGAAAGCATACGCATTATTTTAAAATCATATTGAAATTTACAATTGTTTTTTGAATTTTTGATTTTTTTGACATTTTCATTAATGAAAGCATTAGTTGAAAATTTTAAATTGCTTTAATTTTCATATTACAGTAAAAGCCCAATTATCCGGCATCCAATTAACCGGAACACTCAGTTAACCGGAATTTTAACTTTCAGGATTTTTTTAATTTTTTCTTTTTCACAAGGGATATTTTTTTTTTTATTATTCGGGGATTCACAGAAAATATACTTTCCACTACTTTTTTCTGTTTTATGCATTATTCTATTTGAATTGAATGTACATATTAAATAGTTACGTTAGGGAAATATTGAATATGTTGGTATAGGTGCACTGGTATACATAATATGTATGTTTTTTTTTGCAAGAAATTCAAAGAAATGGTGTATAAATAAAATTGTTTTTTGGTACATAATTGTCAAATAAATAAACGAGAATCCTAAAAAATAATGAAATTAAGCGAAATCCTCGAAGAAATTCTAGTTTTAATGAAACATTCAATTATGAGGAATTTTCGATTATCCGGAATGCTCTCATTTCCAAGCATTCAGGATAACATGGCTTAAACTGTAGTTTATATTACAGTAAAACCCCTATAATTGGGATGAGAGCATTCCGGATAATATAAAATTCCGGATAGTTGAATAATTTTAAGGATTCTCATTTATTTATTTTCAAATTATGTACCAGAAAACAATTTTTTTATACATCAGTTAATTGAATTTATTGCAAATAATAAACACATACATATTATGTATACGAGTACCCAATCTTTAATAATACATATATTCAATATTTCCCTAGCCACGACTTTACACATTCAATTCAAATAGATTAATTGCATAAAACAGAAAAATGTAAAGGAAAGTATATTTTCTATGAAAATCGGAATAATAAAAAAAAATCCCTTCTGAAATAGGAAAAAATCCAAAAAATTAAATTTCCGGTTAACTGAGTGTTCCGGTTAATTGGATGCCAGATAATTGAACTTTTACTGTAATATGAAAATTAAAGCAATTTAAAATTTTCAACTAATGCTTTCATTAATGAAAATGTCAAAAAACTCAAAAATTCGAAAAACAATTGTAAATTTCAATATGAATTAAAAAAATTGCATATGTTTTCATATGCATTTTTTTAATTCATATTGAAATTTACAATTGTTTTTTGCACTTTTCAGTTTTTTGACATTTTTATTAATGAAAGCATTAGTTGAAAATTTTGAATGGCTTTAGTTTCCATATTACAGTGAAAGCCCAATTATTCGGCATCCAACCCAGAAAAAATAGAGAAAAAAGCAAAAAAAATCCGAAAAATTAATATTCCGGTTAACTGAGTTTTCCGGTTAATTGGATGCCGTATAATCGACCTTTTACTATAATGTTAAAATTAAAGTCATTCAAAATTTTCAACTAATGCTTTTATTAATGAAAATGTGTAAAACGCAATTGCAAATTTCAAAATGAATAAAAAATGCATATTTTAATTCATAATTAATACACAAATGAAATTTACGAACTGCATGTTTTTTATCTTTCTCTACAATACAACAAAAAACTGTAACAAGAAAAAGAAGAAACTATTTTCTTAAAAACGTGAAATTAGGCATTTTATGTTTATGTGGAATAAAATATGCCTTTCTTGTGTTATTTTGAAATTAAATTTGTTTTTGTAAAACACCTTTGTTATGTCAGAAAATTTGTTAAAAATATAACTTAAAAAAGGTCCCATTTTTAAGCATTTTTGTTAAAAAAAAATGTTATATGGTTTAGGTTTGCCGTCTGTCCGTCTGTGTCCAATATAACTTGAGAACGGATGGAGGCATTAACTTAATTTCTTCACTAGAAGTGCAAGTAATTCATGGGAATGATCAATATTGATTTGGACATTTCTGTGTTTAGGGTGTTCGGAGATATGTAGGGTTTTGTTGACCCCCTCCTTAAAATTGATAAAAAAAAATTATTTTCTATTCTATTTTGGTTTCATAGAGCATGTGAGTCTGGAATAAAAATATATCTCATGTGGATGTGGCTTTGTGTGGGTGGTGTGGTTATGGGGGTGGTAGGAGTGGTGGTATGGGAGGTGGAGGGGGTGGGATGAGATGATTTGGGTTTGGTGTGGGAATTTGGGGGGTGGGGGTTTGTGTGGGCGGTGTGTGTGTGTGTGGGAGTGGGTATGGAGGCGTTAAAGGGTAGTGATATGGGTGGTGCAGTGTAGGGTGGTGCGGATGAGATGGGTTTTGGGGGTTTGAATTGGATAGTGGGTGGGGGTGATAATAATGTTTATGAGTGGTGGTTTGTGTTTATTTTTGTGGAAAAGCTATTTTCGTATATTTTATAGGCAACAAAAATGCTTATAGAGTTCGGCTCGGAACCTTATAAAAACACCATTTTTAACTCTATCTTTTTAATTTCAGCGTTTTTTAATTCAGGGAGCCATGAACACCTTCTCATTGATAGTGTTAATTCATGTGATTAGGAACAATTGGTTCTTATTTCACGTTTTATGCTAGCAACTCGTTTGTTGTACGATTAAATCTGCCTATATGTAAGTGATTGTAAGATAATTAGTTTGAGACGATCTTGGTATGGAGGCAGGTTGAACATGTCCATCCACGGTAGCCCGTGTAAAGCAAAGCGGACAAATATACGTTGAGCTGCTTCAGTCCTCTTTATGTGAACCGCATGATAAGGCGGCCACAACTGACTAGCATACTCGAGCAGGGGTCGAACGGAAGTTGAATAAAGAGCCTTCGTAACACAAGGATTATCGGATTCTTTCGAAAAACGCTTAACGAAACCGAGCGCAGAGTTTGCTTGATTGGTAATACGACCGATGTGATGTCTGAAATTTATTCACTGTCACAATTGACACTCAAATCACGAACAGAACTTGCTCTGATAACGGCATCGTTGTTAATATAATAGTCACGATAAATGGACCGTGCACGTTTTCGGAAGTAGGTAACTGTTTGGCATTTGCCCACGTTCAACTCAAGGTCCACCATGTGAAGAAACTTAAACAAAATAACTTCATGAGAAACCCTGTCAAACGCCTTACTAAAATCGGTGAAGATAACATCAACTTCATTCCCTGCTTCCATCATATTTATTGTTTGTGAAGTGAATTCAATAAGGTTTGTGGTCGCGGAGCGAGTAATATGCCAATAATAAAAGTCGGCCTTACGAAAATTGAATCGTAGTGGAGTTTTAGAGTCGACAGTAAGACTATTTTGTTCCAGACAAAAGGTTATTAAAATAGGAGGATGGTATACATCTATGACACAGAGGATTAGATTGGTTTCAGAAGTGACACTACTGTTGATAACTGAGGAAAACACCAAATCGAGATGCCTGTACAGACTGTTCTTGACGTTGCTGTTCTGAAATAGTCCAGAGCTCAACATATTGTCAGTGAATAAAGTTTCTTTGGCGGTTAGTTCGATTAAATCAACATAATGAGTGTTATCATCTGATTAATCCCATTTCAGGCCGCAGACATTGGAATAACCCACTGCAAAGATGTCATCATGAGGCATCACGTTCGAACGATTAGCGATTCGTCAATGGTTTTACTCGAGCTGGCGTCTGCAGGAGTACGTGCTGATATACGAGTATTAATTTCGTTGGATAGCCAAGATGTTCATTGATGAGCGTTTTGTTGATAATGTTGTCAGTTGTAAGCTGATTGTTTAACTAACTTACTACTAAACTTACTACGTTGCCGAAATTGGAAGCGCGATTGGATGTTTTTCGTCAAACGAGAGGTTACAATTAGTTAATCTAATGACCGGACGGAGGTAGTTCTGTTGCGCATTTTATCTAAGATGGAAATCAGAAGATCATACGCGTATGACGAGATTGGAACTGTAGAACCATTAGATGTATTATTTTATCATTTCACCGTATTCTGCCGCGATATCCACTATGTGTAATAAAAAAAAGAGTGAGTCCATTAGTCAATCAAGGAGATGTGTAAACATGGCGTGTGTACAGTTTACTTTGAAGGAAGTAGGAATGCAATTTTACTAACCAGAGTTGTTCATTTGCTTATTATCATTAAATTGGTCTGTCGACTCTGACTTTTCTAATTTTCATTGAAAAACTGCACAATGGTCGTCCCATATCTCGTCGTAGATATATTTCGATCTGAGTTCGTGTGCAAATCGAATTCGTTTCGCAGGAAGTTTATAAGTGGTTTAGCTTGAGGAACAGCAAAATTGACATTGAAATCCCCGCTCATAGAGAATTTTTGAATTGTTTTAGAATATTATGGAGCAAGGATGAAATGTATGAACTTCATTATGTCTTCGACAGATTTGTGAATACAACTACAGAAAGCATCTTATTGCCATTGAGAAGCTGAAGTTCAGCCATGTATATATCATCAATGGGTTGTGTTGTTGCGCTCATATCAGTTGTTTGTCCAACGATGATTTCCTTATGCGAGGTGACTGTATAAGTTCTACTTGTATTTTTAAGTATTGCTACTCCGACAGCCTACTGACCATATCTCTTGAACTGAACGCAGCATTCAAAATTAATAATACTAACATGCTCGTCATTGTGTAGCCGGATCTCGGAAAGCAAGAAAATTAAGCATCCCTGCGTGACTGTATCAGTTAGGTCGAGCTGATGTGACCTCAGACTCTGGCAATTCAATGTTAAAAACCAGACGTCATTATTATCTCGAGCAAAATTCGTCATTACAACCTGAGCTATACTTAGCGGATTTTTAGTGAGGCGCGATAGCTCATTTTGAAGATGACCCATTGAGGTCCCACTTTTTCACATCCTCTACCATGGAGACATGATCATCGATATCCGACGTGATGACAAGCCCTTCGAGACTCGTTACTCCTGATAAAGCAATATACACAAGTTGTTGACTGTGTCTTTTATCATAAGAGTATATACTGACTATCTCGTTATAGGTACCACCCTGTGATGCATAAATTATGGTGGCACATGCAGGTACGACTGCAAAATGATTACGCTTAACATTTATTGTCCGATTGTTGTTTCGATTAATAGTTGAGCTTTTTCTAGAAATGATGGGCACCAAACATCGGTCGATATTCGTTTTCTGCGCCCATCCAGCTTTAAGCCGCCTGACCTTCTTGCCAACTTGTGAATTTGTACCGAAATCCATCCTGAGTCGTTTGACATTTTTTACTGTTAACGTTTTCATCGTTCTCGTTATCCCGGTCAGGATGGTTGCATTCGATATATCTCAGACAGCCCATCAGAGTGAAGTTTATGCCAAAATAACAAAATATACACTGTTGCCTGTAAGTACTTAGAATTGAAAAACCACTCAAATATTGAACTTTCATAATAAAATCTGAACTTTTTTAATAAACACCAATATTTTTACACTACATATATAGCAAACATTTAAATTTTGTGGAAAGTTTTGAGTGAATTTTATAAAATTAATATTTTTACAACAAAACACACTATGAATTGTGCACAGAGATGATCGAAGTGGTTCTGAATAGTATTTGATGTAAGAATCAAATCTTATTTATCCACATACTCGGAAATCTCTGAGATTTTTGTTATTCGAGACAGAATATCATTGAGTGTAATATGAAAATTCTTAAACATTTGAAAATATTTATCTCAGCCCCTATACGGATTGCATAGAGACGTTCGGAGATGAAGGAGGATTGATTTCTTACACTGAACTAGTAGAACCACTTCGATCATCTCTGTGTAATTCATAGTGTGTTTTGTTGTTTTTAATTTCATTTGTTAAAACTCACTCAAAACTTTGCACAAAAATTAAATGTACAGTGCTGGGAAAAAAATTGGGCAAACATATTTTATTGCAAATTGGAGTCTTTTTTTGCTAAAATTACAAAACTTTTACATGTATGACGTAATTTTTTGAAAAAAAAACTACTTGCAATTTAGGAGCAAAACTCCGAAAAATGCCAAAATACTCAAAATACGTTGATTGGAGTTAAAGTAATGGAATGGATTAAACACCTATTTTTTAATTTTTTTCTGTTTTTTATTGATTTATAGAAGTTTTATCTTTAATATTAATATTTTGTTGGACCGTTATTTGCTTTTATTACAGCGATACAACTCCGTTTCAATGAATTTGATAAATTTTTCAAAGTCGTAGGAGGTATGGATTCCCAAATCGTCATCAACAAACTTTTTAAAGCTTGAATCGATTCCGGGCGCTTTCTTGCTACTTCTAGCTTCATTATAAACCAAATATTTTCAATGGGATTTTATTCTGGTCTATACGAGGGCCAGCTCAACACATCGATACTTGTTTCTTCGAACTGCTTTTTTACCTTTAAATGAAGAGATAAGAAAAACACGTTTTTAACTAATTATTTATGTTTATCTGAAAGCTAATTTTTCTATCTACAATTCAAAATTAATAACTCACAACTTTGGCGGTGTATGGCACGGAGCGTTGTCCTGTTGGAAAATAAATTTGCAGGTCTGGCCAAAATGCTTTAACACAGAAGGCTCAAATTCGTTGTGTAGGACCTGCAGATAAACAGCTGCTGTAATGCTGGAACTAAGGAAGCACAATCTACCGGTTTCATTTCCAAAAAAGCATCCCCAGACCATAACTCCTTCATTTTTCGGTGGAAGTCTTAAAAGACATTCCTTGCTAAGCCTCTCGCCCAGTTTTTTTCTTACGAGAATTCTTCCATCTCCAACATGCAGCTTGAATTTTGAATCATCGCAGAAAATCACATCATTCCACATATCTGGAGCCCAAGAAACATGCTCCTGGGCCCATAGCAAACGTTTTTTTTTTCACTAGTAATGTGATCTCAGGCTTCTGGACTGGTTTAAGTGTTTTCAAACCAGCTTTAACAAGTCTTTTTCTCACTAAGCTGGCTGTAATTTATTTTCTCGTTGCTCGCTCAACATCCCATCTTTTATCCGATGAAGTTTTAAAACGGTTCCGACGACATTGTAATATTATGAAACGATCTTCCACTAGCGTTGTCTTTCTGGGCCTTCCAGAGCCTTTCTTTCTTGGTGTACTGCCCATCTCTCGCATTTTTTTAAATATTTCACGTGGCAGCACTTTTAGGAATGTTTAATCTTTCTGCTATTTCACGCGTGGTCAAATTTTCTCTCGCCAAAATCAACATATTGCTTTTACATTGCTCACTAACTTTTCCCATTTTTTTAACTAAAATTGCACTTTATTCTTTATTTGACTAGGATCACTTACAGAATAACTTAATCTTACAAAATATGCACTATTTATGCTCAAACAAAAAAAATTAGAGGCAATAAAACATCTGCATCCTAATGACGACTAAGAACGGTAGGCGTAAAATAAAATAATTGCTTGACCAATTTTTTTGTATGTCAGTTGTGGGGTTGTACCGGTGTAATAAAACCAAAAGGCGGTCCAACAAACTATTAATATTAAAGTTTTCGGGGGTTTGCCCCTAAATTGCAGGTACATTTTTTTCTTTCAAAAAATTACGTCTTACATGTATTTAAAATGAAGCAATAAGCCAATTGCTTTCAAACGTTTTGTAATTTTAGCAAAAAAAGTCTCCAATTTGCAATAAAATATGTTTGCTCAATTTTTTTCCCAGCACTGTATATAGTGTAAAAATATTTGTGTTTATTAAAAAATTTCAGATATTATTACGAAAGTTCAATATATGAGTGTTTTTTCAGTTCTAAGTACTTACAGGCAACAGTGTATATTTTGTTATTTTGGCATAAACTTCACTCCGATAGACAACCCAGAGTTCTATTCGCCAGTCCATCTGTTACGTCAATATTGGTTTTGAGAAAAAAAGGCTGACCTATGACAAGTGAAAGTTCGTACGGCAAATTATTTGTGTTCACTATGCTCATTTTATGGATCTTTTGACGGAATTGCTACTCCGGCAGCCCACTAAACATCTCTCTTGAACTGAACGCAGCATTCAAACGTAGGAATATCTACGTAGAAACAGCTCGTCATTGCGCAGCCAAGGTTTCGGAAAGCAAATGTTAAAAACGAGACGTCATTATAACCCCATTTAGTGGAAGACATGATCATTGATAGCCGATGTGATGAACAGCTCTTTGAGACTCGTTACTCGTGTTAAAGCAACATACACAAGTTGTTGGCTGTGTTTTTAATCATAAGAGTACGTAATTTCGTAATCAAAATCCGTATTTCGTATCGTATTTTTTTTTTTTGAATTTTCTGATCGATGGAAATGTCAATGGTTTCTATTTCATTTTTTAAATTAGTTCTTTTGTTTTCACTACTATTATACATATACATAGAAACATGCCAAAAAGTTGTTTTTATTGGGTTTGTTGAATTTATAAAACGGAGTAGGTACGTCAGTTCCGTTCGTTTCATTTACAAGTTTACTCTAATACAAAAATTTTTGGCAGGCGCGAGTAAAGATGTTTACACATCAAAAATCCCTCGAGGGATCATGACCAATATACAGCATCAATCTCAAGGTAATGCATGATCTTATCAATTTCATCTTAGATAGTGGACATTATGCGGCATCGAATTCGAACAAGACCAGTGACGACTTGATTAACTTTTAGGCCCTGACCAACTGGAATCGGCTCAATATGTGCCAATTTCAACGTATGGTTAGATTGGGATTGTTTCCACAGATAAAGAAATCTTAACTTAACAATGTCGGAAGGTAGCAATTTTAATTTTGAATTATTCAAAAATATATTCAAAATCCAAAATTGTTGGTGAGAATAAAAACACAAAACACCTTGAATTCTGGCACAAACGTTATTACACAAAATCAACACACAAATCATTGTAACTGATCTCATCAGCTGTTCTCCAGTTTCAACCTAAAATTAAACTTAAGAAATAAAATTAATTATGTTATCATATACATACTTTCCAGTTTCATTATATAATTTTAAACAATATTTTTGTATCGGAATATTTGTTATAAATCTGAAAGTAAAATTTATGTAAATAATTATCAAATTCAAATTAGAAATAATATTTTTTATATGTACTTATCTTTATATAAATAAGGAATCCAATTGTAAATACTTTGTCAAAACGAATATGTCACTTTGAGTACTTTATTTAAACCAAAATTTGTACTAGAATTGGTTGCGCATAGTGTAATTAATTAATTTAGTGTACAAGAATATGCCATTTTCCTAGTTAGACATAAAATAAATAAAACTCGTCCACTTTCTTGAGAACTTTCGAGCAATCAACATTTTATAATTGGCAAACCGAGAAATAAGGCACTGAAAAACTGTTTGTTAATCTGGAATCATCGGTAGTGTTTTTTCGTTATATCAAGTTCTGCAAGTTCATCATCAATTTCGTGACTGTATCAATAGTGTTGGCTTCTCATCGCAATCAAATTACCTTTCATCAGTAACTTTCTGCTATATTCCGTGCAGCAATTTTATTTACCACATCTGGCAGTTTTAGCAACATTTCTTCATCCAAAATTTCATCACATCATCACAGATCTACACAAACAAAAATAACGCTGTGACATATTTTAAATCATAATAACATGTCGCGACATTTCCCGACGCTGTTAATATCGACATATGAACGTAGCATTTCTTTGAAATACTTTCACAATCAATGAATTATAAGCCATGAACATTAATTTTTCATTTCCGTTTATGTAGAATGCAAAGTTGTTCTACATAAGCGGAAATGAAAAATCACGATATCAATTTCATATATGCGACATAATATTATGTATCACATTTACTCTGGTGGCCCCGAAACAAGTTCAAGGTAGTTTTAGTGTAGGTACCTAGTTATACGACTGGCATGAATTTTTCTATATAATCCAAGGCCGTATTTGTTGTTGATAGTAAACCGACATATGAGGCCAGTGTTATGTATATATAAAAGTGCATTTATAGTTGAAGAACTTCAATTTTGCTTTATATTGCTTGGTTCAACTGAAATTGCGAGTGGTGTCACTGTAAAACTAGTCAGCTAAATGTTATGCTAATCAAAGCGCATATATTCATAGAAAATACAACACAAATTATCAGTTTAATGTGAAACCATTGTATAATTATTATGGCTTGATTAAATGTTGTCTAGGCTAATTTGTCATTTAGCTGTTTGAAATGCCATATAATTATAATAAATAAATTAAAGGCTGTCAATTTTGTATACTGAAGAAATTCTTTGACTGCGACATTTACAATTTTCGATTTGACTGAATTAATCAGTGGAAAGTTTAGCGAAATATTTATCTCGATTGAAACAATCAGCTGGTTTAATTTGAACCCTAAGCAGTCCATGGAGTCAACCGCAATGGAATCTAAATTTAATCGGTCTGTCACAGGCGCCTCCTTGTTGTGAGTCAAAATATTTGGTGGCATGTTGTTGTGGCGGCCAAATCCGTTCGTGAGATATATTGCCAGTCAGTGCGGGACCGATGAATGTCACTTGTGGCAGCGACATTTTATAGGCGCTATTTTGTCGCACTAATAAAATAATTGAACTATATATCATACAATTATGGAATTGCTTATTTACCTTAAATGACAATCTATTACCTTAATTGCATGATACTGCTACGATATTAAACCTCGGCAATTTGCTTTAAATATCACAATTATGGGTAAATCACAGAAAGGTTAAGGTAACAGACAGACGACATAAATGGTAGACTGGTAGGATTGAAAAATAAGCAAAATCGCGTTCGTCGATTAAGAATTTAAAAACTATTTGCAACAATGGCATCACAGAAATCAAATATGTATATAGTAATTAATATAATTTCTAATCTAGCTAATTGTGTATTCACAGCCAATAAAAATTCGCATAAATTATAAACAAAAAATATTTTTTAATTACTACTTAAGTCACAGTTTACAGCTAACACTATTAATTAGTCTACACTTGACTTCTGCTTATCAATACATAGATGAGCAAACTCATTTTAAGGGAAATCATCTTTTTTAAAAAATATTATCGATCATGATCGAGTAATACTTGCTTAAACAGTGGTCGATTATTTATTTATTTTGTAATATTTTCTTGAGGCTAAACAAGATGAATTACCACTAAGCGACTGAGAGATAAGCACCGTTTATATGTAGTCTGCGCGATAAATCATTGCGATAATTAAGTCGGGTTGGTATTTCAGTATGCAAAGTATTTCAGTCGGATTAATGAGTGTCTCAACCGGTGCAATTTATCATGGATATTATTGAAATGGTCATTGAGTTATGGTTTTGACGTGTGTTCAGTTTACGTAACTGATTACATTATAATTCATCTTAATCTACATAAAATTAATTAGTTTTATTGATATCAAGGTTTGCGTAGCTTGGTAATCAAAATCATGTAAAAGGGCTTTAGTAAAACAACGGTGCAACGTTTAAAGGTAAGAAAAGATATTACCTCTAGATGTGTATTCTAAAATGGACGCTCATTGTGCTTTATCGATCAATTTTCTAACGGTATTATATACAGACAGTATACCTTCACAGTATTAAACGCCGTCATTATAGATTTCCAAATAGCGCATCAGATTCTACTCTCTCTCTCTCTCTGGCATTATATCCCATCAAGGGATTTGGCCGCCTCAAATGGGTTTCATAATCGTATTTTCATTTCGGATAATGAGTGATTAATTTATTGATCCTAAACCAGCCGTGAATTTTTTTCCTTGTCACCATCGGGAATCGAACCCGGGACCTCCGGTCGCTGAAGCAAGCATGCTGACCACTTTGCCACCGGAGCGGTAGATTCTACTCGCCATGTATAAATTGTTTTCTTGTATGAGATTGACAATAAACTGAAGTTACTTTAGTGAACCACATAATTTACACCAACAAGAAAGCATTTGAAATTTATTTTAAGTTTTAATAATGGGGTTCCAAAAATATAATTTAAAATCTTTCTATCCAGTTGTTAGTTGTACTAAAGTACGTCCAGTTACGACGATACAGGTAGTTTTGATACGTCCCTAAAACTAGCAGAACCGATCCAGCCGAACATTACAAGATACTATGGATAATTGTAGACTAATAGGCAGATTTAAATGCTTCATTAAACAATTTTGAGCCCCATCGCTTCGTAATAAAACTAGCATTACGATTGGGCAATTGGAAAATGAAACGCTGAGTTCATTCTGAACGAACACCTATCGTTCTAGAAAAAGCAATAGACTTCAAAGCTAACAGAACCAAAGTCGAGAATCGAACCAAAAACGAAATCAGAACGTAAATAATAATATTAATTCCCAACGATCAATCATCCCTCCCTGACCGTACGCGGGGATTCACCATTAACATTATTATTATTATTTTTTTTTGAATATACAGTCTTGGCCAAAAGTATTGAACACCCTATAAATTTGGGGCGTTTGTTTATTATTTTTTCGACATCTAAAAAGGATTAAAAACAGTGACTCAATAAATCATCTGGTGCAATAAAATTTGTTATTTTTCCATTTTTTATTGATGCGTCAGTTCGCTACTTTCGCTCATTGTGTATACACATCAGGTGATCTAGTCCGCTTTTTGTGTTTTGATTTGTTAAATTTAGTGATATTATTGCAATATGCCGAAACAAAAAGAGTTAAGTTTAGAATAACGTGTGCAGATACAGTTTCTGCATGAGCAAGGGAAATCACACGTATAGAGATTTCTAAAACTGTGAAATGCTCACGCCGATCTGTGCAATATACTATTGAGCGATTCACTACTAGTGGATCACACAGTAATAGGTACAGAACCGGGCGCAAACGCATCACCACATACCGTGACGGCCGAAAGTTAGTGAGAGAAGCTTTAAAAAAAATAGGAAAAAAAACTTCTTTAAACCTAGCTGCTGAGTAGTCAGCAGAAATTAAGAAACAAATCTCTGCTCGCACCACTCGCAGAAGGCTTCAGGAAGGCTCTCCGAAAATCAAGAAGGCTCGGTATAAATGGACCTGAAAATACCAAAGTTTCACCGAAGAAGATTCTCTACATTTTCTTTATTTCAAATTTTCGGTACACCTGGTGTGCATTTTGTTCGTCGCCGGGTAGGCGAAGCATTTAGTCCAGAGTATGTGATGGTACCAACCGTAAAACACGGCGGGGCAGCATAATGGTCTGGGGCTGCATGACTAATTCTGGAGTTGACGAAATGTTAGTGTGTAAGGGCCACATGAACTCTTCAAAATACATAAACGTCCTAGAATCTGCATTGCTGCCCTCATTTTTAACACTTTTTGGTGATACAAACATGAATAGCGTTAAATTTCGAGAAAATGGCATTGAGGTTCTGGAGTAGCCTGCCCAGCCCTCGAACCTGAACCCCATAGAACATTTACGGAGTTTATTAAAACGCAGAGTCAGGCGCTACACAATAAATAAAAAAGAAGACCTAAAACGCTGTCAGCACCAAGAATGGAGCGCCATACGTCTGGCAGAATGTAAAAAACTTGTAAACTCTCTACCCAAAAGAATTTCTGCCGTAATTAATGCAAAGGGTGGACCCACAAAATATTAATTTTATATAAATAAATCGTAATGTGAGCCTATAAAAATTGTTTCAATTTATTTCAAATTGATACTCCCAAAAAAATGTAAGATATCATGGATGCTCAATACTTTTGGCGTTTTGACCAAGACAGTAATTCAAGGAAATTATAATCGGATTCATTCTATTGGGTGTGTAACGAAATCTCGGTCTTCAAAATCTCGGTTATCAAAATCTCGGTTTTCAAAATCTTGGTTTTCAAAATCTCGGTTTTCAATTTTTAGGAAATCCCTGTTCGAATTTTTAATTTTGGCATGTGTGAAAATGGGACTCTTAAATGATTTTTTGACAAAATGTTACAATTACAAAATGTTGCAAGTACAAAATCTTGCAATTAAAAAACTTTATTAATTGTTTTGTGCAATTAGAACTAAAAGAAAAGAAAACTGAGATTTTGAAAACTGGGATTTTGAAAACCGAGAATGTAATTGCAGCCGCTACAGCCGCGGAGGAGCAATGGACGAAGGAACAAAGGCAAACAATTGCATTGCTGATGTTAGCAAAGCACAAAAAGAGGAGCTTGGGACTAAAAGACAGAGGTTTAGCGAAGAGGAGCATGGAGGCTTGGATGCCGAGAGAAAACGGGCCAAGCTTCAGGTGGGTCAGGCACAAAAGCAGCCTAAGCTCATCAACGACGTTGTAAAGGAGGGTGAGGTGGTGTTAGCAGTCGTGGGCGATAGCAATGAAAATGGGAGCATCACCGGAGAAAAATGGAGTTTGGTGTTTAACGGACTCAACCTACTTTTTCTCAGAGTCCTTGACAACATCCGGGACCACCTCACATTGGCAGGGACGTGGGATGGCATCAGCGATGGTTTAAGCTGACCACGTGTGCAGATCAGCGATCGGCCTTCTTGTATAGGAAGGCGATCAAGGAGGTAGGTGAGGTACGGCCAGGAGCCAAGCTCAGGGCAATTCCCAAGGAGGAAATTTCGAGCAGATCTAGAGCAATGGTCTGGATTCTTACGGAGCCGGCTAACTTGGATGAATCCCTGAGGATTATCCAGGTTTGTAATCCGGATCTTCCGACAGGAAATTGGAAGATTGTAACTCAGTAGGAGCCTAAGGGCAGTTTCAGACCTACCATTATGGTGATCAATAAGGAATCCCTGGCTCCCCTGGCAAAACCAATTGGATTATATACTTCGGATTCGGCTCGGTCACGGGGTCTCGGGGTAAAACCAAGCACCGCGCAGCCGAGAAGGGGGAAGGAAGAGATCCTGCAGAGGAAACATTGAAGCTGATGGGGAAACCAAGTAAGGAGCTAACATGTGAACTTAGAGACCGACTAGTCATTGGCATGTGAAAGGGGGACACATCAGACTCTGAGGGGGAGATGTAGACCTCCTTAAGTTTAGGGACTGCGGAGGGAGTGAGACGGAGGATACCTTCGAGTATAACTAATCGACGCAGCATGGCTACGCAGCACTTACGCAGCATGGTAAGTGAATACAGACTTGCTAAGTCAGGGTAGGAAATAGTTTTGATCCAGGAACCTTCGATCAAAAATAACAAGAGCTGTGGTCTGTGAGCGAAGGGGGGGGGGGGGACAAATGTTTTTTCTACTTCCACAGTATTGCATTGGGGACATAACTGCGGTCTGCATAGAGACGTAGGGGAGGAGGATCTGGCTTGCAACCGCATACTTGGACCGGGAGAAGTCAGTGCCGCCAGATACACTAGGGGACTTGTCAGTAATGTAGAAAGGTGGGAGCTATCATAGGATGTGACGCGAACGTGCACTTTATCATCTGGGGTAGGTCGGACATAAATGACAGGGATGAGTTACTTTTCGAATATCTTTTAAGAACTAACCTCACTATTAGCAATATAGGCCAGGAACCCACCTTTATTATTAGTAATAGACAGGAGGTTTTGGATGTCTTTTTTTTTTTAAAGAAAGTATTAATTATCCAATGGATTTAATGTCTTTTTAAGGTCAATTAATACCCCCCATTCACCTACTCACACCATTACAGTGTACCACCTGCACATTGCAAGCTCCAAGCTCCATGTCAACCTGTACATTGACATGGATGTTACTCGAGTCTCTAATTTTATTTCACATATGATCGAGGAATAGAGGGTGGCGAAGGAGCATTCCTTCTCTGACCATCGTTACTTAACGTTTAAGCTTAATCTTCAAATTACAAATCAGTACGAGAGCATCATTCCATTTAGAGTTCCACGACTCCGCGACACGGGTAGTGAACTGGATTCAATGATGGATACTGTTACTAGGGCTTGCAATACCTCCATGAGAGAAGCTTGCCCGCTAACAAAGCTGAGGGGAAAGCGAAAACCTGTTTGGTGGACCTTCGCACTTGCGGAGTGCCGAAAAGTCTGTGGGTCTGCTTTTGATAGAGCGAAAAGATCGAGAGAAAGTCAAGACTGGGACTTCTATAAGGAATACCTCAGAGTATACAAGAATGAAAGAAGGAGGGGGAGCTTCTATGACAGAATGGAAGGGGTCTCGGAAACCTCGTGCTTAATAAAGATTCTCTCTACCAGTTCAGCTGTTCCAGGCTATCTGATAAAACTGGATGGCGAATGGACGGTTTCTAGTAAATAGACTCTTGATCTGTTGATGGAAACTCACTTCCCAGGGATGACTGCGGGGCCCAACTGTTGCATACAGAGGATATTCTGAACACACGGAAGATAAAAGGGCAAACCCTTTAAGTTAGATGGGCCCGATGCGATTGTACCAGCAAAAATTCAGAATAACTGGGAAGTTTTGCTTCCGCGGCTGGAAGTTATCTTCAAAGCGAGGTGACCTCTCTCCCCTTCTTTGGAATGTAGCAATCAATGGACTACTATTGGGACTGGGAGGGGAAGGCATAGGTGTGGTTGCTTATGTCGATGACGTAGTGACGCAGAATGCGTTATCAATAACTGCGGGTAGGGCTAGCAGATGTGGGTTGGGGAGTAACCCATTTAAAACAGAGCTGGCCCATTTTATTAGGAGGATATAAAATTCCGGCAATGGTTTCTCCAAGTCTGAACGGTACTATGATGGTTCTGATACGGCGAGATTCCTACGGATTCTTCTGGACAGTAAGCTCAGTTGGAAACCAAACACGGTCGAAAGAGTGAAGAAGGTCATTGTGGCACTCTACTCTTGTAAAAATCCCATCGGAAAGAAATGGGACTTAAAACCGGAGCTGGTGCTCTGGCTTTAGACGGTAGTTATAAGGCCCGTACTGCTGTATGGTGTGAGTGTATTGTGGCCAGCTCTGGAGAAATTATCATACAGGAACATGATGACGAAGGTGCTGAAAACTACTCCTACTAGTGCCTTAGAGGTCATGCTATACCTTCTCTCATTGGATATTAGCGGTAAGCAAAGGGCGATCAAAACGGCGGCCTGGGTACCAGTGACTTCGGGGTGGGTTTGCTTGCAAAAAAGGGCACTCAACTATAGTCCATCCTGTGAGGCATGACCTGCTGAATTTGGACTATATAACACCCCTGATATGCTTTGGCAAGCGTTTAAAGGTGATTCTCCAGGGAGGATTGGAAAAGTGGCCTCATTATGAAGATTGGGTTCCGGGCCATTCTGACGTTAAGCAGAATTGTAGGGCTGACAAATTAGCAAGATACGGTACGACTCTTAAACTGGAATCAGGAAGAGAATGTGTAGGAGGGCTTTTGTCTGTGCTAAAAGCAGCAGGCCATAGGAAATTTGTTGCCCTGGCAAATGCTAGGTGGTCCGCCAGTACAACTGGTAGGGTTACGAAGCAAGTATGTCTTGAGCTGAACTTGAAGCGCTCCAAGATCTTAATCACACTAGGGAAGCGTGATTTAAATAGAATTGTAAGAATACTTACCGCGGACACTGCCTTTTCGGAGATCATGCGAGAAGGATGGATGTGGATGCGAATGACTTCTGCAGAATCTGGAGAGACGAGGAGGAGGAGGAGACTCATGCTCGCTTCCTAAGCTCATGTCCTGCGCTAGCTGGCAGTAGACATGATCACTTGGGCAAATACACTATGGACGTAAATCGACTAATGGACCAATTTTTACAAAAAAGGCATATGGATAACTAAGTAGGAACTTTATACAATACACTGTTATCCATGAAAACCCACTGTACAGGAAGCCTTTGATCAAACTGGAGGGGAAATCCTATAGAAGTAGTAAGCAAAAAGCTCGCAAGAGGAGGATTTATTTGGAAACAGAAGGGAAACGTATACGTTTCGAAATGCAACGATAAATGCGACGTTCTTTGTATCACTACAGCCATTTATCCTAAATTGATTGAAATCCGCAATAGACATGGTACAACGTTCATAAACCCTGACGAAATAGCAACCAAATACATGCCAGGAGAGGGTAGAGTGTTCAAATGGTATCATATTATTCATCACCACAGAAACCATTCGCTGCTACCTGGAACACCCATTCTTTCTACAAGAAAATCACTAGCTCAAATCAAAGTTTGCTACAATTTCCAGATGTACTAATTAACGCCATGATACGCCTCAACAAATTCTCTTGCGACATCCAATCATTTTAAGGAAAGAATACCAATTCCCGAAAACCGAAAACGTAACGCTGTATATTTGAATGTATTTTGAATTAATTTTTATTTAATAAATACACTCGCGAGCAACTAAATCGACTCAAACCTCGGTGCGTACAAAAATTTTTTTTTTTAAAATGGCTTAACCGATTTTCTTTACAAGGACACCTTTAACATTAAAATCTTTAGAGAACTTTTCAAATTAAAGCAATCGTAACAAAATGTGATGCTTCGGTGAAAACGAAGTTCATTCGTTGTTTCCTCAAACTCATGGATACTTGCAAAAAGGACGCAACCAACGATAACTCGCTCGTCAGCTAAACATGAGCAAATCTGGTACCTTCAATCGGAGACCACATACCAGCCGGTATCGGCATACATTTGAGAGGGACGATCGATTTATCGTCCTAACTTCACTGCGAAATAATCATCTCACGGGCGTCGATATGCAGCAGGAGCTAAGGCAAGTTCGAGATGGAGCTGTTAGCCAATGAACAGTAAAAAGATGCGTGAAGGAAGTCAACCACACTCCAAGACGGCCCGCTAGAGGTTCAAAATAAACAGCACGCCACCGTGACTCGAATTTGCTCGCGATCATATCATTTGTGCAGAATATGTTTCCATGGTAGTGATATAGGAGAGGCCGGGTCTACCGGTGACCAGTCTCGTGCATGGTGTAGGCTGGCATATCGCTTGAGAGAAACAGATCTTTTTTTCGTACCTGGTGGAGGCCGTAGTGAAAGTCTGACCGCTGAAACATATATCGAGCACATTCTCTTAGATCATGTAGTGGGGAAGCAACTTCCTCAAGCAGGGGAAGATTTCATATTGATGCATGACAATGACTGGTGTCAGACAGCTCGAACGACTCTACATTGATCAGGACTCGAGACGATGAATTGACTAGCCCTTAGTCCAGACTTGAAGCCAATTGAGTATTTATGGGAAGAACTAAAACGAAGGGTCCGAACCAGAAATCCGGTACCATCTAACATCAGTGACTTAAAGATTGCGTTGGATGAAAAGTAGGGCGCGTTCCCCCAAGTCGTTGTCAAAACCTTAATAAGGTCAATAGGGAACCGCTTGCGAATCGTTGTAGACACAAGGGGGGCAACACTAAGTATAAACCAGTAAAATTATTTCGGTTTCGCTTGAAGTTTTTGTTGTAATTTAAATTTAAATATCCGAATATAAATTTTTTTCATAATCAATTTTGGTTGCGTTTTCATTCAAAATTCATTATAAAAAAGTACTGTCGCCAATCACAATATGCAAATTGTCTTACAAGTTTTCCAACTAACTGTAGACATAATCCCAAGTAGGGAACACTAAGTTCCACACTCGGCACTCATGATTCCGAACACTATTTGAATTAATAAAAGAATTAAACAAATTTGGCCAAAGACGCTTCCACAGGGTTTACAAACTTCAGACACCACCACATGTCGAAAACACTAAATTCAACAGTCAGCACTTATGGTTCCGAAGATTTTCTCAATTAAAAAGATTTTAAATTTTTTTTTATTAAGAAGTGTAACATTTTTTTTTGTAGCACTGTTTTCGAATTCCAAACTTCCATTAAACACTTCATTCCGGCCTTCAATTCTTCGTACGTCCACTTCATGGTATGGGGACTAAATGCCATATATCCAGCCCTAGGCTTTAAAAATTCTTTAGACCAGCGTTTAACAAATCCAAGCAAAGAGTTTGCGCTGCTGACAATAAAATCAATGTGATCTCTAAAGTTCAGGTCGCGGTCAAAAATTACCCTTAGGTCTCGTACGGCTAAAACTCTGACAACAACATCGCTGTTGATGGCATACTCTCAACTAATGGCATTTGCACATTTCCAGGTATGTAATGGATTGTCATTTACTCACGTTCAGATCAAGTTTATTTTTAGCATCCCAAGTTCATGGGTAAACTGGAAACTGCGAACACTAAAATGTTATTTTATGTCAATATGTAAACTCCAATGTGATCCAGTCTCGTAGTTCCATTAATTCACACAACAGATTTCAACAATAATTTAATACAAATTTGGTTTGACACATTTATTTAATTTAAATTTGGTTTTATTAATATTTATTTATTTATATGAAACAAAAGAATTAATAAAATTCCAAGCATCATCGACTTACTATGGCGAGCGTCGAGAAAAGAAGAATGAAAAAATTCACATATGTTTTTCAACAATTTGAAGACTGAGACAGAGAGAGAGAGATAGAGAATACCAACACACTCCATAGTCGGGTCCATAGACATGCAATTCTATGGAAGAGTGTTTTGACCTTCGCGACGCGTTTACAACACATAACACAGAGACAATTCTATTCCGCCACAGGTTATCGTCGATGGAACTTGAAACTGTCGGTAAATTTTCATATCGTCTGCATAAATGGAAATTGACGAGTTTTTAATCACAAAATCGACGTTGTACTTGTAGGAAAAAATAGGTCCAAGACGACTGGGTTGCAAAACCTTTGAAAGGAGCCATAACAGGATTCAATCAGATAAGGGTCCATGCATATTTGGCGAAATCAAGAGATTTGAATTTAAACAAAATTCTCTTATGAGAAACCCTGCCAAACGTCTTGCTGATGTCCGTGGTAATAACATCAACTTCGTTTCTATCCTCGTTAAATTGGTTGTCGTGGATCCCTAAGAAAGCATTGCTGATTCACTGAAAACAATGTTTTACATTGAAAGCAAAGGGAATCATATACAATACTTTCAAATAACTAGGGATACAGGATAGCTTCGTAATTGGCCTATAATTGGAGACATCTGATTTATATCCCCTGTTATGGGTCGGAATAGAGATCGAGTTTTGAAATAGCGTTGAGGGTGGCTGAGCTACGTTACCAACACAATTTTTTCAAACAATGGAAGGCAAACCACTGCGGCCAGCGGAAAAGCTGCTCTTTTAGCTTGTTAATGTTCCTTATCACAGTATGAAGCTCAATTTGAGTAGAGACCAGAGATGTTAGAGCGCTGTTATTCGTGTAACTGAAGTTGTATGCATCGGGCTCAATATCGTTGTTGGAGTAAGTTGTATTAAAAAGTTCGACAGTTCACTGTAAACGTTTTCACATAATTTAGGTGATCCGAGTCCAATCTTGTCTTTAAGATTTTTTCAAGTTTTTTTTTTCTTTGATTACTCAATGAACGCAAACCCTTTGCAAAGCATTGAACATTACGGCTTAAAAATTGAGAGTTTGGGTTCCAGGTTGTGATTATTGTCGAGAATGGTTTTACAATTGGTCTATAGCTAATAATTCATTAGCGCGTCTTAAAATCGGCCTTACAGAAATTAAAACTAGGCCAAACTACATTGTTCGCTGGAAAAGTGATTAAAATACGTGGATGAACAAGTCGATTGTACTGAGAATCAAATTTGTTCCCGAAACTCTGCAACTATTGGCGCCAGAAGAGAACTCTGAATCAAACTGCCTGTTTAGATTGTTCTTAGGCGTTACTGATCTGCATCAAACCAGAATTTGAAAAGTTATCGAAAATCGAAGTTTCTATGGGTCCATATAAGATCAGGGAGGTTAAAATCGCCAACGATAAAAAAGTCATCTACAATATTAGAGCTATGCAAAAAAAAAAAGATCTAATAAAATTGCATATTAAAATATTTTGGGCTTCACTCGTTCTTGCGACTATATGCTTTAGATCATTTAATTTAATGCTAGACGGCCGACCGACAGAGTTGTTGTCGGTCTATCTTAAAAAAGTCTACTGTAAAAGTATGTGGCAACAACCAAAATTATGCCGATTTGCCGGCAAAGATCAGCCGTAACTGTCGGTGAGAATGAATGTGACGACTTAACAAATGAGAAACTGCTGAATAACTGAGAGTGCAGAAAAGTACGCCGCCCTAACACCAAAGGGTCAAGAAGCAGATTAATTAAGGCGGTGGAAGGGATGCCTAATACCTAAAAAGATTCTTACACATTAACCCATATACCGGGTGTTTCTTTTAAACTGAGACGATCAAATATCTCGAAAAATATCCACTCTACGGAAAAAATGTCATAATCAAAATTTAATCATACCGCGGGGGAAATACATTAGTGCAAAAAAATAGTCCCCACCCTCGCTTTGTAGGTGGGGCGGGGGTAACTTTTAAACTAAGATAGGAAGTCATATTTTTTATTGCAGATGCGGATTCTACGACTAAAAGTACGTATGATTTGAATGAAATATTTTGTTCGGTTCATGATAGATGGCGTTGTAATCGACGAAATTCAATTTTTTCAATTTCTTCTTCTTAGAACACACGCATTCGATTCTGCAATACGTTTGAAATAATCACGTTTTCATTGGAAATACTCGAAATTCGTCATCAAAACAATTTATTCAGTTTTGTAAACCACATTTAACGTTTGTGTTATTTCTTATCTTCATGTTTTTCGTAATTGCAAAATAAACGATAAAATACTTTAGAATGGACCGTTTAACTGTGCCAGAGAAAATTGAAATGGTTCTGGTTTATGGAGAAGCAGGCAGAAATCTTGAAAATGCTGTTGCTATTTACGCTCAACGTTTTCCGGATAGGATTCGTTCACGTGCTTCATTTGGCCGTACTATCAAACAATTTATTACTGATGGAAATGTTCAACCGAAAAAGAGGACCCGTAGAGCAACAGTCACTAGAGAAAATAATGAAATTGTTGTATTGGCAGCAGTGGCTCATAATCCTCATGTTAGTACACTATGACATTCTATCTCTAAAATGAAGTAAGAAACAATCAAAAAATTGTGTACTAAAAAATTTCCCTAGTTTCGTCAGTTCAGGAATTATTAAGTTTTTTGATGAACTCGGTTGTACTCTATATAAAATCAAGAGTAGATCAGAGTTGTTGAGTACAAGCAAATATAAACTTTATTCAACAATATAATGCATGATATGGACTTAATATAAGCTCTTTAGGATTCGATACAGTGATTATGAAGCACAAATATTTTAAAACTATTGAAATTGTTTAAAAAATCAAAATATAATTTATCGCAGTATAGTGCAGCATTTTCAAAAAAACGCAGCTTATTTCATACTGCAATACAGGGTTAAATATAAAATTTTAGTACCGAAAAAAACGCCAGACAGAAAATAAACAATCGTCTACTCAATATTGAATATTGATCTCTCTTCTATTTTCTCATGGCACGATGAATGAATGACGCGATCGTACGCGGCGGCGATCTCAACTATATACTCATTCTCATGTCGATCGCGCACTATTTACTTGTTTTGCACATACAACAACAATTTTATATATAGATACATACTCTTAAAATAATTGTTTTCATTTCTTCTGCCAACTTTTTCTGTACTAAAATGAGAATTTAATTTTTAAAACATTTTTCTTTTCCAAGTTTTATTTTTGTAATTTTTTTTTTTTGTATTTTATTTTAAATATTTACAAAACCTAAACAATAAATACGGAAAAAATCATTTGAAAACAAATGTTCATAGGTACAAGCCGAATGCAAGTTTTTAACGTTTAAATAATATTGCGCGGCTTAAAATTTTTTAAACTAGTGATCGTTTTTTATAGTGTTTGCGCCGCGCCGCATCTCAAAACTCGCGATCGATAGAAGAAATGCAAATTTTTCTAAAAATATTAGGAAATTGTTTATAAAAATTTTGTTTGTGATATTTATTTTTTAATTTGTGCGATTTTTTTTTTGTTTTTTGTGTTTTATATAAAATGATAAGTTTAGAAAATAGAAATGATCAAGGTAAGCTGTTTGTGATCGAGATCGATCGACTGATTTTGTTTTTGTTCGCACGATCACCCGTTTTATCTGGTGCTTTCGAAAAATTATCAGACGTAGTGACCCATGACGCGATTACTTGGTTTGGAATGGTATATACTATAGCGATCTACTGAATTTTATTTTGCAAACCATTAGTGTTTTATTTTTGGAACTGAATTTTATAAAAAAAGTATTTTTTTGTGTTTTTTAAATCTTTGTAATTTATGTGCGCGATCGATTATCTAACTACAAGTGGTTTATGTCGTAGATAGTTTAAATTGTTTTTTTTTGCAACAGAAAGTGTGTTGCAGAATGTTTTGTGATTTTGCAGTTGTATGTTATGCTAATTTGGTATCTACACTTGGTGTTCGAAACAACATGTTTTGAGTGATTGTCATTATTATGGTAATTTTACGTTGACTCTATTTGCATACAATTTGGTTTAATTGTTCCAAAATGATAACACTGGTAAAATGACAATTAAAGGCAGTGATCGACATTGTGTATCGCTTGCAAATATGGCAAATCAGCATGTCTATATATGTAATTTATTTATTATAATTTTCCGTAAACATTTCTCGCCACTGTGACCTTAATATATGCGTTTAAACAGACCGATCAATGCTAAATTCTTTCACTTACTTGGTAAACTGATCAACTGATCATTTTGTTCTATTCTCAAATGATATAATGTCGATACATAGTATGAGTTCGGGTAGTTATTTTTTTGCATTTTTTTACAAATAAGATGCTTGCGCCGGTCCTAGAAACGGACGGGCATAATAATTGTAAATATTTATATTTTTCAGTTTCGGTTTGAGAAGAAAGTATATGTAAGAAGAGTTCTGCTGTTAGATGTTTTCCATTATAATCGTATTTTGTTGGCCGCTCTCAACATAGTAACCATTCATAATAGGTCAAGGACAAGTTTATAATGTTACTATGCAGGTACACGTAAATATAACTTGCAAAACCCCATAAAATGATTCAATAACTCAAACAACAGCGTTTTGAACAAATGTTGCGAAATATTCAGACAAACGCCATCTATATCGATTAATTATAAGTGCTACTCAGAAAAGACTATCACATGACCAGTATCTAGAGCCGAATGTATAAGGTTCGGGGAATGTCTGCTCAAATCAATTATAAATTTTTGGATTTGCATAAGAATGTATTAAGAGGTAAGTTGGCTAAATGTTGGTGTTGACGATAACGACTTATCTCTAAACTTCGTGTAAGCACCCTGAACTCGAACAAATAAAATTTTGAAAAGTCATTCTGCTCAAAACGGAAATTAATGTGTTACACAGTAGGACTGTGGAGTGAATTAATATCATAGAGAACGTATGAGGTTAGCTGTCTGCGAAAGTTTACGAGGGCGACCTGTAATTTAACAGCAAAGGAAGTTTTATCCAGGCGATAAACGATGCCTAAACGGAAACCTCAAGTGATTATTTACAATATTTGTATAACTCTCATCTCCTGCAGGTGGAGTATGCTATCATTTGTAATATCGAGGTAGTGCATACTAAAACTCCACAAAACTAATTATTAAACATAAATCGAATTTAATTATATTCCAATTCAAAACCAACTTTATATTAAGCTTAATGTGCATTTACACTGTTGACACTGGATGATCAATCCTGGGTGAATTGACCCAAACTTTTAAGTTTGTTTCAACAAAGCGATATCACGGAAATTAGATGGGAGGATGAAACTGACCCAATAAATGTAAACCTCAATAGCTAAAAATAAAATATCAAAAGAGATCCCTAAATCACGAAGTCTATAGATAGGAAGATGAAACTGGCCCAATAAATATAAAACTCAATAGCTAAACATAAAATCCATATCGGAAGGGGGACCTCAGGCTAAATTTTTCATAGTCATTTCCTGAACTTTCAAATTGTTGGCATTTTAATCATTTTATCTGTGTTTTATCGCATTTTGCCATGTTTGATAATTACGCAACCTGAATAGTTAAAATTGACCGCAGATAAAAATAAAAAAACACCAACCATTCATTTTCTCAATTCAATGTATTTCATTAACGTAACGGACATATTCATTGTTGATCTCTTAAAAGTTAAATGTTAAGTGAAAAAAGTAATATATTTTCTATTCTAAAGTAGGAAAATGAAATAAAGAAAATCAATTAATTTCGAAGAGCAATTGAGTGTACGATATTTTTTGTAATAAGCTCGATGGTTTGCCCACGCGAGAACGTCATTGCGAATGCAAATCTAATGGGAAATTGAACGCGCTTGAATGCAATTGGCACGACTGTGAGAATAATTGGAATTTGTGGCAGCAAAACATTTTGGGCTCGGAATTTGTCATTCAAAATGGTGGCTTCAATAGTGTTTTTCATCAATTTTTTAATGACCAATCGCGTGCCATTGCACATCCGTGGTGGGTTCAAATTCCGAGGTAAAATAACCGTAGATCAAACTTTCAGTCGTCGAAGGTGTGGTGGCATGCCTGGCAAATCCAGTGAGTTCAAAAACTCTGTTGGATAATTTACAGCTTCGTTGACGTTCACATTTTTAGCTGTCAAAATGGCTCTTTCTGCCAGCCACGCATTTTGCGAGTCAACAATTGGTTCAAGAATGTGTCAGCGGATGGATCTTGTAGCATTTGGGCGCGCATGTTTATTTTTAGCTGGATTTTTCAATATTACGCCACAGTGGCGATGATTTCAAACAAGCGTGGATCTCATCAGCGTACGTTGAATGTGGAATGACGGGAAGTGTTTGTCTGAAATCACTTGAAAGGCGTAACAGAGTGCCGCCGAATAGTTTGTCGTTGTTTTTTTATATCTTTGAGTGTTCTGTTAAACGCCTGAAGAGAATGTTTGTGTGCCATAGTGCATTCATCCCAGATGATAATTTTGCATTGTTTCTGCACTGTGGCCCAGGACGATTGTTTTTTTTATGTTGCACACTGAGTCTGGCTTATTTTGAATATTCAGTGGCAGCTTAAATGCTGAATGATTCTTCATCGTATTTCGGCAGTTTATGATTTCGATGCAATATATCGTCAGTCATTGAATCTTTGTGCTTCCACAACGTGTTTGCTCGTACCGGGAAACATGTAGTCAACAGCCCATATACAGCCCATATGCTGTACAAAAATTTATGTGGTTCGTTTGGCATTGACAGCAAAGAGCCTATACTTTGTGGTACACTTGGCCTTTGATTTTGAACGTTGAATTGAATTGTTGACCATTTGCCACAGTATTCTGAACTATTTCTGTTGCCTCCGAACGAAGTCATTTGAAAGCATGAATGGAATGTGCGAATGGACTTCAGGAACAGGTTTGAATCTGGATCTGTGCCGATGAGCAAGCTCAATGGTTCCAGTGGTGTCTCAATTTCTGGTAGTTGCACTTATTTCGATGCACAACACATCCCGGTTGAATCATATTTGAGCGCATGACAATGGAGACATTCTTTGTCCATAGCGCACTAATCAGCACTTTTGGATGAGCGGAATATTCAATATCTGGCTCGTACTCGATTGCGAGGTGAAGGGTGTAAATGCTCGATGTACTTGTTGGCGTTGTCGGTCATTTGATCTGCGTGTGTTAACTATACGAACCGGCGCGCTTGCCTCAGTTCCAATTGTCGTTGTTGATTTCGTTCAGCTTGTGCCTCTTGTGATTGAGATGCATACAATTGCAACATGCTCACACGCACATTTTCGTTATCTATTTGAATTTGTTCATCTGTTCTTTCTACTCTAATATTTCGCATGTTAGACGGCCCAAAAAAATTTCATAAAAAATCGGTCGAGCCATTTCGGAGGAGTGCGACCACAAAAACCGTGACAGGAGATTTTTATATATTAGATTCTATTTAGTTGCCTCGGAATATCGACTAAATAAATTTAAATGTTATTTGTTAGGTACAATATTCAAATTTGTGCGCCTAAATGTTTACATAAAATTATGTAGTACTAATACATTTACGTTACACGAAAATCTAGTACAAAATGCAAAGTCCTGCACACACGTCAAATGTTAGTGCTATCATACAGGTTTAAATCAAACGTGGAATTTTGCACTTTTGATTTCACTTTGGTAAAATTGTATGGAGATTTCACATGAAATTGGTTTCAGTAGTAGGATCGTTTCTAGATGATCATTTTTTGATGAAATTGGCATACGAGTTATGCTTAAGAAGCAACAGGCGTTTTGTAATTTCTCGCGTTGTTGATATTTAGTCAATTGTCAACTGTCAAAAACGTTTTATGTGTTCAGCAAAGCTTTAGAAATGTATTGCTTTACTCGTAAAACAGGGGTTTACGAGTGGTATTAGGCCTTATACACATCACACAAGAGTTGAAAAATTTCTTTGCTCAAATTAAAACCGAATGACAATTTCTTTGAAACTACGGAACATCTATGTCCAAATGAAGGAACTGGCTTTGGCGAGAATTGGCTTTGTCATGGACTATTTTAAACCAGCTGCATTATACCGGGCATACCGATTGATATAATATCGAACCAGACGACCAGAGATGGTAAGCATTAATGGAGTAAAACATTATTTACAAAAACATGGGCCAGCTACTGTATACGAGACCGATATGAATTTCCTAACAAAAATTCCAAATTATATATGTGTTTGTAGCAATCAATATTAAAATTTTATTTAAGTAACTTGAGTGAGTTTTATTACACATGGAGTATTTTATCAATCTGGGTCAACGGCAAGCCACTTCCAGAGATTCGGGCAAGATACCATTTAGGTTGCGTTGACCTATCTTTAGAGAACATCTCTCGGTATAAAAGTCTTTCCTAGCGGACAAAAAGGTAACCTTGTTAATAGCAAAAATTTACCAATTCGACCTATATAGTGTATTACCGGGAAATGTTATCTAAGATAGGCCAATTCGACTTATATCATGGTACCTTGTCCCAATTTCTGGATGTGGCTTGTTATTGACCCATGTTGAAAAGCACTCAATATTTTGAGTGAAAAACACAACAATATATATCACTAATACTAAAACTATTCAATATTATGAGTGTGAAGTTTATACCAATTAACAAAAATACGCATGTATTGGAAATTACACTGTTAAAACATTTCTTATAAGAATTTTGAGTGAAAACTTAAATTTTATGAAATTTATAATTAGAATAATATTTAATAAATTTATTTATTAAATCCTTTCGGCTCCTTTGGATTTTTTGTGTATCAAATTCTGGCAAATGACAAAACATCACGAAGACTATAGTCTGACTTATCAAATGATGGGGAATACTATCACAATGGACTTCCAAAATATTTCTATTAAATAAAACAGACATAAGATTTTTTTATGTTTGAGTGAATCTCATTGCCAATAAAAAGACATAGTGGAAATTGCACCACAACGAAACCATATTGGAATAACTCCTACGTGCTTAACCCTATCAAAAGAAGTACATTTCGTTAGTATAGTATAGTTCGTTGGTGGAGATTGCACCACAATGAAAACATATTGGAATAACTCCTACGGGTTTAACCTATCAAACGAAGCTTGTTTTGTTCAAATCGAGATTGGCTCAGGACGTTTTTTCGAACAAACTTCTCGTTTTCTCCTTATGATATTTGAGTGAATCTCATTTATTCTCACAATAACAAGACATCGTGGAGATTGCACCACAACGAAAACATATTGGAATAACTCCTACGGGTTTAACCAATCAAACGAAGCTTGTTTTGTTCAAATCGAGATTGGCTCAGGACGTTTTTTCGAACAAACTTCTCGTTTTCTCCTTATGATTTTTGAGTGAATCTCATTTATTTTCAAAATAACAAGACATCGTGGAGATTGCACCACAATGAAAACATATTGGAATAACTCCTATGGGCTTAACCTATCAAACGAAATATATTTCGTTCCAATCCAGACTGGCCCAGTACGTTTTTTCGAGTAAACTTCTCATTGGCTCCTTATGATTTTTGAGTGAATCTCATTTACTCTCGCAATAACAAATCATCGTGGAGATTGCACAAATTTAACCAACTCTAAATATTTTAGAGGAGACGATTTATTTAAAATGGATAATTCATTACTATCCACTTGCTGGTGATATTGGGCATTACATATCTTTTATAAAAAGACCAAACGGACAATGGGAGTCACATGACGACTTAACAAATTTTATTTCCCTAATTAAACCTGACCGCGTAGTAAACCCATCGTTACTAATCTATACAACAAGCTAAAATAATCTTGTAAATTTTACATACTTAAATTATAAAGCCGTATCCGAATATTATTAATTTTTCATCCATCGCTAATCAGCGACTTATAAATAAATTATATCTGAAATAACACCGACCACACGGCACAGTGGTTAAAGCTTTGGCGTTTGGATCGGGAAGTACCGGGTTCGAATCCAGATAGGTGTAGGATGCAAAAGAAAATTTTCATCAACAGATTACGGTCTGTGTTAAAAGAAACACAACTACGATCCCATATCGGCGTGCAAAACTCATGAGCCGACCCATCTTCCATGTCCAGTACTATAGGATGGCATGGAGCTATGCGATGCGCAGATGGTAACTTAAAATCGCTCACTACAGCCGTACGTCTTCGATTTAGCATAATTGCGTAAAGTAGGACGGAAAAAATGAACCGCGAAAGAGCAGGAAGTGCTCGGCCCCAAAATAGATGGCGTGGATTAAATCAAAATAAAATAAAAAAAAATCTGAAATGTCTCTTTGCATTTTTTCTAAATACAAATCGAATTTTTGCCATTTATCAAGTAGATGATGGTTTCGAGACAAAATAGTCATCGAGCTATTTTTTCACATCTTCAAATTTCGTTAACCACTGGTCTTTCAAATATGACTATACATCGATCTAAACAAGCGGTAATCAGAGGGAGCCGAGTCTGAAGAATACGCCACATGCTGTAAAACTGCACAAACTACACAAACTGCACACACTTTGTGTAAAAATTTTTTTTCTTTTGTACCGAGAAAGCAAATTCGTGCAGATGTCCAACTCTTCGGTTTTCGAGTAACCTATTTTTCTTCTTTCTGTATTTTTTCCATTGCATGCAACCGAAGTGATATTGCTTGGTGAGTAACTCCAAACTGTTCTGTAAACTATTTTTGAATTTGACACGAATATTCATCCAGTAAAACTTTAATTTCTTCGTCTTAAAATTGTTTTATTACACCTGGACATGGATCGACCTCAAGACTAATATTGTCATAACGAAATTTTGCAAACCACTTTTTTACTGTTCGAACTAATCAATTCCATAGATTAAGCAGCATTTTTTTTACATTTGAACCAACCTCAGAGCCGAGTTTCTATTTTCACACCCAATATATTAGGAGTTAGGAAAATATTGCTTCGTTTGATAGGTTAAACCCGTACAAGTTATTGTTATTGTGAGAATAAATGAGATTCACTCAAAAATCATAAGGAGCCAATGAGAAGTTTACTCGAAAAAACGTACTGCGCCAAACTGGATTGGAACGAAATATACTTCGTTTGATAGGTTAAGCCCATAGGAGCTATTCCAATATGGTTTCGTTGTGGTGCAATCTCCACGATGTCTTGTTATTTTGAGAATAAATGAAATTTACTCAAAAATCATAAGGAGCCAATGAGAAGTTTGTTCGAAAAAATCTCCTGAGACAATCTCAATTTGAACAAAACAAGCTTCGTTTGATAGGTTAAACCCGTAGGAGTTATTCCAATATGTTTTCATTGTGGTGCAATCTCCACGATGTCTTGTTATTGTGAGATTTTTAAAATATAAGATTGAACAATATTACCTTATCCCTTTTCTTGTCCGGTATACAATTGCGTGGGTAATGCAAAAGAATCATGTCAAAAAAATATTGTGTGTTTATTTTCCACCAACATACACATTAGTGCATTAATTAAATCGTTTTCGTCCGAAAAATAACACTAATTATAATAATAATAAAATAATGAAATTGTTATCAAAAACAAATAATTAATATGTGATATAATTTATATATATATATATGTTATCAAATTATAATGTATTTTTCAAAAATAATTCCGATTTAATTAAGATTTGTTAAAATCCGGAAGATATTACAACTTTTCATTTTCTACACACACATTTGTGTGGGTTGAACTTAAATAGAAGCAGAAAAAAACGTTATCTCTGGCAGGAAAAGGAAGATACATACATAAATCCAATAAGAAAAAAAAACATGGCGTCTTGTTTGTCTCTTTCTAACATTGACTATTTGTCTCGCTCAACCATATACTTAACAGTGTAAAAACTAACACATATTTAGCTTTCAAGAATTCTTATTGGATTCGTATACGTATAGTTGTTATTTTTTTGTTAAAAACTTCACACTCATTCAATATTGCGGCTATTGGAATCTATTAGAATCCAGTAAGAATCCGGTTTCCGCCATGTTTTCCAATTTGACCCGTATATGTGTTATTTTTTGTTAAAAACTTCATGGGATAATCAACATTAAAAGTATAATAAAAATATAAATGAAATGCGGTTGTTAAAATTATTGTAGACGAAAGAAAAATAAATAAAAACTCATGGTTTCGTAAATTCCTAAGAACATTGATGTTTTTACTTTAATGTTTTCTGAAACAAATGGTGCATCGATGACCGGTCTAGCAACCGGTTTCCAACAAAAAATGACTCACGTCATTAGCAAAATATGTTATGGCATAACTCTGACATCCAGCATCAATGGCAGGTTTTTATCATGTTTCTAGCTCCGCCTGTTTTGATACAAGTGTTACCCCATCCAAAGGTTTTAATACAATTGAAGATTGGAATCATCTTCAACTGTCAGGATTGGTCACTGGCTCTTTTCGTTTGGCCTTCCCTACGCAGCGATTTATTGCGAAAATTTGTTAAAAACTCATGTTTTCATCAGATTCGGAATGTTGGGGTCTGGAAAGTTGACCAAAAAAAAGTAATTTTAGAAATCTAACGACTAGAATCGTTTGGTCAACTGTCATTAGGAATTGGGAACTTGTTGTTTTCGTTTGGTCAACCTTGCGTTAGGATTTATTGCGATTACCTAATGTAATTAATCGAAAAAGGTATGATTTTCTTGCAATGAGGTGCTACCCGGATTTATTTTCAAATTTTCACTATTTATTACCGTTTAATACAAGTGACCAAACGATGAAAACTAGCGACCAATCCTGGCCAAACATCGTTTCCAAACCATTCTAATCATCGTTTTTATCAAAACCTTTGGATGCGGGATGCTAAAAAGGTGGAGCTCATATTTCTAGCCTTCTTTCTAAGTGATGTAAATGAATAAATTTTTCTCTGGGCTATTCCAAGTCTTTGGAGGTCGCCACTATAAAGAGCACACTATGGCGACCAAAATTACATAATTTTGGCTTCACATAAACTATTGCATGTTATCAGTTCAAATAACTTTGTCTTTATCGTTGAAGTTGAATTTGACCTATTTGTTACTTACAGAACCTAAGTAAGTTAAGGCGAATTTCCACTCAGTATACACAACTTCTTCTTAGAAAAATAATTACATACGTACATAATTCATTACTATGAGATTTTCGAACTGGAACAAATTATTATCCGCGTGCGTTAGAGTTTTAGACATTTATCAACATTTACCAACCATTTTTTATTCTGGTAATAAATTTTACAACTTATTGAATTGATAAGCCACTTCCGAATACTTTGCCTATCAAGAAAAAATTGCCCTTTCGAACTTGGTTCTTATCATTGGATTTTGAATATAGCTATCAATTTTACAGTTAACAACAACACTTCTGTTAATTTACACTACTGCCGGAATATTAACGAAAACATCAGTATTTATTTACCAATAGTTACCGAAATATTCACTATTTTCTCTTTAATCGCCATTAAGTATTTTCTATAATTCAATTTCGCTTTCAATCTGTCGCATACAGAGAGGAACATTCTAAATTCGCCTAAATTTATATAGAGGAAAACGGTCTCGATTTCCTCAGGCTCCTTTTTCTTGTACTAAACTTAAATGTTAGATATTAGACTCAGGAGACCATCTAGCTTATAAATGAGATCGTAACAATAATCAAAAATTCAAAAACGTTTCGGATTCGCCCCTGATTTCAAGGTAACTATAATTTATAAAACAATTTTGTAATACAATTCTTCCGCTTGATAACGGACTAATGTTAAATTTCCAAATTTAAAATTCACAAACAATTCAATACATACCTCCAGCGTCTTCCAAAACAATGAAAAACTGATCTCCGGTTGAGTATCTGATAAAATCTCATTCGTTTTTTATGTTCTGTACATTAGTTCCCCCTTCTCCCGCCAAAAGTATATTCTATCATAAAGTAACAAGAAAAAAGCCATTTTTTACAAGAGTACATAAATTAAGGGGCAAAAAATTAAATTTCTCAGGTATTTAGTTTCTCACGTAGAGGGTAATTCCAACATTTATCGATACCAAGTCCAAAGTAGATGAGAAGACACGTTGTTTAATTGTGCCTATAGATTCTTGGTTGTGAGAAGCCCGCTCTTATAATATGTAAACACCTTAAAGTATGTATATTGTCCATGAAGTAGAACTAGTGGTGGCAAAAATCAAAAGTATTTTCGACGTCATATATAATTTCGATCAACAAGCAAACTAAAATATTTCCAGCAGGAAAAAGAGTACACTAGTCAATCCATGCTGGTGCACAGGCTTTTACGGAGCTTGCAAGTTGCACATAATATAGCGGGATTATATGGTGGGTTGATAAAGGGATCATATTTGAGTATGATCAAATCAGTTTGTGTCTAAGACTCTTTTGTCTTTTCGGTAAGCAAAATAGATAAAATCTTTCTTAAATAAGACCATTCATTCTAAAAAAAAAACAACAACTCAAAATATCTGCGATTAGTCGACGTAGAATTGTGGTCCCATTGAGGTGGTGGAATTGAGGAATCCCAGTATAAAACTTCAAATCTAAATCTATCTATTCAATTCTAACTGGAAAAATACAAAAAATTGATTTTCTGCCATTGAATTTTTGTTGTGTAATTTAAGAAATTATAGTTTTAATAATTTATAGCATCCATAACGCTGTTTAGCGTTACATTTTGATAAAATGTTCCCAATGCAAGTTCTGGACGTTCTAATCGGGGTTCAATTCACAAACTGTATGTAAAATCGGGTTACCGAAAAATTTCCGATATATTAGGAGGTTGAATAAGTTCTCGCGGTTTTTCAACAGATGGTGTTATTAACACTCTGCGCATATGATAATATTAGTTTACCACGCGTGTGATAGTACTGCGAACAAGCTTTAAATCCGTATTTATCATTCTGCTAAAACGTAAATACCTTTTATTTTTCTTTGTGTTAAATTAAATATGTCAAATTTTGTACCAAAAAAAGAATATTTGCGGGGAATTCTGTTGCACTACTTTTTTCGAAAAAAAAATCAGCAGCTGAAGTACATAGAATTCTTGTTGAGACTTACAGCGATCATGCTCTCTCAGAAAGAACTTGCCAAGATTGGTTTAGGCGTTTTAAAAATAAAGATTTTGCTCTTGAAGACAAAGAACGACCTGGAGCGCTAAAAAAGTTTGAAGACGAAGAATTAGAGAAGTTTCTCGATGAAGACTCGTGTCAGACACTAGATGAACTTGCAGAATCATTAGAAGTTGATCGAACGACAGTTTCGAAACGTTTAAAAACGTTAGAAATGATTCAAAAGCAAGGAAATTGGTTACCGTACGAATTAAAACCAAGACACGTCGAAAAACGTTTTTCGATAACCCTAAACGTAGAAAATCATGGGTTAAGCCCGGCGATGCATCAACATCGTTGGCGAAAAAGGACATCCATGGTTTTAAACTTTTGCTCTGCATTTTGGTGGGATCAGCAGGGAATTACTTATTATGAGTTGTTAAAACCAAATGAGACTCTAACGGCAGATCGCTACAAAGAACAGCTGATACATCTGATTAAAGCCTCGAATAAAAAACGCCCACTTTACGCAAAAAGACACGACCGCATGTTGCAAAACTAGTAAAATCTTACTTGGAAACACTAAAATGGGAAGTCCAACCCCACCCACCGTATTCGCTAGACATTGCCCCCTCTGATTATCACTTGTTTAAATCCATGGCTTATGGCTTGGTATAGCAGCACTTTCATTCATATGAAGATGCTAAAAATTGGGTTGATTGTTGGATAGTCTCAAAAGATGAAGCGTTTTATCGACGTGGAATCCAAATGCTACCAAAAAGATGGGAAAGTGTAGTAGCTTGCGATGGGCAATATTTTGAATAATAAATTGTTATGTATTGTTTATAATAAATCTTTAATTTAAACAAAAAAAACTGCGAGAATTTATTCAACCTCCTAGTAGACCAAAAAATTTTTATAAAATTTGACGAACATTTTATGTACGCCTTAATGTTGATGATGGGATTAGATTAATTACGATGTACAGTACGTTTCATAACTATATAACCAATCATTTTTTAAATCGTTGCAAGATTCTATTGTTTTTTGGGAAAAAACAAATTTTTTAAAATTTCTTTGTTTCATAACTAAATCTACGAAAATCAAGAAAATAATAAAAAAAAAAAATCTCGTTGCGGTTCTCCTTTGTTTTATGCTATTTCCAAAATCCTGTAAGATATATTATTAACTAATGAATTGATGGTTGCGGGTGATATTTTCTCCCAGGCATGTGGAATGACTAATTTTAAATCATCTATTGTGTCTAATTGCCTATTACTCTCGAAAATTTTTCGAACTAATAGTTCCAAAAGATTTTCAATTGGGGTTTGGTCTAACGAACAACTGGGTCAATCTAATAGTGGTTTAGTTAATTTTGCACTTCAGCTCGTGTGTGCTGCTTGATCTAGCTGGAAAATACAGTTTTTTCTGTGTTTTGATGCCCAGCATTTTTCATAGCTCTTCAGATTGTGCTTCGAGACACATTTCGTTTAGGCTCGCTTTTCAGGCGCGTGTTAATAATCAACCTGCGTGTTTCGCGTGAACTCATCTTTTTCTTGGCCCGGTTTTGTTAGTGCCATAATTAATTGAATTGTTTAAAAAATTAGCAAGAGTATTGATGGCGGTTTAATATTCTCCCGATTTATCTAAAAGAAAGACCTTTTTCGAAAAGAGATCGAATATTGCCTTTTTCCTATCTATTCGGAAGATTAATTAATACTGATTTTTTTTAATGTATAAGCCTGGCGAGACAAATGATCAAAAAGCTTCTGTGGTTATATAGTTATGAAATATAGGAATTTTGAGACAGTGGGGTGACATGTTATAACATCAAATTTTCGATAATTTATCGAAGTTTATGTCTCGCTTTGAATAAAGTGGGATACTGTTTCATTTTTTTTTCAACATTTTCCAGCCTGCTAGATTAAAAAATTGTGATATTTCAACTTAATTTCCATTCCATCACCAAATAATTTGTTTTAGATACTTGAACGAAATTGGACATTAGTGCTGATATTTATTCTGGTAGGTTGTGATATAAATAGAAAAGAAATATTTCATAAGCGAAACATTCGCCAACTTCAGTTTAGAAAAAAGAAACATAACATTCGATAAAGTATCAAAGATGTGATGAAACAATTGAAGTAAGCACCGGTTTTTGTTTTAAAAAATCAGTATGCCGAACTTTATTAATTTTTAATTTGGATATATAGTTACGAAACGTACTGTATGTAAAACAAATTGGTTAATAAGGTTGCAGTCGAATTAAGCCTAAGTGTACTAATTATATTAATTGATAACTGTAAGTTCTTAATTATAGTACATAACGACGTCATGCAAATGCACCTGAAAATAGTTTACTTTCAAATTTGACTTCTTGTATAAACAAATTTGTCAGCTTTCGCTCGCATAGAAAGTGGCGCTAACTAGAAACAATTTCTGTAGTTTAAATTTATAATATTTACATTTTCAGAATCAAATCATAAGTTTATGTTTTAAGATTATTTTTCATTACCGGTGCAAGTTTTCAAAGTGATGAAGTAACGAATTTTTTGAGAGAGCGGGTCTCAGTTCTACCATTTTGATGTTACACTTTTAGTTTTGAAAACTTTTTCAATGTAGGTAACATAATATGAAAATTCAAATATAGTCCCAGGTGTCAGATGATAATAAGTTAGAAAAACAGGAATAGTTCTAAGATCCGTGATAGAACAAGCAAAAATTTCATAGCTTTGAATTTATTTCCAAATTCACTAACACATTCTTTTAATTTCATCCGGATTAGAATTTGCACCCCGCAATTTGCAATTTGCGAATTTTTGGTTGGCCTTAAATCTTAAGGTAAAATAAGTGAGTTCCCGTACAATATCAAGACTTTTACAAATTTGAAAGCTTTTATAACTGTCCTAATTTAGTGGATATCAAAAACGTTAATATTTGGTACAATTCTTATTGGTGAAGAATAGGGACTATCAACGAGATCTCCCACGTTAGCTTTATAGTGGTGAGATACCTATCCATTCGGAATAGTTTGTTGATTAAAGATTATATAATATGAGAGCTTGTCTTTCGTTTTCACACACAAGAGCTATTCGGATTAAGTTTCATGGATTGGCTTAGTTATTTAAAATTTATTGCGTTACCTAAATTGAGTAGATTCATTTTCGGGTCTTGGTAGAGTGTACTTTATTCAAAGTATTGTCCATCGTTAGATACAACTTTTTCACAATATTTCAGGCAGCATACAAATTCCGTGTCGAAAAAAATCCACGTTTTTTGAGGCGATCCAAGAATCGACTCAATTTATGGGTTCTTCGTGGGAATCTTAACCAGCGTCACTCTATGAATTTGAATGTCAAAAGTTTCAGTTTTTTAACAAAAGTGTTCCCCTGACACAACCCTGGGTTTATATTTTTATGATAGCTGGGATCATAATCTATATATTTGAGCAACGTAAGAAATATAACCTGCGTCGGTAGTACTCCCCCTGTAACTACCCTGGGTGCATGTTTTTACGAAAGCTGGGATCATAATCCACATGATCTATATATTTTCTATTGTAAATATAGAAAAATCATAAATCGTTTGATTTTTCATAAAACGTTCTGCCGAGAATTACTGATTTGCTTAAATATTTTGTAAATTTTCCGATGGTTTAAAACATAATTTTTTTTGGGATTGTACTGCCTCTTGCGGTGAATAGCAAAATCACATTTTTTTAATTTATCGGTCCCGATTATTTCAATATTATGCAAATAATTCAAATTTTGCACAAGAAATAAGAGTTTACTATTGTCAAGCAATGTATAATTCGAACAGTCGGCACATTCTGTTATACCCTAAAAAAAATTTTGTTTTCTCTTAAACGTACACAAACTGTTTTTTTCAACTGTGCATAGTATTTCTATTTATCAACATTCAGGGGTATATAATAAAAACATATTGAAATGAAATCCTAATGGCCTTTTAAACGCCGCATAGATCGCGCCATTTTCTATGAGACCAAAAGGTGATGATATTGATTTTTACGAGAAAAGCCTTATAACATTCTTGCATTATTTCATTATTTTTCATTCATGCTGAATGGACTTGCAACAGTCGCATTTTTCTGCGGTAACAGAACAAAACCTTTACAATTTTTCTTCTTACGAAAAGTCATTTTGGGTGAAAAGAAGGTGTCCCAATTTTGTGAAGAGTAACCGAAGTGAATCGGTTTTACATCTAATTTATTTTTCGTTGGAATTTTGAGAATTCGTTACTCCAATACACAGTTTTACATATATACGAATACACTTCCATTGTTTATATCGATTAGACAATCAAACTACCGGGTACGAGTACATAAAACGTGCATTTCTTTTTAAATTGGTTAGGAAGTGGATATGAAGGCGGCTTGCTATATTCAATTACTTCACTTACCGAAACCAATTTATTAATTTTGTGACACATTGTCAACAAAATTATTGAAGTACTATACATAACATGCTACACTTCAAATAATGATATGTTTGGTCGAACACAATTGAATAATTTCTTTTCACATTTAATTACGAGTACGTACATGAACATTGTATATATGTTCGGTTGACAACTCAAACAACATATCTTATATAGATAAGGATTATGTAAGATTTTCGTTTTATTTAAATTGTATAATTTGAATAAATTGTTACACTTGTTCGATGTCAATAAAGCGTTATAAGCGGAATTTGGGAGCGGCAGTTTCCGCAACTAAGTTACATTCATAATTAATTTTTTTATGATCAGCTTAATATATGAGTGCAGTGCTCAGACTGTGATGCATATTCTGGTTGTTTTAAATATAATTATAATTAAAAAATCGTTACAGATTTATTATTAATAAAATAATTGTACCAAGACGTGCACGTCTGCTTTGGTTACATAATAGATCAATTATTCTAATAAATGCGGTTTTATTATTATTCAAAACGAAGAGTTTTACTTGTTGTGTTAAACATCCCCGTGTAATTTACGAGATTTATTGCCTAACCTAAGATTATTTTTACTTCGTATATTTCATCTCGGTTTGAAAACGTGTTCTATTAACGTGGTGAGTTTATATCATTAAAACCCAGTGAAAATATACTTAATCAATTGAAAAGTCTATCCGAAATTTGGATCAATTGTATTACTACCGAAAGGACCCTCGGACTTTGACATATATTTAGGAGGCGATGTCTACAACGATCCAACAATATTGACAAACTTTCGAAACTGGGGTTATTCCTTGACCGTGTAAGCGGCCTAAGTTCAGAATATAGATGCAAAGCTTCAGGCAAAGTTTATGTGTGATCATAGTTGAATTTCTGAAAATCCCTAACCGCGTCTGAAATCTCATTTTCTAAGTAAAAAATTTTTTTTTTAGAAAATTTTTATGAAAAGTTTGAGATCGTATAAGATTAAAATAGTATAAGATTTCATATGTGGTTGGGGATTTTCAGAAATCTAACTATGATCCCACATACACATATCGTTCGCTAACACGACAAATGAATAATGACGGCTATACAAAACTTTGCATTAGTTTAATAAAAATTGAAAATAAATTTTACTTTAATACATTACAAACAATTCTTTGCCTCGTTTCTTCCAAAATTGCGTCGATAATGCAGATTGTATAAGATACTTCGACCTACAATGTAATTTTTGCGCTATTATCATTCTCCTCACTGTTTATCAATACAAGACGATTACTGGGGCGGTATGTTGTACCATCACTTCGAATCGAAAAAAGTCGAATTCGAAAAAAGTCGAATCGAAAAAGTGAAAGTTGTATCATTTTTGCTTTTCGAAAATGGTACAACATACCGCCATTCGACTTTTTTCGAATTTCGATTCGAAGTGATGGTACAACATACTGCCCCTGGTTAACTTTTGTTGGAATGTCGATAATGCAGATTTTTAGAACGACTCACTTACTCAAACAACTACAGTATACTATCTGCACATTGCAAACACCATGGGATCATGTACATGTCGTGTAAGGTCGTGACCGACACCGAGATCTGTTCTCCACCAGAGTTCATAAGCTTCAAAAAGTGATATTCGATGACTAGAGCACAGTATTTAAGTTTGGTGACGGAATCCAACCGTAAACAAAATATCGATAATGCAGATGTTATCTCTGATATCCCGAAAATTTAGTTTCGATACTCTAAAGATGTCGATAATAACAGGTGTGAAGTATGTCCTAACCTTGAACCGTTAAACCATTGTTAAAGTGAATTTTAATATTCGTAATAAATGAAAATTTTAATGGAAAATACAGGAATAGGTAAAAAAAAAACTAAATTAACATTGCAATTTTCACCAACATATTTAATGAAAAACCAGTGATTTCTGAAGGCTAAAAAAGATTAATTGTTAATTCGTAACGAGTCGCGGGTCTAAGGCAATAAACGAACACTTATTATACGTGGTTGGATTACCTGTATTAGTGTTAGGAAAATTTTATTACATGTTACGGAAACATGATGAACTTAAACGGTCTGGGACTTCTACATTCAGTTCCTTTACCAGTTTATTCTGTGTGTTCTTTGTCTAATCTACCCTAGGAGCAATCTTCCGAAGTGGAAAACTGACACTTTTTACGAGGTTCCTGCAGGTTTATAGTACGAGACAACTGACGAACACCACTAACACCACCAACGCAACGCAGGCTAATAGGCAGCAGAATTGGGTATTTGTAAACTGTTGAAGTTAGCCGACTCGCTCCAGCCGAAAAATGTCGATGATACAGATTCGGCTGTAACAACTAAAATGTAGCAGCCGAAAAGTATCGATAATGCAGATTCGATTGTAATAACAAAACAACCAGTCGAAAAATGACGATAATGCAGATTAAATATGTAGAAAAATAATTTTTTTAGACCTTTCATTTGAATCTATTTCCAGCCATGACACGGCCAATTTTTAGAAGTTTTCAAATTTTGTGTGTGCGATATATAGCAATCGAGTTTTCCCGTGCTCTCCACATGAAAATTGACCTGACGTTTATAAATAATAATTATTAGATGCACTTCACGTCTTACCTCCCCAAACATCTGATACAGCATTTAGAGAAATTTAGTTTGGTATGTTAAATTTTAACTGCTTCGAATGAAAATTTCTTATTTTAAATTTTTTAGTTGGTTTTTAGGAAAAACAAAATAAATTTTTTTTAATATAAATAATTACTTCTGGCATAAAATTTCTATCTGCATTATCGACATTTTTCGGCTTTGATGTTACCGACAAAAATCTGTGTAATTTTCGTTTGATGAGTTTGAATCTACATTATTGACATTTTCGGCTGGAGTCGGCTAACTTTAATAGGGTGGAAATTGTACTTCTCCAGTGATAGCGTCCTTGAGTTATATGCGATTCCCTACACTGCAAAATGTATCAACTTGCAGACACGAAATGCTTTAAAAGCAGCGTCGGAAGATCGTGAGTGGATTCTTCCTGTTGTTGTCATATCCTAATTAGGTTGTACCATCCCTTTGTTCTACTATTTTTGAGTTAATTTATCGTAAAGGTTTTTTTCGGTTGCACGTGTTGTACGAGTGCCACTTGATACCCATATCCTTTGGTGCCATAATTTTAGCAACATATCATTCATCTAACCTTATCTTGAACGTGGATTTAATTCATAACATGGGGTAGGTAGGCCTGTTGTTTTTATTAGTACTAATGTGCTATCTGTTTAAAGCCACCTGGAATGTGGGAGACGCTTAATTCATATTAGCAATTTAATCAAGCACAAATAAATAAAATTCCGCCTACATAACTGATTTCATGAGTACGGAATTCAATAATTTTACCTGAATTGTTTGGGCTAGACTGGTTTTCATAATAGCCATTAACGAAAACCCACCTTATTTCTAGTTCCACCCATTAGCAGTTACAAAATGGCTATTCTTGTTTTTTGTACCCACGACATTTTTTTCAGTTGATGGTGGGCCAAAATGCCTTTCCCCTGCTCGGTTTCCTAGTTCCTTCGCACTTTTTAGCACTTCTTAATTACGGTTCACATTATGAGAAAGTCTAGCTTTTGCTTTAAATTTATTTTCTAATTTTATAAACAATCTTGATTTATTTTTATTAAACCGTACGGATCTGCATACGTTGCTACTCTAAATTAACTACATACTGTTGATATTTCCTGTGAAGATCACCGATCACTAATTCCTAAAATTGTTTACAAGCAATTTTCTTGAAAATCACTCTCAGTAAATTTCCAACAGTTTGTATACTATAAGACACAACCATAGTTCACCATAGTTTTTTATCCAATTTTCAGAGAAAAAGAATGAATCTTCTCAACTTTGAATCTTCATAACGCAAAACGAACTCTATAAAGAACTCTATAATCGAAAATGGTGTCGTCCTTTACTTCTCCACGCCAGTAAAATTTTTATGGTATGTAACAACAAAGGTGTCGAAAATTTAACATCATTTTGTTTTCAAAATATTAAGCCATCTAGCGGGTTCTATTTAAATCATATGTTGTTTTAACATTGACAGCGGTTTCCCGGTTGAAATGAACAAATTTCAATGCACCTTCACTATCGTTGGAAAATTTTGGTAAATTATTTCGAAAGTGAGTGCTACGTTGCCGAAATAGTGCAAATTTTGAAAAAAAAAAAAATAAATAAGGCCGAAACGAAGTACCAACCGGACGGGTATGCTAGTCGATAACATAAGTGATCCTCGGGCTTCGTACAGTACAACTGAGAATATTGCTGCTGTAACCGAAAGTGTGCGACTCAATCTAGGAACATCTAGGAACTCTTTAGCTCTACCAGTTTGGAGAGATTATACTCATAGATCTTGGATTATTCCCAATAACTCCGTCATCGGTTCTCCGTTTGGGCCTTACAGAACCAAGTAACAGTTTGATGTGGTTTGTGGAGTGGCGGGACCAGGCCGTTACAGCCACGTATGTGAAGCTGGCCCGAAACAAATTTTAAGTTGAAAATCTATTATAAGAAGAGATTAAAACAATTCCCTCAAATAAAATCGGTTGAGTAATTTTTCAATGACCTTAATATTTCGGTTCACAGAGGTTGGCAGATATTATACGCCTAATTAATGATCATCAGCATTAAGCACACAAATGCTCATTACGTTACAGTGGGGGATAAGGGTCCGCGATGGTTAGTGCATTAATTAGTAACTTACTAGTATATCTGCCAAGCTCTGTGAACGGAGAAATTTTAGGTGACATTTGAGGATAATTCCGATACCTATTCTAACAGAAGCGATTATAAAATAAGCTGTTTAGGACCCTTATCCACACTGTAAGGTAATGAGCATTTGTATGCTTAATGCTGATAGTCAGTGCATTAATTAGGCATATACCAAAATATGGTCAACCATAATATAGTTTTTATTTTCTCGGGATGGAATTTGATTTTCTCCATCTTTTTTTAATTTTTCGGGCTGAAGAGGGTTTTACTCAATTTAGCGGAGAAACACACCTACATTTTAAAGACTTTTTCGGAATGGTTTTCGGGCCAGCTTCAAATGCGTGTTACAGTCAACGAATAGCGCTATGGTATCCGATATTTTGTGATCAGAAATTGAAGACATCGATTTACTCAATCACCTAATGGGATGATAACTGACATTTTTTACAATCTCATTAGCAAAATATAATTTTAATAAATCAAGATTAACTGAAAGGAAAATCCTACATCATGTGGTTGCATAATAATTTACTGACGAAGATAAACGAGGCATGGCGATCAGTGCCGAGATCTTTGCGGTGTGTTAATAATAATTAGTGAATATATAGGTTTTGCACTCCAAATTCAACCTTTTACAAATCATGTTCATCAATTTTCAAATAAAATTCACCATTTTCCAAAACAATTTCATACTTTTCCATATCAAATCATACTTTATCCAACCCAAATTCAGCTTTATTCAAAACATATTCATCCTTTTCCAAATCAAATTCAACCGGAGACGAAATAAAACCAACATAACCTATTTAATTGAATAAATTTATTGTATTTAAATTCTAGATTCAAAATATGTAACAAGTATGTTATTTTTTAATCTTTGCAATCTGTTCTGTGTTCAAAGCACTCCTAATTTCTCGCGAATCACTTTTCACGTCCTAGCCTACCTTACACAGTTGTTATCCAAAATAACAAGTTAATAAAGTAAATTAATCTTTACTGTGTAACCAAAATGTCCAATGTTTCATTCAAACTAGCTGCGTCTTGGTAACATCACCTGGATGTGAAGCTGGTATCCGCCTATCGCCTAGAAATCCAAAAATTTCATAGTAATTCTGCTTTTTGAGTGCAATCACTATAGTTTCGTAGTAATGAAAATGAACTCAGAGATTTTTGGTAACAGTAGAATTTTGGATCGCCTCTGCCTAAGGTAGGACGTGAATAGCAAACTGCGAAAGAGTTGGGCGCGCTGGCTTCAGAATAGATTGCAAAGATTAAAAAACAAAATACTTGTTATTTTGAATCTAGAATACCCTCGCCCTCAGGAGGCATAGGTACAATTGTACCTCTTCCGTTGTTAAATATTAATAAATCTTCTTGTAGAAGCCGGGGAGGGGTAAAATTTTATGAGATCTCTACATTTTTTTTGCTGGACCATTCAGACCTTAATTTAGAAAAATATTCCCACCCTCTTAAAAGATAACGGATCGAGTAGATCTTAGCGTTGTAAAAGACTTTTAGCGTTGTAAAATTATGCCGCCGGACGAAGGTTAAATACAATAAATTTATTCAATTAAATAGGTTATGTTGGTTTTATTTCGTATCCGGTTGAATTTGATTTGGAAATGAACGAATATGATTTGGATAATGGTGAACTTGATTTGGAAATTGATGAACATGATTTGTGAAATGTTGAATTTGGAGTGCAAAACCTATAATAAAAAATTGGCAACTTGCTTGTTTGCAGAACCTCCATCTCCTATTTTATCTATTGCTATAATTCAGCATGAAAAAACCTTATCCGAACCACCAGACCGGAGACCGAACTAATATGAACAATGTGCTACGTTTCATGCTCAGAAAATGAAACATACTTGGAATGTGTTTTTTGATTAGAGGACAGAATCTTCATGAATATATTTGGTGTGTAAGTAGAAACTCTGCTTTTTTGGTCAAATTCAAATTTGAGATTATGGAAGTATTCCCCATTACCATCTATGATCTTTAGCAATTTATCAGGTAGATGATGAATGTTTTCGCGATAGAAACTTAGTGGTTTCGAACCAAAATAGTGGTCTTTCAAATATGATAACATCAATCTGAATAAGTAGTAATCAGAGGGAGCCAAGACTGGAGACGATGCCGCATGCTGCAGAACTTTCCAGCCTAAGGAGAAGTTATGAGTTTCTGGGCTGATTTTGCTGTATCACCTTCCGCCTTCTTTGGCATATAAATGGTATTTTCCTTCAGAGCATCATTTAATTTGATCAATTGGGTCTGTTAAGTTCCAATCCCACAATACACTTTCTTGGCATGAATATTCATTTTTGAAATTGATGTTCATGTCTGGCTTGGATCAATCCATGGTTTTCTGCGTTTAGGGTTATCGTACAAAATCTATTTTTCATCACCGAGAAAGGAAAGTCCCGCAGATGCCAACTCGTCTGTTTTTGTTTTCTTCGGTCAGTTTATAATGAGGAACCCATTTTCCTTTCTTCTGTATTTTTCCCTTTGCATGCAATCGAAGTGATATTGCTTGGTGAGTAACTCCTAACTAGTCTGCAAGCTCTTTTTGAGTTTTGCACGGATTTTCATCCAGTAAAACTTTAAGTTCTTCGTCTTCAAATTGTTTTACATCACAAGGACGGGGATCGTCCTCAAGACTAATACTACCACTACTACGACTAAAACTACCATTTTACTGTCGAATGACTCACAGAATGTTGACGCAAAGTCGAATTAATCAATTCTATAAGTTGAGCACCATTTTTTTAATTTGAAAAGAAAATATAATGTTATGGCGTAAATGTTGCTTATCCACATCAATCTCTTAAAATGGATGCACACAGAACGACAGCTTGTAAATGACTGAAACTTATGTCATACGCTACACTACACATATTCAAAATGGCGGCACCCGGATTGTGACGTGAGACCTATCGCGTGGTGTGAGTCACACACATTCAAATATTATTATTGCTGCCTTTCATCCATTCCAGAAAACAATATTTCGATGTCTCATCCACTCAATGAGTTACTATTTTGCAAGTAGTTTGTCAATTGGACGTCAGAGTGTTAATGTATTTAAGCACTTCACCACCCATCTTTGTTCAAACAATACAGTGACAACATATTGTGATATAATGGTAAATAAAATTAAACGGTTCATTGACCAAAGCAGATTCCAAACTGATGATAGTTACAGTCGCGAACCATAAAAGTGTCTTAATTTTTATAAGAGCGAGAATGCTGTTAAACAAATTTTCGAATTAAATCAAGGCAAAATATATTTTTAAACCAGACAGTGTCGAAAAAAACCAATTTCGCACGATTACATTACTTTCGCACTTTACTTACCTCATAATTGTAAAGTAAAAAGCTTGTAATTCATGAACGTAACGGACCATGTCAATTTCTATATCATTTACCGTTTAAAGAAATTATATTTCGGTTGGAATACACAATTTTTTTATGCCCCACATTTACTTTAGTACGACATGGCATTGAGACACGATAAATTAAACGAAAGTGCATGCACTAACTCGACAACAACTACAAGTGCATATACAAGCTTTGATAATATCCATATAAAGTGAACATAATTAATGAGGTGTGTAAAATGAATAAATTTGGCGAATTTGATTTTCAGGTGGTTTTCCAATTTTGTATATCTGTATTTATTTATAGCATATCAGAGAATCTATGTTTATGACAAATTTACTAAATAATAGTAAATATAGGTAATTGCTATAAATTAGACATCGTGCATTAAATCGAATGACACAGCAGTTAATGCGGTTGTTTAAACGATAATTAGTCGTGTTAATACAACTGAAATGCATCATTAATTGAAGTGAAATGTGATTAGTTGCGTTTTCGGTGTCTTTACGAACTGTAATAAAAATTTTTAATCCAATCAATCAAACCATTAAAAATAACAAAAGTTGCCGGCAGTTATTAAATACTAAATGCCACATTTGGTTAAGCAACATCTTAGTTTTATTCAAATGATTAATTTAAAAAACCGGCAATGTTGCATCAATTATATATTTTCATAGTACCAACAGAGTTCCATTCTATCCGTTTCATAATCCGTTTCATTTTCTAAAATCACATTAGTAACTCATTTCAGAATACTTGATAGCAATTGATCCCTGGCACTCCAGAATAATAAAAATGATTTTTTTTATTCATGTTAGCGGACATTTTCAAAAAAGAAGCGCTTAACGCAAGTGTGGGTAACTGCAGCAGGGAAACTTTCGAATTTCAAAATGAAACTTTGCATACAGATTAACCCCAATTTGTGCTAATTAATGTTCACGGGGAAAATTAGTGTTAGTCCAGGAGCCGAAAAAACGAGAAAAGAAATTTCAAATTTCGCCTGAAAGACGACACACATAAAACAAGATTTCTAGAAAAAAACCGGAAATAATATAAGCTTAATTTTAAAACTTTCCAAAGGCGGCTAAACTGACGAAATTTGTGCTTATCATAGAAATATGATTTTTATAAAATTTTCATTCTTAAATGAGAAAAAACAAACTAGCCCCTAAAAGATACTATATTAAACAAACAAAATACAGAGGTATACCGTTCAATAATATTTTTGTTGAACAACAAATTAAAAAATAGAATAAAATCGAAGAAGAAGCATCTCAGACAGCATATTCCTGTGAGGCAGGTTTATTGCCGTCCGAAAAATATAGTGACTAAAGTTGTGCTAATCCAGAATTTGACCAATTCCATTAAACAACAAAGACCGTTGAATGAACGATTTTCTAACGAAAAAGGTTGCCAACTTCATTGGATTCTAGAACATTTTATAGGCCAATTCTGGATTAGCACAAATTCAGCCACCATTTGTTTTCGGATGGCAATGAACATACCTGATAGTAAAATGCCATCAGAAATGCCAACTTTATTGGTTTCTAGAAGACTTTTAGTTAGAAAATCGTTAATTCAACGGTCTTTGTTTTTCAATGGAATTGCTCAAATTCTGGATTAGCACTAATTCAGCCACTGCCCACTATATTTTTCGGAAGGCAATGGCTGAATCGCTTATTCTTGGATTTTAGAACATTTCACTTCTATTATTTAATTTGTTGTTCAACACAAATATTATTGAACGGTATATAGGTGTACTACGAAATCCCGGTTTTCAAAATCCCGGTTTTCCTTTCTTCTAGTTCTAAAATCATGATTTTGAAAAAATATTTTATATTAATTCGAGTCGGTCGGACTAATAATATTTTAACATAAAAATAAGATATCTTGCCTGACATGATAAGCACATGAGGAAAAGAAACGTATTGATGATGTCTGACAACACAGTTACTACACATGTAACTGAAAGGAACGGATAATATAAATCAACTTTTAGGGGTTTAATAAGCAGTAAACTAAGGTTTTGATGACTTCCAAATTACTTGAGGAAAAAATTGCTTTGATATCGATTTTGACGATCAATTTGGACAGATTTTTGAAAAACCGATTGCCTTAAACTGCATAAAATTTGGGCTGACTATTAGACTGTTCCTGCGAGCCTTAAAGATCAAACTGGTATGCCTATATTTGTCATTTATAAATGCGTAGTATATTTAAATGGAGAACAACGTCCTTATAAAATGGAAAGTAAATAAAATAAAAGTGATTTTTGAAATATTGTTTTACATACAGATACGCAGAGCTTTATCAAAAAATCATTTAATAATACCATTTAGATCGTGTCAAATTTAAACACAATCGGTTAAAAAAGGCCAAATTCCATCTGTATTGACCACATCTCACAGCTTTGTCAAAAAATTATTTAAGAACCCCATTTCCATAATAATATTCCAGAACTTTATCAAACATCATTTTAAAATCCCATTTAGATCCTACATGTCGATTTTCGACAAAATCGGTTAAGAAATGGCCATGTTTCATCCCTATCATAATGCGGAGAACTTTATCAAAAACGCATTTTTTGAATCCTATTTAGGACTCACATGTCGAATTTCAGCTAAATCGCTTAAAAGATGGCCTAGTTCAGTTCTAAAAATCATTTTAGAAATCGATTTTCATCGCACATGTAGAATTTCAACAAAACCCGTTTAGAAATGGCCTAGTTCCATCTGTATTGACCGCTTTATCGAAAAATCATTTTAGAATCCCATTTCTATCGCACGTATCGAATTTCAACAAAATCATTTAAGATATGGCCAAATTCCATCCCTACTAGCCATTTTCTAGAACTTTATCGCAAACTCATTTTTGAATTTTGTCAAAAAATCATTTGAGTCCCATTTTTCCACACGTCAAATCGTCAAATTTTAAAAATTCAATGATTTTGAAAACCGGGATTTTGAAAAGCGGGTTACACACCCGACCGGTACACCTGTGTATTTTATTTGTTTAATATAGTATCTCTTAGGGGCTAGTTTGTATTTCCACAATTTATGAATGAAAATCATATTTCTATGATAAGCACAAATTTCGTTAGTTAAGCCGTCTTTGGAAAGTTTTAAAATTAAGCTTGAATTAGTTCGGGTTTTTCTAGAAATTGAGATTAATTTGTTTCGTCATTCAGGCGAAATTACAATTACATTTTCCCCGTTTTCTCGGCTCCTGGACTAGCGCTAATTTTGCCCGTGAGATCTAATTAGCATAAATTGGGCTTAATCGGTATGCAAAGTTTCAGTTTGAAATTCTAAAGTTTCCCTGCTGCAGTTTCCCACGCTTAACGCAACTATACATACAGCATTTCACCGAAACGCGACCAAAGCAACATGGACCCAAGCAATTAATAGAAAACATGTAACACAGCACGTCTCAACATGATGGAATGACCGAAACTGAATCCGAGGGCCACTTTGGGCCCCTCAACTAATTTTCCCCAAATTGGGACTCATCGCAATAGATTTCTAAGCTTTTGAACTAAGAAAAAAAAAAATAAGATATATATAAAATACATATAACCTAAAAACTTCTCCAAAATCAGAACTCATCGAAAACGATTCCTATTACTCGAAAACCCTCTTTCAATAAGTTTTATCGAGGTCGTTTGGGCTGAGGAAAGAGAATCCCAGGCCCCACCTGGGTTGGAGCTTTCGAAATTATACGAAATCAGGACCCATCATAATCAGTTCCTGGTGCTGGAAAACCTTCTTCTACCAAATTTTGATTATAGCTGCTTGAGTTGCGAAAAAAATAAAAATGGAAAACCGCGCCTACCAGGAGGACCCATTAAATGTCTTTTCTGAAATTAAGACCCAAGGTAATCGATTTCTGGTACTCGATATTCCATTTTTACCAATTTTTTTTTTAAATCGATTAGGCTGAGAAATATAAAAGGAATCCGGGCCCCACCGATTGATCTCCACACCGTGACTGAGTGTTATGAGAACCGCCCCAACATCGTGATGATTAAAAAAATTATTTGTCACTATTAAATTTCGAAAACCGTTGAATTTATTTCAACGTTTCAAATGCACTCAAAACATCTGGATATTTTTTCAGTCACTAAGCTACTAGAGTCTTGGAACACCCAATTTACGATAGAATATTCTATACAAAATTTCAATGTGATCAGTTGATCTTTAAGGCGACAGAGAGGGTCCAGATATAAAAAGTCTATTTGTGTAGACAGATACACAAAGAGAACTTCGATAAACCGTTTTCTCATTGTAGAAACATTTTGAATTGTGAACTCTAACGCCGTCACTAGTTCGGAATGAAACAAGAATCATTCCATCCTCCGTTAGACAAGTATTACGACGGTTAAGCCTTCCGGGTCAAATACTAATGAGTCACTAAAACTTTATGCTTGAAATCGTCCTCTTTCACAGGCAAGACTCAAAAATGATCAATGACATTTAAAAAATAAAATTACAGTATTAAAAGTTCTGAATTAGACTTTCGATGAGAATATTCACTGGCATAAAATTTATTGGGCGGAAAGTTGAAACTGTTCTTATTTGTAAACATTTGGTTTTTAACTTTTGCTATGTTTCGTATTTGTCCGGCTCCCCGGTGTTCTTCAAGGGTTTATGAATAATTTTATATATTGTAAAATAAAAATTAATTAGCTTCCAGCGACAAAACGGTGGACTTGTCAATTAAAATATTGATAACAAAATAGTTGCTTTTTCCAAGAACTTTGATCTGTATGCCACGTGTTTATATGGGAATGAGAAGAAATTTAGCGGCTTCCAGCGTCACAACGGTAGTTTTGAGTACTAAATGCTTCAACTAACTTTATCACATTCTTCAAAACCACTTAGTCTTCTACGAGATACGGAAATTATATATTCTATAGGAAATTAATAATTTGCCAGCTGCGCCGAAACGTTAAATTGTTGAATTAAATTGGTATTGCCAAATTTTTTGCCTGATCTAAGACATTTAAAACGATATACTTACTACACGAATATATATGGTATAATAAAAGTGCTTTTGAGCCATAGCCTGGTGTTCGGTGTTTTTTTGAGCGTTTATTATTTTTTACATTTTTAGGATCAGTGACCTTTAATACGTTGAAAAACGATGTTATGTCAGTCAGCGAAATTTACCGGCAGAAACAAGGAGTTGCGCTACTTGCTACAAGGGGCAGTACTATCATAAAAGAGACTATCTGTTGTTACGAGTATTTTAGACCCACAAGAAATTGTTTATTAATTTTAGACCTAATTTTTGTTCTTGATAAAAGAAAACATTCCAGCGGAATTAAAAAAATTTGTTAAATTAGGTTTCAGCTTCTCTGAAATCCAGCCACTCCCAACTATCGGCAGTTTCGAGAACAAATTCGGTCCGTGAATAATGTGGCCTTCTTCTCTTCAATGAGAACGGAAATTGTAAACATTACCGGTCGTGGATCCTACGGCTTTAAGATTTACGGTGGAATATACTATCAAACAAGCCACATACAACCTCCTACCAAACAAATTAGCAAATATACACAGCTTTACGTTATTGAGTTCACGAAAGTTGCAAACGTACGCCACCAACACGTGGCAAACACAAATTGCCCACCTGTAATTCTGAATCAAATTGATCGATTCTTTCGTGAACACAAGAGATTGAAGTACGTGAAAGCTCAGCAACAATGGAAGCAGGACCTCCAGTGCCTCAAATTACATTGATGTTTCGCCGAGATCGCCACTCTGAATTAAGAGGAATTGCTGCTAATCTCCTCAAAGGTTGAAAACATAACTGTTCACGGTAGTTTTAAGTTGCCAGTGCTACTACACGACACATTTGTTTCGTCTATGCGTTTAGCACCCTTCCGATGCACAACTCTTAAAATCAGCCTCGCTCATTATCATTGATAAGGTAACGATGTTACAAAAGGATGGCCTGAGATACATACATTGATCAATTACTGCGCGAAATCTTAAAAAATTCAAGACCCTTAGGCGGCAAAATTTTCGTCATCAGTCGTGATTTCAGATAGACACTTCCTCCCGTACCTCGAGGTAATCGAGCAGACATTACTGAGTGTTGCATCAAATAACGCTTTTTGTTGCGGCAGGGTTTCCGGTCATGGTCAGCTCTACGTAGCTTTTTCACGCACGAGAGACAGCTCAAAAATCGAATTGAATCTTGAGCAGTCCAAATCATGAGAAAGCTCGGCTCCTAAAGGACGATCGAGGATTTATGTGCAACAGAGTTAACAATAAATAATATTCGGGGCGACTTAGCGCTCATAACCTGTAGCACAAGTAGTAAAGTAATTGGAAAGTTTAGTGCTGTTTCACATCGTAAACTAGTAAAAAAATAGTAAATGTGGTTTGCGAGTCACGCATTTTTATGACTAATCAAATTTGGCGGTAATTGAGAAAGTCGGATAATAGAATACAAAAAAAAATGGATTATCATTTAGTTTTATTGCGGTGTTTAGTTTACATCGTCCGGAAATGATGATATTAGCAAAAAAAAAATTAACTGCAACCGAGTCTATTAATTGGCAGAGGAAATTTAAAATTAAAATTTGCAAACAACAAATTTACTCGATAATCGTTTTGCGTACGTATTATGTATGTTTATGAGACTGACTATAAAATTAATAGCGCGGTACTTTTTTGCTCCAACCAATTTACACGCCACACTAACGAATTCAATTATTCGCAATTATAGAAAATTAATGATTTCGTTTAAAACTGTTTGCATCCATTGTTTGGGACAGTGTTTTTGCAAATTTTATATGATTATAAAACTACATCAATTAAGGTTTTGCGATTGAATTACATGCTTTAGAGTGCAACAATTAGGTGCAACAATATAAGATGATATTGGTTGGTTCTCATGCAAAATGTAAGACTTTATTAGGGCCACAAGGTGCTTCAAAAGTCATACTTTTGGCCATATTGCAAAACTTTGCAAAGAAAAAGATTAAATTTATGGACACTGCGCTGTGATTCTGGTCATGACTAGAAGATCTGTCCAAAGCAGACAGAGGCTTCAAAGTGTATCTGCTGCAAAAATGCTGCTAAAGCATTTGACCCTTCGTTACGGAGCAAAGTGTGTACCGGTGCTCGTGTGTAAACCCTGTGTGTCGTCCCGTAATGACGTTAAAAGCATTAATTTATTAGGCCAAAGCAGCTTAGAGCAATTCATTACGGAACTTGGTAATGCGGAGTTGTCTATGAAAAAAGATAAAGTGCCAGGGCGAGATAATACAAAGATCTTGGTGAATCATCGAAGCAAGCATTATTAGCTTCCTGAACCTGATGTCTGGAATGCATGTGAAGTTAGACCTAACTAGTATAGAACTAACTTTAGAACTAGTTTAGCACAAACTTCACACGTATGTATACGCGTTTGAAGTTAGAACTAAATTAATCCTAACTCAACAAAAACAAACGAAAATTTGTATGTATTGCTTAAAAAGTAAAACAAGAATGTTATTTAGGCGAAATATTGAATTTGTTAACTAAGTATTGTAATTTCAATTTATAATAAACAATCAGTTAAGAATGGGATATAAGAATTTAGGATTGAAATTGAATATCTCGAGACTTGTTTCAAGGTCTAGAATAGGTCTATCTCCATTCCAAGCCATTTGAAAAGCTAATAATTTTTGTGCGATCAAATTAATTTTTTGCTACGCCTTACTAACCTGAGAAGTTAGGACAATTTATTATTTTTATTATCTATATATATAAAGAAGAAAAGTATGTATATAACTATGTTTGTTCCACAAAAACTTTTGATCCACTCGACCGATTGCTCCCAAATTTTGCACGAATACTTTTTAGCAGCCAAGAAAAAACATAAAGGGCTTAGTGATAAAAAAGGTTATACCTTCTCCAATGTCATCTGTAAGCAGGAATTTATAATATATGAAGACTTTTGAACCACTGAAACGATTGCTCCAAATTTTGCACGAATACTTTTTAGCAGCCTAGTAAAAACATAGGGGATTTAGTGATCAAAAAATGTTACCGCTTCCATATGCTCACCTGTAAGGCGAAATTTACAATTTTTGAAAACTTTTGATGAACGCGAGCGATCCCAAATTTTGCACGAACAATTTCTAGCAGCCGAGAAAAAACATAGGGGGTTTAGTGTTCAAAAAATGTCACCCTTTCCTCATGCTCATCTGTAAGCTGGAATTTACAATATATGACAACTTTTCATGAACTCGAGTGATTGCTCCCAAATTTTGAACGAAGACTTTTAGCAGCCGAGAAAAAATATAGAAGGGTTAGTGATCAAAAAATGTTACTCCTTCCTCGTGCTCACCTGTAGGCAGGAACTTACAATATATGAAAACTTTTGATGAACTCGAGCGATTGCTCCCAAATTGTGCACGAATACTTTCGGAGCTGCTGAGAAAAAATATAGGGGCTTAGCAGGAATTTGCAATATATGAAAACTTTTGAACCACTCGAGCGATTGCTACTTAATTTTGCACGAATACATTTTACCAGCCGAGAAAAACATAGGGGGTCTAGTCATCAAAAAAGGTTACCCCTTGGCCATGCCCACCTGTGAGGAGGAATTAACAATATATAAAAGTTTTGAACCACTCGAGCGATTGCTCCTAAATTTTGCCGAATACTTCTTAGCAGCCGAGAAAAAATATAGACGGTTAGTGATCAAAAAATGTTAACCCTTCGTCATGCTCACCTATAAGCAAGAACTTACAATATTAGACAACTTTTGGTGAACTCGAGCGATCGCTCCCAAATTATGGACGTACACTTTTTAGGAGCCGAAAAAAACATAGGGGGTTTAGTGATCAAAAAATGTTACCCCTGGAGCATGGGGACTCACCTGTAAGCAGGAAATTACAATATATGTATATGCAAACTTTTGATCCACTATAGCGAGTGCTTACAAATTTAGCACAAATACATTTTGCAAGCCAAGATAGCCGTGAAAGTGTACACAAAAATTTTATATTTATGTATCAATATTTTTTGATATCGACCGTAATCATTACACGATCGAGCCACTTGAAATGCCATCTTATATCTTGAAAATGAAGAAAGGATCATCAATAATGCTTTTGCGGAATCTATGCAATGGTACATGGCTCTGTGTCAAAAGTCTTTTGCCACATATCATGGGAGCCACTGTATTGACGGAGAATGCAAAAAGATAGGACGTATTCATACCTCGCATGCCATTGATACCAACCGACCTGTCATTCAGCTACAAACGAGTCCAGTTCCCAGTTAGACTTTCATTTGCCATAACCATCAACAAAACTATCGGAAAATCCCTTAAGTTTGCAGGCGTAAATTTGGAAAGTCCTTGCTTTTCTCATGGCCAGTTGTATGTGGCATGCTCAAGAGTAGGGACTTCAAAAAAATTTGTGATTTTATTCAATTCACTTAAAGTATTACCAATTATAAAATAAAAAACACCTGGTTGAAGTTCAGTAGTTCAATTTTAAACCCGTGCAAAGCCGGGTATTTCCGCTAGTAAATTATAAATTAAAGAAGATATAATAAGAATTAATATTTTTCAATCTGTAATAAATTGTAAAATATTAATTCTTACAATTTATAATAAATAATAATAAATAATATTAATATTAATTAATAATATTATTATTTATTATAAATTGAAATTGGAATTATAATAGTTCACAAATTCAATATTTCGCCTAAATGACATACTTTTTACGAATACATACTTATAAATTTTCGTTTGTTTTTGTTGATTTAGGATTAAATTAGGTCTAACTTCAAGCGCTATGTCTGGTTAAAGGAATTTTTCAACATCTTTGAAAAACGGCAAAATATCATCAAAAAGGGTGGTTTTCGATACAACATCTATGCCACAACATATATACCAATCATGCTGCTGCCTGTGTTAGGTAAATTACTGAAGAAATTGATTACTGGCAGATTGATGAACATACCATATTCCAGAGTATCCTAAGATGTATCTGGAACTTTTGTTAATTTTTTTATTTATTTATTTTTAATCTGTTCTGCAGCTTAGCGACTCCCAATTCTTCTGCGGTTCGCTTTTCCCGTCCTTACTTTTTCGCCGTTTCTCGTTCATCTGGGCATAGTACTGACATGGAAGATGGGTCGGCCATTAACATCTGCACTCCAAAAATGGAGCTATCCTATCCAAGACCGTTACGATCGAACATAAAGGTTCCCTTGACATTAGGATACCACCTTTGGTTCCTGTTTGTGGAAGAAGAATAAAGATGGTGTCTTCCGGTAAAAGTGGTTAGGAGTTGATTTTGATGTAAGAATTGATGTATTCTCACACGTCAAAAGAGTTGCAGAGAGTAGAAATAAAGTTTTCGTTGTGTTGAAATGAAAAGCGGGGTTTTATACAAAATACCTTGGCAAAGATATACGATGGACGGATAAAATAAACTGCTACCATCGAAGAACACCAATGAGCGCACAAAGGTGAATTCTCCTCGGTATAACTGAAGCGTATAGGACACAGTCAGAATCGAAATGGTTTTGTCCTAGCTGGAATCATCCCAATCGATATATTGTTGAATGTATACCGGTTAGTTATAAAACAAGAAAATTCAAATTCTAGGCGATCAAATAAAACCGAATATCCTGAGTAAGCTCAAAAGGGATATTCGAAAAGCGTAATAACTTGATAAGATCGATGGAATCAATCGGGTGACCGTAGACAACTACTTACAGTTACACGCACAGGTCTATCTCATTCAAGCAGTTGCGAATGAGGTAGCACCACGAGGAAGTATGAGTCTCGGACTTCCCTCGGTTTTATATAACCAGCAATTTATTGGTGATTGAACTACAAAAAAATTTTGTCAAGCAGTGGCAACTGCTCCAGAAAACAAGTAAACGGGCAGAGGAAAACGGCCTTCATGTCACATCTTGGGATCTTTTATTATTGGAATTGTTCCTCCCAAAGTTAGATAGTGAAGCTCTTAAGTTATTTGAGCAAAAACTACATATTATTTTTTCCGTAAACCTGCTTGCGGTAGAAGAAGGACCTGCTTGTACTGACTGCGAAGCTAAATCTAAAGGTCTATACCAAGAGGGCTATAAATGTGGACCTAATGGCTTTTGAAGTAATAAAACTCTTACTTAGTAGCAGCATCTCGCGATTTTATAAGAACGATGTCTTGACTGGTGTACATTCAATAAAGGAAATTATCACCTTGCAAGTTGAGCTAATAAAATTATTGAATTGTGGTGGTTTCACTCTGGAGAAGTTGTGAAGTTCGAAGAAGCCATTAAAAAAAATACCGAAGGAAGTCAAGAAGTGAAAAAATCTAACAAATAGAAAACTCAGCTCAGCAAATACGCACAACCAATTGAGCATATTTTGGAAGAAATCCTAAGAAGAGAAAGTTAGCTTACTAGTATTGTTGCTGAGCAATTAAAAATTGAACTTTAAAAATTCAGCGACCACCAACTGATAATATTACGGTTCCAAGCTATGTATGCCTACCGCCGCAAAATGCATCAAAACATATAGGAAGAAATTTAACACTGACAGATTAAAAGTTGCCGGCACAAGAAATACAATCTACGAAGAGCTCAAGGTCAGCCCCTAAACCCATGGAGAAGCCATTAGTGTTGAGCAACAGTACCAACATATTCCCAAATGTGAAATGAGTATCCCAAAAGAATTAATTGAATACAAAATGTAATAAAGGATGTCCCATTAAGGTCGCCTATTTAGAATTTAGTGCCCTTTTTTGATGTCGGTAATACAGCGTTTATTTGGAGCGAATTAAACGGACGCACAACGCATATAAACTGTGAAAGTCCACTACCGAGCTGGTGAGATATTTGCGCAGACGATTCGAAAATGTGCATTTTTCGGTCACGATAACACACCTTCTCGTCGTGCAGTGGTCCGATTAATCGATAAATTTAGAATAGACTTGTCAGTGTTCTTGCAGCTCAGTCTAATGAAAACATCATCAATTGAGACTTTCACAAAGTAGTTTATAGCGAATTTTGACTAAAACTCTGCATTTGCATGCACAAGATTCAGTTGACATAACATTTAAAGCCAGCAGAGCATGCGCAGCGGCGAACGTTTACAGAATGGATATTAGAGCAACAAGTGAATGGTAATTTTTCGAAGAAAATCATCTTCTCCGACGAGGTGCATTTCGAACTTGATGGCTATATCAATATACACAGTTATCGTTATCGTCAACGGCGTTTGTAACCGTGAGATGGTAAACAACTTCGTGTGACCTGAAATTGATCTCGAATAGGAAATTAATCTCGAATACATGTGGTTCCAACAGGACGGTGTAACCTGCCACACAGCGATCGAAACAATGGAATGGTTGAAGACGACGTTTAAAGTGAGAGTTATTTCGCGCCGCGCCGAATTGTTGTAACAAAAGATGTATGCCAAAAATCCATGAACAATACCTGAACTGGAAGACGATATTCGACGAGCCGTTGATGTAATTCAGCCGGCATAAACTCCAAGTCTACATTCTTTATTACAATAAAAACATCAGAAGTTTTCAAATAAACACTGCGTTTTTTTTTTAAATTTCAAAATAGACGGTCTTAATGGGACACCCTTTATAAAGGCAAACATAGTAAATCATACTATAACAGGGATTAACGGAGGAACTCAATGATCTGGATTACGCAAACGACTTAATAACACCACAGCACGCCATGCAACACAAATTACAGAAGCTATCAGGTCTAACTAAAGAGGTTGTTCTCAAAATGAATATCAGAAAAGGCGATGGGGCGTGTTTAGCAAGATCGAATATGTCAACCATAGAACGTTTATTTCGTGTGTGAAGTTGATCGTCCCAGCCAACTGTTGTATAAACGGAATAATTAGAATAGGGAGAGCTAAAAGTAGACGTTTATATACCTTAGAATCTTACGTTATTCGAAAATTCATATTCCTTAACCAAAATATCCTTAACGAACAGAGAGAAATCCGTTTTTCTCCAATTACCAATGCTGCCCTGTTGTATTCTCACGTTCGTAATAAAATGACGCTTGTGGAGAATATTTTGGAGTCAAAATATGGTTAATGCCATGTTTTTTTAGAAATCTGCAAACGCGTTAGACACAAACTGTTTACCATTATCGCTTAGTATGATTTCCGACACAGAAAATAAATGAAAGTATTTTTCGAGGTACTTTACAACCTTTCTCGAATTCGCCTCTTGCATAGGTTCCAACAAAATAAATCTTGAATATTGATCGAGAATTATGATGAAAAGAAAGCTATTCCCAGAAGGGGAACTAGAAAGGAGGTTCTAGAATATCAATATATATTTTTTGCCATGGTCGATCAATTTGATTATAGAACCCCATGCGTGGGCTAATCGAATAATTTGGGGCTTTGACAGTCTTACATGTTACGCACGATTTAAGAAACTCCGATACATCTCTACTCATAGTGAGCCAGTAATAACATCTTTGTAGTAAATCTAATGTTTTATGGAGACCCATGTGAGCAGCGGTCAGAGGGCAATGGGCTTGAAAAATTAAATTATTTGTGAGCTCCGAAGATATAAACAATTTCCACTCTGAAATATCAGTCTTGACTTTATAAGGAGTATTAACGGCGTTGAAATATATCTGCGTCGTCCAAGCTAATGTTGAGACTAACGTTCACCAAATCATTATCTCAGCCGTCTGTCTAAATAAAGCGTTCGGCACTATATTTTTATTGCCCTTGCGATATTCTATGGCAAAGTTATAAGCTTGGTGTTTGAAGCACCCGCGAGCTAATCTTTCCGTTAAATCGCGCTGGTCCATCAACCACTTGAGACTCGCATTGTCTGTTATGATCGTGAAGGGAAATCCCTCCACGTATTGGCGACATTTTTTTACTGACACTACAGCGGCGTAGCATTCAAGCTCGGTAATAGAGTATCGTTGTTTCGCAGGATTTAACTTGGCTGAAATATATGCAAATATGGGACGCTCGTCGCCTTCATCAGCTTTTTTGAAATAAGACTCCCTAAATTCCGGAGGTCGACAGGGCTTCCTTAATTTTACTAACATAAAAGAGTGTGCTGCTACTTGGTCCCAAAGGAATTTCTGATTCTTTTTTAGAAGGTTGGTTAGTAAAGCTACTATTCCTGAAATTTTTTTAATGAACCGTCGGTACCAGCCGACCATTTCTAAGAATTGCCGCACCTGTTGCACATTTTTAAGTGTTGGATACTCCGTAATTGCTGCGACCTTATCCGAATTTGCTTTTATGGACATTAATTGTTAAGTTCTTACGTTTTAACACCACAATGAGTTCCTTAAATGTTTCGGATGTAACTAACAGATTCAAGTCAAGGTTGGCAATAAACCTGGTCTTGTCGAGACGCCTCAGCAATCCAACCCACCGATGAGAGGAAGAAAGTAGGCATCTTTTACTGTGACCGAGTTCAGTTTCCAAGCGTTAATGCACAATCGAGCCTTCCCATTTACCTTCTGAACCATAGTGACAGGGCTAATCCAAGAGCTGTAACTTTCCTCTATCACTCCAAGAGCAGGCATGCGGTTCAACTTATCGTAAAGTTCCTTTTCTTTAGCTGGTGATATAGCATAGTGCCACTGCTTATTCGGTTTAGACTGGCCTACATCTATCACGTGAGTAATAAAATCATTTTTGCCCAATCCTAAGGTTTCGAATGATGGAAATTAAGTGATAACGTCATGAAGAATATTACGTTATTGAGGTGATAGTTCGTGTTGTAAATGGCACTCGTCTAATTTACCGGTTGCATTTGTGCTAAATGTAATTTAATCGAATAAGTTTCACCTGCGAACGTGATAGGAACCAAGATATGTCCTAATATAAGTTCATTAGTTCTGTTTGCCATTTTGGCTCTAGAAGGCATGTGTCGAAAATGGATATCAAGACAAGTTAGGTATTCTTCACAACCTTTCCATAAGGTTGATATGTTAGCCCCGCTATCTAGTAAGCCAAAATACGGTTTGTTTAAAATAAGGACATCTGAGTAAGACCTCCCATCGATATCGTCCGTAATTAAAGAAGCGCAGATTGAATTTTTAATGTCACGACGAATGGCCCAATATTTGTTATGTTTTTCGCTTGGCTCGCAAGAGCGTTACCTCTGGGACCGTGTCGGATGCTGCTCTTATACATATTGCAATGGAGCTCGATTGGAATTTGTGGCAACCCTCATTCTGGGCGGCAGAACATTGGCAGCCCTCTAGGTGAATTTATGGACCATATCTTCGATATAGGTAAACTCATGGTCAACCAATTTATGTTGGAGACCCGGTCTCAGGTTGTGTCGCGTAATATTAATAAGTTGGCTAGCATTCAGGTGTGTTTCATATTGTAAAGCTATTTTAAGGATGTCACTATAAAATTCATTAAATGACTCGCGGGCTTTTTGCCTTCGTGCTTCCAACAACCATCTAATTTCGTCATTATAAGGCCGGTCTTCCGGTCTTGAAATCGTTTAAGCAATGCAGATTTGAGCTGAGACCACGTTACATCGGGGTTTCTCTCAATAAGAGTCCAATAATAAGTCTCTGGAGTGAAATGCGATACAGCTCGGCAAGTTATGGATGGAAATCAAAGCAATATCTCTTAACAAGTGCAAAGAAGAGCGAAAATGATATGATAGCCATCTAGACACAGCAAATGATAATTGGGCTAATAATAAAAAATTGGAAAGATAAAGTTTGCGGACGTCGAAAAAATATTCCAACCAGACGATGAAGGAACTTCGGTAACCGAAATACTAACTGAAGAAGTGAATCGAAAAATGAAGAATTGCTCCTAACTACACCAAATGAAAAAATGTGTGAGATAAAGGCCATGAAACCCAAAAAATTTCATCTATCTTGTGAATGCCGCCTTCATAATTAAATTCATACCTCGTCTTCTTTGAAGAACTCGGCTAGAAGCGGCCATAACCAGCGATAATTAAAACCAAAATTCTAATTTGTTCCTTCCTCACTGTCAGGGCGTACTTGCTTAATTTCAGTGTTTACAATCCATGGCCATCTTGGAAGAAGAATGAAAGCCTGAGGATTCAACGATTTAAGTACAGCTGTATCATTTGTTCAAAGGTTTCTGAAATCATTCGAAAGACAATTCTTACAAAAATAATTATTTTTCTATTTGTATAATCATTTTTGGTATGAGGAATATCGGATTCTTACAAAGGACATTTTATTGTATTGATACGAACAACGTAAGTTGACTTATCAGTAACTACACTGCAAATTAAAATGTTTTGATTTAGGAACAATTATCCCAAACTCCATTGGCAACATTTTTGCGACTATATGACTAAAACATGGTAATGAAATATTTAGCAGTCGCCTAGGACCTGAATCAAATATCCAGCTTTGATAATATGATACTCCGCACAATGAATCACTTTTAGTTTACTGATTCAATAAAAGTAAAATTTTAAAATACATTTGGTCCACGCGTCAAACCAATTATTTTAATTATCTTAAATTTGCCGACAATGACATTTCATTTTCTAATGAACAAACAAATTTGGAAAGGTGTGATAGCGACGAAATGGTATATCTACCCTTGTATGACAATTAAAATTTTATTAACAACAAAATATAATTTCGCACACAAGTGTTTTTATCGCGGGAATCCCAACGTATATCCAAATTAACGGACACCTCGTCACGATATAATAACTTGTTCTAAATGTGTCACTGATCCAGTCAGCCTAAACAGCGCCAATTAATTACGAAAAAACCCTCAAACCGATAACAAGGACACTTCTAGCGCAATAAATCATTTCGATAAATTAATTAATCTCTCAACGCGCGCAGAGGAACAAAAGACCGCGCAAAATGATTGTTGGCGTAAATCGCGTTTAATTTATATTTTCATGTATGTACAACAATAAAGATACAAATTACTTTCACTTTATATACATTAATATAAATGAACTAAAGCTCGTAGCGTGCACTTGACCTACAATCGCATATGAATTTAATCGGATTTCAATAAAAACAAAAACGTTTCGTACTCGCACATATCGGTTTGGTTTATTTGTGTCTCTGTCAATAGTGGCAGCGTCAAAGGACGTACCCACCTTATATTTACACATGCGATGTAAACAGAATTTTTAATTGCGTGCGGTTTTCTCGTAAAATTTCGCGGGTACGCGTTATTTCTGTGAAATTGCGTGTATGCTCAGCATTTTGTTACCTTGACCATCAAAATAGCATCTAATATCTATGTTGGTTGTCGCTAATGATCACACATAAATGTATAGTGGATACCTTGAATTTGAAAACCGCAAACAAAAAAATTTAATTTATGTGATATTGACATTTCTTTCAATTACCCTGAAATTATAATTTTGGAAACAATTTTGGTTCAACCACCTACACTACCTGTATGTATACTCCGTCGCGTCGCAATGAGAATATCAAATTTATTTTGTTTATAGATGAATTGGCAGCCCGTTTAATTTATTTGATTGATCATGAACTTAATCGAAAGTGAAATTTAGATTTTTACTCGTAGGATTAAATATTATACATGTGCAGCAGTGGCGTAGATATGTATCAGATAAATTATTTTGTGAATAAAATACAATTATCTTTCTAATGTTTTCATCTCCTTGCTCTTCTTTCAGTCTTAGCCAATTGTGACGAAATTAGGCATTTTCATGGAAATTAGGTTTTAAGATGAATTTTGGAAGAAGTTCTGGAATAAGGCCACATGGGTGTATATGAAGTTAGCCCAAAATCTCATCCCAGGAAAAAAAATCATCGGGTAACACTAAAATTGCAGTGTTATCCTAGCCCAGAATTTAATATAGCGATTGAAAGAAATTGATTTTACATTTTAAACATTAAAATCAAAATTAAATATTACGTAAAAATAATAAAAGTTTAAATTAAATAAACTTTAAATTTAGTTGATTTAGCACTGTGTGACAAAGTATATTTAATTACGGAATGTAATCAACACGAAATCACATTATCTAGCTCTTCATTGAATTTCAATCTTGTTCGCATGTTGTGAACAGAGCTATGATGGTTTGGGTCAGTATGGTATAGAGTTCATATAATAGCCAAAGGGATTCAGCCTGGTATGTCAAGGGCGCTCATGTTAAACAAGCACCCCATCGTGAAGGGCAAGGGGACTTACGTTAAATAACGAAATTGCTATATTAAATTGTGAGCTGGAATATCACTGCAGTGTTAGTGTTACCCGAAGTTTTTTTTATTTGATATGGGATGAAATTCTGGGCGAACTTCACAAGGGTGAAACCACAGCCGTTTCTCAACCGTTTATGATGGGATTGAGAAACATTCTCAATTAATGGTTGGATGAAAATCTGATTATAAATTGATTTTTGGAAGGAGTTCTGCCATGTGGCCACCTTGGACGACACCCAGCCCCCAAGTGGCCGATTCCATTAAGAAAGTTTTATTTACCAAATCGTTTATGAAAAGTTCGAGATTTAGTTAGCCTGTAACCTGCGCCTTGGATATTAGGATATGCCTAGGATTCATGGTCTATGTCTAGAATTCTTGGCCTATGTCTAGGATTCTTGGCCTATGCCTAGGATTCTTGGCCTATGCCTAGGATTCTTGGCCTATGTCTAGGATTCTTGGCCTATGTCTAGGCTGGGCCTATGTCTAAGATTCTGAAACTATGCCTAGCATTCTTGGTCTATGCCTAGGATTCTCGGCCTATCACTAGGATTCTTGTCCTATGTCTAGGATTCTGGGCCTATGCCTAGGATTCTTGGTCTATGTCAAGGACTATGTCTAGGATTGTCGGCCTATGTCTAGGATTCTTGGCCTATGTCTAGGCTGGGTCTATGTCTAGCATTCTTGTCCTATGTCTAGCATTCTTGGTGTATGGCTAGGATTCTCGGCCTATGTCTAGAATTGTTGGCTTATGTCTAGACTGGGCCTATGTCTAAGATTCTGGGTCTATGCCTAGCATTCTTGGTATATGTCTAAGATTATTGCCCCATGTCTAGGATTATTGGCATATGCCTAGGATTCTTGGCCTATGTATAGGATTCTTGACCTACGTCAATGATTGTGTCTAGGATTATTGTCCTTTTGTCTAGGATTCTTGGCCTATGACCAACGTTCCCTCTAATTATTCAAAATCATGCGCGGCATAACTGCATCGTGGGCAAGTATTTTAAATTTAGCAAATTTCGAGCAAAACTTAACAAAATTACAATACAATAATTTTTACATATAATTTTATTTAAAAATAAATTTAAAAAAACTTTAATGCGTGAATTTCACAGTGAAACAATTTTTTACAGTAAACTCAACACGAGATAAAAATATAAATCCTTTACTTGTTAGAGAGAAACAAAAAAAATGTTCAGTAAAATTTACTGGCAAATAATAGAATAAGTGGGGAAAATGTGGCCATAAAAAGTATGAAACTCAATACTTTTTATGGCAACATTTTCAATACACCTTCAAAAAATACTACGACAATTATTTATGGTTGGAAAAGTATTATAGTGAAATGTCAAGAAAAAACGGAACTCGCTATTAGTTTTTGTGCCGCTAGAAACAACACGTTCAGAAAGGGAGTAGAGTAACATAAATTTTTAAAAATTTTATGTTACGTTAAAATGGTTTATTTTCAATTTTTTTTTAGTTATGTTGCCCCCAATCTGTCACTATTTTGACTATAAATTTTGCTATAAAAAACAAACAAAAGTTGCTGTCTTTATCGCTCTAACGTAATTTAAATATACTATTATCTTACGATTTCCCAGAATATTTTACTGACAAAAATTTGTTTCACTGTGGAATCCACATTGAATTTTTATGGCAACATTTTTAACACACCTTCAAAAAATAGCATGTGATGAGAAAAATTTTTCGCACACTACGCCAATTTTATGGTTGCAAAAATGTTACTGTAAAATGTCAAGAGAAAAATGAAAAGTGGTATTATTTATTTGTGCCACTACGTTCAAATTTTTGAAAATTTTCTTATTTTGTTAAACTCGTTTATTTTCAATTTTTTTAGTTATGTTGCCCCCAATCTGTCACTATTTTGACTATAAATTATGCTATAAAAAATAAACAAAAATTGCTGCCTCTGTCGCTCTAACGTAATTTAAATATACTCTTCTCTTTTCGGTTTCACAGTATTTTATACTGGAAAAATTTGTTTCACTGTGAAATCCACGCATTGTGATATAATTTCCGATTTTTCCGTTTTATAAAAATCACTGTCAGCTTTTGCTTCAATACATATTTTACAAAGTACATTACTTGTTTCAATTTGATAACTAGAAATTTCATATAAGATAACTTTTTGTTTAATTTATAACGGTCCTGTTTTAACGAGTTCATTTAACCGGGGTCCCAGGTCCGATTCCTGGTGGTGACAAGTAAAGAACTTGCGACTGGGTGTTTTTTTAACGGGTCATATGTTATTTACGTGGTTGTCCATTTTCAGATTTTCTAACCATAGTAGTTACAGCTTCATCCTTAATAATATTTTTGTTGAGCTTGAGCTTACATCTAATTTTCGTTTTGTCATTACAGTAAATGGAGTAAATTTTTTATAAACTGTTTAAAAATAATCACATCATATATGTAAAAAAAAAAAATATTAAACTGCGGGTTTAACACATTTTTAAATTTTGTTACTAACACGAAAAAAATATTAGCAATATTGTAGATGGGCGGCCTAAAAATTATGATGGGCAAAATACAATTTAAATCTGGGCGGCCGCCCGTGTGCCCAGCTTAGCGGGAACGTTGCCTATGACTAGGTTGGGCCTATGTCTAATATTATGGACCAATCCCTGGCATTCTTGGTCTATGCCTAGGATTCTTGGCGCATGTCTAGGATTCTTGACCTATGTCTATGCTGGGCCTATGTCTAGTAGTCTTACAATATGTCTAGCATTCTTGGTGTATGCATAGGATTCTCGTCCTTTGTATAAATCCTTGGCTTATGTCTAGACTGGGCCTATGTCTAAGATTCTGGACCTATGCCTAGCATTCTTGGTTTATGTCTATAGGATTCTTGACCCATGTCTAGGATTCTTGGCCTATGCCTAGGATTCTTGGCCTATGCCTAAGATTCTTGGCCTATGTATAGAATTCTTAACCTATGCCAAGAATTATGTCTAGAACTCTCGGCATTTTGTCTAAGATTCTTGGCCTATGACTAGGCTCGGCCTATGTCTAAGATTATGCATGTGTGCCTAGCATTCTTGGTCTATGTCTAGGATTCTTGGCTCATGTCTAGGATTCTTGGCCTACATCTAGGATTCTTGGCCTATGTCTAGGTTACTTGGCCTATGCCTAGGTTTCTTGGCATATGTCTAGGATTCTTGGCCTATGTCAAATGGTTATGCCTAGGATTCTCGTCCTTTTGTCTAGAATTCTGGGCTTATGTCTAGACTAGGCCTATGTCTAAGATTCTGGGCCTATGCCTACAAAACTTGGTCTATGTCTAAGATTCTTGGCCCATGTTTAGGATACTTGGCCTATGCCTAGGTTTCTTGGCATATGTCTAGGATTCTTGGCCTATGTCAAGGGTTATGCCTAGGATTCTCGTTCTTTTGCCTAGGATTCTTGGACTATGTCCAGGCTGGGTCTATGTCTAAGATTATGGGCCTATGTCTAGCATTCTTGGTCAATCTCTAGGATTCTTGGCCCATGTCTAGGATTCTTGACCTATGTCTAGGATTCTTGGCCTACGTCTAGGATTCTTGGCCTATGTCAAGTATTATGTCTAGGATTGTCAGCCTATGTCTAGGATTCTTGGCCCATGTCTAGGATTCTTGACCTATGTCTAGGATCCTTGGCCTACGTCTAGGATTCTTGGCCTATGTCAAGTATTATGTCTAGGATTGTCAGCCTATGTCTAGGATCCTTGGCCTATGCCTAGGTTTCTAGGCATATGTCTAGGATTCTTGGCCTATGTCAAGGGTTATGCCTAGGATTCTCGTTCTTTTGTCTAGGATTCTTGGACTATGTCCAGGCTGGGTCTATGTCTAAGACTATGGGCCTATGTCTAGCATTCTTGGTCAATCTCTAGGATTCTTGGCCCATGTCTAGGATTCTTGGCCTACGTCTAGGATTCTTGGCCTATGTCAAGTATTATGTCTAGGATTGTCAGCCTATGTCTAGGATTCTTGACCTATGTCTAGGATTCTTGGCCTACGTCTAGGATTCTTGGCCTATGTCAAGTATTATGTCTAGGATTGTCAGGCTATGTCTAGGATCCTTGGCCTATGTCTAGGTTGGGTCTATGTCTATCCACTCTGATACTTCTTCTACCGGCTCTATTATGTCATTTTCCAACAACTCTTTTAATTTAATCGATACTTTCTCTTTTCAAGGAATTGAAACTCTTTTGTAAGGCTGGCGAACAGGAATTATTGATTCATCGATGTGAATTTCGACTTAAACGTTTTCCAGCTTCCCGAGTTTGGTATTTGTTTCGTTTAATCACTCATGTATGTGAAGTTGGCCCGAAAAGTAGCCTGAAAAAAATGTGTCTTTGCTTAATCAGTAATATTTTCGGGTTGGCCCGAGAAATTTAGAAAAACATTACCTTTAATTCTTATCCCGATTTTTTTCACATCAACCTACAACAAGATTTGATTTTACAAGCCAACACAAAAAAATAGAAAAAATTTCATGAATAAATATATAATACGTAAGTATGTATGTATATGAAAAGCAAATTTAGTGAAAATTTCAGAAAATTAGTCTCTATTAAAAATACGAGTATAATGATGTTACGTAGCATTTAAAAAAAAATACCAAAACATTTTGCAATGAGGCGTTTTTCCCAGGAATTGTCTAAGACTTCGGCCACTGTCATAAATAAGTGTACGTTATTTAAAACCCAAATAATGTAATATTATTTCTATACGAGGTGGAAAGAGGAACCTTCTGTAGTGCCAGTCTAAGTAAGTAACGATTTTCAACAAAAAATTTACTAAGGAATTTTCTTCTTTGGCGGTTGTCACAGGGATTACCTGAAACTTCGGCTACAGTCGGGCATTAGTGTAGGCCATCTGGAATTCAATTAATGTAGCCCCATTACTGTACCAGGCGGAAGGAAGGTTCGTGTCAGTCTCAGTATATAACGATTTTCAACAAAAAATTTCTAAGTATGGTTCAGGTAATCCCTGTGGCACCGTCATGGAAGAAAATTTCTTAAATTTTTTTTTTGAAAATCTTTACATACTGAGACTGGCACGAACCTTCTTTCCGCCTGTTACACTAATGTGGCTATAAATTCTAGATGGCCTACACTAATGCTCAACAGTAGCCGAAGTTTCAGGTAATCTCTGTGACAACCACCACAGAAGAAAATTTCTTAGTAAATTTTTTGTTGAAATTCGTTACATATTTAGACTGACACAAACCTTCTTTCCGGCTAGTACAGTAATGGGGCTACATTATTTGAATTTCAGATGGCCAAAACTAGCACTTGACAGTAGCCGAAGTTTCAAGCATTCACTGTGAAAACCGCCTCGTAGCAAAATGTTTTGGAATTTTTGAAGTAAAACTTCTTTAGGCACGCTTGACTTGGGGACTAAGCTGGCAAATGCGTTACGAAAAGTGTAAATGAACGAGGCGAACGAAACAATAAACGCAAAACCAAATCATTTTCCTTTAGTATCAGGATATGCCATGACAATTCCCTAGGTGGAACATTAGTTGATACCATTTTATTTTAATAATTGGTTAACAAAATTGGAAAATAAGAAAATAGGAAAATTGGTAAATGGAAAATTGGAAATTTAGAAATTTGAAAAATTGGAAAATTTGTAAATTGGAAAATTGAAAAATTTTAAAATTGGAAAATTAGAAAATAGGAATATATGAAAATATGAAAATATCAAAATATGAAAATTGGAAATTTGTAAAATTGGTAAATTGGAAAATTGGAAAATTGGAAAATTGAAAAATTGGAAAATAGGAAAATAGGAAAATATGAAAATAGGAAATTTGGAAAGTTGGTAAATTGGAAAATTTGTAAATTGGTAAATTGAAAAACAGGAAAATTGGAAAGTCATAATATAGACTTCTATGTCACTGACTGACTCACTCGAGAACGCACAGGGTGACCAACATTTTTTTTTCTATATTATAACATCTATGTCACTCACTAACTTACTCACTCCAGAACGCACAGGGTGACCAAAAAAAATTCGCCCGTGTGATATATCTTTCTATATTATAGCTCCATTTCACACGAGGTATCACAGAAACCGATTCTTTCTTCGTTTCTTTCCCCGTTTGCCTATGTTACAGGTTTTAATGCGACTTAAACAAATTTTCGATGAAACCACATTGTGTACTGTGGTTATACATAAATGAAATAAAAAATATTTCAAGGCCATTTTTACTTTGCAAAGAGATTTCAAAAATGGTTTTTTTGTCCATTTTGTGACACATATGTATACGTACGTTTATGTATACATTATCTATTACGACTAGTTGGCCTTGAAAAAGTTACCAAGTTACAAGGTTACCTCTTGTGGCATCAGACATAAACGGCTAGGTGACACTCGAGAACGCACAGGGTGACCAATTTTTTTTTCTTTCAATATTATAATTTTTCTATATTATATTATATATATTAAATTTATATTAGAAGTTTTACTTCAGTAGTGTGGTCTAAAGCACACTTAATTTTTTTTTCAGTATCTTACGTAATATCATTATATGTACTTGTATTTTTAATACCGTCTAATTTTGCTTTTCATTAACATAAATTTGTTCCTATTCTTTAGCGTTGGCTTTTAAAACCAAATCTTATGTTATTTGTAGGATGATGATGTAAAAAAAATTCACAATAAGAATTAAAGGTAATGCAGTTTTTCTAAATTTTTCAGGCCAGCCCGAAAATATTACTGATTTATCAAAGACACAATTTTTTCGGGCTACTTTTCGGGCCAGTTTCACATCGGTTAATCACTCATACTTTTGCGCCGATTGTATATGTTAAAAGAAATTATACGCAATTCTATTACCCTCTTACAACCTAACAAAGAAGCTCCATCCTCTTCCACTATATACAGATCACACTCGATTTTGTTTTCTTTATATCCAGTGCTGACATGTTCTACCATCACATTTTCGTTACATTATCGTAGATTATGTCTCGCTTCTTTAGAATAAAATGTGACACTATTTCACATTTTATATCATTTACCAGGTTGCTAGATTGAAAAATTGTGATATTCTACTCCATTTCAATCAAGAAATAATTTGTTTTCGATACTTGAACGAAATTAGAGAAAGACAATTTGTTTGCATTTGTACTAGTAGGTTGTGATAGCAATATAAAAGAAATAATTTATAAATGAAACAGTTGTCCATTTTAGTTTAGAAAAATGAGAAATAAACTTCGATAAAGTATCGAAAATGTGATGGTAGAACATGTCACCCCAGTTTCGACTCCCACTACTTTAAATACATTTATGTTGTTCCCATACTATAATCTTTCAGCTTACTATCGATCGTATTGTATTCTTTAATTATTATTATTTTTTTATTGCTTTTAATATAATTGTTTGTGCTAATTATGTTAACCCCCGCGCCCGTATCCATCTAACGACGTTCAACACCTCACTACTTTACGATGAACTATTTCTGTCCGTTACAAATCTAACTCGGTTATTCCCTATTCTAGTTCCACACACTTTCTCTAAATGATTTAACATTTTACACTTATTGCACTTTTTTCCTATCGCTGGGCAGTTTTTGTTTTTGCTAAAATGACCTAGTTCATATCGCTTATCTGTATTTCTGTCCGAATTTCCCGTTGATCTGTTTCACCTTTGATCGTCATTATATTTCGATTTCGGTCGACTTGTATATTGGTTACCTTTTGGTTGACTTGGTCGTCCATTTTGATTTGCTTCGGTAAATGCGTTTACTTTTCTTATTTGTTTGTCGGCCATGTCTACTATTTCTAATCCCTGTACGATCTTTATCAACTCGTCTAGTTCTACACTTCTTTTTTCTATTACTTTCCTTAATTCGCTGTGCTTCGAATTATATACTGTTTGGCCCCGCACGTGTTCCTTCACGTTGTCAAATTCACACATAGCAGCTTGTTGTCGTAGCCTCACTACAAATTGGTTAATTGTTTCCTCTGTATCTTGCTTCATTGTTCGAAAACATTTCCTTTCTAGTGCTGAATTTGTTTTGGGCAAGAAATAAGCATCCAGCGCTTTTACCATAAACTCGAACTCGTTTTCTTTTAATGGTGCCGAAAAATAAAAGTAATGATGTTAGATTATGTGTAGTAATGCGACAAGCTAATAGGGCTAACAACTCTAACAACTTTTGATGACATTCTTCCTAGTTTGTCAAAGAGTACAGTGTTTACTAAGTTAGATATAAAGAACGCATCTCATTACACGAAGGGGTTTATCGTTTCAAAAGACCTATGTTCGGGTGACATGTGCTAGTGAGATATTTCAAAAGACAATGGAGAATTTATTAGTAGAAATTCCAGGTATAGCTGTATGTATATACATATAGACGATATATTAATTTTTGCAGAAAAGATGCAGGAACACAATCGTATTTTAGAAAGACTATTAACCAAATTCGAGGAAAACGGAATTAATTTCAAATAATGAAAAATGTCAATTTAAAAAAAATGAAATTGTTTTCATGGGACATATTTTAAACTCTAGTGGCGTCAGACCGAAAGTAGATAGAATCTAGGACATACAAAATTTTACAAAACCAAATACTGAGAGAGGTGCGTAGTTTTTTGGGAATATTGAATTATGTAAGTATAGGTTTGTTCCGGATTTGGCAACGATTAGCGAACCACTGAAAGCTCTTACTAAGAAGGGAAATAAATTCAAGTGGAAATCTAAGCAAGAAAGTTCATTTCGAAAATTGGAGAAAATAATAATTGGCGAGACGACTTTACGGTATTACGATACAAAAGACAGAATAATAAAAAAAGCCAAAAGCCATAACATTGGAACAAATCAGAGACGAAGTTATGAATGATGAGAAGATAACAGATTTAAAGTATGGGAAATGGCCGCAGCAAATGGCAAACTATAAAAGGTATTCGGAGGATATATCCGAAGTAAATGGTATACTGCTGCGGTTTAGAAGGATAGTAATTCAAAGAAGCTTGCAGTTAAGAATTCTCGAATTGGCACATGAAAGATACGCTGGAGAATCAAGGATGAAGAGAAGACTGAGAAGTAAAACGTGGTGGTACAATCAGGATGCTAACGTGACAAAATTTGTTAAATCATGCAATCATGGTCCTTGGAACCAGATATAAGGATGTATTTATTTGGCCCGTTACCGAATAGAGACTATATATTTTGGTAATAACGGATGACTATAGTCAATATGTGCTCGTAGAAATCATGAGACTGACTACAAATCAGAAAACAATCGAAGTTTTAAAACCAATTTTCTCACGTTTCGGTCTACCGGTTCAGTTTACCGATTCAATTTACCAGCAGCGAAGTTATGCAATTTAATGAATCATAATCCCTAAGTTGAAACATATACAATACCGTATTCACCGTCATCAAATGATAAAGTTGAGCAACAAAACCGATCAATTTTGAAACGTTTAAAATCGTGCAATTAGAGAAAAAGGATTACAAGGATGAGTTGAACGATTATTTATTAATGTACTCAATTACTGTTGACCCATAAACAAACATTAGTCCTGCAAAATTGATGTTTAATCGAACCTTCCAAGAGAAAATTCCACATTTTAGCGGATGATAATTTTATATTTGATGAAGATGTCAGAGAAAGGGATGCGGAAGTAAAATTAAAACGTAAGGAGTACACCGACCTCAAAAGAAACGCATCGAAAGGAGACATACGAATAGGAGATAAAGTGATAAGTCAGAGTGTGAAACCAGAGAATAAATTGTCTAAGAATTATGATCCTGAACAGTTTGTGCTAAAGGAGAGAAATGGTAAAGCTGTAATTGTTTTCTTTTAAGTCATAAATGGCAATTGTTACGTTAGGAGAACTGATTATCTGAAGAAATTGTTACCCATGGCAGATACTTTTAAGTTAGATGATACATCGGATAACACGAGCCAGCGGACAAGTAACCAAGGCAACATAACATGAATCAATATCTAATTGTGGACACGAAGATATTATTAACAATGAAGTAGATCAATCATTCCAGCCGAATGATTCATTTTCTAAGGACGAGCTGAGAAGAACAACGAGAGTCAGGAAAGAATCTGCCTTTATGATGCATGTGAACTTTATACTAAATTTATCCTAAAACAAAAAAAATGAAAAGTTAGGATTAACTTAGGAAAAACTTCACACGTCTATAAAGTGACATGAAGTTTATACTAATTTATTCCTAAATTAACAAAATAATAAAATATTTGAGCATGTGTTAGTGAAATGCCATCATTTAGGTGTTTTTGGTATACAAGTTAGGAAAAACCATTAATATTGAAGTTAAGCCTACGTATGATGTAGGTTAATCCGAAAGTTCTGTTGCTTTTAGCGAATATATTAATAGTATACGATAGTGAACAAGATATTAATTAACAAATCAGATCAATTTTAATTCCATCGGTTTCCTTGACAATAAAATTGGATTAAGACCAAATTTATAAAACCAGCAAGATTATAAAGTTTTATTACATTTTGCATCCACTATGCCGCCCGCGGTAAGCTATGTCGTCTTCCGTTATAAAGTTCAAACTGAACTTAATAATAAACAAGACTGTAGGATTTTAATATCCATTTTTGAAATTTGGTGAGTAAATACAGATCTAATGAACATGCTCGGCAAGTTTCATAAAGTCCTAATGAATTCTGCTTACTCTAATGGTGCCTGGAATGCATACCTCTCCATAATTCTTTAAGGCGTTCGGTTAGACGGTTACCACGTAATACTAAATGAGGTTGCAGCGGAATGGAAGCGTATCTAGGTTAAGACTATCTACTCAGCAAGTTTCATACAGTTCTAATGGATTCTACCTACCCTAATTGTGCCTGGACTGCATACCGCTCCATAATTCTTTAATCTGTTCGGCTACGCTTCTATTAACAAGGAAACCGATGTCAAAATCCTGCAACCTCATTTAGTATTACGTAGTAACCGTCTCACCGAACAGCTTAAAGAAATATGGAGCGCTATGCACTCCAGGCACCATTAGAGTAAGTAGAATTCATTAGGACTTTATGAAACTTACTTAACATATAATTTTATGGTCTGTTAGTTTTTGTTATAATTAATAAAATTTTTGCCATACTGGTGATAATTTATTTTCCCTAGCTCGTTATTTGATTTAAGTTTTTTTTCTTTTTGCTTCGTCAATTTTCCCAATTTGGATTCAATATATTTGAAATATGGTTAAATTTTATTTTTGAGCTAAGTCTTTTTATACTATACTTCTTCGGTATATTAAAAGTTATATGCATTATATTTTCTTAAATTTTAATGAAGCGCCTAAATGATGACATTATACATACCAACGCAAAAAAAAATTATTTTGATTTTTAGGATAAATTTAGTATAAACTTCACATCGGTCCTTTATGTGAAGGATTATGATATGATATGATATGATATGATAGAGACGTACAGGCTAACCATAATGGTGATCCTAGGTATGTATAGCACATTCCTGGAATATGCGCGATACAATATTAAAGCCTGCATGTTACCATATTCCAAAATTATGCGGGCCCAGGCCCTGCCTGCATCCTCGACATGAATGGTTTATCGGGATAGGATGTTAATCACAGAAATAACCAGGGCGGTAACCGTAGCAAAGTTATTATCTAACTACATTAATAGGTTAGTAAAGTTAGTCATAATAAAAATCACACCTTGGAAGAGAATTTGTTAGTTTATTAGTTTGTGTTAATTGGGAAATGGTATAGGAACTTCTAACTTTCATCATACGTATTTATCGTCATCAGTCATACATAGTACGACTGGAATAATTATTTCCATTGACATCTAGGGGTCATCTCATCTTATGCTGTTATTATATGTTCGCTTAAAAACTTACCCAACACCATTTAACCCAAGATACTTGTTCCTAAAAACTCGACAGCATGTATTTATACATATGATGGCCTAAAAAACTTATTTAGTCCACGTGGTCAAATTTTAATTATATTTTAATATAATCTCGTAAGTGTGTCATATAGCTACCTAAAATATTCATTTATTCATCTAATTTGGAACAGAATAGTCTGGTACCTAGATGTCGAAACTTAGTAAAGTTATAATATAAATTCATTTGGAAAGGCCACCGTGAACAACATTCTATTACAGGAGGTATTTGGTTAGCTTATTTGAATTGAAAAAATCATAAAGTGAAATAAATATGAAGTTAATAAGCCAAGACAAATATCTCATGGTTCCGAACGTTGAAAACACTAACATTTCAATGACAAGGCTTCAATATAATATAAATATAACATGTATAACATATTATATTTATCCGATGGTCTGCAGATCCAAATCTTTAGGTCACGATTCCTAATAACTTGATAGCGTCCAACAACACCATCAGATTTCTAAACTCTTTTTCTTTTTATTATTATTTTGTTAAACAAAATTATTCCAATGCACCTCCACTCATTCATTAAGCCGTTCCACACTGTGTAGTTCTCTTTCTCCGTTTACCTATAAAACCTGATCCAATTGCGCGTAATTTTTAACTTTTTTTTTTCAATGAAGCAGCAGTAAAATATCTTGTGTTCATTTTGCCAATTATCAACATATACCGATGTTAAGCAGCTTCGATAAACTACACCGCATACGACGCGAACTATGCGAAAACATTTCAAAAATGACTCCTCCCTGACAACTACAACTACAAATAAATAGAGATCCATCTATGACTAGGTACAACCCACTCTGAAGCAAGAAGCAGTACTTCCAAGAAGCACAGTGTGGAACGGGCCATTTACACGCAACAAATACATAAGTTTATATCATTTTCATCACCAACCAGCTATGTACACGGAAATAAGCTGACGAGAAAAATGAGTAAATATATTGAAACAAATTGAAAACGAAAAGAGATAAACCTACATATAAACACTCGTATGATTATCCCGTGTTTGTAAGTAAAACGTACGTACATGTACGTATAAAACACAAATTATTGCAATCAAAGTGGAACATAATATCGAGCATCAAAAATCGACAACAGGGAATGTTATTATCGATTGCTGTTTCATTCACAAATTCATTTACTCCCAAGCAAAACAAAAAAAGTATATTTGTGATCGGTAAATTTCAAGAGAACGCAAAACAAAATAAAATAGAACAAACATACACCAACCACTCTCTCACTCCAACTTTATATAAAACCACGTGTATGTTCAAACAAAATATATGTTGAATATCCTTGTGTGTGCTATATATTGTTTTGTTTATATACTATGTTCAAGTATATAAGCACTCACAAGGAAATATATAATAAAATATAATAATATATATAAAAATTAATATTAAATCAAAAAATTTCTCTTTTGGATCCGTTAGTTTCACAAGAAAGGTGAAACTTTGTTTATATACATAGTAATTTAGATCCAAAATGTGCAAGTATGTATTCATGCAATGGTATCAAAATATATACGAAATTAATAGTATAAATTATGTATATATTCTAAACGATTGCACGTGCATCTTACGCAAATTAATATTAAAAAAAACTATGTACAAATTATCACTTCAACACATATTATTTAGTACACACAAAAAATTATCCTAACGGGTGATTTTTTTGTGGTTAGGATTTTCATGCATTAGTATTTGACAGATCACGCGGGATTTCAGACAAGGTGTCAAAGAGAAAGATGCTCAGTATGCTTTGACATTTCATAATGAATAGACTTACTAACGAGCAACGCTTGCAAATAATTGAATTATATTACAAAAATCAGTGTTCGGTTCGAAAAGTGTTTCGCGATTTACGTCCGATTTATGGTCTACATAATCGACCAAGTGAGCAAACAATTAATGCGATTGTGACCAAGTTTCGCACTCAGTTTACTTTATTGGACATTAAACCAACCACACGAATGCGTACAGTGCGTACAGAAGAGAATATTGCGTCTGTTTCTGAGAGTGTTGCTGAAGACCGTGAAATGTCGATTCGTCGCCGTTCGCAGCAATTGGGTTTGTGTTATTCGACGACATGGAAGATTTTACGCAAAGATCTTGGTGTAAAACCGTATAAAATACAGCTCCTGCAAGAACTGAAGCCGAACGATCTGCCACAACGTCGAATTTTCAGTGAATGGGCCCTAGAAAAGTTGGCAGAAAATCCGCTTTTTTATCGACAAATTTTGTTCAGCGATGAGGCTCATTTCTGGTTGAATGGCTACGTAAATAAGCAAAATTGCCGCATTTGGAGTGAAGAGCAACCAGAAGCCGTTCAAGAACTGCCCATGCATCCCGAAAAATGCACTGTTTGGTGTGGTTTGTACGCTGGTGGAATCATTGGACCGTATTTTTTCAAAGATGCTGTTGGACGCAACGTTACGGTGAATGGCGATCGCTATCGTTCGATGCTAACAAACTTTTTGTTGCCAAAAATGGAAGAACTGAACTTAGTTGACATGTGGTTTCAACAAGATGGCGCTACATGCCACACAGCTCGCGATTCTATGGCCATTTTGAGGGAAAACTTCGGAGAACAATTCATCTCAAGAAATGGCCCGGTAAGTTGGCCACCAAGATCATGCGATTTGACGCCTTTAGACTATTTTTGTGGGGCTACGTCAAGTCTAAAGTCTACAGAAATAAGCCAGCAACTATTCCAGTTTTGGAAGACAACATTTCCGAAGAAATTCGGGCTATTCCGGCCGAAATGCTCGAAAAAGTTGCCCAAAATTGGACTTTCCGAATGGACCACCTAAGACGCAGCCGCGGTCAACATTTAAATGAAATTATCTTCAAAAAGTAAATGTCATGGACCAATCTAACGTTTCAAATAAAGAACCGATGAGATTTTGCAAATTTTATGCGTTTTTTTTTAAAAAAAAGTTCTCAAGCTCTTAAAAAATCACCCGTTATATTTGAAAATGAGGAGCAACACAAAAACACGTCCACTCCGTCTCCTATTTAGATTGAAACTCCCGGTCCTTTATGTGAAGGATTATGTATAAATATTTAAAACGTAGTCTAATTAAACAATAAGTATTTTAGTGATGTCAAAAGAAGGAAGAATGTAAATCTTTAGTCGTATTACGGAGTCAAATAAAGCGTGTATAAAAAGCATAAACTATAATTGTTTTACACCACTAATCTCATAAAAGAAATCTCATTTTATTCTAAACTTCAAATGGGCAATTTTCGCTGGATAAATGTTGATCGGAATTTGGGCTTTTACACATATCGAAAAAATTCAGCGAAATTTGGTGGAATTCTTCAGAAGTGGCATCATCGAAAAAGCTTTTTCGTCCTTCTTCGTATTTTGCCAATATTATCTTTGTAAAATTTTTAAGGTAATGACAAGCTTTGATAAAAACCGGTATTTTAACAAAATTATATTTTACTCTTATAGAAATTGTACACATTCGTCTTAAAAGAAATTTGGGTGTCGATGACAACATTACTCGTAAACCCCTCAATTGTTTATTTAGGGCATTTTAGTGTGTTGTAATTGCGACTTTCTCTTAAAAATTTTTCAAAATTTGTTCGGATTGAAACTTGAATCCCGATTCAGCGCCCTCGTCCTCCAGTTTCGACATTGTATTATATGTACGTAGAAATTGTTGGACATCGTTACATCAGCACATTCAGGGTCTTGCTGTATGACGTACACCGGCTGGTTGTTGGGTACAATTTCCAAGGTCGTGTGTGTGATGAATCCGATATAGTAATCCGCCTCTATGTAGGGTAGTCATGAACCAGCTAGATTTGTGGGAGAAGGTAGTTAGCCTGCCGCTCAACCCGCTCGTTACGTGTGTGGGCTCCGTACTTCTGGAGATTCTTAGAGTATCCGACACGTTTATATAGTGACCCGCTTGATATAAGAGAGACGCCCACTTCAGGCCGAAAACATTGGTTTTAGGGCGCCAATAACTGCAACGCCGTTGACTATGTACAAAATTTTCTCTGCTCGTTTCCCCTACACCACCTGATCTATTTGGAGTCGCCCAAGGAACATCAACGGAAGGTATAAAGGAGGAAGGTATGGAAGGTAATATTGAAACTTGTTCATATCCTATATTTTCCATATATTTTGAGATTTACACTTTTAACAGATTTTTTCAAAATTTAAAGAAGAACAAAAAAATGGCATCATTCTTTTCGATTATTCTTCTAAAAGGACAGAAACCTACTTACTTGGCACTTTCGACTTTTTAATTGGGCGGTGAAAGCAAATGAAAATTTTTTGTTTGCTTTATCATATACCACCGAACGGCCTTTAAAGGACTAGACACACCAAGCGCGGCGCGTCAAATTCCAAATGTTCCATACAACTCGACGCGCATATCCGTTCACACCAAGAGCGGCGCGGCGCTTTTGTTGTTTTCAATAATTTTGAGAATTTTCGATTTTTGTTTTATAAATCTTTATTATGTAACGTGCTCTCAAATTATCGGGATATGGGTAGACGAAAATGAATTAACAGTTGTTAAAAAAAACCGTGGTTGGGCGCCAGTCTACCTGCACGTTTTAGCCCAGCTATGTTCAGACTTGAGCAGGGCGACACGGGCGAGGTTATACCACAGAATACCCCAACACAAATGAAACGCGATCACTCGAACACCGCAGCAACTCGCAAGTGAATTCGCCCAATGCACCACACGCGGAATAAAATAAAGACACAATACGTCGGACAGTATATAGCAGAAAAGGATGACTCACCTGTCGACCTTCGGTACCGGTATGCCGCTCCCGTTGCTTCTCCGCTTGCCCAGCTACACGCCACACCAATGTGTGCTTTTGTGCTGTTTTACTAACGCGCACTTCACTTTATCCAATTAAATTCGTTGATGAATCTCGCCCTCGAACGAGATACACGAGTATGTTTGTTTCTCAACAACAAGAAAAAACCGTTCAAACATTTTTGTTCGTTTACTTTACTTCACCACCACAAATTGCACCAACAATGCCATAAATAACGACACAGGGAATTTATTTAACTAAAATCTGTTTTATTGAACACATATGTACACCACACAAAAAAAAACTCTTGAGTTATTTTGAACAATTAACAATAATTATGCAGATTTATTATTTTTTTATGCTGTCATTTAACAATCTAAACGATCACTCGATCGACTTAAAAACTCTTACATTATATTTATGGAATGCAACAAAAAAACTGATGGCGTTGTCATTCCATGTTTCACATTTCTTAATTTTAGATTATTGCGATCCGCCCGACTTGGCGGTCAAATTTTGACTGCCCTCCACCTCTTCTTTTCCTGCTTATATTTACACACCCAAAATTTCATGTTTCCGTGTTGTCGCCCTGCTGTTCATCCATGTCCGAAAACTACATCTTCCATTTGCGAAACACCTTCTCAACGTCATCTCACCCCCCTTTGATGATCGCGAAAAGCTTTTGTCATTTCGACTATTTCTCTCGCCTGAATGCATGCTGCACACACGTCTGCATTCATGGTGTGCGCTCATATGATTTTATGATCATGGAATTAAAGAAATAAAAATTTTACAATTTTATTGTTTTATGGTCGGACTATAAACAAAATTGCATCCATGCGATCGCAATCTCCAACAACAACAACAATTTGGTACAATTGCGACTTTTTTTTTATTTGTCGACAGACGAGTCTTTAAGGTGGGAATGGAATTTTAAAATGGAGACCAGGTAGGAGAACGAGGAAGGGAAAGTTAAAAGGAGAATCCGACGCCGGTTCATGCGATTGCACGAATCCAACTTGCGAGTGCAGGATCAAACCCGCGCTACCGCTCGTTATTTACGTTTCTCCACCAACCCCTACCAAGTAGCCGTTACAATTATTGGTAAATAATATGAGAGCATACGTGAATCACGAATTCGAAATGTATGGACCACAATTGAAGTAACATTATTTTTAGGTTATGTTCGGCGGCGATGGACGAATTTTAATAATATTTAATAATAATTTCGCGACGGCGGATGCAACTTCATTCGATATAATTTCTTAAAATTACAATTTTTATATTAAAAATCCAAAATTTGTAATGTTTTTTATAAATAATTGGTATAAAATTGTTTGTACTATCGTTTCTATACAATACATACATAAATTAAGGCATATTTAAATTCGCCGCTCGCCGTCGACGCTTGGTGTGTCTAGTCCTTAACTATCACGTTTAAATTAAACATCCATTTTTTGATGTTTAATTTAAACATATTATAGAAATCAAGTATGTAGTTCACCGAGTTGAGATCAAATGAGTTTGCGGTTAAACGCCACACACTTAAAAATTTTGCTGCGATTTATGATGCAACCCTTGCATCGGGGCATATACGATGCAATCTTGCATCAAATTCTGATGCAAAGCATGCATTGAAAATATTTACGATGCAATTGCGTCTACAACTAATGCAGCAGTGTGTCGAAAGAAAATTTCTATATAATGTGTATGTGGGGTTAATTATTTTTTAGCGAATTTATAATAATTCGCTAAGGCATCGTGTTTACTTTTAATATAAGTTTAAAATGTTTTTGATGTATTTGCAGTTTGGTGAGCGCAGCCTGGTCTGATGTGACTATGACAACTAAATTTTTATACAGAGATTTTGAAATCTCATGAAGTTTATAAAATAAAACTAACGGGTTTTATTTATAACAAAATTCATAAATTTCTTTTAGTCAATTTTCATAAAAAAATGATGCAAGAAGCTTTCAATTAAAATGCATGTTGCGTTGTCAATAAATTAAACACTAATAATAGTTTTTAATGCAACTTTCGTCTAATTGAATATATGCTAAATTGCAAACCACTAATAAATTTGATACAAAATGCATCATTGTTAAATTAGGTGTATCTTATGTTGAATTTTAATATAGACTACATCAAAAATACAATAGAGGAAGTAACTCTTAATTCCGATACAGGTTGCTTCATTCACAAATTAATGTAAGTAGCATCGGCTTTTGATGCATCTTAAATTTGGTTACGTTCGATGCATAGTTTGCATCATAAAACGATACAAAGTTGAGACGGAGTCATATGTCATATGCAATACTATTTGCATCGCATATGATTAATTTATTTAAGTGTGCAATGCCTTCATTAATCGGGAAACATCTCTTCGGAGGCGGCGGTTATTTTAACGCTTTTGCCCAGAATGTTTGCCCAGAATAGGTCGAACTTAAGTATCTATCAACTTTCTGCAACATATTAGATGGCATAACATTTAAAAATTTAGCTATGACCCATAGCGTCACTATTTAAAAATAATTAAAGCCACACTCAACGGCTAAGGAACTACTCGTTTTAACAGACAACATTATTTTTCTCTTCAACTGGGCCATTAATTATTGATTTTGGGATCAGATTATTCACATTGACGCGGTTGCCTACTCTAAATAGAACTACAAAAATAAATAAAAGGGACTGACTTGATATAACACAACGTAATGTGGCATATCGGGAAAAGAGAATTTATATTTTTACCACAAACTGCAAAAAAAATCAAATTTTAAACTTTTCGTCTCTTTCAACATAAGTATCTGACATCTAGCGGACTATTTTAAACCAAGAGCAAAAGATGATGAAATTTTTGAAAATTTAGTATTCAGGTTCAATTAAATTAACAATAAGTTAATTAAAATGAAAAATATTAAAAGACACAAAAAACTAATTTTAGTATGCGATTTCAATTAGAAATAAATTTGGGTCACTATTGCCTCCTTGTACCGTTATTGCTTCTTGCGGTTTGGTTATACATATTTGTAGATTTTAAGCTCTATTTCACACAGTTACGCCAACATTATTTCGGTAAAAAATCAAAATATCGTGTACTGCGTGTTTCCCAGTGCAGGTTACAGTATACACTCGCGAAAAGTGGCGCGTATTAATTCATTTATAAATATATTTATTTAATACGATATTGATGTACCGTTACTAACTATAATTCATAATAAATTATATTTAAGATATCACCATAAAAAATAACAAAAGACGATATAATCTTTAAAAAATAAACGATTCACGATCATGCATGCAATCGAATACACGTAATTCATATTTCCGCATAGATCGACTCGTGTAGCTAGCACAAAATACGTCCAGAACATTTCTATTTTATTTATGACGAGAAGTTGTTACGAGCTTCATAATTTTTTCGAATTAATTTTCAATTAAAAACACAACCGATAATTAATTGAGGATTTCCCACATTTTATAACCGCCAGATCACGAGAATTTGATATTTTAATTGTGAACAATTAAATTCTGTGATGATGATCACGTAATCGAGATGCGCCATCGCGATCTTTTCTAGTTTTTGTCGAATAGGTATAAAGGCAGATAGATACACGTAAGTGTATTACATGCGATTAACTATTTTGTGTTATTCAATTCAGGTATGCAGTTTTTTATTTTCGTGTCGCTTTTATATAAATGGCAATTAGATTTTATCTCGTTGTGAATTGTTTGATAAAATGTTGTTATGCGAAAATGTTTTACGATTAATGCATTTTAATAATGTGTATATGTATAATGAGTCAGCTGTTATCTGATCAATTTTCGATAAACGCAAATTAAAAACTAAAATTGTTTCGATAAGAACTTGAACAGAGATTTTAGGCTATAGGACGACAATTCAAAATGCCGAAAACGACAATTCACCGAAAATTTGAGTTCTAAATTCTGGAAAATTCATTTAGTTGGCCCGCTGTTTGTGTAAAAGTTCTGTTTTCCTAGGCGATACTTTAAGTTCAGGTCAAGTTAGCGCAACAAAATGTGAAATTAATAATTTTGTCAACATTCGTTTATCATTTCGTAATGTAAAGGTTATTCCATTTGAGCGTCCATCCGTTGATAAATTTTGTCCACCCACTAATTAAATTACTCTCAAGTTGCTCTTCAGTTTAACGATAAAAATGTTTGACAAGCAAATCCAAATGCCAATGAATTAATGTGCGTTAAAATGCTATATTGAATATCCAGTTTTTCATAGAAATATTTGATCGTGCACAAGTTGAACAATTATTTCCATCCGTTAAAACGTTTTGCTCAGCTGCTTTACATACACATTGAACTTGTTATTTAGCTAAATTATAAACATTTTTGTAAAGAAACTTCAAAATTATTAACGAAAATATAAATATTTTATGTAAAGGACAGGTATTAGAGGGGTGGACCAAAACATATTTTTGGGTGAATAAAATTGACCAACATGTGGGCATGTTGGATTGATAGGTGATACAAATAATGGAAAGGTGATACAAATAGGTAATGGGTGGACAAAATTGATTACTATATTGACCATCAGAACGTGCAATTTAATCAAATAGTTTTGTAGTATGGTGCGGGAAAATTTATTTTTAACTTATATTTGAAACGCATTTTAATAATAGAAGCCAAGACCTATTTCAATATGGATCATTTTTATCAGTTGAAAAGTTGCTAAGTTCTGTTAAAACTACCTGACCATTTTCCAGTACCTAGCCATTTTACTTAATGCACGGAGCACGGGGCTATTCCATACTGATTATCTATTTTACAGAACCAATTATGGAAATTATTTTGTAAATTGATGACGGTCGAACGGCTTAGCTTCATTGGAATTACCCACTACTAGTTTCTGTAAGGCTACTAGTCACCTAATTCACAAATAAAGAAATAAGCGGGTGGTATTTACACGCAACGGCAACAAATATTGAAAAAACGAAAGAAATGGACCTAGACCACCTAAACGAATTTAATTAAACACACAATTTCTTCGCGCTTGACGCCAACTATCATACCCAATTTGACGAAACATGACGTGGCTACGTGACTAGATATGTTGCAACATGCCACAAAATTGCGCAACCTGGGAAAATGAAATTTTCAAATTCAATCATGGTACAAGACTTTTTGTATGTTAAAAATTGAATTCGAGTAAGAATTCGGCCGCAATTTGGGAAAACAAATAATTCTGGAGTTTAGCCATTTCTTAACCGGTTATGATAAATCGAAGTCGTGATTGCGTAAGTCATTATTATTCGATCCACCATAGAGATGAGTTTTGTCACTTTTAATTGTACCCGTGACATCATCACCATTATCGTCTTTTGCTATACCGACGCAACAAAGTTATTCGGATGTATCCAGTTAGTCGTTTGGTTGTGTTTTTCATGGATTTTCCATGGATACTAAAGGGTTGGGAGAAAATAAAATACTTCCCGCGTACCAAACGCAAGTAGACCAATGCAATGTAAGACACTCCGGAAGGAAATAAATATTACGCCAGGTCGAAAAGAAATCGAAAAGAATTCGATAACCACTAGTAAGGTGTCATAACAGTCCGAAGTGTTGTTTTAAACTACTTACAATTTATTAGATTCTTTGGGTTTATATACAAAATTCATACATATAATTACAACAATAACTATCTAGTTGCCGAGCTTACAATTTTCCCTAAATTAAAAACTGTGTTTATGTTATTAATTATATGGAGCATAATTTTGCTGATCCTATGAATTGGTATGCGCGCCGGATATCATGAAAATACAGGCCGCCAAATAATATTTAGCTTATAGATGGTTGATTAACCTATTCGCATAATTATTGTTGCTATAATTAAACATATGTATCGTTGATATAAACCGGCGTGGCAAGGGACGTGGATGTGATCTTAATCTAGATGAACTTGTTCTTAATGATGTGGCGGCTCTGTTGTTGCACTGCCATGCAATAACTAATCCCAAAAATACCATAATGATCCCGTATCCGGGGATCCATACCATAATGATCCCGTGTCCATGTTCAATGTAGTGATGAACATCGTGCATATTTATTTGTTGATCATTATCTTGTACCGAGGTTCTTAAATGGGTAATGTTGGTTGACAGTTGCTTCAAATCCGAGAGTATGTCACTGAATTCGTTAGGTGTGGAAATTCTATTGGTGGTAGTCTAGTACGTTTCATTTTTTGCTTGAATAAGTAAGCAGCCTACTTTAAAAGATTTATCGTTGGTTGATAAAATACTTCTGTTTTTGTGTTAAAGGTTTGAATGGAATGTATGGTTCTTATTTCGTCCGTAATTGTGCACGCCTTGTGTACCGTTATGGCTCCCGTTCCTCTTATATTTGTGGTTGTTACCTCCTTATTGGAAATAATATTTATCCTATGCTACCTTTCTCTATTGAAGCTTCACTTGATGTGTTTATATATGCAAACATGTTCTTGTGTTTGGTTGGAATTGCGATTGGTTTGATGATTTGATATATTTTGTTACTAAGTAATAGCATTTTAAGTTCAAACATTAATACGTTGTTTGCTTGCCCAACTCTAGCCGTCATCACTTGGTATAATGTTATCATGCTACTTTCTCCATATATGGTCGCATGAGCCGGGATAAATGCCTTCATGTATTTTTTGAAGTTCCTCCTTAAGTTGATCGGGTTTGAGAATGAAGGTATTTATTTTGCAATGATGAATGTCGGTAATGGCATCGATTAGTTGTTGCTGTAAGTAAAGGTCGTCATTTCTATTGATAGATGTATCCATAGGGCTATAAACCTTTGTATTGCTAAGTTTTCGTTCTCATTCCGTTGTACCATGTTGATTATTGAGATTGTTTGTTTATCTAGTTCTATAGGTGATTGTTTATTTACTGTTGATTCAGTTATTATAATTTGTTACTTTAATAATCAATTTAAATGTTCTTCATTATTTTTTACGGAACTGATTTCATTGTCGTATCGTTGTGCATCTTCTTGGCCAAGGATTCCAAACAGTTGGTTGGTGAGTGTGCCAACCACATTTACTAAACCTTTTTATGTCTGAATTGATTTGTACGTAGGTTTAAACATTTTATATTGAGCATTTGTTGTTTTATTTGCATTAATGCGGGCCTACAAAGTTGTTTAATTATAACCATTCATTATCATTTTGGCAGAATTTATCCATTCTCTCGTAAGCTGTATTGTATCCTTCCGCTTCTATTAACATTGCTGGTAGATTAAATATAATACAATCGTCCATTGTTGATGGGACATCTGAGCTGTACCAATATTTTTCAAGTATATCCTAAAGAGTGTTGCCACTCGAACCAGGTCTTGACCTGGATGCACCTCTGTAGTACGTCCTGTTATCCATCTTGAGGGCGGGATGTTGTTGTCTCGAACAAGAACTAATTTACTGACTTTTAAATCTGGTGAGCTTATGGTCCATTTTGCTCGTTGTTGTAATTGATGCAGTCTTGTGACCATCGCATCCAGAAGTCTTCCTTCATTTTTTGAATTAATTTTTATCTGGTTAATGAACTTATTCTTTCATCTGTAATGTTGGCTTCCGATTGTGTTTTGAGAGATTCACCATCTAAAAAATGGCCAAGAGTTAAAAATGTAGGATCAGTCGGATCGTTGGTTATTGGTGATAGGGGTCTTGAATTGAGGCAACCTCTATTTGACATGTTAAAGTTGTTAGTTCTTCAAATGTTAACGTTGATTCTCATATTACTCGTTTTAAATGATATTTTACAGATTTTACAGCCGCCTCCCATAACCCACCGAAGTGTGGTGCTCCTGATGGGATGAAGTGCCATTTCGTGGCGGCGTCGGCATTATATATAATAATATTTAAAGCTGCTTCTCCTATTGTTTTCAATGTTTCTATTTCCACTACCTTACTAGCACCCACAAAATTGGTGCCATCATTGTTAAAGATGTCCGTACATACTCCTCTACGTGGTAGAGGAGTATCAATGTGGACTGTTTTCATTGCCATGCATAGAAAAATTGCAAGGTAACCCTCATACGATTTATTACCTCTTCCCTTTGATATTTTTACACTGAATGGTCCAGCGTAATCCACTCCTGTTTTTAGGAATGGTCTGATGGGAGTTATTCTTGCTTTTGGTAAATTGCGCATTAGTTTCCTTTGAATGGATTTACTGACGCGATGATATCTTAAACATTTAGCAATTTGTTGTCTCACAAGGTTTGTACCATTAATAATCCAATACTTTGTTCGGATATGTGCTAATGTTAGTTGAGTGCCGCCATGCATTGTGTTTTTATGTCCTTCATGGATTATCAGGTTCACTATTGGATGTGATTGTGGAAGGATTATAGGATGTTTTTCGTCATATGACCAAGCTGTAGAATTATGTAGTCTGCCACCAACTCTTAGTAGTTCATCTTTTAAGAATGGGGACAATGGTAACAATTTGCTTTTGTTGTTTATTGGCTTGTTACTGGCTAAGTTAAAAATGTCATTTTTGTAATGTTCAAGTTAAGCACTTTTAATTAAATGATGCATAGCTTCTTGCATCTCTTCTGTCAAATCGTTTACAATTCGAGACTACTCGCTGAATCTTCTTTAGATTTGAGTATTTTATGAATAAATCACTGAATGGGTTGCTGTCTATTATAAACATGATTGTTGCAGCTACTTGTGCTGTAAGTACCCTTTGATCTGGAACATCATCAGGTCTTACCTCCGAACTATTAGTTGGCCATATATTTTGTTTGTTTGTTAACCAATCTGGTCCGTCCCACCATAATTTATGATTGCTGAGATGTTTAGCTTCTATCCCCCTTGATGCACAGTCAGCGGAATTTCCAGATGATATAACATACTTCCAGGCTGCTGGGTTTGTCAAACTATGAATTTCTGATATTCGGTTCGCCACAAATGTTTTAAAACGATGTGGTTCCGATTTAATCCATGCGAGAACAATTTTTGAATCAGTAAATGCATATGTAGTTATCTTGGCAAATCGAAGGCTTTTAATTACCTTTGCCATTAACCTAGACAACAATAAGTCCCCACAAAATTCTAGTCTGGGAATTGTTATTTTGGACTTTATAGGTGCGACTTTAGTTTTTGAAACCAGTAAATACGGATGTCCTCTAACTTCCTTGTTGTCGTTTTGGAGGCAATATATTACTGCAGCATAAGCATTTTGTGATGCATCACAAAATCCAAACAGTTATATCGCCAAATTGGCAGTTATTTCCATCCATCTTTGAACATTTATCTGTTCTAGCGCACGTAATGAGCTTTTATAAATTCTCCAATTTGTTGCTATTTTTTCTGCGACTGGTTCATCCCGAGATACTCCTATTAACCAGAGTTGTTGTAGTAGTATTTTTGCAACGATAATTGTTGGTGATAACCACCCGAGTGGATCAAATAACTGTGAGACTTCAGATAACAGGCTACTTTTCATGACGATCTCCGACTTATTTGTTTTAATGTTTATTTTAAATTCAAAGGTATCGTTGTTAGGATTCTATGAGATTCCCAGAGTTTTTATGGTTTCGTCTAGCTTTTTATCTATTTTATTAATTGCTCGTGATTCATGTGGAATCTGTTGTATTAGGTCTTACCCAATTACTTGCCCATTTTCGAAAGTGAAACCCTCTTTTTCCTAGTAATTTTATTAATTGTTGTTGTTGTGCCTTTTCAATAGAATCACTGCCAGTTAATAAGTCAGCTATACATAGAAGTCTTCTGAAATTATATTTGCTGCTATGAGAAATTCATCCTTTTCATCATTTGCTAATTGATGTAATGTGTGAATGGCTAAATAAGGAGCACTAGCTGTTCCAAACGATACCGTTGTTAATTGATATGCTTTAACAGGTTCGTTCATCTCAGGAGGATTGTTGTTTGTTTTTCTTGTAAAGTTGGTCCAATCAAATGTTGGTCATTGATGCTTTTGTTGTTGCTCGTTTTTGCTGATGCATCAAACACAACGCGTAGTTTTGTGGTTGTGTTCCCTTCTTTGATCACCGCATGATGTGGTATGTAGTATTCTTCTGTTAGCGGTTTTATTCCATCTTCGCCATTACATGGTTTCCTGTGGCCTAATTCTATGTACTCTTTGATACACTCCTTGTAGTCCTTAGCAAATGTTGGTGATCAAGCAAATTTTTTCGCTAATTGCAAAAACGCCATCATTTTAGACGCCCCGATAACATAGATAAAAATCTACCATTGATCTACCTTTCCATTTCAATTAATCTTCGCATAGAAAACTGGAATCTCGATTTTAGGCAGGCGTACATCAACCTTGTTATTATCTGTTTGATGGCTGTCAATCTCAGTGGAGATCTTTGTTATAATGGCATCATGTTCGCTTTTGATGGCATTGTAATATCCATCAAAGAAATATTTAAGACTATTTTCATCTTCCTCCGATCTTCCACCTTTATCTTCTCATCTAGATCCATGGTTTGTTCCATCATTCGTTCGATTCGTTTCAGCAGCAGCTGTAATGATTGTTTTGAAACTTTTAGTATCAATGAGTCTCTTGCTGCGTTTATTTCTTTATAAAAGAGCCCTCATTTTTACATTTTGTAATTTTATCATCTGGAGGAATTCTCTTCTGTTGGCATACTCGTTGTTATTAGTTTAAAAAAAAACTTGCGTTCCCGTTGTGTTTTTTGTGTCACTTGTATATCTGTTTTCCGTAAATGGGAATTTGGTGCCTTGGGAGTTGTCCTCCGATATTGTTGGTTTCGGTGTACTCGGTGTCCCCTGGTTCAGCTGAGTCCGCATGTTGTAGATATCCGCTGTCTCCTTTCGTTTTTTGAGATACGGATGGTTTTCCTCCAATGTTGGGCTATCTTTGATTGTTTCATCAGCTTCTACATATTTTTCGTAGAGTTTTTTTAAGGTTGCTATTTTCGACTCCAAATAAGTTTCAGTTTTCCTTGCTTGTCCGTCTTTATGGTAGTTTCTGCTTAGTTGGACTATTTTATCGCCTGTGATCTCCTGATCTTCCAAACGACTTACCATGATCATTGTAGTTGTAGTTTCCTTTGGTGATGATGCCCGTTGATTATTGGCTTCGACTGCTACTGACTGCTTGGTTAATTTGTTGACTGGAGTTGAACTTGTGCCGGTTGGTGGCTGGCTTGTGAATTCGATGTCTGTTGGTTGTTGATTCGAAGTATTTTTATTTGCCGCCGGTTGTTGTGGAGGCTTCGGAGGACCATAATGTTATCACTTGATAAAGCTTTTCGATATTTTAGTGAACTGTTATCCGCTTACCACTGTTGAGGGCTATGACAATAACAGTCTGAAGTGTTGTTTTAAACTACTTAATATTTATTAGATTCTTTGGGTTTATATACAAAATTAATACATATAATTACAACAATAACTATCTAGTTGTCGAGCTTACAATTAAACCTAAATTAAAAGCTGTGTTTATGTTATTAATTACATGGAGCATATTTTTGCTGATCCTATGAATTTACTATGTGTATGCGCGTCCGATATCATGGAAATACAGGCCGTCAAATAATATTTAGCTTATAGATGGTTGATTAACCTATTCGCATACTGATTGTTACTATAATTAAACACATGTATCGTCAAGGCTGTGTTCGTGTATCTGAACAGAGGTTTTATACCCTAACATTTTTAAATTAATGTTAACTACTATTGATGAGAACTTTGGTACAATAGCCAATTTAAATGACGGACAATGCAACATCTTCAACTATTCTAAAGACAAAGAAGTTTTTAACCTTACAAAATTCAGTATCCCATAAGTAGATTGCAAGAATCAAAACTAAAGATAAAATACCTCGCCTAATAAAACATTTCGTTTATTATTTATTTTCAGTCTCGATGGTGTCGTCCGATGGAGAACCACACGAAATATTAACACTCGCCGCCGTCACATCTGGTATTGTTGGTGCCATAATTTTATTAGTCATAGTAGGAATATTAATTAAATACAAGTAAGTTCAATCACATCAAATAAATCTAGAACAATCAAATCAATATGATTATTCTTCCCGTTTCAGTAGAAAACAATCATCAAACTACAAATTGAATACAAAGCGTTTAAAATTGTTCCCGTGCCGACAAAACTATACAATCCCAACACACACACAACAAATGAGCATATCGACCATAACCGGTGTGATACGATTACAAAGTGAATTATCATCGACATCCCAGCAGGTGGCGACAAATTCCTCGACCTGTCGCGATTTTATAATCCCGATTAATTTACATGAGAAAGATCAGAGTATGCAAAATGTATCGGGGGTCGTATCAGTCGCATGCTAGTTAACGTCTAGTTTAGGTTATTTTTTATTTATGTAATTTTATGTTTTTGTATATAATAAGTAATGACCTTCCTTTAAAAAATTATGTGTATATTTTACATAAAACACTTGCTGAACGATTAGTTAATAACTAATTTATTGCAAACTGCTGTTAAACAAATCTTAAGAAATCTAATCAAGTAGAAATAATTGTAATTTTAGAAATGAAAGTGTTTTCAATTTATGTGGTGCAACATAAATAATTATTGTACGTAAAGAATAAAAATTATGAAATTTAGAAAATCGTTTATTGTTTGTACGATTATTTGCCTGTTTATATGTATTTATTCAAATGGCGTGCGCTAGATTACGCGTACGATCGATATTCGCGGTTTCTAGGAAATCATAATCAATGTGAATGTCAACGGTGTATAGTTAAAAAAATTTGGTTTGTTATTGGGAAGTATGGTGGTTGGTATTGGTTGTTTGGTAAGTAGGTGTATTACCAAAACGAATGTGATCCGTAAGACCTCTGTAGGATAATAATTTTACCTCGATAAATTAAAAGCACAAATAATATAATGGTGGAGTAATTAAAAGCGTAAACCGTCAAGTTGGTTTTATCTGCGAATTGTGCCAATGATGACTTTTCGCCTAAACCCCTTTAATTAGAAAACAAGGATGTCAAAGATTAAAAAAGAGGTAAGGAGTTCCTGATTTGTAATAAAGTATACCATGTCGATTGTGTTGAATGGGAATTCAAACGATAACTGGGCCAAAGCTATAAATACCTGTCCTTATGCTGTCTTTATGTGTACACCGTGTCAGCGTATTTCTAATGAAGAGCGGGTTTTGGCATTGAATGCGATTACATCAACAAACACATCTAAAACATCTTCGTTTATTCTTACAAATACTGGTCCAATAATTTTACCTGACGCTGCTACCGTCCGCCGTTCACCTGTTACTTCAATATGTGGGACCAAATTATGTGTACCTTGCTTGACTCTAGGATGATACAACTAAAGTTTTGGTTTCATTTGTCGCAATACGATTCAGGCCTCAACAAAACTGCCATCATCGGTTTTGTGATCACAAACTAGCCGATTATTCCATATCTGTCTTGCTTTAAAGTTGGAGTCGACGCTGATCTTAACAGGATGGTTATGTCCACGGAAAAATGGCCCAACTATGTGTGTGCGTGTGAAATCAGGCTCGGCTACGTTACAAGGTCCCCACAACAACGGATGATAAATAAAGTGTTTCACCAACAACCAGCCGGAGTGCGTCGTAGAGAAAGACCCCGACTACGCTGGCGTGACAGCATCGAACAAGATCTACGAACATTAGGATGTCGAAACTGGAGGACGAGAGCGATGGATCGAGATGGATGAAGAGCCATAGTGCAGGCGGCGAAATCCCTTCATGGGATGTGAAAGCCAGAGAGAGAGAGAGATCATTTAACAATAAAAAATTTCATCAGCGTCATTTGGGACGCATATTCAACCAACCAGGCGAGGTGTCCAAGTAGTTACACCACAAATAACACCAGCAAATCAAGAAGTAATGAATAATAATATCAGTCTAATTTCGATTTATTACCATAACGCATCCAGTATCAGAGGTACCCCGCAATAATTACGTCAAAATAATAATCTTCGAGGCCTGACTCAACGACGGTATGCAGTAGAGAACGCGAGATAGAGGCAGCGGGGTACTACATTGCCGTAAAACATTCACTATCTAATGAGTTGGTAACCTACCACCTTTGTCCAGACGTCATTGCTGTCCATGTTAAAGTGGCTAATTCATCAATGGCGGATTATTTAACTAACGTATTACTTGGTGTATCAGTAATAGAGACTACTGATAATCCTGAGATTAATTGTATGAAACCGGCTCTCACGATTTCTGGTAATGGATAGTTGAAAGTGAGAATCAAAGAGTATCTTCATTATAAGCACATTCTTTATTATTTCTAATGCCGCCACTCGTTAAGCCCTTCTTGTGTGTCCTAAAACTTTATTAGATTTAAACTACCTATTTAAAGTCGAATGTGGTTCAATGACTTATTGCTGCAAACTGTTACGGATGGCTCGCAGCTCTGCGGGTTGTCAACTAAGTTCGCAGAGGCGGGTTGTCAACTAAGCTCACGGTGATGTTTTGCCGGCTAGATCTCGGGGTAATGACATGGGTCGTGGGGAGGCTTGAGAGGCTTGCGTGCTCTTGACCTACACCGTGGAACATAAAAATCAAAAGCAAATTAAACAAAACTGAAATTAAATTAAAGACACCAGAATTCGTTGAACGAAACTTGAGGAACGTAATAAAATAATCATAACCGGGTGTGTGCAACCGGCGGCGACCGGTTCTCCCCGAGTGACAAGTACCCAGTCTGCTGAAGAGACCCCCTCGTATGACCCATCGACCCCGAAAGGCCGATGCCCAGCCACAACGAAGCAGCATAAGAGGGTAAGAACGTCTCCCCAACAGACCAGGTCTCTCTTCAAACGGTGAGCCCTCCAACGAATCTCCCACAATTCACACTTCGACAGCATGAGACCGTCGAAGTGCTACGGGGGACCGCGTGGATTTTACGATCACCCTCGAATGGACGACAGTTTCGCTGTACTCAACACTCCGACTCTGTGGATGTCCTGCAAGGGGATGGAAGGGAGTGACAAGGAACAGGGTCGCAACTGGCCGGTGCGAAGTTGCAGTGCCTTTAACAGTAAGCCGTATATGAAATTGTTGGGCGTTAGCTCGCCGTAAACCGCAAACAATACAATTAAGTGGCCTCATCTGGCCACCCGTACACCGTAAATTTGGCCATGATCGGCAGCCAAAATCCGCCTTAGCCGTAGAAATAAATTATTCAATTTCGTTCTGATAACCATAGAAACGAGTCAATCGAGGGCGTTATGGTAACCGTAGAAATAAATTAATCAATGGCGTTCTGAGTACAAATTCTGTTCGAAAACAGAGACTTGAGAGTTGGGAGTGTTGCTGCTGTTTTACTAAGATCTAGTCTAGATGCACAAAATTAATATTATTTTTGGTTGATGTAAATAATTAAATTTTATATTTGCGTCTAGTGTGCAAAAAATTGGGTCTGTGTCGGACCAGACGGTGGAACTGAAACATCTTTGGCCATTCGCTCACACACACGCACATAGACAGACAAATAGGATACATAAATTAAATATAACACAATTTTTCCTGTTATTCAATATATTTCTCTTCAATATATTATAAGTGACTTCAGTATTATATTATTTTATTTACGTAATATCTAAAATCCACTCGTAGAACTTCTTAGATTACATATAGCTTCTGCGAAGAAATCCATAATCTTTCTGGAATCGCCAGAATTAATAGGTATATTAAAGGGTGTTTGTCACATCTCTTGTGGTTATTAGTTATTAATGAATTTGCTATTGAACTGCAGCTCTGGATTTACTACTCAGTGCTATGCTGATGTTTGTTTTGGTTGCCGAGTAAATATCTTAATGTGCTTTCTGACTTATTGTCAGATGCAGGCTTGTACGTTAATGCATCTAAAACTCGTATGTTAGTCCTTAGACGTAAAAATATTGGAAAAATGTCCGCTCCTTCTCTTTTTGAGATTCGACATCGTGATGATTTGATATGTTTCGATATGATTTTATATGATTTGATAAGATTTGATATGATATGATTTGATATGATTTGATATGATTTGATATGATTTGATAAGATTTGATATGATTTGATATGATTTGATATGATATGATGTGATATGAATTGATATGATTTGATCTGATTTGATATGATTTGATATGAGTTGATATGATTTAGCAAATCATAGCTATAATTAGATATGATTTTTGATATGATTTGATATGATTGGGTATGATTTTTGATATGATTTGATATAATAATTTGATAAAATTTGTTATGATTTGATCCGATTTGACATGGTTTGATATGATTTAATATCATTTGATATGATTTGATATGATATATGATTTGATATGATATTTAATTTGATTTTATTGATAAGACTTGATGATTTTATATGATTGACTTGATATGATTTTTGATATGATTTTTGATATGGTTTGATATAATTTTATATTATTTGATATGATCCGATTTGATATGATATTTGTTATGATTTGATATGATTCGATATGATTTGATATGATTTGACATGATTTGATATGATTTTTATATGATTTGATATGATTTAATATGATTTTTGATATGATTTGATATGATTAGTTGATATGAACGAATGATCATTCGAGTGACCCTTCTGCAAATACTTGTGTACATAAAAAATATGCCGGTATTAAGTTGGATGCGCTGTGTTTATGGCACTATAAGCTGATTCTCAGTTACACCACATAATCCCAATATTTTCATCCCAGTTAATTCTCCCTCTTCTTCTTCTTGGTCGTCTTTATCACGTATATGTGTTTTCCATAGAAAATTGTTATTAAATAAAATAAAATTAAATAACAAATCCAAATATAAATAAAAGAAGCCTACTGCTATCCCGCACCGAAAGTGTCTACTGCACAAAAACGTATAATCGTCGATTTTTCTCGCGTGAAGCGGTTTCTCGACCACCACCCCATCCCAATGTGTACAACGGGCGCAAAGAAGTTTCACTTCAAAAAACTCCCAACTCTCAAGTCGCGGTTTTTGAACAAAATTAGTATACAGTTAACAGTAAAAATAAATTAATCAATGCTATGTGCCGCCCATATATTCTGGGTGCCTTTTGCACGTCCGTAGCAATTAGGCCACTTACATACACAAAAGGTTTTCCAAAATTAAATCTTTAATTTCACTCATTACAGTTTATGCAAAACAAAGAAATTGGGGAACGCAATAAACTGTATCCCCTTTTGCACAAAAAAATCAATAGAATTGTAAAAAAAATACACAACTTCAAAAATACCGGAAAATCATTTTTGAAAAAAATACCTCCAATTTAATCCTCAATAGATATTTTTTCTATTGTTTGTTTTTTTTATTTTTATAAATTTTCCGACAATTATTGACCACAACTTTTTGTTAAATTCTTTTTATAAATTCCATACATGAGCGTTACTTCACCAAAATACAGAATAATATTTTTTGTTGTTTCTATATCCTAGCCACTCGCACGTACGCACAAAGGGTACAACATTTGTCTCGCTCCAAAAATCAATAGACGTTTACGTAACACCGAATATTGATGCCCAAAAAAAACCAAGCATTAGTGCCCAATTTACAAAATAATGTAATACCAAATGACATTACACAGATGGCAGTACCTATTGTAAAAAGTTAAATTATGTTAGGACCCTCAGTACCAGACAAGAGGTGCAGTGGTTAAAGCTTCGAAACTTGGACCGGGAGGTACTGGGTTCGAATCCCATCAGAGGTTAGATGCAAATCGAATTTTCATCATCGATTAAAACGGGACGTAAACACAACTAAGACCCTCTGATGGAGTGCAGAATTCAGAGCCGACCCACCGTCCGTGTCAATGTACAGGTTGACATGGAGCTTGCAATGTGCAGGTGGTATACTGTAGTTGTGTGAGTTGTGAGTAGGTGCATAGGTGAATGGGTTAATGATGTGGCGTGAACGCTTGGTATCACAATGGTGCCAACCACTGAAATCTAGGACCATCAAGGTGTCGTAACAAAGTTTAGATTTAATTTTCAAAGGCTGTCTGTCGCAACCGATTTTAATTAGTACCAGTAATCCCTCTGATCGTTGTGTTTAATAACAAGGTGCTAGATAGTTCCTGGAACGCAAATGATTTAAAGGTTTTCGAGAGAGGGATCGAGAAAAATTTAATATCGTTATTACAGCGCCATCTATCATGAATCGAATAGGGGTTCCTATTTTAATTTCAAAGTTACCCTCCATCACACCTACAAGGGGAGGTGACACTAATTATAGCACTAATGTTTCGGAACAAATTACGAATCAAAACAAAATGGAAGGCGATCGAGCAAACATTGAAAAGTTGGAAGGTGGTGGAAATTGGCTATAACAAGGAAATTTCAGCAGTAGGATTTTGTACGCTATTCTCATGAGAATTTGTATGGTAAACGTATACAAATTCTCATGAGAAGTTCGTGAGAGTAGCGTACAAAATCTCAGGCCAGATGCGCTAAATTCTAGAGACCAGTGAATTGCTTGACGTAATGGATGGCATTGATCAAAAGCCAAGGATTGTGGATGCAGATTATGCGATGAATATTAAGCCATGGAAACAGACTGATTCCGCAAGACAACACGTGCGAAAAGCAGCCATTGCTGTAAATAATAAATTGTGATTCGGCAGCTTCAATGTAGGTGACGGTCAAAAGTGTGTATGATCAAACGTCGAAGGCGTTTTTATGTACTTGCAACAGCGGTAGACAGTTCCACAAAGAAACCGGGGGATGATATTGCAACATGTATGTCAAAACCCATGAAACTTTTGTAACAATTAAAGGATCAATGTGAAGAGGCTTTCGATTCGATGGTTATGATGATAATTTTTATGTCTTTGCCAGCTGAGTATCACTAATTGGATTAGTTTCGCCGGCGTGGCGATTAACGTATTATGCATCGGCAGAACACAAGGTTCTGAAAGAAAAAGTGTACGTCAATCAATAAAAAATTCAATTACAGCCGTTGAATCGGATTTATGTGTTTTTGTATGTAATGAGAAGAACGGAATGATGACACGTGCGATTTATGTCGACGACGGTTTGATTGCAAGGGAGAACGAGGAAACATTTGTCCTGGTCATTGAACACTTGCTCAGGGAATTCGGGGTTAAAGCATTGAACACTTGCTCAGGGGATTCGAGCTCAAATGTTTCTGGGGGCTTTAAATCGAACAACAAATCAGCAGGCATATGTGCAAAGGCACTCAAACGTTTTGGCATGGCGGAATGCAACTCCATCGCACAGTGTACAGAATCCTGCGATTTTGAAGCGAATGGAGAAATCAATTTTCCGTGCCGTGGTAGGTGATCGATTTGCTGATGAAACGGAAAGTCAGACATAAGTTTTGCTGATGAGCAGAATTCAATTTAAACAGTGATGCAGACTATGCAGGAGTCATCGAAACCTGGCGGTCCACGTCCGGGTATATATTCATGTTTGGTTTTATGCTTTACCAGCTTAATGCCTTCAGATTTAGGCTTACCAAACTTTCATTCATGGTTTTGCCTTTCGTGTTGGTTTAAATGAAGTATCAGATTACCGTCTTTAAAAGCACTAAATAATGCGATGCACTGTTATTCCTTTCACCATTTCTATACGCGTCCATTTCGTTACGTGGTTTCCTAAAACTTGTAGTCTTTAGAAACTCCCCACAGCAGCTGTGTGTTTGCATAATTTTCTAAAGTGTGGCTGTCCATATGCTTCCTGAAGCTGCACTTTAAAGTTGTCGAAGGAAGTTTCAATTTTACTGGCCTTTCCTTTCGGTCCACAACCCTTTACTGCACGATATCTCATTTTACTGAACAAACATTATATTGATATGTACTTTTAAATCACTGATAACGAGAATTACCTTTAAACCTTTAAAAATGAGGGAAACATTTATTTTTCATGGAAATCACGGTTTTTCATATATATCACATATATATAGGACAGAAAAAATATTTATGTCACAGTAATAAATAAAAATAGCTAACACTGTAAATAAATCAATTTATTTCAAAAGAATCCAATAAAACTTAAAATATAAATAATTAAAATAATATAACGTTACATAAATATAATAAAATAAATATTTAAGTAAATAATTTCACGAACAAAATCACAAAATTTTTCAGTCTTTAGGTTATCGTATTTTCTTTATGACTGGAACATTGCGTAGCTGTTTCTACCCTTCTTTAAGTCCAAGCTTATTGCATCCTGGCAGCTAACATGACAATCAACTACTACTTTCTTTCTTTTTAAGTCTATTTGGTCCATAATATCACGAGATGGTCTTCCAACTCTTACTGGATCTGCATGTTTCATTAAAATTTCCGAAATTTCTGCTTTAAAATCTCCCAGCCTATTCGTGTGAAGTTTGTCCTAAAGCAACAACAAATTTTAGGACAAACTTCATACGACTATATAATCAGATGAAGTTTGTCCTAAACTGTCTTAAACACAAAATTACATTATAAAGGTAATTTAACAGTGTAAATTATTATTAAATTTTATTATCAGTTCAATTTGAAACAAGAAGATCAACTACACTACATTTTAAATTAAAAGTTTTAAATGTAAATTTGCTTTACGCGCATAAAGAACTACATACTTCATAAATTTTTCATTGTATCCAGTCCAATTAAAAAACTTGAATTTTCCGGAAAATCTAGGGGAAGACTACGTGTAATATACATAAGTTGTTTGCCACAACCTAGTATTAAAATTGCTTTGTCCTAAAAGCAATGTCTAAGAGATTCCCGCTATTCAAATATACGTGACACGGGAAATGTATCGGTTCCGTTGAAAAGTAGAAAAATGCTTCAGCCGTAAGGTTTAAAAGGTCCACAAATTTTTTGATTTAAATACTGGACTCCTATGACTATCTACCGAGCGAGCACAACGACCCGCTGATCGTGGGAATTCCCGCTATTTAAATTTGAGTTGGCGTGTTTTGACGTAAGTTTGGCGTAAATTTGAGCAATGAAAATTATTCTGGGATGCTGCTTGACTGCTTCTATTAAAAGGTCCACCGATTTGTCATTGCTAACAGTTTCTGTACCCGGTTGGCCAATTTATGACGGAACATAAAGTACCGCCGATCATGAGAATTCCCGCTATTCGAATATACGTGACACGAGAAATGTGTCGGATCTGTTGAGAAGTAGAAAAGTTCTCCACCCTCAGGGTTTCAAAGGTCTGCAAATTTGTTGATTTAGAGCTTTAGCATTGAACTTGATCCAATGCAATTTTTTCACATGCATTTTCCGGGAAATCTATTGGAGCACTGGGCGTAATATGCAAAAACTGTATACTACAATAAAGCATTAAAAGTGATTTGTATTAAAACATTTCTAAGGCGTTACTATGGCTGGAATGGGCGTTCTCACTTTGTACTAGTGGGAATTCCCACGATATAGCGAGAATTCCCACTATCAGTGGGTCATCATACTCGCTCGGCAGATAGACATAGGAGTCCAGAACTTATATAAATCAATAAATATGCCGACCTTTTAAACCTTAGGGCTAAAGAATTTTTCTTCTTTTCAACGGAACCAATACTTTTCCCATGTCACGTATATTCAAATAGCGGAAATTCCCACGAACAGTGTGTCATCAAACTCGCTCGGTAGATAGACATAAGAGTCCAGCGGGCCTATTATGAAATTTATCCGATATCGTAAAATACGAAATCGTAAAATCCGATCCCCGGCGGATATTGATATTATGAAACACGTATTTAAACTGTCAAAAGTGGACCAATGGTTCTAATAACCAAATATAGTGGGGTGAAGCCATTTTTTTTTTATTTCTGTAGTTTTGTTGTTGCTGTCAAAGTAAATACTCGGGTGTTATATCTAATTTCGTGTGATTTGTTTATTGTAGAATTAAAACGATTTGTCGCTAAGCTTTGATTAACTTCCAAAAAGGTAACTTGAAACTGAAATTGTTGTTCGTTTGTTGAGGCCCTATAACAATAAAAATTTGATTAAATATGTCTAGGCACACAACATATTTAATAAAAATTAGTGAACAGTAGATATGATTTATGATTACATTTAAAAAAACTATTTTATTTTTTTTTTAAATTAAAATTTACACAAAATAAATTAAAACAAACTTTTCTTCTTTCGTAATTTACGATATCCACCACCTAAATACCAATCGGACATTTGTATTTTCGTAAAATCCGCAAACGATCGGATTTTTTATTTTCCTAATAGCAATATCCGCGGCGGATCGGATTTTTTTTTAAATTTCATAATATGAATATCCGCGGCGGGTCGGATTTTACGATATCGGGTAATTTCATAATAGGCCCCCAGAACTTATATAAATCAATAAATTGGCGGACAAGGCTAAAGAATTTTTCTTCTTTTCAACGGAACCAATAATTTTCCCGTGTCACGAATATTTGAATAGCGGGAATTTACACGATCGGCGGAACTTTATGTTTCGTCATAGATTGGCCAACAGGGTACAGAAACAATTAGCAATGACAAATTGGTGGACCTTTTAATAAAAGTACCACTCCCGGACTAATTTTCATTGCTCTAATACGCGCACTCAAAATACACTGTTAAATTTAATTATAAACATTATTGTTGGTTTTAGGACAAGTTAGGACAAACTTCACATCCGTCCAGACCTAACAGTTTCTTCTCGGGTGTGCCACGTTTTTGAAATTTTGTACTAACTTGTTGGCCTTATTTTGTACAATCGGTCGTGGTCTGGGCGAGTTCTAGGAAGTATTCTCTCATTATTATTAAAATCTAATTGCCTCAAACTTTCTTAATGGCATGATTGCTTGGACCATGGCATAACCCAATTTCGGATGCCAATATCTTCAAGTGTTGGTGATTTCTTCAACTGAAGTAAACAGGCATATCCCGATAAAATTCTCCATATCTTTGGTGGTAAATGATTTGGTATTATTCGGATTTTTCTGAAATCCGTATAAATTTGACTCATCAGCAATATTTTCCACTATACTATCGTCGAAGAAATAATTGAAAAATGATAATGGCGTACTTAAATCTATTTGATCAATCGTAAGATCAGAGGTCCCTAAAACTTTATGTTGAACAATTATCCTTTAATTACTTTAGTTCGTTCAAAGAAGTCACTGTATTGCTAAATTCAGGCACACTTTCGGAAAAAACGATTTCCATATTTGCAATATCAAAAGCCTCATTTACATCATTTTATGTTCAACTTCCAGGTCCATATCTTCATGTAAGTCCTCTGTGATTGTTTCCACTACCACTTCTTCGTATATATCGTCTCCTTCATGGTGAACGAAGATGGTGAACTTCATCAAATCCATCTTCCGAATCTGACCAGCTATTAAAATTACTATGGCGGCCTTTTATACAGTATAATAACGACGTCTTGAACTCATTATATTTCTATAAAAATGAAATTTCCATAAAAATTATTTCGTTAATGCGCAATCTATCATAATTGATATAGTTTTCTAATATTTATAACTTCTATAAAATTAATTAGAATTCACTTTCCAAACTAATAAATTAGAATCGTCGAATATATGAAATGTTTAATTTACTACTTACATTGAATAATTTTTGCCTAATTCTTAAATAAATCGATGAAAATCTGGAGCAACTTTTCACTACATCACTAAACACAATACATTGGTAGAATTAAACATTCCCGCCAATTTTCTTGACAACTGTTTTACAATAAAAACAGAGTTTTCATAAAGTAACACAAATGAACAAATGAATTTGTGGCAGAGTAGTGATGAAAAAGAAAATTGTTTTGTAAAACCCACCAATGTGTTAGATGCGTGACCATGAATAATCCAGAATCGTCTTCGCAGATATTGTAGCATTTCTTGTATACCATCGTGTAATGTCACAGTGTGCGCGTGATTAATCAGCAACCGAGCCAATAAACATTCCTTCAATAAAATCATCGGATGACGCTGGTCGTATCGAATATCGCATATGTAGGATGCATCAATACTACAACGAGATTTAAACGAATTAATTTCAGTAATGTATGCGTTACCTTGTGCTTCGCGTATGTTCAGAAGTAGCGATTCCTCCATCTCAGATGGCGCTATGAAGTTTGTTCCCATTATTTTCGCCCAGCTGCCATAATGTATGTAATTGTCTTCAATTGATATGTCTGCAGTGGCTCCATTGGTGATTCCCGCCACATTATTTGCTGCCATTGACGATGGCATGGATCAACTTACATCTGGCAGAGCATTTTCTCCACATCACCAATAATGGCAATCTCCGCTTACGGAAAGGAAATATGATATTCACAAGGACGTCTTGCAGATGTGGTCCAACCTGTATCGTTCAGTGACACACCGTTACTTGTTTTGGCTGACGCGTTGAATAACACCACGATGATTGAGAAGGATAGCTTCGAGAATAAACCACCGCTTCCATATGATTTAAGACAACATATTCACGCATATACTTCACATACTTGGTTCGTAAATCGGAATCACTATACAGTCTTCGTTTCAACTGATAAAACTGTCGCAGCGCTTGCTGATGAGAATTTCCCAGTGCCCGGGCGTCAGGACGAAATGGTATTTGTACACTGTAGCGACCTTCTGCGTTGCGCCTGACAGTGTTTTCAAAAATCTTCTCACATAGACCCGGAGCGTGAACGCATTCCGTTACAGGTTCTTCAAGTTCCCAGAACTTATGAAGTAGTTCATCGAGTCGCTGCTCACCAACACATTTGTTGACTGTAAATGTGTGCAGTGGTCAATCGAAAGTTGCATGGCAGGCCCAAATTCAACCCATCCTAAATGCGTACGTATTGCACATGACTCGTTGCGCTGGCCAGTGATAATTCCATCTCGAATTATATTTCCCCAAATATCGGCACCGATTAACAGATCAATCGACCCTGGCTTCGCAAATCCCGGATCAGCAAGCTGTAGTGGACGCAAATCTTTCAACAATCTGCATCAATCGACGTGGCAGGCGTGTTCGACGTGGTTGACCGGAATATATATACCTCAAATTGCAATTCGAAATCAGCCTCTATCGTAGAGCGCATCATAAGCGTTGTTTGACCGCTGGTGTAGGAATTCGTTGTTGCGTCGATCCCTTTGATTGCTACTTCAAATCGGTTTCTGTGAAGAATCGATTCCGTGATGAAACTCACCTAAGATGCGGAGTCACAAAGTATTCTGCATAGATGACGGTTTCAACAATGTCACGAATCGAGTAAAAAGCGCCTTAATATTCCGTAATGACTGTACGATTTCTACCTTATCGGGAGCATAATTATCCGCGTTCACTGCAAGCAGCCTCCGTGAAATCGATGTGCTGGCGGGTGTACGTAAATTCAACGCGGCTATTGCTATTAAACCTCCCGAAAATTTGATGAAAAATGAAAAAGTGAAAAATAGATGGTTGGAGGAAGAGATAGGTGAAATTAAAGATCCAACAATCTGTATAACAAGGCTCCTCAATCCCAATAAAAAGCTTAACATCACGAACTTACTATGATCAGTGGTTCAATTTTTTCACTTGGTCAATGGTAAAATTTGGAGCAAACCATATCTAAAACCGAACCTAACTAGATTTCGATCGCCAGATGCACGACTTCATCAGAAAACCACAAAACTCCGTCAGTATCCTCCTTGCCGCCCCGGTGGCAAAGTGGTCAGCATGCTTGCTCCAGCAACCGGAGGTCCCGGGTTCGATTCCCGGTGGTGACAAGGAAAAATGTTCACGGCTGGTTTAGGATCAATGAATTAATCACTCATTATCCGAAATGAAAATATGATTATGAAACCTCATTTGAGGCGGCCAAATCCCTTGAATGGGATACAGTGCCAGAGAGAGAGAGAGAGAGAGGTGAGTATCCTAGCCAAAAATTACACTTCTCCGAAAAAAATTCTATGAATAGAAATTCGATAAAAACAATTCTTCGTAAAACAATTATATGAAAACCAAATCAGAAACAAGAGAAACGAGCAGCGTCGAAGCAGTAGTATCTTTTGAAGAACTGTTTCACGAAGAATTATTTTTGGACGAATTTTATGTAGAATTTTTTTCGATTAATTATTTATCGATACTTCTCCAGTTTCACATAAAATCATAATACAAACTGCAAAGGATTTCCTGCTGCTATTGCCCGAACGCTGTACAGGTCAACCTGCTGTTGAATGAATTCCAATTCTAAGAATTGCCATGGTCCAAGAAGAACCAATTCCACTCATACCTGTCTTTTTATACTGTAATCACGAATTTAATCAAAACACTTACCCTACCTACTTATCTCGACTTGTCTTAGATTTTACATACCATAATTGTGTATTCGAAGATTAACGAGCCTCTGAAATTATAACGACCATTTATATTTAGAAATTACATACACATTTTATTACTTTTAAACATAAAAAAATTCTATAAAAACAAAATTATGAAAAAATGTGGCAATTTTTACAGAGTCAACACTTTTTATTTTAAAATAGAAATCAATTATTAGGAATGATACGGATGTCATATGAAATAACATATCAGGAATGTCAGGGGTTTATATACTAGACTACTCATATAAGGTTTAATATAAAAAAATAAAAATTGTTGCTACCGAACCAAGCATTTTTATGATTTTCCCAAAACCATTGCCAGCAATGCCATTCGTACGTACATACCATATTCCGCTTGCCTGAAATAAGCCGCCCTCGGATCAGTATCAAACTCTTTGCTAATTTCAAACACGCGGGGCAACGGGTGCATCACGATCATGCGACGCTTAGCGTGCGTCATTAATTGTGGTGTAACAATGAAATGGCCGCAAGCCTTACGATATTCCTCGTCAGTTGTGAACCGTTCCTTTTGTATACGAGTTACGTATAGCACATCCGTTATTGGGAGTACCTCTTCGAGGGAGTTGCAAACAATTTGGCTAATTCCTTTTGATTCCACAAAACTTGTTATCGATTTGGGCATCTCTAGATTTGGTGGACTTACATAGCGCAACTGCACATTGTAGAGCGTTAATATGCGTGCGAGTGAATGTACGGTACGGCCATGTTTTAAATCACCAACCATCGTAATAGTTAAACCATTTACGGTACCAATTTCTTCACGTATTGTGAATATATCGAGAAGCGCTTGAGTTGGATGCTCACCAATACCATCGCCGGCATTTAAAATTGGTTTGCGACTAGCAAAAGCGGCTCGTTTTACGGCACCCGGTTCTGGATGTCGAAGCACCACGATATCTGCATAACCGGCCATAACCGCAATACTATCTTCGAGCGATTCGCCTTTGGTCACCGATGAACTAGTCTCATCCATGTAAATAACACGTCCACCGAGTCGTTGCATGGCAGCAGCGAAACTACAACTGGTACGAGTACTCGCCTCATAAAAGACCGATGCCATAATCTTTCCTTTCAGGGTATCATCGAGTGGCTTATCTTTAATGACGCGTCCCATGAAATACTGCGCCAAATTAAAAATGTCATTAAGTTTCTCTTTCGAGAACATGTCAACTGTAATAATGTGTTTTCCGGTTAAACCGTGAGCTGGCTGTGCCGATTGATTTGCTGGCGTGCTGGCCATCATCTCTTTGTATGTCATGTGTCCGGTCGAATCTAATCGAATGCGTGGCAACGGTGATGTTGGGCGTAAATTAAGTGCTTCCCCGGCGAAATGTACTCCCAATTTTGTAACTGGTTCAGATAGTAGTTTAGAGAATGCTTCGTTGGTCTGACCGTCTGTTTCATACGAATCTTGTGGCGGTTTAATCGAATCGGTTTTAATAACAACATCTTCGCTGAATACAACTCGATCAATACGCTCAAGAGATTGGGCAAATATCGGGCGTTTATGCGCCCACTCGCGAACATTTTGGCCATAGCCAGGTGCGGCTAATACTTGACCATCTACAAAAGCAACTTCACCGCGTAAAACGACACGATGAACACGTCCTTTAACCTTAAATCCAGCGAATGGGGTCCACTTAGCTTTTGAATATGCCGTTTCCGTAGGAATCTCCCATTCCTCATCTAAATCAACTTCAACGTACGTGTTCAATTGATCGGGCAGGTTGAAAATTCGTTTTGGATTACGATGGAATTTATTAATGACATCCTCGATTGTTAGGCGTCCTTCATTTACCGCGTTTAATAATAGAGGCAAAATGGTCTCAAGGCCTGGGAACCCTGGTGGTGGATTTACCGAATCCTTCTCGGCCGGGGTATGAGGTGCGTGATCAGTCGCAAACACATCAATAACATCAAGATTATCCCAAAGAGCTTCCTGATCTTCCGGACCACATAAAACTGGTCGAACTTCGGAACGTCCGAAACCCAATCGATCAATATCTTTGGTCGACAAAAACAAATGGTGCGGACATACTTCACACGTAATCTTGATACCACGTTCTTTGGCGGCTTTTATGATTAGAATTTCTTCTTTACGCGCAACATGACAAATATGAACCGCCCGCTCCGTTAAACTTGCGAGTAATATTATAGCGGCAGTTGCCTGGGTTTCGGCATGGCAACAAATGGTGGCTTTTTTCGGCCAATTTTGTAAATGCTTCATCCACACCGACATGTCATTTAATTTCAGCGTACTGAACGTCTCGTTTAAATACATTTTTAAAGCAGCCGCCTGTGGCGCTAGTTCACAAACAGAATTAAAATTTTCAGAAGATGCCCCAACAAACAGAGCATAGTCACACCGAGCACCAACTCGGGCGAGCTCCTGGAATAAAATAAATGAAGTTCGATCCACAATCGACGGTGTTGTGTTAGGCATAGCGCAAATCATGGTTATTCCGCCGGCTAAGGCTGCCGCGGTTCCAGTATCAAAATCTTCCTTGTGCGTTGCACCCGGTTCACGCAAATGTGTATGCACATCAATAAATCCGGGTAGTTTTATCAGTTGCCGTGACGTCATGCAATCGGTGTGCGTTTTCATGGGTGGTGCACGCCCAATTAAGCGTAGTGCTTCCACCAACAATTTGGTACATTTAACATCGGTCACCAGTGGTATCGAATAATCAACAGCTAATCGACGGGTGCGATAACCGTGTGTCATAAACGATGATACTCGACGTGCACCACCATTCCGCATCGGAAGATTTATGACGAGATCAAACTGTTTGTTGGCTAAAAATTCGGCCAAATGGCGAAGTTCTCCCGTCTCGTCTGCAGTCAATTCGTCGAAAGTCCATTGTACGCATTCCACCTGGAATAAAAAAAGCAATCTAAATCTTGGTTGTCTAAGAACAATAAATTAAAAGTAGTTCATGTAAGTGCATACTAATATTATAAAGCTACAAACTAAGAGCAATGGAGCGCTAATAACTATTAATTAAAGTAGTGACATCTAGGTTTAGATAGTAGTACTCAAGTAGTATTCGTAGGACGATGGGCGCAAAAGAGTTTTGCTGTACTGGAGATTCGGTACGCGAATTCATCGCACAAAAGAGTAAAAGTGGACAGTGAAAAATTATTAGTGGTGATTAAAAACTTTCATCGTCATTTATTATCATGAACAAATAAATGACGATCTGTTTTAAAAAATAAATGTTGGGATATTTGGAGAGTCATTGCAAGAATAATTCTGGTATTTTTGACATTTTCATTTTATATCAATTTTAACTCAATACGATTGGGACTAACTGAAACATGTCGTCAAATATTTGGTTGGTACACCAAACATGAAGTTAAAATTAAGCAACGTTCATGGTGACAAGCAGGAATTAATTGGATGAAGCGGATTTTGTTAAACTTAGAGTAACCCGAAAATCAAACAGTGGCCAAATATATATTTTTGTTGAATGGAGGTCTTTGCGGTCTCCGCAACCGGAGTTTGTTGCGTTTACGTGGTATGCATTACCAACGTAAAAGCTTTTGTAACCACATTAATTCTCTGCAGACATCTAGGGTTGAGTAGTACCACTAAAGGTGTTTTTATAACAGTTTTGTTGTATAGCGGATTATAGTAGCCTAGAAAAATAAGAGTGCAACGAACATAATAGGTCAATCTGAGCAATGTCTTCTAAACTACTGGTCGCTTTCACCAACTAATGACGACACGCTAAGTCGACAGTTCAACGTATATTATCCAGATGGCAGATACATTTTAAAAAGGAAAATTACAACAAAATATATTTAGTTGGAATTATTACATCGAAGTAGAAGATCATTCGTTTTTTATTTTCGTTTTCCAGTTTTTTCTAGTTTTTGTCCCCGCCTCGTTGTTTTAAAACCAAAATAAATGTCAGTCGTCTCGTCGTCGTAGAAACAAATACAAAATTACAAAACAATAAAAATATTATTTCTTTCTCCGGTTCTTGTGTAATTTTGTTAGTGTCGAACAAACAAACTGACGAAGCCGAAGGATATTCGTTTTTTCATTTTTTAAATAATGCACGTACATTTTAATTTAAGACTTTGGCATTTTTTTATCATTTTTATCCAACATAAGTCGATTTGTGATATCATCCAATTCGAAATTGTTGTAATTGGTACGTAAATTAAATAAAAATAGCAAAAAAGTATGAATATTATGTAAACAAAAAAATGCGTCGTACGCCTTCAATTAATTCAGCCGTTCCAGACGGGATGTCAAATGAAGGCCTTATAAAATAACGTTTTAAATTAGCAATAAAAAATCTATTACGTCTTATTTTGAAGCGCGAAGCAGTGCTTCATTTGACATCCCGTGTGGAATAGCTCATTGTGTGACACTAAAAATAATACACAAAATATAACAAACTGATCATATAATATTCTCTGCGCTCTCACGGTTGAATTTATATTTTTGAAGTGAAATACACTAAAACTTCGTATTACGTTATCTAAATAGGCGCATTTCCTTAAATTCTCAATACTGGATTATGGATACCAAAAATTCAATTTATTAATTAAGAAAATCATTACACTTAAATTGTTCATAATTTATTAATTTATTATATAATAATTTAGATTTTTGTTAACTTTGTGAAAATTATAGCCGTCGTAATAAGGAGGCAAGTTGTATTATTTTTACTTAATTATACTGCAGTATTTTTACTAGCAAAAAATAGCCAGTACTATAGAAGGCACTGGCCTGAGTGAGCCATTTTGGAGATTCGATACGCGAAAGATTAAAAACAAACATGAGGAGCGGGAAAATAATAAATGTTAAGTGAATTAATAAATAATTGTTGTGATTTAGTGTTCGAAATATTTCTGTGGTGGCGTAAATTTTTGGAAATTATTCATAGATCATTTCCGTTATTTTTGCGAATATTATTTTTGTGAATTGGTATAGAAGCCGTCAAATTCTACACCGATATTCAAAATCCAGGGATACGAACCGGATTCGACAGGTCAAATTCGTAACAATTGGAGACAGCGATGGGTATTTTTATATCAGAGAATAAATCTAGAAGATTTGGCGGACAAAAGTGAAGTTGTTGAAATAATTCTCGAACTATCTGGAAAAATGGATACTACGCAAGTGTTGGTTGCTCTACAGAGTTTGTTGCATCGAATGAACTAAAGGTTTGATCAACAAAACCAAAAATTTGATCACCAAAACCAAAAAGTTGATCAACAAAAGCAAAAATTGGATCAACAATTTCATCAACAAAGTAAAAGTTTGATGCGAATATGAAAGAAATCAAGAAAGACATAACAAAAAGGGATGATGACGTAAGTACAGGATATGGAGCAGAACGTAGATAGAGATAGATTCAGAAAACGAAAGTGAGCAGATGTTGAAAATAACTGTTCGCGATACGGTGAAACCGGATGATGATCATGGAATGAGTCCCATTGGTCGGGAGGATCCGTTGGGTTTTGTGAAATAACTGTTGGTGAACAATTCAACTGGGATATTGCCACAGTTCAAGAATAAAGAAACGAACAAATCGGATGCACAACCGGATGCAGAATCGATGTCTCATCGTGAAAGTTATTTATTAGTGAAAAATAACCAGGAGGGTTGGTGTCCATAGTGAACGGGGTTGATATATTACCAGGTGAGGATGATTTCAACAATTTTGGCGCAAGGATTGCTTATGTAACGGAGAACGACAGTAATCCAGGGTTGTGAAGTAAACTTGATGAAAGAGAAAAAGCTGAAGCTGGAGGAGGAGAGGTACAGAGAAAATCAAACAGGGATTGTAATGCATGGATGATGTCAGTAAGTATGACCTACAGAAAAATAAGAAACTCGTTGCGCAGGTGCGACGATGCTCTCGGATGATGTCGAAGAGAAATTGGTGCAGCTTCGTTTAGACGGAATAAAGAGACATAACTGGAACAATGCTGGCCAGATTAATATGGGATTATTGTAGCGATCCTCTTAGGATCGGATGCAGTTCCGTTGGACAGAACATTGAAACGTATCTAGAGGAGATACCAGCCAAGATGATTGAGAATTTCTGATGGTTTAGTTGTGACTGTTATTGCAGCAAGGGTTATGGGAAGCGGTGATTGGCGGTTAGCAATTCAAACGAGGCATGTCGTGGGTCTTATAAGTTTTGCAACGGTCCATAGATGAAAGGGAGATACGTCTCCCAAAGTAGTTGTAAGAAATGATGGAAAGTAAGGATGAGCAAGAGCCGGGCGATCGGCATGAAAGACGGTATATCGAAGATGTGCACAAATAGCCCAGAATTATGATGTGCCTGCTGTGGCACCTCATAATTCTGGGCTATTTCTGCACATCTTCGATAGTAGATTGAACGGGTTATAACCTATGTCGCTAATGGTCAAGCGAAGGGTGGAAAGATCACTGAGGAAATCCTGGTCAAAAATGGCGACTGGTGTTGGCTGTTTGCAATATGACAGTATGAATAAAGAGATGTGTGAGCAGAAGCAGGGTGGAGCATGGAGAGTAGGTGAAGGTGAAGATGAATTGGTTTTCGTAACATGATCTAGCCTACAGAGGCTATAGTTTTGATCCTGTTCGGGATGAACAGGCTTAATTGGGGGTAATGTTACGACCTCGTCGATTGTAAATTCGACACTGACGAGACATTTTTTCAACAAAATTGCTATTTACCCTGGTGACACCTGGGGTAGAGTAGTTGCACTAAAGGTGTTTTATAGGAGTTTTGGTGTATAGCGGATTATATTAGACTAGAATAGTACCGGTGAATAAATACGATCGGTGTATAAATACGAATGCAACGAACATAATAAGTCAGTCTCAGTCGCAGCAAGTATTTTGCACAATTCAGTGATGAACCATGGATTTGATAGGGCAAATTCGTAGCAATATACAGAGTGTCCCATTGGAACGAATCCAAACGAGTAGAGTGTGTAGCTGGGTCAATGTCATGAAGAAAAGTCTACCACGCATATGCCCTGAAACAAACCGTTACTCACTTAATTGCATTCCAAATTGTTTAGCACAGCAGATTACCTTGAATCATGTAAATGCCGATAATTCTCCTAAAAATTAAAATAACTCAATTTTTTTTCTATAATTTTAAAGGCACAACAAGCACAACATTGAATTGTTAATATCTCAAAAAATGTGCGTCTCAAAAAAGCCAAGTAACAATCTTTTAGTAAATCGTCTGATAAATATAAATTTGAAATAAAAAACAAAGATTATTACCATAAATTATTTTCTTGAGAAAAATGAATTAAATATTTTTCTTTATTTTACACACATTTTTTTAATTACACCAATGATTTCTTTATGGAAAACACTATTGATGAAAAATTTTATTCCCGGGAAGAAAGAAGAACTCTGGTCCTTTAAAATTATAGAAAAACAATTGAGTTATCTTAATTGTTGGCGTTCGATAAGAGGTAGCGCTATTAGGTTCGTCGTTTTAATTTTCTAAAAATGGTACTACTTTTTTATGAAGACGTGTGAAGTTTCATGTGGATCTGTCAACTCATTCGTGTATTAACAGCTGTTCAAATTTGACGTGTTACAGTATTTTTTACAATGGAAACAATTGAATATCGTTTATTAACGATTATTCAAATTGAATAATGACTCTTTACCTTCAATTAGAACAGTATGGGATGGGCTGCAAAAATAGAGCATAATTATGGTTTTTGAAGATCGTCGATTAACCGAGAGAGATCTAATAGAAGATATAGGGATCTCATTAGGCAGCGTGAGCAATATTTTGACTAATGTTTTGGGTTTCAGAAAGCTGTGTGCACAATGGGTGCCGCATTCGCTAACAATGGAACAAAAACACATTCAAATGCGATTTACTCAGCAACATTTAAAGCGTTTTAGAAAGGGTAAAAAGGATTTTGTCCATCGTTTCATCACTATGGATGAGACTTGGGTCTACCATCACGATCCTAAATCATAACAAGAGGCGTGGTGTGAATTCGGTACTTTGGCTTCGAAGCGAGTTAGGGTCCAGAAATCAGCCAAGAAGGGGTTAGCATAAGTTTTTTGGGATGCAAAAAGAATTTTGTTCGTGGATTAGCTCAAAATGGTAAAAAAAACTCGGGATGTAAAAATTCGTGAGAAAAGATCTGGTTTACAAAAGACCAAAACAATTTTCATCAAGAGAACGCACCCTCTAACACAGCTCAAAAAACCATCGCGAAAATCTGTGAATTAAAGTACGAATTGTTGCAACATCCATCCTGTTCGCCAGATTTAGCTCCCTTTGACTTCTGGCTGTTCTCACATCTAAAAAAATCATGCGGGGGAAACGATTTTCATCGAATGAAGAGGTAACAGCAGCCTTGGAAGCGTATTTCGACGGTCTTGCGGATTCTCGCTTCAAGAATGGAATCCATAAATTAGAAGATCACTTGAACAAGTGTATTGAAGTTCAGGGAGATTGTATTGAATAATAAAATGTGTTTCAAACCATAAATTTGTTTCTTATCGAACGACAAAACTTGCTGAGCAACCTAGTGCATGATTCAAGGTAATCTGATGTGGTAAAAAATTTGAAATGCAATTTAAGTGGGTAACGGTTCGTTTCCGGGCATATGCCTAGTAGAATTTTCCTCATAAAATTGACCCGGCTACACGCCCTACTCGTTTGGACTCGTCCAAATGGGACACCCTGTATATATAACTTAAATACATATACTAAAAACGAAATTTTTTCGTTTCGAATGAAACGTGGAATACTGATGCACATTTTGTTAAGTATTACGTTTTCAACAACATAGCGGTGTGAATGATGTCCTAAAGTTGAAATGGTTAACAAGACTGAGGAGGTTTATTGAAATATTGAATCAAACCCATCTTATAATACTAAATTTATTTCTTAAATCGAAAGCTAATCTTAGTTGCAATAAAACTGTATTCAGAACGAGTTTGATTTCTAATGCCCTGTACGTTACAGTTCCATCCATCCATCGACAATCTTTTCAGTATATCACCCCTGTATATCTTACACGAGTTTAAAGAATGTTTACAAAGAACTAATGCAAAAATTTCTGTAAAGGCGTACAACAGATAAGTAAAAACTCTTTATCATGATTTTTAAAGTCAGTATATGTACTCGGAATTGAGTTTCCGATTATTAATTTAATTTGTAAAAATTGTATATAAAACCACGATACTATCAAGACATGACGATAGTGTAGAAGTAAATAAAAAATATACTCGGGAAATGCGTTTTGACTGAACACATATCTTTTGACCACTTTAAAAAATTCAGTGCGATAGTGAGAATCGTGTTGATTATACCAGGTATCTATCTGTGCGTTGTCTTATAATATTACAACCCGGTTGCGAAAGAACACAAAAATGTGTTGTCCATAGATAAAATGTACAATTTCAAAAATTAACATGTACGTCACTATGTTTTTTGTTAAACGTTTTATATTTGTATTGGTATCAATAAATTAATAGAGTGGCGGCGTTAAAAACTCAAATAAATTTTAAAACTCACTCTAATCATAGCCGAACTATATTATTATTTGGGTAAACTAACTATAAAACAAGAAAAAATTTGTCTAATCTTATCAATCCGCAAATAATATAACCAAAAATTCGACATTCTTATGTAAATGATCAACCGTGTTTGAGCCATGTAAGTTTGGTGAAAAACAACATCAATCGGTTAATCTACAACCCGATAACTATTTAGTAGAACATACCGTTTGATACCGTGCTGTTTTAACCAATATGAGATAAGATGTACAACAACCCGATCATTAATATTATTACTGAAAATTAAATTAAGCAAACACATGCTTACAGTCGAACGTCTGGATATAAAATATATAAAGATGCTTTGTATGTTTGGAATTTTCACAAACACCATCAATCAAATTTCGGCTAAAATTAATAATAACAAAATAATTTTTTTCCTGCCATATCATAACAATGAGCTCGCTGACTCTGATAACGATACTCCGTGTTTAATGAATTGCAATAATAAAATTCTGTGGAGAAAGGTATTAGAAGTAGTATAGTCATTTCGGAAAAATAAGCTGTTTGTATAAAAGATTGTATGGAATTGTATAAACTATTTGTCATGGATCCCGGATGAGAGTTCATCAAAAAATAGAAGAAGACCATTTGATGATAATCACCAAATAATAAAAATTCAGCTTCCCTATGCTTGGGTCCACAAAACTTCGAAAGTAGTCGATGGATTGACTGGAAATTTTTTATACGATGTTGCATTTCTATATAAGAGTGTTTTTATATATTTTTGTATCGAAGAAATGTCCACGTCCCCTGAAGAATTTATAAATTGTTTGTGCTGCTTCATTTGAACGTATTTCAAATGAACAAACTTTGAAAAATTCGAGATTTGTGTCTTTGTTTCTTATCATTTCAGCACTTTCCTTAAAATTTCTGTTTAATATGTTTAAATATACGTTTTTGTTCAAATTGCCTTCGATAAAGCCTAAATTTTCAACTGCGGAAGACGCCATAACATAACATGACCTCCACCGTGTTTAACAGTGCTTCGTAAATTTTTAGCTGCTAGCTCTGTATTAGTTTTTCTCCATACATATTCCGTCTGATCCAAAAAGGTTAAATTTGCTTTCATCAGCAAATAAACCCTTGTTCCAGAATGTTCCATCTTTGTTTTTATAGTTTTGGGCAAATTTGATTCTAGCCTTACGATTTACTTAACTGATGTATGGTTTTTTCAACATTGTTCTACCGTGAAAATTTGGTTCTCTTATATATTCTTGTATTATTTCTGGATGACATTTTTTATGTAAATATTTTTAAGCTTCTTCCGCCCACTTTGGAGCACTTAATTTGGAGGTTTTTTTTTATTTTTTGGACAATCCATCGACAATCTTTGTCAGAAAATATTTTATTTTGCCACGTTCGAGTGTTTAAAACTGATACTCAACATTGTTTTACATTGAAAATTTTATTTTGTGTAGAAAAAGTACTGGTATTTTCAAAACAAAGAGAGTGCATCATTTTAGATGTGACATGTTTTTAAGAAGAAATTTTGTTTTTTGTTACTATTTTGTTTTAAATTGAAATTTTTCATTTGTTTTGTTTTATGAAATTAACAACTAATACTGAGCTTATAATAAATGTAAATTAAAAATGGAAATTTTTATTTTTCTTTTTTAGGTAATTTACTTTTAAAAAAATAATAATTGCTTGCATCATTTTGGCTGTGACCCACTGTATGCAGATGCAATATCTGAATGATCAAGCTCCATATCATCGAATTGCTTTTTGAGAAGAACTGGATATTCAATATGATATTTCATTAAATTCGTTCAAATTGGAAAAATGGATAAAGTTTATTCGCACTGCACAGCAATGAAATGTGAAGCCCCGGAAATATGCTGCGCGAGCGGAAAAATGAAGCTACCTGAACTTGAGCAGCCAAAAGAACCACTGAAAAATTTGTTAAATGGAATTACTGATGATACAAAACATTTTCTCAAAAACATTAGAAAATACCATTCCTGTTTGCAGATGTCTTCATTGTAGTGGACCATTTTATGCCGACATTTAAAATTCAGTGACAAATTTACCACAAAACTAGCTCTTTGCTTCCTTTTGCCAGTCTTGACTATACATTTCTCCAAATATATTTCATGGGAGATCAAAATGACCAATTGAATATTTGCTGTCAAATCTCTACTGGAGTCAGAAGGCAAAGAGCCATAGAATTGTTATTTGTGCTAATCAAACACCAGCAAGTGGGCATGTCAAACGATATAACGTGCCAACAAATTAATGAGGTAGCAATTGTCATGGTTGGAAACGAATTTCATCATCGCGATATCGTTTTGCAGCGCAGAAATAAGCAACTACAAAGAATTGCAATCAGATTATGGTACGTGAAAATGAAGATAGACCTAGTCTGAAATGAAGTCAGCTCTTCCGTCAGTACATCGTCCTTATGTACACGAAAATAGAGTCGGAACGAATTCTATTCATTAGGATAAATCAAAAGAATATATACAATTGAGAGATACGATAAGTAATGATGGTGGTACAAGCGACACAAGAAAGATGACCATATTACTTGCAACTTATACTGGTTGAACGCTATTAATCCCCAGCATGGGATGAAATAAGAGTTATTACTTCAAGGACTGATCACCGCGACATAACAGCACGCGTTTTCAAACAAAAGCTAAGGACATTAATTAATTTCATCACTCCACTACATGTTTTCGGACCAACACAATGTTGGATGTACACTGTGGAGTGACAAAAAAGAGGATTGCCACATGCGAAAATTTTAATATGGCTTACTGTGAAGATAATGCCAAATGAAATCGTTAAAGTAATATCTACCGAAATAGCAGATCCTACAACTGATAATGAGTTGTTTAAAGTTGTGACCAAGAACACGATACACGGACCATGTGAGGCAATCAATACAAATTCACCGTGTATGATCGATGGAAAATGCTCCAAAGGATACCATTTGGAGTGAGAGCTTTTAAAAAACTAAATTACTGGCAATGATGGTTCCGTTAAGACAATGGAAATGCAATTACTTTGAAAATGAGAGGAAATATCATTGAAGTTGATAGCTTTGAAAGCACAAATCAACGTTGAGTATTGCAATTTTGTCAAATCCATAAAATACATTTATAAATACGTCAACAAAAACAACGATATGGCCGTATTTGAAGTATCAACAATAAATAATTTAGATAAAATCTCACAATATCAAATCAGCATATACACTGCGCAAAACAAAAAACGCAACAGTAAATTTTTTAGAAAAAATACTCTATTTTCAAACGTTTGTATCTTGGTGAAATGTCGGTTTAAATTTTTTTGTTTACTTTTAAAATGTAGCAAATTTAGTCTACTTTCCGATGCTGATCTCCGTTTTTTATTATTTTAGTTTTTTTATGACTTTTTCTTGAGTCAAACAAAAATCCCAAACTTTAAGACTGCCAACGAACTATCCTGAAGTGTCATTCACGAATCCAAATAAGCCGTTTTGTAGAGAATTTAGAAACGTTGAGAATGAGACCATTGAAATTGATGTACGACAAATCGCTGTTGAGTTATTGCAGTTTTAGCGAACTATTGTTAACACTATGAAATGTGTTTTTATTAAGAAGTTTGTTATAACAATTTTTCGTGGAGTGCTTAGTTTACAAGATAAAACTTAAGATAAGTTTACAATTTTTGTCATGTTTTTCGCTAAAACTGCGAGAGAGAGAGAGAGAAAGAGAGAGATAGAGAGAGAGATAGATAGATAGATAGATAGATAAATAGATAGATAGATAGATAGATAGAGAGAGAGAGAGAGAGAGAGAGAGAGAGAGAGAGAGAGAGAAAAAGAGAGAGAGCAATCATACAACAGGAATGACTTACAGCTGTGTGTGCTTCAATAAAATACACAGATACCATCATAAGCTGTGGCCAACCAATCCGGTGAATTGTACTTTTTGGACGATCCAGGTGGAACTGGAAAAATGTTCTTAATTTCCATATTGTATTAGCAATTGCTTCACTACAGGGAAACACTTCCAGTGATATCTCGGCCAACACCAGCTGATGAATGCATGCCTGCTTGAAATATTCAACTTTTTGCAGCACAATTAAAAAAATGCATTTAACAACGAATATTCAACTTCAAAACTAACCAACAGCTCCATATTTTCTAGACAATTACTCGAAATCGGCAACGGCACTGTACCTACAAACCAAGAAACAGGAAAAATAACCTTCCAATAATTAGCGCAACATCGTAAATTTAAAACAAGAATTACTAGATCAGGTATTCCAAAGCATAGAAACAAATAATCAAAATCACGCATGGTTGAGCGGAACAGACATTTTATCTGCTAAAAATATCGACGTACAAGATATAAACAACATTATTCTAAACAGAATCGCTGGCAGGTGAAACAGAGAAATACAAATCTATTGACTCTGTGATGGACCAAAGTGAAGTAGTAAATTTTCTATAAAAAATATTACTCCGAAACATCAATCAGCCAAAGTTATGCAATAGTACACAATTAGTAGTTAAAAAATTGATGAATAATCTAATTGAAGCAACATTTCTGGTTATACCTCATAAAGGTGAAGACGTACTACTTCCACGAATACCACTCATTCCGACAAATATGTCGTTCGAGTTCAAACGACCTCAGTTGCCAATACGCCTTGCGTACGCTATGATTATCAATAAAGCGCAAGGACAATCTTTGCAAGTGTACGGTTTGAATTTAGAAAACGAATGCTTCTATCATGGACAACTATATCTCTCTCTCTCTCTCTCTCTGGCACTATATCCCATAAAGGGATTTGGCCGCCTCAAATGAGGTTTCATAAACATATTTTCATTTCGGATAATGAGTGATTAATTCATTGATCCTAAACCAGCCATGAAATTTTTTCACCGCCGTGAATCGAACCCAGGACCTCCGGTCGCTGGAGCAAGCATGCTGACCACTTTGCCACCGGGGACAACTATATATCGCATTAATATAATTAATATCAGACTGAGTCACAGCGAAGCATGGCCGGGTTCAGCTAGTCACCAAATAAAAACTGATTTAAGAAAAATTTAAATGTTTGTATTCTATACAGATTCGCATATGTAAACCTTCTATCCAGTTCATCTGGTAGCGGTAATGAAGGTTATGCTTTAAAAGCATATGCTTTAGATTCCTGCTAACCAGCACTAGCTCGTGACGATGTGTAAGTGTTTGAAAATCGAAATAGATGGATTTAACAAGTATTTGGATAGTATACTCGTAAAGGCAATTTTTTATATTTACCGGCGATAAAAATATCGATATAAGTTCCTTAGTTTAACATTTAGTGGCCCGATTCTGAAAATGTAAAATTCCTTAGCTACAACTTTATAGAAATTGCTTACAAAGAAAAAAATGCAGTGTTCTAAAAAATGATATTAATAAATTGTAGAGTTTAACCACTGTAAATTAACACGTAATAAATTTGCTGTTTGTATATCATAAAAAAATTGAATTTTATGTAAATTAATTAAGAAATAAATAAAAATAAGAATGTATTGTATAGTGGCCAAACAACATATTAGAACAGTTGGCGACATTCGTTTGCATAGGGGTACCGAATTAAAAAAGTCTGAATTAAAAAAGTTCTTTAAAAATGAATTAAAAAAGTTGATTTTTGTATGAACATCTGCTACTTATTTTAATTCATATTTTTAACTTAAAATTATGAATTAAAAAAAGCGATTTAAAAAAATAAGAAAACTCAAAAATGAATTATCAAAAGCTTACACTATTTCATTTTTAAAACACCTATACCTTGATTCATTTTCAAAATGAATTAAAAAAGGCACATTTTATTTCATTTTATAAATTAAAAAATCTTAATTCGACTTTTAACAAATATTCAGAAATGTGCATTATTTTGGGCTTAAGTTTACTTTACGTATACATCGGGAAAATCAGGTAAGGAGTATAAATTTTAAAAATTTTTAAATTTAGGATTGTTTATCAACAGTTTTTAGGAGGGGGAAGCTAAATTTTTCCGGAAAATTGTCTAATTTTCCGGGAAAATTTTCACTTAAATAAAAATTGCGTATTATTCTATTCAAAATACGTAGAAATGTGTAATCTTTATAAAAATTTGGATCTTATAATTGTATCTTAACAGTTTTTCAACTGTACAAATAATTTTTCCGGGAAAATTTTTCAATTTTTCCAGGAGAATTTTGAAATGTTTTCAATTTTTTTTATTTAATTTGACACTTGAATTGTGCAAATATATTGTGGAAAAGCGGGGGTTTGGGGCCAGCCCCCATCCTCTAAGGTATAAACGAATTAAAATTACATTAAAAAAAATTATATATGCGAAAGTTGATTCTTTTAACATTTGTGGCACTATCAGAAGAAGCGATAAGAGCGAGAGAAACTCTTTGATCTGTGTTTGCAAGGTTGACGAAGCAATTATTATTAATAAAAATATAAAATAATATTGAAAAAATAAAAAAAGTAAAAATTTTTCCGGAAAATCAAAAAATTAGTATCAATCCTGCATTTAAAAATTTACAAGATTTATATTCCTTACCTGATTTTACCGATGTACATATACGTAAAGTAAAATTACGCCTTATTTTGCATTGCCAAATTTTTACGTGCCAAATTCAAATTCCAAAAAATTTTCATTAATGAAAATAACATTTTTTTCATTTTATAAAGAGGCTTATATTAATTCATTTTAAAACTGAATTAAAAAATGCCTTTTTAAATTCATTTTATCGAACTTTTTTATTTCATTTTCAACTCTGATTTTAATTCATTTTTAAAATGAATTAAAAACACTTATTTTAATTCAGAAAAAAAAACTTTGTTAATTCATGTAGCCGTTTGCATACCTTAAGAACAATAATGTTTCTGTGTATATCGGACAAACTATTTGCTTCGACTATGTATCAACATTTAGGCGTATATAAGAAAAACTAAAATATCTTAAACAAATACATTTTATCTAAAAACTCAAGTACTACAATTGGCATTAGTTTAAACTTTTGTTGGTATAGAGATGCCATTGAGTGATGAAATCTTGATATGTAACTTTACGTCATCAAATTTGGTACAGCAAAGTTACAAAACAAATCTTACGTTTACAACACATGGGCTTAAAAGTCCTGGGCCTAACAAAGAAAACACGTTTTTTTTGTTCAATTTTTTTTTGTTCAGTTGGAAATAACCTTCAAAAGACAGCTATTAAAATTTCATTATATTCTATTCATCAGTTTGTGAGTTATGGTGCTAAGAGTGACGTTACTTTCGTTAGTTTCAAAACAAACACAGACAACGCCGAGTCACAAGTCAATCAAAACAATGGCGAAACTACATGAATTGAACTTCGAATTGCTCCCACATTCACCGTATTCGCCAGATTTGGCTCCGGTAAGAAATTTTGCTCGAATGAAGAGGTTATCGCTAAAACTGAGGCCTATTTTGAGGCAAAAGATAAATCGTTCTACAAAAGTATTATTGAAATGTTAGAGCGGCGCTGGAATGATTGTGTTGCTCTTGATGGAGATTACGTTGATGAATAACGCCAATTTTGAAAAAAAACGTGTTTTCTTTGTTAGGCCCGAGACTTTTCAGCCCATGTGTTACAGCCAAGCTACATTTTATGAATACCATTTTAGTACATATCGAAAATTTTATGTAAAATAGTTCACAGTTTGTGAATTAGACAACTACACTGAGATTCACTTAATTAGCGCACTTTTAAATGTAAATTTTACTGTAATTTCGCAAAAACTAATAATATACAAGATTTTTATTGAGGAGAGAGAGAAATTAGTACCCAGTAAGACTAAAGTTTATATTAAAGGCATTTCATCGGTTCACTTGAATAGACGCATTGTAAAATGTAAGTATTTCTGAGTAAATTTCGGTGTAAGTTGCTACAAATTTTTGGGTAGAAAAAGTATTTTAATTACGGCAGAACGGGCAAAAATCGTTGTCTACGACTTGGAGGAATTTTCCAACTGCGCTGTAGCTCGTAAAATCGAGCGTAGTGAACATGCTGTGCAAAATTATTTAAAAAACAGTACATCATATGGAAGCACCTACCAAGGAAGGTCGGTGACAGTTCTGACGCCGCAAGATGCAAGAAAAATTCCTAGGCTAGCGTCCAATTCTGCGCTTTCCACCAACAAATTCAGAACGGCAGCTCGACTTAATGCCAGTAAATCAACAGTTCGTACATCAATTTTAAAGTGATTCATTTTGAAATTCAAAAACTTAAGAAAAAAATCACTAATGAACCATGTATGTACAGTAGCAAAAACGATTGGAGTTCGCCAAGCAGCACATGACTTGGGATCTCCATCAGTAAATAAATTTACCTTTAAAGGGAATAATAATTTGAAAAAGTTGTTTTTCGGCTAAAAAAAATTTACTTAGATGGACCAGATCGCTATAATTATTAGAAGAACAATTTTTGACCCGCCATCATACCAGAAAAGGAGAAGTAATGGTAAGGGGCGCAATTTCAAATTGGGGCGCGATTAAATTGAATTTTGTTTCCAATGAAATTCATATAAGGATGTGTTACAATCAGTTTTTCCAGAAATTCAGAAGCTATTTGGACCCCTTCAGTGGAGTTTTCAACAGGATAATGCGCCCATACATAATACTTGTGCTATAAAGTCGTGAATTGCGAGTTATAACGTTGAGTTATTACCATGGCCACCTTATTCTTCTGATTTAAATATCATCGAAAACGTTTGCGGCTGTCAGTCCAACGAATCCAACGAAGGGCTGATTGCAGGAATTGAAGCTATCTGGGTAGATATTTCGTTGGACTACTTAAAATCTTTATATGATTCTTTCAAGGACAGGATCTTTGGAGTAATTTTAAAGAACGAGGGTAGTACATATTACTAAATATAGCTAGAAAGATTAAAAAAATGAAGGTGGATATAGTATTCATTTCGAGAAAAACATAACAGGTGCCATTACACAGAGTCAGAGACTTTCTTCAAAAAAATTAATTTCAGGTAAAATAATAAGAAACAACTTGTAAGTAAATAAAGCTTAAATGCGGTTGATTAACTTACTTCTAATCGGAGCATCCAATCTGACAAAATCAGCATTTAACTATTCTTATTTCGTAGAAGATACCGATATTTAATCGTGAGTTTCAAACCAAAAATATTAGGATTACCCTGATTGGAAACCGGAACACTTTAGAATAGTGCGGAATACTTCTGGAAAATCGTTTATGAGAACAGGGATCGATTATGCAGAACTTCTAGTAATTCAGGTTGCCCACATTCTGCTAGTCAGTGGTTGACCGAACTCGAAATATTTATTATGATCTACAAACGATTCATTACACGCAGGTAAGTAATTGTGCTGCAATTTGTGTATCAACTGTGGCTGAAATTTTCACGAACCTGGATAACCAACTTAAGAAAGAATTGGTTCATTGATTATAGTATACTGCCCATCTTTGGAAGTTATGAAACAACATTGCATAGTTCATATCCAAGTAGTTCGTTTTTGTCTTGCTTTATGTTTTGAAAGTCGTAATTTCCCTCAAATTGAAAAATTGATGTATTATACCAACGAGGAGATAGTTTTCGAAGTCCATTCTGCTTAATTATGGGCATATTTTTTTCAGTGTGATTTCTTAGGACAGCAATTATTTTAAAATTAATACCAAATAAAGAGTTATTATTCCGAAAATGTTCGAAAATTGAAACTCACAAGTGTTGGGTACGTACTCGCAATAACATTTAAAATGCACAGAATGAAAATCCCAAAATTCCAAACGTGAACTTTTTTTGTAACATTTTTGCTGATAACGGGATTTCATATTTTGGGATTTAAGACAATATTCTTCGTTGGTCGAAACTATTACGATGCGATTTTTCCCCCAAATCTAATCTCGAAGCACCCAAAATAATAATTTTTACAAATAACAATCTCAAAAAATATTACTAAATCTGTAATCTCAAATCAAAACTGCTAAAATTATAAAAAAAATTGCGCAGAATTTTAAACTAAACTCTGAGAATTTTTAGTAGTTTTGATGTAATATACAAAAAATGGTAAAATATGTTTTCAACTTTAAACACATCGTGTTTGAGAAAATTATAATTACTAGAAAATATGGATTATGATTTTTGGAATTTTTCACATTTTCGATTTTGAATCTAAGGATTTCATTTTTTGGGATATTTCTAAGCTCTCCTCGCACGGCTCTAAAGAATACTGTATTTCGAAAGTCGCTCGTATGGTAAAGTGTAGCTATGGGTAGGAACTACTATTATAATCTCATCACACACATTTCGACGAAAGCGCGAATTTCAAACAAAACTCAGTATTTTTTGAAATTTGAGATTTCGCCAAATATTTGACTCAAATTTCAGATTTTTCGATTTATAAGCTCGAAAATTTAACTGTTAAACAAAATCCTGTAATGTAAAAAACATATTGAAAAACCTCCAAATAATCATAAAAAAACTACCAAAACTAAAATTAATCCAAAACTATATACCAAAAAATCAAAATTCCACATTTTAATTAAAAAACTAACCAAGAAAATTCTAGCTATATGAAGTTGGCCCAAAATTCTATCCCAAAATTTTTTTATTTCAACGCTGGCAACACTTTTAAACTATCACGATATAAAATAAACTATCGCGATAGACAATTGTACTTGTATACTGTAATAGTAGTATATAAGTACAAATGTATATCGCAATAGTTTATTTTATTTATATCGCGAATTATATTATCATTTTCCATCATGATACAAAGCGACCCGCAAGGAATTTATAAATTATAAGTATCGATACTTTTAATTTATTATTGTATAATTATTATTTAATAGTTGTCATTACTATGTGTTTCATTAACCTGTGTACATATAACTAAATAAAAAACACATCTTGTTGTAACAAGTGAGTACATTGTAATATTTCAAATTAGAAGTTTTTAAATTAATAAAATATACGATGTTAATAACTTGCATGATTTATACTTACTACAAAAAGAAATACTAAATCAATAAACACTCATTAGTTTTTACTCTGTAACTTTAAAGTTTTAGTATTGGCCCGCGATGCCATTATATTTTTCGAATAGTTCTGGTCCTAATCTATACCTGTGCGTCTTGGCATGCGATTCTAACAAGGCTCTCATGGTTATATATGGCCCAATTATAGCTCAATAAATACTCATCAATTTTTACTCTGTAACTTTTAAGTTTTAGTATTGGCCCGCGATGCCATTATATTTTTCGAATAGTTCTGGTCCTAATCTATACCTGTGCGTCGGGGCATGCGATTCTAACAAGGCTCTCATGGTTATATATGGCCCAATTATAGCTCAATAAATACTCATCAATTTTTACTCTGTAACTTTTAAGTTTTAGTATTGGCCCGCGATGCCATTATATTTTTCGAATAGTTCTGGTCCTAATCTATACCTGTGCGTCTTGGCATGCGATTCTAACAAGGCTCTCATGGTTATATATGGCCCAATTATAGCTCAATAAATACTCATCAATTTTTACTCTGTAACTTTTAAGTTTTAGTATTGGCCCACGATGCCATTATATTTTTCGAATAGTTCTGGTCCTAATCTATACCTGTGCGTCGGGGCATGCGATTCTAACAAGGCTCTCATGGTTATATATGGCCCAATTATAGCTCAATAAATACTCATCAATTTTTACTCTGTAACTTTTAAGTTTTAGTATTGGCCCGCGATGCCATTATATTTTTCGAATAGTTCTGGTCCTAATCTATACCTGTGCGTCGGGGCATGCGATTCTAACAAGGCTCTCATGGTTATATATGGCCCAATTATAGCTCAATAAATACTCATCAATTTTTACTCTGTAACTTTTAAGTTTTAGTATTGGCCCGCGATGCCATTATATTTTTCGAATAGTTCTGGTCCTAATCTATACCTGTGCGTCGGGGCATGCGATTCTAACAAGGCTCTCATGGTTATATATGGCCCAATTATAGCTCAATAAATACTCATCAATTTTTACTCTGTAACTTTTAAGTTTTAGTATTGGCCCGCGATGCCATTATATTTTTCGAGTAGTTCTGGTCCTAATCTATACCTGTGCGTCGGGGCATGCGATTCTAACAAGGCTCTCATGGTTATATATGGCCCAATTATAGCTCAATAAATACTCATCAATTTTTACTCTGTAACTTTTAAGTTTTAGTATTGACCCGCGATGCCATTATATTTTTCGAATAGTTCTGGTCCTAATCTATACCTGTGCGTCTTGGCATGCGATTCTAACAAGGCTCTCATGGTTATATATGACCCAATTATAGCTCAATAAATACTCATCAATTTTTACTCTGTAACTTTTAAGTTTTAGTATTGGCCCACGATGCCATTATATTTTTCGAATAGTTCTGGTCCTAATCTATACCTGTGCGTCTTGGCATGCGATTCTAACAAGGCTCTCATGGTTATATATGGCCCAATTATAGCTCAATAAATACTCATCAATTTTTACTCTGTAACTTTTAAGTTTTAGTATTGGCCCGCGATGCCATTATATTTTTCGAATAGTTCTGGTCCTAATCTATACCTGTGCGTCGGGGCATGCGATTCTAACAAGGCTCTCATGGTTATATATGGCCCAATTATAGCTCAATAAATACTCATCAATTTTTACTCTGTAACTTTTAAGTTTTAGTATTGGCCCGCGATGCCATTATATTTTTCGAATAGTTCTGGTCCTAATCTATACCTGTGCGTCGGGGCATGCGATTCTAACAAGGCTCTCATGGTTATATATGGCCCAATTATAGCTCAATAAATACTCATCAATTTTTACTCTGTAACTTTTAAGTTTTAGTATTGGCCCGCGATGCCATTATATTTTTCGAATAGTTCTGGTCCTAATCTATACCTGTGCGTCTTGGCATGCGATTCTAACAAGGCTCTCATGGTTATATATGGCCCAATTATAGCTCAATAAATACTCATCAATTTTTACTCTGTAACTTTTAAGTTTTAGTATTGGCCCGCGATGCCATTATATTTTTCGAATAGTTCTGGTCCTAATCTATACCTGTGCGTCGGGGCATGCGATTCTAACAAGGCTCTCATGGTTATATATGGCCCAATTATAGCTCAATAAATACTCATCAATTTTTACTCTGTAACTTTTAAGTTTTAGTATTGGCCCGCGATGCCATTATATTTTTCGAGTAGTTCTGGTCCTAATCTATACCTGTGCGTCGGGGCATGCGATTCTAACAAGGCTCTCATGGTTATATATGGCCCAATTATAGCTCAATAAATACTCATCAATTTTTACTCTGTAACTTTTAAGTTTTAGTATTGGCCCGCGATGCCATTATATTTTTCGAATAGTTCTGGTCCTAATCTATACCTGTGCGTCTTGGCATGCGATTCTAACAAGGCTCTCATGGTTATATATGGTCCAATTATAGCTCAATAAATACTCATCAATTTTTACTCTGTAACTTTTAAGTTTTAGTATTGGCCCGCGATGCCATTATATTTTTCGAATAGTTCTGGTCCTAATCTATACCTGTGCGTCGGGGCATGCGATTCTAACAAGGCTCTCATGGTTATATATGGCCCAATTATAGCTCAATAAATACTCATCAATTTTTACTCTGTAACTTTTAAGTTTTAGTATTGGCCCGCGATGCCATTATATTTTTCGAATAGTTCTGGTCCTAATCTATACCTGTGCGTCGGGGCATGCGATTCTAACAAGGCTCTCATGGTTATATATGGCCCAATTATAGCTCAATAAATACTCATCAATTTTTACTCTGCAACTTTTAAGTTTTAGTATTGGCCCGCGATGCCATTATATTTTTCGAATAGTTCTGATCCTAATCTATACCTGTGCGTCTTGGCATGCGATTCTTACAAGGCTCTCATGGTTATGTATGGCCCAATTATAGCTCAATAAATACTCATCAATTTTTACTCTGTAACTTTTAAGTTTTAGTATTGGCCCGCGATGCCATTATATTTCTCGAATAGTTCTGGTCCTAATCTATACCTGTTCGTCGGGGCATGCGATTCTAACAAGGCTCTCATGGTCATATATGGCCCAATTATAGCTCAATAAATACTCATCAATTTTTACTCTGTAACTTTTAAGTTTTAGTATTGGCCCGCGATGCCATTATATTTTTCGAATAGTTCTGGTCCTAATCTATACCTGTGCGTCAGGGCATGCTTTTCTAACAAGGCTCTCATGGTCATATATGGCCCAATTATAGCTCAATAAATACTCATCAATTTTTACTCTGTAACTTTTAAGTTTTGGTATTGGCCCGCGATGCCATTATATTTTTCGAATAGTTCTGGTCCTAATCTATACCTGTGCGTCGGGGCATGCGATTCTAACAAGGCTCTCATGGTTATATATGGCCCAATTATAGCTCAATAAATACTCATCAATTTTTACTCTGTAACTTTTAAGTTTTAGTATTGGCCCGCGATGCCATTATATTTTTCGAATAGTTCTGGTCCTAATCTATACCTGTGCGTCGGGGCATGCGATTCTAACAAGGCTCTCATGGTTATGTATGGCCCAATTATAGCTCAATAAATACTCATCAATTTTTACTCTCTAACTTTTAAGTTTTAGTATTGGCCCGCGATGCCATTATATTTTTCGAATAGTTCTGGTCCTAATCTATACCTGTGCGTCGGGGCATGCTTTTCTAACAAGGCTCTCATGGTCATATATGGCCCAATTATAGCTCAATAAATACTCATCAATTTTTACTCTGTAACTTTTAAGTTTTAGTATTGGCCCGCGATGCCATTATATTTTTCGAATAGTTCTGGTCCTAATCTATACCTGTGCGTCGGGGCATGCGATTCTAACAAGGCTCTCATGGTTATATATGGCCCAATTATAGCTCAATAAATACTCATCAATTTTTACTCTGTAACTTTTAAGTTTTAGTATTGGCCCGCGATGCCATTATATTTTTCGAATAGTTCTGGTCCTAATCTATACCTGTGCGTCGGGGCATGCGATTCTAACAAGGCTCTCATGGTTATATATGGCCCAATTATAGCTCAATAAATACTCATCAATTTTTACTCTGTAACTTTTAAGTTTTAGTATTGGCCCGCGATGCCATTATATTTTTCGAATAGTTCTGGTCCTAATCTATACCTGTGCGTCGGAGCATGCGATTCTAACAAGGCTCTCATGGTTATGTATGGCCCAATTATAGCTCAATAAATACTCATCAATTTTTACTCTGTAACTTTTAAGTTTTAGTATTGGCCCGCGATGCCATTATATTTTTTGAATAGTTCTGGTCCTAATCTATACCTGTGCGTCGGTGCATGCTTTTCTAACAAGGCTCTCATGGTCATATATGGCCCAATTATAGCTCAATAAATACTCATCAATTTTTACTCTGTAACTTTTAAGTTTTAGTATTGGCCCGCAATGCCATTATATTTTTCGAATAGTTCTGGTCCTAATCTATACCTGTGCGTCGGGGCATGCGATTCTAACAAGGCTCTCATGGTTATATATGGCCCAATTATAGCTCAATAAATACTCATCAATTTTTACTCTGCAACTTTTAAGTTTTAGTATTGGCCCGCGATGCCATTATATTTTTCGAATAGTTCTGGTTCTAATCTACACCTGTGCGTCGGGGCATGCGATTCTAACAAGGCTCTCGTGGTCATATATGGCCCAATGATAGCTCAATAAATACTCATCAATTTTTACTCTGTAACTTTTAAGTTTTAGTATTGGCCCGCGATGCCATTATATTTTTCAAATAGTTCTGGTCCTAATCTATACCTGTGCGTCGGGGCATGCGATTCTAACAAGGCTCTCATGGTTATATATGGCCCAATTATAGCTCAATAAATACTCATCAATTTTTACTCTGTAACTTTTAAGTTTTAGTATTGGCCCGCGATGCCATTATATTTTTCGAATAGTTCTGGTCCTAATCTATACCTGTGCGTCGGGGCATGCGATTCTAACAAGGCTCTCATGGTTATATATGGCCCAATTATAGCTCAATAAATACTCATCAATTTTTACTCTGTAACTTTTAAGTTTTAGTATTGGCCCGCAATGCCATTATATTTTTCGAATAGTTCTGGTCCTAATCTATACCTGTGCGTCGGTGCATGCTTTTCTAACAAGGCTCTCATGGTCATATATGGCCCAATTATAGCTCAATAAATACTCATCAATTTTTACTCTGTAACTTTTAAGTTTTAGTATTGGCCCGCAATGCCATTATATTTTTCGAATAGTTCTGGTCCTAATCTATACCTGTGCGTCGGGGCATGCGATTCTAACAAGGCTCTCATGGTTATATATGGCCCAATTATAGCTCAATAAATACTCATCAATTTTTACTCTGTAACTTTTAAGTTTTAGTATAGGCCCGCGATGCCATTATATTTTTCGAATAGTTCTGGTCCTAATCTATACCTGTGTGTCGGGGCATGCGATTCTAACAAGGCTCTCATGGTTATGTATGGCCCAATTATAGCTCAATAAATACTCATCAATTTTTACTCTGTAACTTTTAAGTTTTAGTATTGGCCCGCGATGCCATTATATTTTTCGAATAGTTCTGGTCCTAATCTATACCTGTGCGTCGGTGCATGCTTTTCTAACAAGGCTCTCATGGTCATATATGGCCCAATTATAGCTCAATAAATACTCATCAATTTTTACTCTGTAACTTTTAAGTTTTAGTATTGGCCCGCAATGCCATTATATTTTTCGAATAGTTCTGGTCCTAATCTATACCTGTGCGTCGGGGCATGCGATTCTAACAAGGCTCTCATGGTTATATATGGCCCAATTATAGCTCAATAAATACTCATCAATTTTTACTCTGTAACTTTTAAGTTTTAGTATTGGCCCGCGATGCCATTATATTTTTCGAATAGTTCTGGTCCTAATCTATACCTGTGCGTCGGGGCATGCGATTCTAACAAGGCTCTCATGGTCATATATGGCCCAATTATAGCTCAATAAATACTCATCAATTTTTACTCTGTAACTTTTAAGTTTTAGTATTGGCCCGCAATGCCATTATATTTTTCGAATAGTTCTGGTCCTAATCTATACCTGTGCGTCGGGGCATGCGATTCTAACAAGGCTCTCATGGTCATATATGGCCCAATTATAGCTCAATAAATACTCATCAATTTTTACTCTGTAACTTTTAAGTTTTAGTATTGGCCCGCGATGCCATTATATTTTTCGAATAGTTCTGGTCCTAATATATACCTGTGCGTCGGGGCATGCGATTCTAACAAGGCTCTCATGGTTATATATGGCCCAATTATAGCTCAAAAAATACTCATCAATTTTTACTCTGTAACTTTTAAGTTTTAGTATTGGCCCGCGATGCCATTATATTTTTCGAATAGTTCTGGTCCTAATCTATACCTGTGCGTCGGGGCATGCGATTCTAACAAGGCTCTCATGGTTATATATGGCCCAATTATAGCTCAATAAATACTCATCAATTTTTACTCTGTAACTTTTAAGTTTTAGTATTGGCCCGCGATGCCATTATATTTTTCGAATAGTTCTGGTCCTAATCTATACCTGTGCGTCGGGGCATGCGATTCTAACAAGGCTCTCGTGGTCATATATGGCCCAATGATAGCTCAATAAATACTCATCAATTTTTACTCTGTAACTTTTAAGTTTTAGTATTGGCCCGCGATGCCATTATATTTTTCGAATAGTTCTGGTCCTAATCTATACCTGTGCGTGGGGGCATGCGATTCTAACAAGGCTCTCATGGACATATATGGCCCAATTATAGCTCAATAAATACAATTTATTGATTCAATAATCAATTTTTACTCTGTAACTTTTAAGTTTTAGTATTGGCGCACGATGTCATTATATTTTTCCTGTGCAAGAAGGATCTTAAGGTCCTTTTCCCTTCTCCGGCCCTATAATGATCGAACGTACACTTTTGTGCATACTACTTTAATCGGTTCCGTCCGAAAAATAACATTATAACTATAATGTTTATGATTTGGTTTATGAACTCTATAACTAAAACATTAATATTTATTAATAATAATAATAATATTTATGATACTCCGCTACTTTTAAGTTTTGCTTAACAGAGTAAAAAGTTGTTGAATATAAATTGATGAGCATTCATTGAGCTAGGGGCGAAGTCCGAGATTCATACCTCCTCGTGGTGCTATCTTGGTAACTCTAAATGAATCAGGCGGTGTAGTGGAGACGAGCTGCTAAATCCTGTTTATAGTCATGGACACTACATGTCAGGGCGAGTTATTGGCGCTTCAAAACCAATACCAAATCAGCGTCTGTTCTCCAGGTTAGGTGCGGCTGAAGCGGGCGTCTGTCTTGTATCAAGCGGCTCGCTATATAAATATGTTCAAGGTAGGACTGGATGCCTTAAGACTCTCACCAGTACGTGACCCACACACGTAACAAGCGGGTTGAGCGGCAGGCCAACAACCTGCCCTCATAAAAACAATTAAGTTATGAACCCTAATCAAAGGCCCTCGGATTAGAAAATCGGATTCATCACAAACCCGACCTCGGAAAATGTACACGGACAACGCTTTAAAAATAGGAACATGGAACGTGCTTAGCCCCTCATAAGACCTGGAAATCTCCAGAACCTTTCGAACCAAGCCAAAACTTACACATTAGACGTACTTGTACTACAAGAGCTTAGATGGTCTGGGAACGGAATCCATGACACCGCCAACGGTTACACTCTTCATTACGAGGAGAATTTGAAGTTGGCTTCCTCATCCATCGGCACGTGAAGTTTCATATCATAGATTTCCGCCCTATCAACATGCAGATATGCACGGTAGTATGCACAAATGTGCACGTTCGTTCAAAATAGGGCCGGAGTAGACAAAAGGACCATGAAAGCCGTGTTGCACAGGTAAAATATAATGGCATCGCGGGCCAATACTAAAACTTAAAAGTTACAGAGTAAATATTGATGAGTATTTTTTGAGCTATAATTGGGCCATATATAACCATGAGAGCCTTGTTAGAATCGCATGCCCCGACGCACAGGTATATATTAGGACCAGAACTATTCGAAAAATATAATGGCATCGCGGGCCAATACTAAAACTTAAAAGTTACAGAGTAAAAATTGATGAGTATTTATTGAGCTATAATTGGGCCATATATGACCATGAGAGCCTTGTTAGAATCGCATGCCCCGACGCACAGGTATAGATTAGGACCAGAACTATTCGAAAAATATAATAACATTGCGGGCCAAAACTAAAACTTAAAAGTTACAGAGTAAAAATTGATGAGTATTTATTGAGCTATAATTGGGCCATATATAACCATGAGAGCCTTGTTAGAATCGTATAGATTAGGACCAGAACTATTCGAAAAATATAATGGCATCGCGGGCCAATACTAAAACTTAAAAGTTACAGAGTAAAAATTGATGAGTATTTATTGAGTTATAATTGGGCCATATATAAGAGAGCCTTGTTATAATCGCATATATGAGAGCCTTGTTAGAATCGCATGCCCCGTCGCACAGGTATAGATTAGAACCAGAACTATTCGAAAAATATAATGGCATCTCGGGCCAATACTAAAACTTAAAAGTTACAGAGTAAAAATTGATGAGTATTTATTGAGCTATAATTGGGCCATATATACCCATGAGAGCCTTGTTAGAATCGCATGCCCCGACGCACAGGTATAGATTAGGACCAGAACTATTTGAAAAATATAATGGCATTGCGGGCCAATACTAAAACTTTAAAGTTACAGAGTAAAAATTGATGAGTATTTATTGAGCTATAATTGGGCCATATATGACCATGAGAGCCTTGCTAGAATCGCATGCCCGACACACAGGTATAGATTACAGCCAGAACTATTCGAAAAATATAATGGCATCGCGGGCCAATACTAAAACTTAAAAGTTACAGAGTAAAAATTGATGAGTATTTATTGAGCTATAATTGGGCCATATATGACCATGAGAGCCTTGTTAGAATCGCATGCCCCGACGCACAGGTATAGATTAGGACCAGAACTATTCGAAAAATATAATGGCATCGCGGGCCAATACTAAAACTTAAAAGTTATAGAGTAAAAATTGATGAGTATTTATTGAGCTATAATTGCGCCATATATGACCACGAGAGCCTTGATAGAATCGCATGCCCGACGCACAGGTATAGATTAGAACCAGAACTATTCGAAAAATATAATGGCATCGCGGGCCAATACTAAAACTTAAAAGTTACAGAGTAAAAATTGATGAGTATTTATTGAGCTATCATTGGGCCATATATGACCACGAGAGCCTTGTTAGAATCGCATGCCCCGACGCACAGGTGTAGATTAGAACCAGAACTATTCGAAAAATATAATGGCATCGCGGGCCAATACTAAAACTTAAAAGTTACAGAGTAAAAATTGATGAGTATTTATTGAGCTATAATTGGGTCATATATGACCATGAGAGCCTTGTTAGAATCGCATGCCCCGACGCACAGGTATAGATTAGGACCAGAACTATTTGACAAATATAATGGCATTGCGGGCCAATACTAAAACTTAAAAGTTACAGAGTAAAAATTGATGAGTATTTATTGAGCTATAATTGGGCCATATATGACCATGAGAGCTTTGCTAGAATCGCATGCCCGACACACAGGTATAGATTACAGCCAGAACTATTCGAAAAATATAATGGCATCGCGGGCCAATACTAAAACTTAAAAGTTACAGAGTAAAAATTGATGTGCATTTATTGAGCTATCGTTGGGCCATATATGACCACGAGAGCCTTGTTAGAATCGCATGCCCCGAAGCACAGGTATAGATTAGGACCAGAACTATTTGAAAAGTATAATGGCATCGCGGGCCAATACTAAAACTTAAAAGTTACAGAGTAAAAATTGATGAGTATTTATTGAGTTATAATTGGGCCATATATAAGAGAGCCTTGTTAGAATCGCATATATGAGAGCCTTGTTAGAATCGCATGCCCCGTCGCACAGGTATAGATTAGGACCAGAACTATTCGAAAAATATAATGGCATCTCGGGCCAATACTAAAACTTAAAAGTTACAGAGTAAAAATTGATGAGTATTTATTGAGCTATAATTGGGCCATATATACCCATGAGAGCCTTGTTAGAATCGCATGCCCCGACGCACAGGTATAGATTAGGACCAGAACTATTTGAAAAATATAATGGCATTGCGGGCCAATACTAAAACTTTAAAGTTACAGAGTAAAAATTGATGAGTATTTATTGAGCTATAATTGGGTCATATATGACCATGAGAGCCTTGCTAGAATCGCATGCCCGACACACAGGTATAGATTACAGCCAGAACTATTCGAAAAATATAATGGCATCGCGGGCCAATACTAAAACTTAAAAGTTACAGAGTAAAAATTGATGAGTATTTATTGAGCTATAATTGGGCCATATATGACCCTGAGAGCCTTGTTAGAATCGCATGCCCCGACGCACAGGTATAGATTAGGACCAGAACTATTCGAAAAATATAATGGCATCGCGGGCCAATACTAAAACTTAAAAGTTACAGAGTAAAAATTGATGAGTATTTATTGAGCTATATTTGGGCCATATATGACCATGAGAGCCTTGTTAGAATCGCATGCCCCGACGCACAGGTATAGATTAGGACCAGAACTATTCGAAAAATATAATTGCATCACGGGCCAATACTAAAACTTAAAAGTTATAGAGTAAAAATTGATGAGTATTTATTGAGCTATAATTGCGCCATATATACCCATGAGAGCCTTGTTAGAATCGCATGCCCCGACGCACAGGTATAGATTAGGACTAGAACTATTCGAAAAATATAATGGCATCGCGGGCCAATACTAAAACTTAAAAGTTACAGAGTAAAAATTGATGTGCATTTATTGAGCTATCATTGGGCCATATATGACCACGAGAGCCTTGTTAGAATCGCATGCCCCGAAGCACAGGTATAGATTAGGACCAGAACTATTTGAAAAGTATAATGGCATCGCGGGCCAATACTAAAACTTAAAAGTTACAGAGTAAAAATTGATGAGTATTTATTGAGTTATAATTGGGCCATATATAAGAGAGCCTTGTTAGAATCGCATATATGAGAGCCTTGGTAGAATCGCATGCCCCGTCGCACAGGTATAGATTAGGACCAGAACTATTCGAAAAATATAATGGCATCTCGGGCCAATACTAAAACTTAAAAGTTACAGAGTAAAAATTGATGAGTATTTATTGAGCTATAATTGGGCCATATATACCCATGAGAGCCTTGTTATAATCGCATGCCCCGACGCACAGGTATAGATTAGGACCAGAACTATTTGAAAAATATAATGGCATTGCGGGCCAATACTAAAACTTTAAAGTTACAGAGTAAAAATTGATGAGTATTTATTGAGCTATAATTGGGCCATATATGACCATGAGAGCCTTGCTAGAATCGCATGCCCGACACACAGGTATAGATTACAGCCAGAACTATTCGAAAAATATAATGGCATCGCGGGCCAATACTAAAACTTAAAAGTTACAGAGTAAAAATTGATGAGTATTTATTGAGCTATAATTGGGCCATATATGACCATGAGAGCCTTGTTAGAATCGCATGCCCCGACGCACAGGTATAGATTAGGACCAGAACTATTCGAAAAATATAATGGCATCGCGGGCCAATACTAAAACTTAAAAGTTATAGAGTAAAAATTGATGAGTATTTATTGAGCTATAATTGCGCCATATATGACCACGAGAGCCTTGATAGAATCGCATGCCCGACGCACAGGTATAGATTAGAACCAGAACTGTTCGAAAAATATAATGGCATCGCGGGCCAATACTAAAACTTAAAAGTTACAGAGTAAAAATTGATGAGTATTTATTGAGCTATCATTGGGCCATATATGACCACGAGAGCCTTGTTAGAATCGCATGCCCCGACGCACAGGTGTAGATTAGAACCAGAACTATTCGAAAAATATAATGGCATCGCCGGCCAATACTAAAACTTAAAAGTTACAGAGTAAAAATTGATGAGTATTTATTGAGCTATAATTGGGTCATATATGACCATGAGAGCCTTGTTAGAATCGCATGCCCCGACGCACAGGTATAGATTAGGACCAGAACTATTTGACAAATATAATGGCATCGCGGGCCAATACTAAAACTTAAAAGTTACAGAGTAAAAATTGATGAGTATTTATTGAGCTATAATTGGGCCATATATGACCATGAGAGCCTTGCTAGTATCGCATGCCCGACACACAGGTATAGATTACAGCCAGAACTATTCGAAAAATATAATGGCATCGCGGGCCAATACTAAAACTTAAAAGTTATAGAGTAAAAATTGATGAGTATTTATTGAGCTATCATTAGGCCATATATGACCACGAGAGCCTTGTTAGAATCGCATGCCCTGACGCACAGGTATAGATTAGAACCAGAACTATTAGAAAAATATAATGGCATCGCGGGTCAATACTAAAACTTAAAAGTTACAGAGTAAAAATTGATGAGTATTTATTGAGCTATAACTGGGCCATATATGACCATGAGAGCCTTGTTAGAATCGCATGCCCCGACACACAGGTATAGATTAGGACCAGAACTATTCGAAAAATATAATGGCATCGCGGGCCAATACTAAAACTTAAAAGTTACAGAGTAAAAATTGTTGAGTATTTATTGAGCTATAATTGGGCCATATATGACCATGAGAGCCTTGTTAGAATCGCATGCCCCGACGCACAGGTATAGATTAGGACCAGAACTATTCGAAAAATATAATGGTATCGCGGGCCAATACTAAAACTTAAAAGTTACAGAGTAAAAATTAATGAGTATTTATTGAGCTATAATTGGGCCATATATGACCATGAGAGCCTTGTTAGAATCGCATGCCCTGACGCACAGGTATAGATTAGGACCAGAACTATTCGAAAAATATAATGGCATTGCGGGCCAATACTAAAACTTAAAAGTTACAGAGTAAAATTTGATGAGTATTTATTGAGCTATCATTGGGCCATATATGACCACGAGAGCCTTGTTAGAATCGCATGCCCCGACGCACAGGTATAGATTAGAACCAGAACTATTCGAAAAATATAATGGCATCGCGGGCCAATACTAAAACTTAAAAGTTACAGAGTAAAAATTGATGAGTATTTATTGAGCTATCATTGGGCCATATATGACCATGAGAGCTTTGTTAGAATCGCATGCCCCGACGTACAGGTATAGATTAGGACCAGAACTATTCGAAAAATATAATGGCATCGCGGGCCAATACGAAAACTAAGAATACACTGAGTAAAAAATTGGAGTGTTCATTAAACTTGTATTGGGTTATTTATGACCAAGATAGCCATGTTAGGTTGCTTAAATATAATTTTCTGGAATATAGTTGTACCAAAGCCTATGGAAAACGTGATGGCACCTTTAGTTTACACCTGCACTTTGAAGTTGTAAAAATGATGTTTTATTTTTAAATTAATTATAACGATTTTTTCCAAGTTCTTTAGTTTTTGATTATCCGTTATAAGTTGAGACTATCCTTTATAAGAAAACTGTCTCACTGTCACTCATACGCTTAACCCAAAAATTCATTATGAAATGTTAAATAATAAAATAGATTAAAAATATTTATTTCAAATTCAAACTAAAGACTTTGTCTTTGAAATAAATTTTTTTAATTTATTTTATTATTTAACATTTCATAATGAATTTTTGGGTTGAGAGTATGAGTGACAGTGAGACAGTTTTAGTTTTATAGTAAATTTTGGGCTGTCTATGAGAAACTATCACGATAGTAATATTTTTTTGGGCTGAGTTCTTATAAAATGTCGTGAAATACAACTTTTTGGGCTGATACTTTCACTATTATAGAAATCATCATTTTAGTGTTGCCATCGCATTTTTTTGGGTTGAAATTTGGGCCAACTTCACATACATGAAAATTCTCAGAATAAAACAATTTTTGGGTTAGAAGAAATACTCATCCGAACTGATAAGATAATCAACGCCTACATAGAACACAAATTGTGATCATTGTGTTGTACTATTCAATCGCCATGGCCTAATGAGAATTTTTTTTTTCTTTATCTTATCAATTCGAAACTGGATATTACTTCTGTTACAAAACGTCAAACGACAATTTATCCTACATAACTTGTATAAAAGCAAAAGGAGTAATTGCGCCCAGCGATTCTCATATATTTTGTGTTAATTGAAAATACCACTAAATAGCACCAAAGGTTCACATGTTGGGCGTCGCTTTGAATTATATAATTCAATTAACAAATTTATAAAAAATTAATGCTATTTTACTTTTTTTACCAACTAATCGAACACAGTTAATCATAAAAAATTTTCGACCTCCAAATTTTTGGGAGATTTACGAATCTCGATATCTTACCCTAAAATTAGTGTATATGTGTTTCGGAAAATATCAAAAAGTCCTGGAAACCTTCCCTTCCTCTATCAGGGGATGACCATCCATTACGACACACATGAAATAGTTATGAACTTTTCTAAACTTCTCATAGTGGTTTGTTGTATATACAACAAAATGTTCAGCACCAATTTTTGTCGCAGAACCGATGCCAGCGTGACGCCAACTGTAACTCTATTTTTATTAGATGATTAGAAGAGAAACTTAAATAGTTCCACTTCAAAATATATAAATTATAAATCACGTCAAACTAATTTGTATTGATATCATCATAGTCCACTTTACAATATTCTTTCTATCGCATTTAAAACACAAACTGTGTTACATACATAAATACGATATGAAGTGGCATTCATTTATGGTTTTATGGCAGGAAAGCCTTTTCAAAGCTATATACGGGTAATCGAACCCACTTCACTTACTATATAACTAAATAATATTACACTTGTGACCGTCACTTATACTCAAAAAGAGGTGTCCAATTCTGCCGCAAAAAAAAATTATGATGAGTAACATAACTGTTATCGGTTTATAGTCCAGTTCGTCAAAGACCTGTCACATATCAAGTAGCTTTTAATTAACTTTAATTTTTTAGTCTCATCAACGACATCGATTAATATGATAATTGTGACAGGAAGATGAAATACTTTTGCCGAAATGTTTGTGTTAATTATTTACTGTTTACTTTTAGCATTCTATAAAATTTTGGTAGAATAACCGTTTCGGAATTAATTGGACTAGAGGTATAGTATGTCGGTTTCACATTATTGTTATAGGCCTAAATGAATTTCCATAAATTTCGTAAAAGGAACTTTCATACGGCTGCACCGGAAACATTTCGAAAATGATTGATTACTGAATGGTGTTTGTGTGAATTTCGTTTTATCTATCTAATGAGAATACTATAAATGAATTGAACGGCTTGAACGACCTTTGATTTTTTTACTTTTAGTGTTTTATATATACGAGCTGATAAAATATTAAATAAACAACACAACTCGATGTTTGGTAAATAATTATTTTATGGCAAGAACGTAATTGCCGGTTTTAATTTTTATGGACATTGCATTAACAAGGTGCACCAATGCGCCGATTTTAAAATAATATTTTTATTATTTTATAGTTTAGTGCGTAGCGGCAATTAATACCCGTTTTGGTTTTAATGATAACTCTACCAAATATTTTCTAATAAGTGTCGTTAAGGTGTATAGTAAAAATATGGGTGCCGTGTAATCGCATCCACTTTCCAACAGATATCAACGTGCTAACGTTCTGTGACTACCTTAGGATTTCCTCGCGGCCCCGAAATAATCATTACGATAACTGCTAAGAATTTACTATGCATGTCTGTGGAAACAAAGGCGTCATTCTCGTTTTACACCAAACAACAGACAAATGTCATGGATATAAAATTTCTTCAGTGGTCCGAGGGGATTTCCAACGAGTCCTAAACGGTTGATCCAGTTGTTAACTATATGGCATCATGGTGACTTAATGTTGTACCGTCACTTAATCTCCAGCATACACTACTAAGCCATTAGCCCTGCTTGAAGTACTTATACCCAGAAAAACATGATTCACAATACAAGCGACCGATTTATAATTATGGTGCACACTGCTTTGTCCAATCGCGTATGTTTCGATCGATTTTTTTTTCGGAGAATCGTACGGGTTGCTGGTATACTAAAAGTAATCACACATCTTTTAATATAAATATAATTTTTATTTTTAAGCGGTGATATAGCCGATGGTAGCCCCCAAACTAGGCCACCAAAGCTTCTGCTCCTTTAAGCTAACTCGAGGGAAAAATTAGTAGAAAATTAAAATGTGAACGGGCAGCACAACTCGAACTTTTTTATAATTAAATAAGCGCACAGCTAACTTCGCTATCTGTACTGCCCTAAAAACATTTTACAATAATTGCAATTTTAAAATTTCAAATAATTAATTTTTTGCGAAATTATTTATGAATTATTAAGACAGATTCATATATGGTCAATAAATTCAAAAGGGGGTCAAATTGTTTAGTCTGGATCACCTAGTAGTGGTTGTAATATACTGCGGCGAGAAAGGCGGAAGTATAGAGCACGCCAATTTGAGGAAAGTGGAAAAGGCTCTACACGCTAATAATTTATGGATCATGAAGGAAGACCGAGTGCAAAATGATATCGAACCCAAGTCAATTCAAATCACCGCCTGTGCCGACTACCAAATGCTGCCTTTCTAAAAGAACGCAGTAGATACTCTTGAGGTCGTCCAGGCTTGAGGTTGTCGCTAGACAAGATATTTCCTGTAGATCTAGGATACGGACTTGGATCCCAAAGAAACTCAGCGATCCAAGGAAGTTGCAGGAAATGCCACAGCTAAGCAATCCAGACAATTTGGATGAGCCAAAGAATGATTATCCAGTACGAATACGAACCAGAGAGATGGGTTACTACTTAATTTCATTCTTAGTACCAACCTATGTACACTGTGCAGTAAAACATTAGAAACTCGCAATAAAAATATGTTATTCTCAAAAAAAAAAAAAATAATAAATACATAATTTCACAATGCCATTTAAGGTCCTATTTCATGGGAAAATCTGCTGTCAGTAGAAATAAAAGCGAGAAAAAATATAGATTTTACTGGTTATGTACGAAACAAAAAATGTTGTCAGTAAAATTTTACTGAGAGAATAGGTGTGATGGTGTTAGTGTGCTGCCATAATGTTGCTATAAAAAATGTAAATTGAAGCATTTTATATGGCAGCATTGTTCCCACATCTACAAAAATGAATGTAAAGGAAAGAAATTTTTCTCACATACTTACAAAGTAAGTCGTTCGCCATTTTTATAGTCAAAAGTCGATTTGTTTTTTTTTCGTGTTGAAATTTGTAAACGTTAGTGGTTTTTTGTGGTACAAATATAAAAATTAAAATATTAAAATATATAAAAAAATCGAAATGTACGAAAATATACAAAGGAAATTTTTAGGTTATGCCAAAATGTAAAACTAAAAAATTTTACTATAAAAATGGAATAAAAAAATATTTCTGTTCCTCGTCTTACGGAATTTTAAATTTTTTTTATTTTGCGTTTTATCAGTAAAAAAATTGCTGTCAGTAAATGGAATTAAGGCTTTATTATGCATCTATTCCATCAAGAAATACTTACTGTCAATAACAACGAAACGAGATAAAAATATGGATGTCCTACTTAATATAATGAAACAAAAAAAAATTCAGTAACATTTTACTGATAAAATCGTTTTATATGTAGTGGTGTGTTGCCATAATAAAATGGAAAAGCGTATTTTTTATAGCAACATTCTAATACATTTACATAAAAAATATATATATGGCGAGAAATATTTCTCGCACACTAAGATCGTTTTATGGTTGGAAAAATATTATTGTGAACCAACATTATTATTTTTATGTTATGTGATTTCTTCGCGAGTAGAAATTTATAAAATATTTTTTATTTGATATTGATTAATTGTAATACCAATCAAATTTAAACTCTTATTAGAAAAATGAAATTTCCGAAATGTCAAATGTCTTGATGATGTCAAAATTTAACTATAAAATGTTCCCATAAATTTTGTTTTTGTTTCTGTCACTCTAATGCTATTTTATATAATTTTTCTTTTTCTGATTTTTTAGTATTTTTACTGACAGCACATTTTCCTTTGGTGGAATAAAGGCATTAAAAAACAGAAAAGGAAAAAAAGAAACTAACTACCAAATACAAAAAAATAAAAAATTAAAAAACAAATGATAACACAAAAGAAATGCACACACAAACAATTTATATAAAGGACGCAAAACAATAGGAACAAAAATTATTGGAAAAATCTTTAGTTCATGTTTATACATGTTTAAACTTTTAAGAGTAGACGTTTATCACCTACAAATATTAAAAAATTTAATTTTAGTTAAATTGATAGTATTGCCGTGTTGCCATTATGGATCCGACATATAAAACAACAGGAACCGTCGAAACCCAACACAAAGGTGCCCGCCCTTGCAAGACAACAAGTAACTTGGACCGTAGAATCCTGTACTATTAAAAAAAAACACCCGTTTGATAGTGCGAAAGCAATTATTCGTAAGTTACATCTAGACATTTCTCCAGATACGCTTCGTCGTCGTCTCTCCGATGCGGGATTAAAATGTTTCAGAGCTGCCAAGGAACCCTTCGTCTAGGTGAAAAAAAGAAAAGCCAGAATCAAATTTGCTAAGGAGCATAAACACTGGACCATTCAACAATGGAACCGAGTTTTGTGTCTGACGAACGTAAATTCAATTTAAACAGGATCGAACTATCAAAAATTTGTGGAAGTAGGTCGACGATGAAGTAACAGTGCATGGAACATTTAAAAACAATGATCAACTTTATAGAGAGCTTCAAACCGCTTGGACCAAAATTTCTGAACAAAAAATTAGGAAGCTCATCGAGCCAATGCCGAGAGGATATTGGGAGGTTATCAAAAATAATGATTATGCCATTAGTTACTAATGTTCATATGTATAAACCGGAACTAAAGACTTTTTCATTAATTGTTTCCATTTGTTCCAATTGTTTTGCGTCCTTTATAAATTGTTTTGGGTGTGCATTTTTCTTTTTTTTTTTGTGTTATCTTTTGTTTTTTATTGATTTGTATGTGTTAATTAGTTTCTTTTTCCCTTTTCTGTTTTTTAAATGACATTGTGAAATTATTTTATGTACATTTATTTTACGTATAACACATTATTATTGCGCGTTCCTAATGTTTTGCTACACAGTGTATATGCAATATACACTGTAAGCCAGCGTGCCTTAAATTTTACACTCGTATCTGATTCTCGATGACGATCAAGTATTTTACCACTGTTATTTCAATATGAAGAAATGGATACACCCACGCCAATAAATCTATCTCCGTGTTCCTATAGCAGACCGTTCAGTAGCCCCGCGCGACCTTAGCGATCAAAAGAACTCTAAAGCGCCTGTCCAAAATGCAGGAAGACTGCGGTCTCTATAAGAAAATCCTTCGAGGGTCCAGGGTCCCATAGGTAATATAAATAATAAATACAAGGAAAAACCTGTGGTCAATAAACAAAGTTAATCCATTTAAGTCGTACGACTTGAAGATATAATCCCATCAGAAGTCCAATAGACCACTGAATTGGTGAGTGGCGTTGCAGTTTTGTAATTTTCTTTTGAAAAGGGGCTGAAGTAAAGGTTATATGTATAGCTAACGTGCGAGATCTAAAAACCTTTCATTGCAATTTAAAAAATACCTTTGACTTATACGTATCCTCTTTCCTAATAAAATTTTTGAAAATACAAATTGATGCTCACATCAGTTGCTCAACACGTATTTTAAGGGGAAATTTGTAGAAACTGTGTGTTAGTCACCCCTGAGTTAGTCATTTCTCTAGAAGTTCAAACTTCCCCAAATTGATCCCCCTTTTTAGATGATATCAACTTGATCTAAACAGACAAAGCGAACGACCTGGGTCTCTTTTGAGAGAGCATACTAAGCTGGAATCCTAATATATTAGAAATGGTAAAGAAAGTCACTATAACACATTACTCTTGGATAAGTGCAATTGGGAAAAGATAGGGCTTGCAAGCCCATTTCATACACTGAATCTACATTTCCACCTTTAGATTTAATAATTGCTGTTCGGTGGCTATGTTCTCATGAACTTTTAAGTCTTTGATGAAAGGCACCCGAACAACTATCCTGAGGGGCACTCAGAAGCACACCGCCACCTTAAGCACTGGCGGTTATCTTTAATCTCACACTCTTTGCTATCCCATCAGCTAAACAAACGATTCAGCTATAAGACTCAATTCCTTCTTCATGAGATCCTGCATAAACAACGGATCTCCAACTATGTTGTTTCGTCATCGTCTTTCGAGAAAAGGCTTAGAACTAATATGAGAGAGAGGACTGGATGAGAATAATGCTGTATAAGATAGCGGAAATTTGACAGCGAAAAATAATCTCTTACGCTACTCGCCGCAAGTGGCAGCACTATCACTAAAGATAATTAATTTTGTTATGTAATTACCAGCGGACATTTTTTTTATTCATTGTGTACCTCTTTTTTCACTAAAAAACATCTTAGCGGAATAAAATATTAAAAGTGATCCTTAAAATGGCAATTTAAGACGCATTCGATTGGACTGAATTAACTGAAGTAGTAGCTACATCTGAAGTAATTGAAGTGAAGAGAATGTTCGATTGACAGCTCTTCATTTCAACTACAAATTGAGCAACTGAATTAACTGAAGGGATAATTTGCTCGTGTAGATACTTCAAATATTTTTTTGTTTTATTTTGACATTTTAATTTGATGATTTTCAATTAACTATCGATTAGTCAAAATGTTGTCTAAATATTTTAGAAATAACATAAGCATATAAAATTGACAACTACATAGTTATTTTTACATTTATGAGTATCAAACGAACATCTTCTTCTGTAACTCAATTAAATGAAGAGTAACTCAATTTCTGAAGTGAAGCGTTTTTGCTCTTCAGTTGAATCGAATGCGCCTTTAATTGATCGATCTCCGAAGTAAAGGAACTCGGTAAATGTAATTTCGAAATTTAACAATATCCCGTCTTAATGAATTACGATGAAATTTGGATAGTAGTATTGATCAGGGATTTTAAAGTAAGTTTTGAACAAAATTCTAGGATATGTTCGTGCTGGACTAAACTGGTCATTTCATAACCATTCCTTATGAACAACGTTATTTGTAAATTTTACACGATATAAATAAATTTTAGACTGGAGGGAACTCGACTATTTTTTAATTATATTTTGTAAAATTTGCGCCGCATACAGGGATAATTCGAAAAAATTTATGTACTAGAATTTTCTCTAGAATTTTTTGGGACCATATAAGTTATTTTCAGTTTTTGACCAATATATCTAAAAAAAACTGAAACTAACTTATATGGCCGCAGAAAACCAAAAAAATTCTAGTTCATAAATTTCCCCCAAATTTTCTACGTAGTCCAGGTATGACCTAAGCTATTAGAAAAACACTCGAAAGTATTGGTTACTTACTAGTACCTCCCAGTCCAAGTGTCGAAGCTTTAACCACTGCATCACTTGTCGGTAAAAGTATTGGTTACTAGTGGAAGTTTTTGAGATGTTGGCCTAAAACTGAAAATAGCTATATGGCCGCAGAAAATCAAAAAATTCTAGTGAAAACTCTAATCCATAAATTTTTTCTGAATTGTCCTTGTATGCGATGCAAATTTTACAAAATTTAATTAAGAAATGGCCAAGTTCCCCCCAGTTTAAATTTTATTTATATTCCGTTATGAAAATATATATGCCAAAAGGATCAACAGTTTTTGCGATTTTTATGACAATGAGCTCTTTCAAATGTATAAACTCGAACTGAATGCCAACCAGCCTAATTTGTGTTTGTTTCGATAGGAATAAGTGTTGATTAAAGAAACCAGAGTCCAAAGTTGCCTCCAAGCTTTAGAGTAAATTTAATGTTTTCAGTTGTGCTCTTGATTATCTATATACTGATAAACTGTTATTGCGAACACTCCAATAACTCCATGCTCTATAATCAACAATTATTTGCCTTGAGAGTGAAATTAAAACCACGAAAGAGACCTGTAAAGAGCTGAGGGTGTTAACTTCTCTCTACAACTCGAACTTTTATCAACCAACATTCAACCAAAATTACGCCTAGAATATCAGAAGTTGAAGTACCCGATATTAATCGTAACAGCACTGAAAATACATACCAGGAACATGACAGACCTTCATGGCGCCTCAGCAAGGCTCCTAAACATAAGAACATATATTCGTTCCCAGGCTCAATATTTCTACAAGAAACACAGATATTCATGTAAGCGGCACTTTTATGTTCATGTCACCTTCTTTATGGTTACGGATCCGGAAATTACGTTTATCTTTCTAATCTCTGTAGCAATTTTTTAGTTCTTAAGTTGCACTGTTCACTGGTTAAATTACAGCTGTCTCAGGGTCCTAAATTGCTTGCGCTTATATACTTGCCTATCACTGTTCCAAATTATTCCTTATATTTCTGCTGGCGCTATATGCGTATTGCATTTGTAAATCATTTGCTTGTAGTTGCTGTTTTGATGATTAACGTCGTTGTTAATTCCAGTATTTACCATGATGACTTTATCGCCGCCGTTTACAATTGCTTTCATTATTTTGCCCACCGACCATTATACATGTGTAGACACAGTGGAATTCGTAACAGTACCCTAACTTTAAATCTGTACGTCCTCAAGAAACTCGTCCACTTTCCTAGTTTCAGTGATACATAGTCCTTTTCTTCTCTTGGAATTGTATAGCCATACCACATCTCGCCTGCGAATCCCACACTATCCGTTCTTAGGTCATATCTCGTTTTCTTTCTATCGTTGGTCTTTCCGATGTTACTTGTTACTTCAATAACCCAAACTTAATATCACGTGGTTGGCAGGGGTCTCTACCAAACAACACTGTTTTGCAATACCAAGTTATCCTGGTTGGCACTGACATCTTTCCACCGATGTTCTTCCTGTGTTCGATTAAACCTCTCTACCATTTCGTATGACTGTGGATGTAATGGTGTGGTACGAATTTTGTTTATGTTAAGAATTTTGCACAGTTCCTGAAACACGAACGACTCAAAATTTCTTCCTTGATTAGAGTGTAGTTCTTGCAGTACCTAACTACCTACTCCGAATTTGAAAATCAAATTGTTCACAAATGTGTCGGCAACTGTCCGGGTTTCCTGGTTCACAATCGGATAGGCTTCCACCCACTTGCTGAAGTAGTCAATATACATCTGTATGTATGATTATCATCTTTGATTCTGGAAAAGATCTTCCACTTTTTAGAACCAGTTGCCGGTAGCTCAATTTGCTGTTTATTATTGTCACCATAAACCAACTCCCACATTTCTACTAGTATTCCGAAATCTATTCTTAAGGTGCTTTGAGGAGGAATTCACACCAACACGGTCGTCTGCCTTCTGCCACCCACTTACTTATTAGCCCAATTGACTCAACAACCTAATGATCTTCTGGCGAAAAGTTGTGTATCCCAAACATGTTCCGATTCAAACTGGATGTGTGCAATAACTGTGGAACAGTTCTTTACTGAACTGCACAGGGTCTTCTGGATAATCCATCTGCATTATTGTGGAACATAAATCGCCGGGGTTTAGTCTTGAAAGTGGAAACTTGTAGTCGTTTGATCCACCTAGCTACTTGTCCCTCGGGTTCCTTAAACTGCATCAACCATTTGAGTGCCACATGATCTGTTCGTAGAATAAGTTCTTGCCCATACAGATATTGTGGAAATGTTTAACTATGTCTATCTCAGCCGACAGTTCCCAGCTTGTTACACAATTGTTTTTTCCTGCTTTAGAGAATTATCGATTGTAATATAACAGCTTGCGACAACTCGCTCTTTGTCCTCTTACTTCTGTGATAACACTGCACCTATCTCCGTGTAGCTATAGCGTCTATATCCAAATTGATCCCAGCACTGCATAATTTATTCTTAATTTCTTCACAATGCTTTTTGATGCTCTCCACTCAAATGGTTCACTTTTTCGATAAATCGATTGAGACTTCATGCAACGTTTGCGAATTTGGCCACAAATCGACGGTAATAGGAGCATAATCCTAGGAAACTTCTTAGTAGGCTAATAGCCTTTGATTCAGGCCAATCCTTTACTGATACTAAGTTCTTTGGATCCGTTCGCATACCACTGCTTTCCAGATCGCATGCAGTGCAAGCTTAAGATTATTGACCTTCGAATGGCCTTCTTCTGCCTATGGTTTGGTGATCGACGACATCGTTCCAACTGGCAGTTGGCAATATAGTTTATTCCCTCAGCTGTACCGATTACCACCCTTTTTCTGATTTACATTTTTTGAAGAGCTCACATTCAAAACGCGTACGGGTACTGCTGAAATTTCAACAAGGTTTTCGCACACAACAACCCGTTATTTTTCACATTTGCAGTCTGCACAAATCCCATTTTGGTATTCCAAACGGCACCGTCAATTTTCGTGTAGACGACTTTTTTGTACATCGATTGTATCGCAACCCCGTTTTCGACTATAACTCGCAATGCATTTTATTCCCTTGAGTTTATTTGAAGGGATTCCTCCACATTGCGTCATTTTAGTACCTAGTAACATCTATATGATTCTAGCTACCATAAACCGATGCTTGACCCGCATTCCACTGAACGCTACTGGAAGATTATACTCTCCTTGGACTGTCACAGATTTACCTTCGCTTATTGCCAATAACGCTAACACTTTTGCAATCGTTGTATGATTTTAACGGTGTTCTTGGGGTATTTTCTTCCTTCCACCAGCGTAATCCCCTCGAAACTGGTGTAACTTAGTTTCCCAAATCCGCCCATTCAAGAGACAAATTTTCTCTCGTCTCGTTCAACGTTTAACTGTATCCTTTTTTCGTTTTCTCCCGTCGTACATTAGCTTCGCTCGGGCCCCATATTACTACACTGTACTCTGCTGGTTACAATCCCTCGTGTAATGTCCGGGTTGTTGGCATCGGAAACAGCGAGACGGGAAACGTGGTTGGTTTCTTCCGTTTGCTCGAAAACCTAGCCATGGTTTCCTAATCCCCTCTTTTATTAGTGCCTTTACTTGCGTGCTATACGCCAAATCCAGCTTGCACATCTTTACTGTGATAGTGACTAAACTTGCTCTAGCAGCCTCGTCAGTAGTTTTACCTCTAATATTGGTTCTCAAATGCAGTTACAGATCGTCGTTTTTGGCAGCACTGATAAACACTGTTAGTCCGTTCAACACATTTACAGATACATTACCCTAAACTCGAAGCGCTTATTTTCTTTATCACTCTCTCTAAATATTGGAAGATTTCCCTACATAGTTGCGGCTTGCTTTGGAGTTAATTCTTGCATAAATCTCTGGCCTGTGACTGCCCGTATCTTAGTTCCAACTCAGTCATCACCCATTCTATAGCCCACTTCCTGTTGCGGATACAGTATGCAAATCTTCTGTGGCATTCCCACCAAGAGCAGTACTGCAGCTTGAAACTGAACTTTAAAACTCTCAAATAGGATCTCGCCATCGAATGTTGGAGTCTTTAAAATTTCTCTTAAATTTCTAGCAACTGGTTTGGTTGAAAACGTTTTATTTAGATGGCAACCTCCAATAGTTTGAAATACGTACGAGGCGGATCACCACTCTCTTAAGCCACCTAATTTAGTGTACATTTCCTTCAGTTGAAGCAAGAATATCGTTATCATGTCCCCCATGTCCAAAGATTCGCATTTTTGTTGTTCAGAAGTAGGCGGCTGTACTGATATGGATGTCGGTGATGACTGTCGTGATCTTCGCTCTCCTGTTTCAGAATCCTCTTCCATGACGCTCTGCAGTCTCGAAAACAGCTCGTTCTTATTGTCTTCGGTTTAAAGCTCAGCATTTACCTCAATTGCTTTGATGTATAAATGTATGTATAGGTTTCTAATCACTGCTAGTATTTGCAAAATCCTACTTCTTATACCAAATGTTACGAATTTCGGGCGTTCGATACGTTAACAACATAAAAGATAAGATTAAGAATGTAGCATGAACTTCTGGCTTCAAATAAGATTGAGAATGTAGCATGAACTTCTGGCAAAGCTCTATTTTTTCTCGTGATCAATATAATTCAACAGATACTTAAAGAAAATCTGTTTGTAGGATTAGGATTAGATTTTGGACTAAAAACTAAATTTAAGTTTAATTGGACAAGAAAGGTTAACTTTCCTAAATCGTCAAACTCTATTAATAACTCATATTCAAATCTCCAAACGGAATTTGATCCAGCTTAGTTTCAGTCGTAGTTACAATCATAATAAAATTTCTTTGATGTATCTTATGAACAGATAAATTTTTTAATCAGAATATGTAGAATAATAGGGGCCAAAAACACCAATTAAATATTTCATTTAATTTTCAGTATTTTATAAACATGAACTTCATTCTTCTTGTTCCAGAGGGTTATCGAACCTAGGGCGGAAAACGATGACTACAAGTAGAATAAGTCTGCCAGAGTTAAATTATCGGGGATGCCACAACTTGTGAAAATGGCACGCAATTTTGTATATCTTGGACGCCCGGTAAGCATGCACTAGTACTCCTTGGGATTACAGTAAGGGTGCGATCCTCTTAAACGTGACTGTTGCTGCCTACTTATAAAAACTAATAGTCACAAATCCCATCACCACCTTTGATGAAGTTTGCGAGTTACTAGATTGCACAGGGTGTAATATAATAGTCAAAATCAAACACAAAGAAAGCCCATAGCTCCCAATTCATGAAAAACGCAAATGTTATTTTAATCAACCAACAAAAAACATAATAATAATAAAAATACTAATATAAAAATTATTAGTCTATGATGTGAATTGATAATTATGATAAGAATTTTTTTTATATTATAAATACACGAAACGTTATCAAACTAAGCGAATAATACAACAACAATAAAAAGTTTGATAATAAAATATTTTTATGACATTCAAGGTAATTGGTCACCATTTCAAACGCCTTATCGAAGTCTTTAATTAGGTATTTGTAAAATTGGTTTAGTCTTAAATTGTGCGAGGTGAAAAGATGAAGTGCAGTGAGTGAAAGCCCCCGAAAATAAGAAAAATCTATTGTGATAAAAGTTATTTATTAGTCTAGATTATTTGGATAAAATAGTTCGACCTAAGTGTATAGTGATTACAAATTTTTTTTTAAATATGTTTGGTAGTTTTATTAGCTGATAATTACAATTATGTGTTTTATACAGTAGTGAGAAATATATAAAGTGGGGAAATTTATCAAACAGTGTTGCACGACACCAATTATTAAATAGTACATAAAAAATATAAAAATAATAAAAATAAAATGGGTCTGGGCCAATCGACGGCCAAGGTTGCTAATAATCCTATGGATCAAAGGATTCAGAAAAAGGGTAATATCGAAAAACGCAAAATTCAGGCTGAGAAACAAAGAGAAAAAAAACTTAAGGCAGAACAGAAAAGATTGGAAAAAGCAGCAAAGAAAAACAGAAAAAATTTGGAAAAAAAAGTACCACCTCCGATTAAGCCACCTGCTCCACCGCGGCCCGTTTTTAACGAAACAGATTACGATGTTAGCGTTATACGGAAAATAAAGAAACAACTTTTAAATGATAGTGAAACATTTATTCTTAATCAGGTACTATTTTCCGTTGAATTTTTCCGAAATTACCAGGGGTAAGTTAAATGCGTGTAAAACATAAATTAAAATATTACGTAAAAATATGACTCCGTTTGGCTTTTTAACAGATTCTTACATGGAATAATTGAAAAATTCTGATGGGCCCCTCATTATATTTTATAACCGTTCGCACACGTACGAAAAAATAACATTCGAGCTAAAAATACTAGTACTTATCGTTATCAACTTATATTTTTGCACTAATTATCATAACGAAAAAAACGAACATTAAATAATTTGTAAAGAAAAATTAAAATGATAACGCTTTCTGTCTGTGTACGCTTAGTCCCCAAAGGTATGTGTATTTTATCAACATATACTAAACATGAACGAACTACAATGACAACTGGAATGTCATTCGCTAAGAACACAGGAAATAATAGACGACTTCCCACCAAATTCAATCAACGTCAAAAAAATCGCCCAAAAATTACTATTGATCAGCTTTAACAAAAATCCAAGGGTATACGGGGCACGTAATAAACACAAATATTTTGATAATGATCGATTTGAACCCCAAAAAAATAACACTTGAGTATAAAATTGATTAAACCCACGACAAATACAGTACCTAGTATATATAGTAGCACGTTACTAAAATCTCGTGCTAATTATAATAAAAATATTATCACACATCGTAGACTTTTAATTCTTTATAAAGACGATATGTCTGCATATACTTCGTTATATAAATATTAACCTTAGGGCAAAAATTTAATATTCAAATAGTATTTGATAATCATTGATCGTGATAAGATAACAGAAACAATTTGCAAATTACCTATTTATTTACATTTAATTTAATGACAAGTGTTCAGTACATAGAAGACCACATACGTCAATACGCTTATTAATTTATATTTATTTTCTCCATAGTTCGTGGTATCCTAAATTTTTTTCAGTGCTGCCTGTCGAGTTCCAAAGTATGCTTACTATTTTATTACTGAGAAGATTGTCTCTTTTTTTAAATCAATTTCCTTAATGTCTAGAGACACGAGTTTCAAATCACAGTTTCATAAAATTGATAATATGTAAATAACGCTAGAACATAGGGAATAATACTAGAAACATTTTCTCTGTTCTTAGATTTGACGAGTTCCGGCGTTTACATCGCCGATAGATTACAAGCTTTATTGATAAAAGTTCCAAATATTCTCTTTTGTTGTCGCTAACGTTCACATTTTTTTTTTTTTTCAAAAGACGACAGTATAAATCGGCAAATTATTAAACGAAGGCTAACTTTACAACATAAAATAAATTATTAATAAATTATCAAACAATAAAATTGTGATTTGAGAAAGCACATATAGTAAAGTGAGCTGTATTGGTATCAATTTTTTTCGAACCATAGTTTCGTTCATTCAACTATATATTTATTGTGCACGAAACAAATCACATGGTGGTAAGACATGGCATGGCTAGGCCGGGTTTTATGAAATTATTTATTACAACGAATTCATACGTCCACACGATAAATTGAGAATGGTGCAAAGTAGCAAACTATAAGAGAACCTAAAGAGCTTGCAGAGTATCTCTGTTTAAAAAAGTTCATAGAACAGAACTATTCAAGAACTGCACATTTTGCTAGGAAACGTGATTTATAATCACGTTTATGATCACCTTATTATGTATAAGAAACAATTTTGTAAGAACAAAATCTTAACTTAACCTTCTTAAGCACTAACCCAGAAAATTCACAAATTTATATATGTATTCAGCATTTCCACATTACTCATTTCCACACGTATATGTACACAAATCATATTGGAATATTTATTTTCCAATCAGATTCTAATTGAATCCGTATGTAGCAAATTCATTATACATAAAATTTAGAGTTTGAAAAAATTACTTTATTTAATTCCTAATTCCTATTTGTTAAGAATTCCATAATGTTTAATAATAAATTATAGACTAAACGCCGTAGTGGAATATCTAACAAATAACAAAAAAAAAATCCCTCAAATATAATATTCCAATTGGAATTTCGAATATTTATGCTACATTGTTAAAATACGGAATTTATATTGCGACACATATAGCTACTATAGAACAAAAGTCTACATACATCTGCAGCCCTATTCCTGAATACGATAGAAAACGAAAGTATAAGATTCCTATTCAATTTTAAATAAGAATCGTACGAATCTGATTCAATTGAAATATGAATTTTGCATTTTCGTTTTCGTATCGTATTCAGGAATAGGGCAGCAGGTTGCACTCGAATGCATGCGCAGTTCCCGTTATGTTTTTTTAAACAGGCAGCAGTTTGCAAATAATCGGTGACTTCTACCCGTTAAATTAGTGAAAAAATCATTAAAATATGGCACCCGCGTAAAGGAATTTGTGCCAGTATTCGGAATTTAGTAGTTCAATTAAGAAAAGCAAAAAAAATCATTTGGTGAAATTGCTGAAACTGTGAAGCTCAGTCGTGCTATACTGTCCAAAATATAATTAAAAAGTATGAAGAGCGAGGGTCTATACTTAATAAACCCAGATGTGCCCGCCCAAACAAGCTATCCAAAAGAGATTGACTGCACATCTTTTGAAAATAATGGTACAAAATCCAGCAATAGGATGCCCAAAATTGGTCGGTCGGATCGCCAATACATCAGGAAACGACGTTAGTTCAAAAACTACTGGTAGAGTACTCAAACGGTCTGAATATAATAGCGGGATTCCACGAAAAAAAAACTGCTAATTTCTACCAAGAACAAAGAATTGAGGTTTAACTTCGCTAGAGAACATTTTTATGAGGGCATCGGATCCTGGAATTGTGTTTTATTTAAGTAAATTCAGCATATTCGGCTTTACGCTGCTTCGGAGGATCTGGTGTTATGGTTTGGGGGCGATGGCTGCGGCTGGGGTTGGTAATTTAGTATTCATTGATGCAACTATGGATCGAACATTTGAAGACATCTGTTGAAAGGCTAGCGCTCGAAAGGTCTTGGATCTTTCAACATAACAATGATCCGAAACAAACAGCTCACGTTGTAAATGAATGGTGAATGTATAAGGAACCCAAACAGCTCCATCCGCCACCCCAGTTACCAGATTTGAACCCAATTGAACATATTTGGGATGAAGTAGAACGGAGATTACGAAAATATAAGATCTCCAACAAGGAAACACTTAACCTCTTGCGCTATCAATTTGTTAGAAAAAATGTGTGCCTATTCACTCAAAGTAAAATATAATTTCGACTCTCTTCCAAAGTTGTTTATATTTTATATGGATTTTGTTTTCCTTTCTTTTTGAAAAAAAAAGAAATTGTTCACTATTTTCCTCCTCTCTTTCAGAATTGACGATATTTTTTTTTATTTCTATTCGATGAGAAAGGAATGGAAACGTAAAAATAACAAAGTCAAATTCGCTCGTAGACGTACGCTGTACGTCATTTTCATTATGAACAAAAATTACCAATGATGTACATTGTACGTCAAACTAGCGCAAGAGGTTAAGGATGCGCTTAAGGAAAGCTTGGGCGGAAATTACTCCCAAAATAACCAGCAATTTAGTATTACGTATGGGTCGCCGTTTTTAAATAAATGATTACCTGTGTTTATTATATAATTTTAATTAATAAAATTGAATACTGTATGTAGACTTTTGACCTGTCAATTTTTATGTATTTTTTATTTATCAGAATCCAGAATAAGTGACTATAAAATTGAAATATGATTTATACTCGTAACATTAATTTATAAATCAAAAAATAAACATTTTTCAAAAAAAAAAATTTGGAAATCGAATGTATAGTCGTTTACGAAATATATTAGAAACAGCAGGTGTATGTAGACTTTTGTTCTATAGTGTATATAAAATTAGAAAGAGTTAGCCAACTATTTGAAATTTAACTCAAAAAAAAAAATTGTTTGCTTATTGATGTAAGTTAGAAACAATTAGTGCACAATACATTGTGTTTCTTATGCCATAGTTGGTTTGACTGTTGTATGGTTCTGGCTGGCTGGAATTATCAGTTTCCGGCTAAAAAATCATATAGTGCACATGATGCACAATCTATTGTGCTTCTTGTGCCACAGTAGGTTTGGCTGAAGAGGGTATGGTGCCGGCTGGCTTTATTAGATTACGACTGGAATTTTAAGGTTCCGTTCGAAGAACAATTAGTGCACTATGATGCACATTGCAATTTCTTATGCAATAGTTGGTTTGACTGTAGTAGTTCCGGCTGGCTTTATAAATTTTTGGGTGGAATTATAAGGTTTCGGCTAAAAATGCTTTTTGTGTCATAGTTAGTTTGGCTGTAGAGGAAGGGTATATATCCGGCTGGCTTTATAAACTTTCGACTGGAAATACAACATTTCGACCGAAAAATCATATAGTGCACAATGATGTACCATCCCATTGTGCTTCTTGTGCCATAGTTAGTTTGGCTGCAGAGGGAATTGTTCCGGCTGGCTTTATTAGGTTCCGGCTGGAATTATAAGAGTTCGTGTGAAAAACAATATATTGCACAATGATGCATAATCCATTGTGCTACTTGTGCCATAGTTGGTTTGGTTCTAGCTGATATAGTTTCGGCTAGCGTGACAGACGCGAATTTTCAAAGAATATTTATTGAATCAAATGTGTTGGGACAAAATAAAGTTGGAAGGTTTAATACATTTTGACAATTTATTTATTGCTTTCAATATTTAGTGTTTTGGTGAATTGCATTATTAAAAAATAAAAAAACAAGATACGTTTTAGTTATAGCTAAAATTTCACTAATTGTTCTAAAATGCAGCAATACGAAGAACAATTAGTTTTTCTAGTTGAGTAGTTAAGACTCGGGCGATTACAAAAATTTGAGGAATTTTCCAAGATGACGCTATATGAAAGGAACAATCAAATGTCTTAGCGATCTATCGAGCCATATGATGATGAGTTTGCTTTTTAATTACGTAAAGAAGTAAACATTTTCTTTTTATTGGGCGGCGTAGGACCCTCTAAATGGAGCGCAGAAGGTCGTTCAGTTTTTTTAACAAACTACGAATTTTTTTCTTGTTTCAGTAATTTTAAATATTTAGTTATTTAGTTATAACAAAAATCTCGGTTTCTTCAAAAATACCTCCTTGTGGAAATGACGGCCATATGCCTTTGAGCCTCCGCTCATTAATAAAGATTCTTTGAAAATTTGAATTGTATTCAAATAAAACTTACGAGTACACTAATAAACAAACAATTCCAATTGGATTTAGTATTACTATCTATACGAAATTTTACAAGCTAAACTATTTTTAAACTAGATTAGAAGACCATTGTCAATTCTAACTACTCAATGATAAGCAATAAATCAATAATCATAATAATTTAGCACAAATCATATAATTTGTTGGCCGTCCTACAAATTTTATCGTTCAAAAGGTGGGTTTTTGCAGTTTTCAAATTTGTCGTACCTATCCCATATAACTACAATAACTATAAGGGGGATTGCTCATACTTTCCATAATAAAATGGCACAATAACAACTCGCAACTTATTGGTATTGTTCCCTTTATAAAATAATTTCAATTGAAAATCTGAAGATGCCGACCCAATCGATTATCGGATTTTAACGTAAAATGATTTCGACATATTTTATATATTTTCTTTCCTTAGGACGTAAATGTCTTATTTTAGTGATTTAGGCTGTTTTCCAAACACCGACTTATTTGACCCGCCCCGGTAGCAAAGTGGTCAGCATCCTTGCTCCAGCGACCGGAGGTCCCGGGTTCGATTCCCGATGGTGACAAGGAAAAAATTTCACGGCTGCTTTGGGATCAATGAATTATTCACTCATTCTTCGAAATGAAAATACGTCTAGACAGAAATGACTTCAAAATTGTGTTTTGACTGAATGTAATACATGCAGCTTTTATTTTCGACAACGACCAATGTTTTGGTTTTGGTTATTACGTCACAATTGGAATGGCTTGACCGATTTATTCAAGATGACGACTAATAAGTCAATAAGTCTGTAACAAGTCAGAGTTTTGAAAATACCGTTAGGGTATTTTCCTAACACCGACTTATTGACTTATTTGACGCCATCTTGAATAAGTGGGTCGTCATTCTAATTCATTGTACGGACTTATTTGTGACGTAATAACAAAAAACAAAACGCAATTTCTATAGAGCAAAATATACATAAGAGGACACATGTAGGAGTGAACACTCTTTTTGGTGTGATACTTATACGTATTTCATTCACTCATACGAAATTTACATTTTAGAGTGCAGAAATGTCAAATGTGTTGTGCTATAAAACACGCTAAATTTATCAACACGATTTTTTTAAGCAAAATCAAATTTTATTCAACAAAAATATATAATCTTCGACTCGATTCATCGCTTTGAATTGGAAAATGTTGAGTGGTTAACAAATGTTTTTTTACAAGAAAACATAGAAACTCGTGGTAGTTCTATTCCTAATTTATAAAAAATCAAAACATTTAAAACTGATAAAAGTATGTACACAAAAAGTGAAAAACATGATTAATCATGAAATAAATGTCGATTTTTATGTATTGAAAAACGTTGAGGCCGATAAAAGCTATACTCAAATATATATTTTGAGTTTCTTGCTTTCTCTCAAAATTCAAACGTCAAATTACTTTTATTCCCATCAAAATGGAGTGTTACCTTCGTTACGTAAAATGTTGAGTGTTTTATTTATGTAAGTAAATATTGAGTAAACACTCACACTCCGTTTTTATTCTCAAAATATGTATTCAAAATATCTATTCACCCCCCCCCCCCCCCCCCCCCCAATTGTCTACAGCGATTCGTGTGTTATAATTATGTCGAGTTCCGTTGAGTAATTATTTTCATTTAACGGGATGTTTTTTAAACAATGTACCGTATGGCGGTGAACCGCAATTTTGTATTGAAACGGGTGGAATGATCATTGAACCGTCTTTTGGTGATAGTTAAATTTTTAATGATGGAGATGTTGGTTTACATACTTGTAACACCGAATTACGCAAATTTTGGAATATTGGCGTTCTATATTTTATCAACCAATTCTTCCATCAAGACGAAAATTCTTCTTCTTTTCTTTTGATGGAATATTAATCGTTCATCTTGATGTTCTGCGTGAGCCATTTGCTTAATAATTTGACAATTTTATATGTAGCTAATGTGGTAAAATTTATTAATGGCTGAATATGTATGTTTGGCTTATGGATCATCGGCCAACCAGTGATTAAGGCCGTTAATGAACAGTATTAGGATATCTTAATGGTTCATGTCCTTCTTTAATATATCATTTTAGTAAATGTGCCATAATTTGTTTTTTATTGTGTTCAGGCTCGATGTTGGAACTGATACAGCTGGCTTTCGACATATTTGTAATTTCTTTTTGATAACTTCACACTTCTTTATTATTTTTGAAACCGCCTTGTCATGTTTTGATATTCCGATTGGTGAAAAAGTTTGGAGATTTTTAGTCGAGCATTGTTTGTTTTAAGTTCAACATGTCTCTTTTTGCACATAATTCTTTAATGGAATTACTTGACCAAATACTCCCATATCTTCGTTTTGCAGCTTGTGTTGTTGATGAGTTGTCTTTTATTATGATATTGATATATTCCGGGTGCTATTTTTTACCGCTTCTACTATTGAAAAATTTGAAACCTGAGTGATAATTAGTTTCGGCGTAACCTCTGTACAAGTTTCGAGTAGTTTACAACTCTTTTGAGCTATTTCTCGTCAGAAACCTCCTTCTGACATACTTTAAAAATATTTTTTATATCACATAAAGAAAAGAAAATTATTTATATTTTTTAAAATTAGTTTTTATATTTTTTAATTAATATTAAAATTAAAACGTGCAATTAATAGTTAAATTGATATAAGACACTGCAAAAAAGAAATATGAATTTATAGAATCTATATTGCCTGCATGTATGAAAAATTGTTTGTACCTCTTGTTTAAACCTCTGGGTAAGAATTAAGTGTTAATATAACATTTTCACGAAAACTTCAATCCAAATACAAAAATTCGTATCAAATTTGCTGTCCTGGTTAGGAGGTTATATTTGGACTGGTTGGATACTGGAAAAATATTCAGCAAAATACGAGTTTGTAAGAGTTTATGTTTAAGACATTTCGGTTGCGCAAAAGCTCTTCAAATGTTCCAACGATTAATACATGAAGCATTAAGAGGTCTTAAATTCATTTTTACGTATTTGGATGATATTTTTATCGCACCCTAAATCGCCGCCGAGCATGAGACACATCTACGATTAGTAATTGAGCGCCTCCGGAAATATAAATGAGCTATCAATATGGCTAAGGAAATAAGTGTAGAAAAACTACAACTTTTGGGACATAACATTTCTTAAAATGCTTACACCAAAAATTCAATGGAAATTTCGAACCGTTATTTTTCGAAGAAGTTGACCGATACCCATTAAAAATAGAGTACGTACGGTCGAGAACTTTTGGTAATGTATTTCGTTTATGTATTTGTGTTGTGCCAAACATTCTCGATAAATGTTGAACGAAAGAGTAAACCGGATTTATATGTATAGACCGCTTGTTTTCGCAAATCAACAGAAGTTAGACAGAGCTACGTCAAGACAAATCCGTTATTTGGACTTTTCTGAGCCAATTTACAACCGATATTCGATTTATCAAAGGGAAAGTGAATACACCAGCGGACCTTTTTCGAGAAGCTTAAAAATGCTCACGATTTATAAATTTTAGTTCTGGTGGTGATTAATTCAAAATCTCCAGCCCGAAATATCTCGAAAACCACTCGTAAAGTGTGTTGCATACATTTGACGTCATACTTTTCTAAATGATAACTGCACATAATTTGTACGAAATTTTGTACCTTGCGCGCGCTAGTCTTAGATTTACTAAAATGTTTCAGTTTCTAGAAATGTCGTAATTTTTAAACGAATCATTAAACAACAAACCTGTCACTTTGCTATCAGAGAATCTTTCTGAATGGACTAAAAATAATGAAATTATGTAAAATATTTCACAATGCTGAAAGAAAGTATTTGTCCTCTCCTCGTTTTAGAAAACCGTCAGTAGTTGGACAGTAAATTCTCTATGGATATTTAAATGAGTAAAAGAGAAACGATCGATTGAACATAAAAGCTAAAGATCGAATTTAGAGATCATTAAGAACAAATACTTTTAAATAAAAATATAAAGAATAGTAAAAAATAGTATTTCCTTTGCGTCTGAATTGATCAGGGAAAACTATTGCGAGAAAACGTTTACGCTCGGTTGCGCTTGAAATCTGTAATAATCCGTTGTCCTCTTTCGCCCCTCGAGAACAAACAACTTTCGTATGCATACAACGCACATTTCATTAATGGGTAGATTTTGAGAGTGATGTTCTCAATTGATCACCGATATTCTATAAAAGAAAAAATATGCGCTTAATCAATTACATATTGCATTGAATGGATTAGAGTAGGCTTTTGTTGAATATACTTCAATAGATCTACCGTAATTGTTCGAGTATTTTTCGAACAAAAACGAATTTCTTTTACTTTTTTACAAAGTTCTTTAAACGAAACCAAATTTCATATTGTACATCTCGGTGCTTCACATGATAAATGATAGGCTTTAGTAAGAAAGATCTTTTGGAAACCCGTTCCTTTGTTTGGCAACCCGTTTTATATTAGTAGTGCGAATCCATATAAATATACATGTATGATTTAAATCTGGACTGGTCCATACAAAAGCAGTGATTTGTTCCAAATCAATAAATGTATGTAAAATTAAATTAACAATTTACCTTTTAACGAAAAATTAAAATACGGAAGAGTTAATATTGATTACTTATTGAATTCATTCATGTATTAAAACATTGTTTGGTAAAAATCATATTTTCCTGAAAACAGGTTAGTCACAAAACGCACTCATTATCTATATAATAGACAAAAGATCTGAACTAAATATTGCACAATTATTGTATTGAGTAGATTAAATTTTAAACGGATATATTTGATTCAATTTTAGTAAATCTTGTTGGTTCATCTAAACAATTAAAATCGTTGGTTCCAAAGGTCTTGAGCTCAAATTTACTGATGACAAATTTGTTCTTATTATAGATTTTATCGAAATTTTCCTTAGCGCGAATCCAAGCAATATTTTTTCTTTTTTTTTCAAAATGTCCCGTTTACTCACTCTGCTTAGAGAGTCTATACTGAATTAATCATTAATTTTTGCACTGTAAATTGAAAGATGTAAGTGAATGACAGGGTTGCAATGTTTTAAACAAAATGTTTAAAACGAATGTTTTAAACATGTTTTAAACAAAGCGGTATGTTTTAAACATTTTGTTTTAAACGAGTGTTTAAAACATGATTTTAATTAGACAAAAAAAAACAAAAGTTTTATTTATTTAAATTAACTTTAGTAAATCTTAAAAATAGAATTTCGGTAACTTTACAATAAAATTAAATAAATATGATTGGCCAGAAAACACAAACAGTCAGGTTCAGTTAGTATCATTAATATAAAACTTATTGGTTTCAGTTTTCGGTTTGGTTTTTTGATTTAATGATTTAAATATTGTACCTTTTATGATTAATTAAATTTGAAATGTTGGTTAACTAATATTTAAACAAGGTTTGGCAATTGGAATGTTACATTCAACCCTCGCTTGGTATTTAATTAGTTTCTCCTAATAATTTCGCTTAGCAATTTCGCTGCGTAAATCATATTCACAAAAAAATATTTTTAATTTACAATATATGCAATATCCTTACGTGACGTATCATGGTGGCCTTCTAGATCTTCAACTGATCCACAGGTGTGCTTAATTCCGTGCATTTTTTCAGATTCTCTTTCATTCTAGCGACTAAATCAAAACCCCTACTCTTAAAATCGGTGGAAATTTCTCAATCGGAACACAATTTGTTTTAGAATTCTCTGCATTATTCAGTTGGATTTTTCTTAGTAGTGACAAAAATTATTTCTTACAGAAAATTTTTAAAAACTAATCAAAGAACGAAGTGAAAAAATCAAATACTATTCGCGATTTTCAACAAGGTAGCTGACATCTGGTGAACAAAATGTATATCATAGTTTGCTATGAAGCAAGGGGATTAAAACTGCCATAACAATGAATTTGACAATTTTCGTCTCCCTTGTAGACGTAGAAACCAACGCTATCTACATTCGGCGAAAATCGCCAATAGAGAATTCCAAAGCAAATCTTATTCCGTTTGGCGAAACTCCCACCGATTTCAAGAACAAAACACCAGATAGTTCCTTTTTAATTTTTGCATTTCAAACGTTTATACTGTATGCCTAATACCGATTTTCTTGTCCCAATTTGCGACCAACCAAATTGGTTATTATACTTCCAACCACCGTTCGCACGTACTAAACAAATCTTTGTAGTCTGGTGTTTTTTAATTAAAATTTACTAAATAAATTAAGATTTATTAATTTCTTAAGTATTTCTAATCTAAAATTCATAAATTTGAACTAAGTTTTTAGTTTAGAACTAAATTTCAGACATATTTTGGTTATTAACTAAAGATGCCAAGACGTCTATCAATAACTGGTATGAACAAACCATATAGTTAAACGGAAATTCGGACAAAAAAAAACGACATCAGGCACACAAGTATTAGAACAGAGTTTTTCTATTTTCCCATCAAATTCAGTGAACTAATGCCAAATACTGTTTTTGTGCGACCAGTCATTGTGGTAAAATAAAGCCGATTGGTAGAAAGGACTTCCCCAAAAATGTATTAAACGAACACAGCTCGATTTAAGAACAGATATGTAAAATACCAAAGAACGACGAATGCTCTAAAAAACGAACGAAAGTAGAGAAAAACGATTTATTTCAAAATTGGTTTATACAGATCCTCATGCTATATAAATAACTACATACATAAATAAAATACAAATTATATTGTATTAGTATTTTATTATTTTGTATAATTATGCATGTGGTAAACCAGAGCCATCTTCCACTAAGGACCAGTGACAACATTGGTTTTGATTAATGACGTCACTTTATGTCGACAATTTCTTTTTTACTATTTTTGTAATACGGCAACAAAAATAAATGATCGAGTTTATTTGTTGAAAATTGAGCACATTAAAACAGAAGAGAAAAGTAAAATCCACGTCTAAAGCAACTTACGAAGAAAATGAACGTGCTGCTACTTCAATCGATTAACGTGCTGCTACTCCAATCCCATCCTAATCGAATAAGAATTGGTTAAGGTAAAAAAAAACATTGGTAAAAAAAACATTTTCGCTGAATCAATTTCGCTGATCAATATAACAGAAAAATATATGTTTGCGTTTGTTCGTTATATAATTCAAAACCTCTCAACCGGCCTGAACGAAATATTACACAATTAATAATTGTGTGAATTACTTTTCGAACAAAAATGATTTTCCATTTGTTTATATATTTCGTGAGACGTGATAGCTGACGATGGGATGTTGGTTTGGTAAAGCGCTAAGTGGGACATTTATGAATAGGCACGTTAGCAACGCCTTAGGAGCGCTGTCAATGCACCATATTATCATATTTATTTATTTATATTTACTAATCAGCACAATTGAGAATAATTTGGATCTAGAGTATACCATGGTTATTTTTTCGCATTTTTGGTTAAAAAAACTGCAATCATTTGACTAGATTATAGCATTAAAACAATCTTAATCATCCTATCTAAAAAGCGTCTTATTGTGATCACATAACGCATGTGCATGATTCAAAAATTGTGCATTGTTAAAGTGATAATAAAACACAATGATTAATTATTAATTACGGATAAAATAAATACCTAAAATAAAACAAAAACACAATAAAATAATTAATAAAATTTAAATATCCCACCACCACGTAATTTGTTCGCAGAATTCATATCAATCTAGCAGATAGATATCCAGTGCCCCGTTACTGAACTTCTTTAATCGATATTTATTGCTTTGAGCATACTTTCCCAAGTTCACATACGAAAATTAAGACTTTCAAACTTCCGTCTTCAAAGGTTGATTCATATTTAAAGAATTTTAGCCAGAATTGAAAATCCCTTACTGTACACACCTTATATAGAGTGAGTACAGATACATAAAATATGAATCGAAACATTTCAAGCTTTTTTTTATATAAAAATTGCCCAATCACACCACACAATCCATCGATAACAAAAAAAAGTGATATATGTAATTTTATATCGTCACTCCGAAAAAATTTAATTAGCTATCAGTAAACAACAAGCACGTCTAATAATTAATTGCAATCGAATTAAGCAACTAAACAAAATAAAATTAAGGTAAATCGAACTGAACAGAAAATTATTTTATTGAGCCCATTAATTTTAAACACGTTGGCTTGCCCCACATTCCTTAAAAAAATATCCGGTAATTATTGCATGTTTATCTTCGATATAATTAATGTGATAACATGCTCACCTAGTAGATACTCGTAGGTTACTTTATTCCGAGAATTAATCTGTTTTCACCTACACAAGGCTTAATCATTACCGTGGTTCACAAAAATATATGTGTATAGATAGACTAAACGCAATTTAGATTAATTTAATTACACTCCGGATGTTAATGGATTTATTTGATTAGCGTTTTAGGCAAAACACGGGTTGACATGCAATTTTATCTATGTATATATGTTTTGTTTACCTTAAAGCCGATAAGAATTACGAACGTTCAAATGTGCAATAATCAAGTGATTCAGAAGGCCCGGGTTTATTACCGGTGGAGACTAGAAAACAATTTTAACCTGTTTTAAAATTTTCAGTTATATAACCCGACCCAGATCAAAAAATTAGCAATACATATTATGACGGTTTAGATTCCCGATAAACAATTTTTATCAATACATAATTTATAACTCGATTAGCGATTTAAAGATAAACAGGTTTTGAGTATAATACAAAAATTAAATCAAATATTCATCAAATATTTATGATTCGCAATAAACCTAGCAAAATTTAATCTTTATTGGTTAGTCCAAGTCCAAGTCACAAATATTTAAGAGGTTTTGCTGTCATGGTGTATAAATTAATTTTTTTAACTCGGTTACTACATTTGCGCCTGTCGATCCATATTACTGATTTGAAATATGTAGTTCCATAAACAAAATGTATTTTTTGATCCCACCGCAGCATTTAATTTTATATCAAGTTATGAAAATTATCTTTACATTCTGGCGAAATGATTTTCATATCTATGAAAGCCATCCGATTGTGCTAGATCTGCAATTTAAGCCTTAATGCCCAATTTATCCAATTTACTGACAGCAAGTTTTTACTTACAAAACGCAAAACAAAAAAATTTTAAAATTGCATAAGAGTGAAAAGAACAGAAATATTTTTTATTTCATTTTTATAGTAAAATTTTATGCTTTACATTTAAGCATAACCTAAAAATTTCATAAAAGTTTTATTTCGTACATTTTCGTACATTTCGATTTTTTTTATATATTTTAATTTTTATATATGTAGATGTACCACAAAAAACTACTAACGTTAACAAATTTCAACAAGAAAACAAAAAACAAATCGACATTTAACTATAAAAATGGCAAACGATTTATTTTTTATGAATGTGAGAAAAATTTCTTATCTTTACATACATTTTGTGTAGATGTGTGAACAATGTGCCATAAAAAATACTTCAATTTACATTTTTATAGCAACATTATGGCAGTATACTAACACCATCACAACTATTATCTCAGTAAAATTTTACTGACAAAATTGTTTGTTTCGTACACATCCAGTAAAACCTATATTTTTTCTCGCTTTTATTTTTACTGACAGCAGATTTTTCCCATGGAATAGGGCCATTACATTGAACCATATTTGATATCTTTATTTTGTATATCGATTTTGTCCCAAAATGCGTGAAACGAAATTAGTGTAATCGGAAAATATAGTAGTAGTATTTGTGTTTGTGTTGTTAGTGACGCGCGTATGCTTGTTTTACTTTACTACACATACATGTCACGTGTCGTTGTTTTTTGTTTATTCTATTATCCATTGTAAACGCCATATTTTGGAGTTGTTTACAAGAAAGTGTTACTCTTTAAATAATTTATGTCGATTTACAGTAAACCCCCGATTTAATGGACGCTCGATTTAACGGACCGTCGATTTAACGACCAATTCTTTATTTTCCATTTTTCGATTACTGATTATGTTGGGATTGGGTATGTTGGATGGAAATGGGATTCTTAAATAATTTTGACAGGAAATTCTGGAATATGGCCACCTGGGACGGAACTCGATCAAGTCTTAACCGATTATGATGGGATCTCGTATGTTTGATGGAAATAGGATGATTAGACGATTTTTGGAAGAAGTTCTGGAATATGACCACCTGGGGCAGAACTCGATCAATTCTTAACGGACTATGATGGGATTGGGTATGCTGGAACTGCATACCCAGTCCCATCATAATCCGTTAGAAGCTGCATCATTTAATAATCCCATTTCCATCCAGTATACAAACCCCATCATAATCGATTAAGAATTGATCGAATTCCGTTCCAGGTGGCCATATTCCAGAATTCCTTCCCAAAATCATTTAATAATCCCGTTTCCATCCAGCTTACCCAATCCCATCATGATCGTTTAGACATTGATCGAGTTCCGTTCCAGGTGGCCATATTCCAGAATTTCTTCCCAAAAACATTTAAAAATCCAATTTCCATCCAGCATACCCACTCCCATCATAATCGGTTAAGAATTGATCGAGTTCCGTCCCAGGTGGCTATATTCTATAATTTCTTCCCAAAATCATTTAAAAATCCAATTTCCATCCAGCATACCCAATCCCATCATAATCGGTTAAGAAAGGCCTGAGTTCCGTCCCAGATTTAATTCGATCGAATCGATTAGATTTAAAAACATTCGGATTTAACGGACTCAATATTTTATTTTTAAAATTTATGAAATTTAAAATAATTTTACCTATAAAATTTTCTAGGGCAACCAAAAATATGCTCTTAAAAATAGGTTTTAGGGGTATATCCTCTATCCGGCTTCAAATTATTTAATTGCGAGGTGAAATATGGTTACTAGATTTATTTTGCCAAGCCAATTGACACATTTTTTTAAATCTAATTTTTTTTTCACTCAAAAATAATACAAAAGAAATACACAAAAAGACTGTTACGCATTTTCCGAGGTCATGTATTTCTACTTTACAATCACAAAAAAAATTTAAATTTAAAAAAATGTGTCAATTGGCATGGCAAAATAAATCTAGTAACCATATTTCGCCTCGCAATTAAACAATTTGCGACTGGATAGAGGATATACCCCTAAAACCTCCTTTTAAGAGCATATTTTTGGTTGCTCTACTACATACATATAAAATTAATTTATGATAAAAAATTGATAAAATATATTAGCATGTCAAATAATGACACCCCACAGCTCGAGGGCAGACGTAATGTGTTAGACAAGAAAATAAGCGCAATGATAATTAAACCGATTCGTCCCGATCGCGTTATTTTGGTACTGTTCATCATACAAATGACACAAATACGAACAAAAGAAAAATACAAATACAAAGACATAATTGTGCATTATACACTGTGTAGGTATTCGATTATTTTTTCTTCACTCATTTTAAATGAGTAACTCACGGGACAAAATCGATATACTACTGAAAAACAATTGGGAAAGATTAAAAAATAGTAAAACGATAAAGAGAGAAATATTTCGTCTGCTAAAAATTGACACTAAAACCAGAGAAACAAACCATGCGATCGACATCTGCAAGACGAAAGGATTTCGACTTTCATCTTTTTATAACAAGAAGTATAGGTTTTAAGGTTATCTGCATTTGAAAAATATCATTGAATTTAAATTCCGCATTATGCGCAACGATATTTGATGTCTGCAAAATAATTCAGAAAAGCTTAGAAAAATGATAAAGCGAAGAAGAGAAAAATGTCTCGCCTTAAAAAATAAACACTATACCCGATAAACAAACCATAAAATCGATATATACGGAAAACGAAGACTTTCTTCTTTTACAACAAGAAAATGTTAAAATCAAATAAAAATACTGTTAGAAATAAAAATTGGCGTTTGGAACGGGACGTACCGAGTTCGAATCTCGGTAGGGGCAGGATCCAAAACGGATTTTTCATCATTTGATTACGATCAGTGATGGAAATGAACACAACTATGACTCAACTATAACGAAGAGTGCACAACTGGATGGACCGACCCATCTTTCATGTCAGTACTGCAGGCTGGCATGGAGATATGCAACGTGCAGATGGTTCTACGTAAATCGGACCTATAACCGTCCGTTCCTCAAACCGCGAAAGAATTGAGAGTGCTCGGCCCCAGAACAGATTGCAGAGATTAAAATATAAAAAAAACAATAAAAATGGCAAAAGCTGATCGCTATCTTGTTCTTACATTATATTATTCGATTATTGACGTCTTCTTGTTATAAAAAGATGATAGTCGACCTCGTTTTCGTCTTGCAGAGGTCGATTGTATGGTTTGTTTTGAAAAACATTTTTCACTTCATCGCAATTGTTTTGCGGAAAAAATTAACACTGAAATCCGAGACACAAACCATACAATTGACATCTGCAAAACGAAAAATGTTGACTCACATTTTTATATCAAGAAGATGTTGACAATGAAATAAAATTATTGCAGTATGCAATATCACGGCATTTCACATTCGTGGACATAAATTGTTTCAATTGTAATTAGTTTTGGAGGTTACCTGCATCTGCAGAATGTCATTAATAGAGAACTGCGCATTATAAGCTAGATTACATTCAACGATATTCTGTAAATGCAGATAACCACAAAAACATTCAAAATTTTAGGAAAACATTAATAAAAATCAGAAAAACTCATGTCCATGAATCTGCATGCCGTATAAACGAATTAAATGCGCACTGAATTAATTTTATTTTTTTATTTGATTTGCGACATCTTGTTATAAAAAGATGTATTTTCGTCTTAAAGTGACCCACATATACAAAAATTTGCGCAAATGTTTATATCCATTTTCCGGCCAGCAAAAAATGTTTTTGTCTTTAATATAAGTCCACCACGCACGAATGTGTATGTAAAAAATGACAGGTTGTAATGTCTCCCGGATTTTAATGGGACTTAGTTAAATCGGAAATCTTTTTGAAAAAAACATTATAATTTGATAACATATTATAGTTATAGTGTTATGTTTAGGACGAAAACTATTAAAGTGGAATGCACAAATGTGTATTTTGGTCCAAAATACATACAAAAATAAATTTGTGACATAATTCACTTTCGTCACAATTGTGATGGCAGGCCGGAAAAGGGACATACCCACAATTTCGTCGCAAATTTTTATGTTAACTCCGAGGTCCTAGTCGTCAGTCAATAACAAATCAAAATTAATTTTTTATTTTGTTATAAAAATTCGTTTATCATTTAAATAACCGACAAATATCGGATTGTGTGCGTTGAATGTGGCTTAAATTTTTGTGTCGTTTTCGTGCGCACACGTCCACACTTCCTAATTTGCGGCGAAAATATTTGCGCCGAATGCGTTCGGCACAAATTTTTGTATATGGACCGACCTGTTGTACAGATGTCAATTGTAGGGTTTGGTTCTCGGGTTTCAGAGTCAATATTTCAGCATATTAATCAATTTTCTCTTTTACACTATATTATTTTCCTCAATGTTTTTGCAGATACGTCAAGCCACCACGATGGAACCCATCTTTTGTGAGAGTTTCAGTTATATAATCCGTACGTCAAAAAGTTAACAATATTATGATTGTTTGGATTCGCGGAAAAACGCACAATTTTTATCAATACATAATTTATAACTCGATAGGCGATTTAGATATAATTTGAGTATATTATAAAAATTAAACTAAATATTCAAAGAAAAGAATCTACTTGCTGATTTATAGCAAATTATTTATGTTTTTGAAATAAACCTGGCAAATTTTAATCTTTATAGCCTAGTCAAGGACAATTTACAAAATTTATAATAAATTAACTTTACTTGTACTTAAATGAATCGTTACGCGTTAAATAATATTGAATTAATATCTAAAGATTAAGTCAATCAAGCCTAAGTCACAAATGTTTAAGACAGTTGTTGTATGGTATATAAATTATATTTTTTTAAATTATTAATAATATTTTTTTAACTCGGTTCTTATATTTGCAACTGTCGATTCATATTGTTGATTTCAAATAGCTCCATAAAAATTATCGCAATCGTGATATTGTCAAATATCAGACGTTTTTAGGAAATTTAATCACGTCTTGAAAGCATGATCTTTGGGTCGGTCTCCAGTTACAATGTAATATCACTTTTTAAATAATATCCCTTTTACTGTAACAAATATTGCCCTAAAATATACAGCTTCACATTCGTTTCGATCGTTCGATGAGAGGAATTTAGAAAACAGTATTTGATTCTCTATTAAGGCTGGGCTTAAGGTAAAAGCTGATTTTAGTAAATTTTTCGGTAAATTCAATTATTTTTTAAAAACTCTATGGCAAGGCATAAACTGATCGAAAAATCTGTACTAAACCCGAGTTTTACCGTAGTAAACGATTTACCTTAAGTTTGGCACACAGCCTTAACTTAGTATGAATATTATCTTTAAATTTTCATATACATAAGAAAATCTTGAAGCGAAATGTTTTTCAGTACATTCAATTATTTTTTAAAAACTCTAGTAAACGTTTTACCCGACAATTGGTACGCGGCCTTAATGCGCAATTTACAATAGCCGATAGTTGATACTCAGCAAAACAATTGTGAAAAAGTTTGGAACAAAGCGACATAGAGGTATCGTCTGTAACAAATTGACACTGAAAGCCGAGAAACAAACCGTACAAACAATATTTGCGAGGCGAAATTAATTCGACTTTCATTCATCTTTTTATAACAAGATGTCAATAATCAAATAAAAATAATGTTAAAAATAACATTACGACATTGTAGATTAATGAATATCAATTTTCTCCAATTTTATTAGTTTTAATCGACAAAATGTAAAGTTTTTGAGTTTGTATCTGCAGAATATCATTGCACGTAAATTCCGCATTACACGGACTTACATTCGGCGATATTCTGCAGATGCAGATAATCTCAAAAGCATTCAATATTTTACGAACAAACTAATAAAAACGGGAAAAATTGATGTTCATAAATCTGCAATACTGTAATATTGTGTATTGAATTAATTCTATATGCTTATGACATCAATATTATACTATTTCTTAAATATTTTTTAAAGAGAAAAACAGATCCGCTAAAAAATTAACACCCAAACCCGAGAAACAAACCATGCAATCTATATCTGAGAGACAAAATTATGTTTTTGTTTGTTTGTAAAATATTGAATGTTTTTGGTGTTATCTGCAGAATATCATCGTCCGTTGAATGTAAATTACGCATTATAGCCTTAAGATTTAATTTTAATAATAATTTAATAAACTTCAATAAAAAATCTTATTTTTATTGGTTGGCATAAATACTTGGGTAGAGTATATTTTGATGGTGGAGTTTGGTCGAAGAAAACAATTCCAGTGTTTGACTGCAATATGTATATCATCCGAATGTTGCTGCCTGGAATAATGGTGACTGAATTCGCGACAACAAAAGCCTAGGCGCAGTCTTTGACTCTAGAATAAAGAAACAAGCTCTCAATCGTGTTGGGAATCGTGTTGAAACCAATTTTTTCTCAATAAACTTGGACGTTTAGGAAGATTCCAATTTAGAATCACAAACAGACAGACAGAGCTTGCGCTATTGTTATTACCAATTATTAAGGGCGGGTGTTCATTTATTTATCAAATAGATGTCACTATTAAAAATAAAATATTCCGGTCCTAAATTTACAAATAATGATATGTATTACCAAACAAATATTCGTTCATGCTTAGCAAACTACCTAGCTTTAAACTAAACATGTTGACAATTGCAAAACTGTACAACATACCAAATTTGAAGTCTTCTAAGGAACACAGCATTAGAGAATAAATATGACAATCATTTCGAGTTGGACAGTATTTATTTTATCAGATATCACATTATCTTTGATTATTAGTTTAAAACAGAAAGGTACTATCTATTTTTAGCTGTTTTGCTTTGGCAAAGTCCGCTTAGCTTACAACTACAATTGTACTGTATAAAACCGAAGACGCTTTAATGTAAACCAAAAAATTTTGTTTTAAGAAAATAAAACAATTTTATAGTTATGGTGTTCACCACAAGGTGGATATTTAATAAATTTTTTTTTTGATTTTTTAAAATTTTGTTAATGTATTTATATTTAGTAATACACAATAATCAATTATCACACGATCAAAATTTGACATATAAATGTTTTATGACCAACAAAGGAAAATTAAAATGCATCGTAAAACCAAAAGCTGTTGCTTTGAGATATTAAAGTAAAACCTAAAACCCGCTTATTTTTACCAAAGCAAAACACCTTTTGATTAAGTAGTTTTACCTAGTCTAAACTAGTTTTTAAAATATCCGTTATGAGTAGTAGGACTAACTTAAAAATTTCAATAAAAATAATTTTATTCAACAAATGTTTGTGATGTGTGTAGTTTGGTCATATGTCTTTGGTTCTCTGTATCTCACTAAATAAAATATATCAGAAAAATTGTCTTTGAGCCAATGTGAAATATCATTGTCGCCATCTTTTCATTCTATATATCTTGTCGTGTTTTTTTTGTAAATTTACAACAACAATCCCATAAATGTTATTCCAAATTGAAATAGTTTTAAACCAACTTTTCTGCTGGTATAGAATAATTCTATTCTTTCTACCTGTAGTTTTAATGTTCACCACAAGGGCAGTTGTAGTAAATATTTTTAGTTTTAATTGTTGGCAATAGAAATATAAAAGTGATTTTTGTTATTTTGAAATCGCATTTTTCTAAATAAGACGAGCAATTAGTTACGATTTCTAATAATATTCAATAATGTTCTAGCACATTACTATTTAATTGAATATACATATTTAGTTACATTTTTATGTTGTTCATTCAAAATATGAATGTTACCAACTAATAAAAATAAATTAAAAAACATCTTTGGTTGCTTCTTTGAGCACAATATTAATTCCTATTCAGAATGGGAATTGTGACTTATTTGACGCCATCTTGAATAAGGCGGTCAAGTTGTTCCAATTCATTGTACCGACTTATTTCCGACGTAATAACAAAAAAAAACAATTTCTACTATATGGAACAAAAAAATGCCTTCACATGTTGGTCGTTGCCACTAGATTTGAAAATAAAAACTACATGTATTACATTTAGTGAAGACACATTTTTGGAGACATTTGTGTTTAGACGTACTTATTCAAATAAGTCTCCTCGCGAGGTGACTTATTTGAATAAGTCAGTGTCCACAAATATGTCGGTGTTTGGGAAACAGCATAAGAAAATTAATTTTTTTAATTTTTTATACGGGCTCTTTCCGAACTGAATACTTATTTGTGGAGACCTAATAATGAGTAAGCAAAATCAATTCGTATGGGTTTACGTACTTTAACATTGCGTACGTACAGCATTTGCTATATAAACCCAAGACACAATTTTGGAAACTTTACTATGTAGACATCCAAAAAAATCGGTGTTTTGAAAACGGCCTAATCCGTTTTTGGAACGATATATTTGTGACACTCGGTTTATGTGACACGGGCATCATTTCAGTACGTCTTCTAAATTGGATCTTGACAAATGTAACATAAGCAGTTTTTGTATTCAAATTATAAACGTCTATCAGCAAATACAAATTTTTATTTTATATGTAATAAAAATTTCGATTTACTTTTTGATATGGCGTCACAAATAAGTCAATGCAATGAATTGGAATGATTTACGATTTAAGATGGCGCCAAAAAAAAATAAGGCCCCTCCTTCCAAACACCGATTTATTTGCGAACACAGATTTGATCAAAAATGTCGCCTCGCGAGGTGTACGTCTACATGGTAGTCTCTAAAACTGTGACTTAACTCAATACCATGAGTGCTCAGGGTCAGCTTAGATAGTGAGCTAATGAAGCAATAGCTTGAGGGGCCAAAAAGATTGGTTTGCCAAAATAAGAAAAAAAAACAACTCAAGAACATGTAGTTAAGTTACACGTATAATGGTTTGAACACAAATGTTTGTGATGTGTGTAGTTTGGTCATATGTCTTTGGTTCTCTGTATCTCACTAAATAAAATATATCAGAAAAATTGTCTTTGAGCCAATGTGAAATATCATTGTCGCCATCTTTTCATTCTATATATCTTGTCGTGTTTTTTTTGTAAATTTACAACAACAATCCCATAAATGTTATTCCAAATTGAAATAGTTTTAAACCAACTTTTCTGCTGGTATAGAATAATTCTATTCTTTCTACCTGTAGTTTTAATGTTCACCACAAGGGCAGTTGTAGTAAATATTTTTAGTTTTAATTGTTGGCAATAGAAATATAAAAGTGATTTTTGTTATTTTGAAATCGCATTTTTCTAAATAAGACGAGCAATTAGTTACGATTTCTAATAATATTCAATAATGTTCTAGCACATTACTATTTAATTGAATATACATATTTAGTTACATTTTTATGTTGTTCATTCAAAATATGAATGTTACCAACTAATAAAAATAAATTAAAAAACATCTTTGGTTGCTTCTTTGAGCACAATATTAATTCCTATTCAGAATGGGAATTGTGACTTATTTGACGCCATCTTGAATAAGGCGGTCAAGTTGTTCCAATTCATTGTACCGACTTATTTCCGACGTAATAACAAAAAAAAACAATTTCTACTATATGGAACAAAAAAATGCCTTCACATGTTGGTCGTTGCCACTAGATTTGAAAATAAAAACTACATGTATTACATTTAGTGAAGACACATTTTTGGAGACATTTGTGTTTAGACGTACTTATTCAAATAAGTCTCCTCGCGAGGTGACTTATTTGAATAAGTCAGTGTCCACAAATATGTCGGTGTTTGGGAAACAGCATAAGAAAATTAATTTTTTTAATTTTTTATACGGGCTCTTTCCGAACTGAATACTTATTTGTGGAGACCTAATAATGAGTAAGCAAAATCAATTCGTATGGGTTTACGTACTTTAACATTGCGTACGTACAGCATTTGCTATATAAACCCAAGACACAATTTTGGAAACTTTACTATGTAGACATCCAAAAAAATCGGTGTTTTGAAAACGGCCTAATCCGTTTTTGGAACGATATATTTGTGACACTCGGTTTATGTGACACGGGCATCATTTCAGTACGTCTTCTAAATTGGATCTTGACAAATGTAACATAAGCAGTTTTTGTATTCAAATTATAAACGTCTATCAGCAAATACAAATTTTTATTTTATATGTAATAAAAATTTCGATTTACTTTTTGATATGGCGTCACAAATAAGTCAATGCAATGAATTGGAATGATTTACGATTTAAGATGGCGCCAAAAAAAAATAAGGCCCCTCCTTCCAAACACCGATTTATTTGCGAACACAGATTTGATCAAAAATGTCGCCTCGCGAGGTGTACGTCTACATGGTAGTCTCTAAAACTGTGACTTAACTCAATACCATGAGTGCTCAGGGTCAGCTTAGATAGTGAGCTAATGAAGCAATAGCTTGAGGGGCCAAAAAGATTGGTTTGCCAAAATAAGAAAAAAAAACAACTCAAGAACATGTAGTTAAGTTACACGTATAATGGTTTGAACATACTTTTAAATTAAGAACAGGTCACGATTTAAGAATTAATTACATCCATTTTTTTGTCTGCAAAATTGAAGAATTCCATTATAAGAATTCTACAAAACTCCTTAGCAATTTCGAAAAGCCCATAAAAACGTAATTTTCTTTTCGCGTCCTTTAGTTAATTCGTTTTAACAAAATTATTGCGTTCTCTGTGTTGACGAACACTTCATCACACTGAGGCTTCCGAATTTTGCGTTGGTAAGTAAATTTAGTTATTCGGTAATTTAGACAAAAAAACAATCGGCGAATGATTTGAACCAGATGATAAACTGGCTGGGAAATCCGAAATTGTATATGTAAAAAAAAAAATTTGCATCGACTGATGAATCGATGGTTTTTGCAAAGTCTGCGAATGATATTTCAACTCGTTTATGGTTCTCAATTTCTGCAATAGTCGCAGGTAAATTAGATGGGTTTGGTCGAAGCTGATCTTTGGATTAAAATACATCAAGGTTTTGCTGCATATACTGTGGGAGCAGCATATCGGAATGAATTGCATATTATGCCATTTAACACCTCTATAGCAAGAAATGTTTCTAGAACCGGTTTTGAAATTGGACATCGCTCTGGTAACTTTTCATACTCGACAACATTCCTAATGGCACATTCTGTAAATTCAATATGTGATTTTAATGTGGAATGTATTCCTCAAATAAACTGCAAAGAAGCAAGTGATATCATTAAATGCTTTTGATCATATAGCCTGGGGTGGTGTTATACTATAAAGACGGGATTCATAGTCAGCTACAGAGTCCTGTCTCGTCGGTTTAAAACTAAAAAGCTCACAAAGATTTTTTTTTCTTTTTATGCTTACCGAAACGGTCACAAAATGGAGCATCACAGTTTACAATCAGAAGTTTTTAGAAATAATAATTATCATAAAAAAGGTTGAAGTAACCTCGAATCTTCTCGACCTCACAAGTTTTGCAGTAAGATACGCTTTTCTGTAAAAAAAAAACTAATGCTAAACATGCGGTGACATAGCCCTTTGCATTGGGCTAATACTCGGACCTGTGAAACACCAATTGTTACGAAACTTCAACAACTATACTCGAAAAAATTTTAACATCGAACTCCAATGCTAATTAAGAACTAACTATACGTTTTAAAACTCGTAGCATAAAACTTACCTAGTCTAAATCTAAACGAACAGATAGCCTAAACTAGCATTTTAAAGAAGCTTTGTAACACAAGTTCGAATCTTATAGAATGGACAGACTGAAGATTAGTTAAATTGGTTTAGCAAAATTCGGTCAAGAACTCTACAAAATCAAATTCAATCCAGTTCGACACACAATGCAAAATTCAAAAATCTACTAGCAAATTGAAGTTATTCTGCATGATCAGCGTAATGACACAGAAAAACAATTAGGCGAGTAATTAGGCGAATAATAACTAAGACGGAAATGCTTTGCTAAACTCATGATTCTAGATTTAGGCCAACGAACATTGGGGGAATACCAGTGTGGATTTTGTTCAAATAAATCAATAACCAATAAGGCCAGTACAGAAATGCTACGAATGTCGCTGTTCTTCGTCTCTAACAGGCCTTCGGCAGTCGTAAACAGCATAAAGAGTAACGCGTTATGAGGCGTTTTGACCTGTTAGGAATAATATACCTCCATACTGAAAACTACTGATTGATTAGTAACACAAAATTCCAACAAAAAAAATTAGGACTCCATATCAAGCCCAGCTGTTCGCACTTTAAACCAAACAAACAAGTAAAGGGTTTTCCAATAGGAATGATACAATTTAAAAATTAACCCTCATGTGAGTGAAGAAAAAATATCTTAATTTGAGTGATTAGTACCTACATGCTTTTTGCATGTAAATTTATTTTTTCCACGTTCATCCATGTTGTAAAATTTCTCAATTTTAAATATGATCGTAATCTTCTAATTGAACTAGAAGTTCTCATAAAATTTAAAGTTTTTATGGAAGTAAAACATACAAAAAACGCAAAAGGTAGGGTACCCACGTCACTCACATTAGGGTTAAAAAAAGACACATAAATTATTCAGTGAGACCAAAATTTTTTTTATTTGAGAGGTTACATTATGTCATTATGTATGGAAAATAACATCATTCAAATGATTACCATGACTCCTCCGTACGTACTACATTCTGTCAGCCCAATTTATCATCATTTTTTCACATAAATTAGACTGTATTTCATCAACAGCAGCACGTTCAGTTGATTTTTAATTGCCCAATTGTTGTCGGATTATCAGCATAAACTTGTGACTTAACATATCTCCAAAGAAAGAAATCACAAGGTGTTAAATCACACGACCTGGGAGGATAATTAAATGGACCAAATCCTGAGATAATTTCATCGCCAAATTTTGTTTTCAATAAATCGACTGTTCAGATGGCTGTGTTGCAGGTACCGCCGTCTTGTTGAAACCATAACAGCAGGAAAAAAATATTTAACATTGTTCTGTGTCGTTCTCCATTGACTGTTATTCTTCGACCATTGTCTTCAAAGAAATATCCATTTTCCGGCCAGCAAAAAATGTTTTTGTCTTTAATATAAGTCCACCACGCACGAATGTGTATGTAAACAATGACAGGTTGTAATGTCTTCCGGATTTTATCGGATCTTTGTTAAATCGGAAATCTTTTTGAAAAAAGCATTATAATTTGATAACATATTATAGTTATAGTGTTATTTTTATGACGAAAACTATTAAAGTGGTATGTACAAATGTGAATTTTGGTCCAAAATACATACAAAAATACTATCGTCACAATTGTGATGGCAGGCAGGAAAAGGAACATATACACAAACATACACACAAAAAATTTCGTCGCAAATTTTTATGTCAACTCCGAGGTCCTAGTCGTCAGTCAATAACAAATCAAAATTATTTTTCTTTGTTATAAAAATTCGTTTATCATTTAAATAACCGTCAAATATTGGATTGTGTGCGTTGAATGTGGCTTAAATTTCGTCCACACTTCCTAATTTGCGGCGAAAATATTTACGCCGAATGCGCTCGGCACAAATTTTTGGATATGGACCGACCTGTTGTACAGATGTCAATTGTAGGGTTTGGTTCTCGGGTTTCAGAGTTAATATTTCAGCAAATTAATCAATTTTCTCTTTTACGCTATATTATTTTCCTCAATGTTTTTGCAGATACGTCAAGCCACCACGATGGAAACCATCTTTTGTGAGAGTTTCAGTTATATAAACCGTACGTCAAAAAGTTAACAATATTATGATTGTTTAGATTCGCGAAAAAACGCACAATTTTTATCAATACATAATTTATAACTCGATAGGCGATTTAGATATAATTTGAGTATATTATAAAAATTAAACTAAATATTCAAAGAAAAGAATCTACTTGCTGATTTATAGCAAATTATTTATGTTTTCGGAATAAACCTGGCAAATTTTAATCTTTATAGCCTAGTCAAGGACAATTTACAAAATTTATAATAAACTAACTTTACTTGTACTTAAATAAATCGTTACGCGTTAAATAATATTGAATTAATATCTAAAGATTAAGTCAATCAAGCCTAAGTCACAAATGTTTAAGACAGTTGTTGTATGGTATATAAATTATATTTTTTTAAATTATTAATAATATTTTTTTAACTCGGTTCTTATATTTGCAACTGTCGATTCATATTGTGATTTCAAATAGCCCCATAAAAATTATCGCAATCGTGATATTGTCAAATATCAGACGTTTTTAGGAAATTTAATCACGCCTTGAAAGCATGATCTTTGGGTCGGTCTCCAGTTACAATTTAATACCACTTTTTAAATAATATCCCTTTTACTGGAACAAATATTGCCCTAAAATATACAGCTTCACATTCGTTTCGATCGTTCGATGAGAGGAATTTAGAAAACAGTATTTGATTCTCTATTAAGGCTGGGCTTAAGGTAAAAGCTGATTTTAAGTAAATTTTTCGGTAAATTCAATTATTTTTTAAAAACTCTATGGCAAGGCATAAACTGATCGAAAAATCTATACTAAACCCGGGTTTTACCGTAGTAAACGATTTACCTTAAGTTTGGCACACAGCCTTAGCTTAGTATGAATATTATCTTTAAATTTTCATATACATAAGAAAATCTTGAAGCGAAATGTTTTTCAGTACATTCAATTATTTTTGAAAAACTCTAGTAAACGTTTTACCCGACAATTGGTACGCGGCCTTAATGCGCAATTTACATTCGCCGATAGTTGATACTCAGCAAAACAATATTGTGAAAAAGTTTGGTACAAAGCGACATAGAGGTATCGCCTGTAACAAATTGACACTGAAAGCCGAGAAATAAACCATACAAACAATATTTGCGAGGCGAAATTAATTCGACTTTCATCTTTTTATAACAAGATGTCAATAATCAAATAAAAATAAGGTTAAAAATAACATTACGACATTGCAGATTAATGAATATCAATTTTCACCAATTTTATTAGTTTTAATCGATAAAATGTAACGTTTTTGAGTTTGTATCTGCAGAATATCATTGCAAGTAAATTCCGCATTACACGGATTTACATTCGGCGATATTCTGCAAATGCAGATAACCTCAAAACATTATGCCATTATGTATGGAAAATAACATCATTCAAATGACTACCACGACTCCTCCGTACGTACTGCATTCTGTCAGCCCAATTTATCATCATTTTTTCACATAAATTTGACTGTATTTCATCAACAGCAGCACGTTCAGTTGATTATTAATTGCCCAATTGTTGTTGGATTATCAGCATAAACTGGTGACTTAACATATCCCCAAAGAAAGAAATCACAAGGTGTTAAATCACACGACCTGGGAGGATAATTAAATGGACCAAATCCTGAGATAATTTCATCACCAAATTTTGTTTTCAATAAATCGATTGTTCAGGTGGCTGTGTGGCAGGTAACACCGTCTTGTTGAACCCACAACAGCAGGTAAAAAAATTATTTAACATTGTTCTGTGTCGTTCTTTATTGACTGTTATTCTTCGACCATTGTCTTCAAAGAAATACGGAACAATCACTCTACCAGCATGAATTACACACCACACAATGACTTTATCTGGATGTAATAGTGTGAATTTTCATTACTCCAAAGTCTACAATTCTGTTTGTTTACATAACCATTTAACCAAAAATGAGCTTCATCACTGAATAAAATTTTTCTCATCATTTTCAAGTTGTTCAAGAGCAAAATCAGAAAATATACGACGTTCATGGTGGTCTAATGGCTTCAGTTCTACTCTTAAAATTCTACATGTTGTTGTTTGAGAAAGATTTAATTGACAAGGACGTGGAATCGATAAATTTGAATTTTCACTTACACTTGTTGCTACTAAATCAATATTCTCTTGCGTGCATTTCCTTGTCATACTGGTACTCTTGTATCCTGTGCTGCTGAACACAAATGACATAAGAAATGTCCAAAAATAATACGCAGTGTTGCCATTATAACCATTTTAAATTGTATCTTTCCTATTAGAAAACCCTTTAGTTTACCTCGCTTAAATGACTGCCACGAAAATTGCTGGGAGGGTTTTCAAAGAAACTAACAGAAATCGATTGTCATGGCACCTGATATCGAGAAACTTGTTTAGGACGTTCACCGGTGAGACCCGAGTCCTATTAAAAGAAAATCGATTCGCACGATTTTTATAAAAAAAACGGTAAAAGGTATGGGATCATTGCATTGAGTTTAAATTTCGAGAAAATACGTTTAGAATCTACTTAGGCGAAGCCTTAGTTACTTTTTATAATTTTTTCGGCACAAAAGATTGTGATAAAAAATTAGTAGGGCATTGGGGTTTGACGAGTCCATTCATATTCAGTCAAACATATTCAGTGGTTTAGATTGATTAGACTAAAAAACAAAAAAATAATAATAAAAAATAAAAAAAAATAAAAGTGAGAAAATTGCTTGGACACATTAATGTAAATTCTTTATTCGATTGCGGTGGTCCTGATTTTGAGAAAATTTGTTTAGGATTGTCGATTAGGAACCTCTTTTTGAACTTTAAACGATTAACCGAGTTTATAAAAATTGCTGGGGTGTGGTTTTCGAGTGAAAAGGAGCAGAGGTAATAAACCAAGACTATAACCAGGTACCATTGACTGCAATTGGCTGATTTCGGGAAAATTCTTTTATGAGATTATCCAGGATTCCATTTTTGGATTGTTTTTCAACTCAAACGATTTTGATGAAGATTGCTCAAAGGAGTACCAGAATTCGACAGAAATGCACCATGATTTCGGGAAATCCATTCAGGGGGTCTCTCATCCAATGGGGTCCGGGATCTTTCATTAATTTTTCTTTTTTGCTTTGCTCAAACTACAACACTTTAATGAAATTTGCTCACAGGGAGAAATTGATTGTAATGGCTCCTTGGTTTCGAGAAATTTGTTTAGGATGTTCAACGGTGAGACGCGGGTTCTGTTAAAAAAAATCGATTTGCACGATTTTCATAAAAATCGACAAAGGGTAGGAAATCATTGCAGTGAGTCTAAATCGAGAAAATACGTTTAGGATCTCGTTAGGCGAAACCCTAATTATTTTTTATAATTTTTGTGATAAAATGATAAAAACGATTTTGTTAAAAAATTGGGAGGGCAGACTTGTCGAGAGTACCGAGTGTTTAAGAGTTTTTCAGTTGAACTGAAATTCGTTTCACTTTCACTATAAATTGTGTAACCCAATTAACTGAGGAGGAAACCTACTCAAGACATTTGTTTCTGATGAACAATTTGCTTCCCGTTTTTGACAAGTAGCTGCTTTTATTCGATTTTCTGGCGTTCAAATTCAATCATGTTCTGTCTACAACGCCAAACTAAAGGGTGATTTTTTAAGAGCTTGAGAACTTTTTTTTAAAAAAAAACGCATAAAATTTGCAAAATCTCATCGGTTCTTTATTTGAAACGTTAGATTGGTCCATGACATTTACTTTTTGAAGATAATTTCATTTAAATGTTGACCGCGGCTGCGTCTTAGGTGGTCCATTCGGAAAGTCCAATTTTGGGCAACTTTTTCGAGCATTTCGGCCGGAATAGCCCGAATTTCTTCGGAAATGTTGTCTTCCAAAACTGGAATAGTTGCTGGCTTATTTCTGTAGACTTTAGACTTGACGTAGCCCCACAAAAAATAGTCTAAAGGCGTCAAATCGCATGATCTTGGTGGCCAACTTACCGGGCCATTTCTTGAGATGAATTGTTCTCCGAAGTTTTCCCTCAAAATGGCCATAGAATCGCGAGCTGTGTGGCATGTAGCGCCATCTTGTTGAAACCACATGTCAACTAAGTTCAGTTCTTCCATTTTTGGCAACAAAAAGTTTGTTAGCATCGAACGATAGCGATCGCCATTCACCGTAACGTTGCGTCCAACAGCATCTTTGAAAAAATACGGTCCAATGATTCCACCAGCGTACAAACCACACCAAACAGTGCATTTTTCGGGATGCATGGGCAGTTCTTGAACGGCTTCTGGTTGCTCTTCACTCCAAATGCGGCAATTTTGCTTATTTACGTAGCCATTCAACCAGAAATGAGCCTCATCGCTGAACAAAATTTGTCGATAAAAAAGCGGATTTTCTGCCAACTTTTCTAGGGCCCATTCACTGAAAATTCGACGTTGTGGCAGATCGTTCGGCTTCAGTTCTTGCAGGAGCTGTATTTTATACGGTTTTACACCAAGATCTTTGCGTAAAATCTTCCATGTCGTCGAATAACACAAACCCAATTGCTGCGAACGGCGACGAATCGACATTTCACGGTCTTCAGCAACACTCTCAGAAACAGACGCAATATTCTCTTCTGTACGCACTGTACGCATTCGTGTGGTTGGTTTAATGTCCAATAAAGTAAACTGAGTGCGAAACTTGGTCACAATCGCATTAATTGTTTGCTCACTTGGTCGATTATGTAGACCATAAATCGGACGTAAATCGCGAAACACTTTTCGAACCGAACACTGATTTTTGTAATATAATTCAATTATTTGCAAGCGTTGCTCGTTAGTAAGTCTATTCATTATGAAATGTCAAAGCATACTGAGCATCTTTCTCTTTGACACCTTGTCTGAAATCCCGCGTGATCTGTCAAATACTAATGCATGAAAATCCTAACCACAAAAAAATCACCCGTTATTATGGCACCAGAAATTTTAAATATGTTGGTAAATCATTAATTTTAAAACGACATTTTTCTCTTTTTCAACTGACTATTTCTCTAACTAATCGAAAGATGAAAAAGGGGCGTTAAATGAATTCAGTGGTTCAGATTGATTAAACTTTAAAAAAATAACAAAAGAAACGATTGATGATCCTTTATTGTTGAAGTTTCGATTTAAAATAAAAAAAATCGAAAATTGTTAGGGCTAAACTTAAGAACAAAAGGATTCCAAAATAGTTAGGACTATACTAAAAATAAATTCCATCTAGAAATGTTCCATTTCACGGTTAATGTTAGTTGGCCTTGAGCCACTACATAAAATAGAAAAGTATACTTTCTTAGAACAGTTAAAACTTCGACTATGCCAGAAAAACAAAACAAACAAAAAATTATTATGTCGTAAAAACGTACATAAAATATTGGCGCACGCCCGTCTCTGTAATCGAGATGACTTTTGGTCAGAAGTAAGCCAAAAAATAATGTAAATCTAATCAAAATGCCCCGCTACATAACCTGAAATAATCAAAATGAGTAGAAATTACATTTTATTATCATCCCTAACGATATGATGATAAAACGCAAAAAATTGCACCAAAACATTTTTCATTTTATTTGAATGTACAAATTTTTGTAATCTACCATCAAAAACAAGTCTTTTAAAATATTATTTAATAATCGATTAAATTTCACTCAGAAAACATTTAAAATTTAATTTTAATTTGGTTGCACGAAATTCAATGACGTGGATATTTATTTTGTCGGATACAATCACTTGAAATTACGTTAGATGGTCAAACGATGAATTTTCGATTAATTTTTAATTTCCGCATCACTATCATCGGAATTGATAGGCAATTATCTAACATTTCACATTGTTTTATTGCAGAGATATTCAAGAGGCAGCCCGATTAAATAGACGAGAACAGGAAGAGCAAACAAAAAAAATTGCAGCGTACAATAAGCGTGTACTGATCTTAGACAGGATAATACAAACGATGGAAAAGCGAATTAATTATGAATATAGGTAAAATTTCTAGTATTCGGATTTTAGATTTGTGCTTATGAAATATCTATTTTTTTTTTCGTTCAGGCACGGCCCTTTGAAAGGCACACCTCAAACGCTGCAACGTTTCACCAAATACATAATTTTTGAAAATATTGAAATAATTAAGCCATACGAGGTGGAAGATTCAAATGAGATTTATAGTAAAATTGAAGAAATATCAGAAAAACCATCTTTAAAAATAGTCATCGATAATGATGAAAAATTTAATAAGGTCGATAATCAAGAACATGTCGGTTTCTATTGTTTACGGAATTCGGAAATATTTGCCGCAAGTAAATACGGCCAACATTCATTGTACAACGATAACGATGATTATGACGATGCCGATGATGACGAGGACCAAGAAACGGCCGGCACAACACAAATGAAGCCGAATCGAAAAATTCGGGATAGTATTGCCGTACAAAAACCACACGTTAAACGAATTCAACAGCAAGTGATAAAAAATTATCAACAATCAATAAAACGACCAGCCAGTTCAACTCCATCGCCGTCGAGTAGTGAATATGATTATACGTACATCCATAATATAAATTCGCATCGACCTTTAAATGAGATACGAACGTCGGCCGCAGATGAACCATTGAGTGCTCTAACAATACCCCAATCATGTTTTATTAACGTAACTATGAAACCCGAAGAAGATGATGATGACGACGATGACGAAATCTATAATAAGAAGCAGGTGCAAATAAAACAATCCCTTCATTCTAAATCATTTTTTTACTATTTCACAAATGCCTTCAAATATATATTAGCCCCTGAACTAGGATTTAACCAGACTGAGATTGAGAATGCGACGTGGAAGGGTGCAAGTATATATATTGAACCGTATGAAATAATTCCGGCGATACAGTGCAAATGGCCCGATAAAGTGGCATACGATTTTGAAACCCGGCCAAGATATCAGGTGAAGAATCTTGCAACCACTAAACGTCACCAATGGCCACCGAAAGAACTCATCAAACACGTAATAAATAAGCAATGTCATATCATACCAAATGGGTATGCCCCAAAAGAGGGAGGTAATTCGGAGCGCGATTTTGAATGGCAAATTGTTTTCCCCGCCGCCGAACAATTTCTCGAGAGTAACCTATCAAATGCTCAGCTTAAAATCTATGTTATGTTTAAAATTTTAATTAAAACATTTATAGAGCCCCTTATCGGGGACAGATACAATTTAACCGATCACATACGTCATCATCTATTCTGGCAATTTGAACGCCAGTATCCGCTAATGTCGGATGAATTTTTGGGCGAACGTTTAATGCATATTTTAAATTCATTGCTCGAACGAATAGGAAAAACTTCGTTACCCGATTATTTTCTACCTAAACGAAATCTACTCTATAATATACCGAGTAGTGTATTAATAGCAGTGCATGAAGGACTATATAGAATAACCGAGTTTCCAGTGCGACATCTCATGATTGCACTACGGAACTTAAATGTGATCGAGAAACCATTTTATCCTACGCTTAATTATAAACGGTTGTACGAATGTCTCACTTTGGACGCCGTTTTATTGTTCAATCCACAGTTGGGAAATCAAAGAAAAACGGAAAATCAAGAAACCATATCGAAGATCGATAATTCGAATGATGTTATCGCAATCGGAGTGATTGGACTGTGCGAAATGCAAGAAAAACAGGACAAGAAAGTTAAACGGACTGTTCGATTTAACGAGATGAAAGCGACAAGAAAGCGAAAAGATTCCGTTGAGAGTATAAATGAGGTAAGTGCGTTTTTTGTTGAGCATCTAGAATAAATTTATAATTTAAATATTTTCAGTTTGTCGTCGAGAAGCTTACGGATGAACAACGTCGTCAAAAAATTTTTGAATTATTTATATCACACTACATTTCAATGGCAAAACTATCGGCAAATTTTAGCGCATTCGAACAGTCATTACTTTTTCTCAAACAAGTCGAAATCATGTCCAGCATCCTGGTCGATGATAATCATAATGTTCAAACGTACATAGATCAAGTTAGAGAAATCCGTGTTACAGTCACGGCTGCCAAAGAGGCAAAAATGCGGGAAAAACCAAAAGGACCACAATCAGCTCCACCGTTGCCACGACGAGAAAGTATATTAGATCCTAAACAACAAAGACGGCTCACTATGGGTAGAAAGTCAGTAACCATACATGAAGTAGAAGATGATCCCTACACAAATATTGACCTAATACGTAGCTCAACAATAATACAACCAAGCAATTTTAATGATACAGATGATGATGATGATGATGAACCCCTACCATCAGGATCAAATGGCGCCATGGGCAATAGACCGCGTAAAAGTATTTTAACAAATGGAAATCGTACGAATGGTATAGTGATCGAGCACGCCCAAATACATACACCTCGGCACAAAAGTTCTGGTGATAAAAATGAAAATTTAAGCAATTCGACGAAATCTAAAATTAATATAGGAAATAGACGAAAATCAAGTACGAAATTTGTTCAAATGGCCAATATAAATGATTCAGATCATGATGATGATGATGATGAACCGTTTCCTCAAACACCGATATCAAATGGTTTTATGCAAAATGGACCACGTAAAAGTATCTTAGCAAATACCAATAGGCCGAATGGTATAGTGATCGAACAGGCCCAAATTCATACACCGAAGCATACAAGTTTCGAAGATAAAAAAGAGGATTTGGGCAAATCGAACAAATCTAGAGTTAATATAGGGAATAGACGAAAATCCAGTACGAAATTTGTTCAAAAAGGCGTTTTAATTGAATCAGATGATGATGATGATGAAGACGATGATCAGTCTTTACCTCCAGCTATGATACCGAATGGCATCACAGAAAATGGACCACGTAAAAGTATTTTAACACGCCCAAATGGTATGGTGATCGAGCGAGCACAAATTCATACACCGCGGCAGGCTAGTTTTGACGATAAAAATGAGGATTTAGTAAAATCAAAGGCTAATATAGCAAATAGACGAAAATCTAGTACAAAATTTGCCCCAATGACCAATGGAATAGGGGAAAGCGAAGAAGATAGTGACGAAGCAGAGCAGACATCATTTTAATTTATATATATATTTTAGGATATTACTATTATTGATATTTTAATTCGATATTTATTAATTATACTGTTTTATAATTTAATGTAGTGTAAGATATTAATTTTATAAAGTTATCACATAATTATAATAAATAATAATTTATCATCGTAACGCAACATTTATTTTGTGTTAACAAATTTCAATTAATTTTTGTGTGTGAATCCGATCGATACAATCTATAATTATTTTCCGTTAAAACTTTCACTGTATCTGAGGTGGCAAATCACTGTACAAACTTCATTTAGTGAATTGCAATAACTGTGACAAAAGTAAGTAAATAGTGCTAAATATAACTTACAATATTTACTTGAGGTTTACCATCAATACCTTTGTTATCTTTATAATTGATATTTTGTTTAATTCTTATGTATCAAACCGATTGATATACTTATCGATATAATTAAAAAACAAACAATAAAATTAAAATAAAAAAAAATCTCAGAAAATTATGATAAGAAGGAACACCAAAAAATGATTTATCAATACTTACATCGACTCCATGCTCGGTGTAGAAATCACCGGTTCCCATTGACGCGTACAGTTTATAACCCATCTTTGCTAGGGCTCGAATGGACGATAGTAACTCCATTTTATGCTGAAAGAGAAATATAATAAAGTTAAAAATTTGTATGTAAATTGTATTTCAGATTTACAAAATAAGAGAGAGCATATATGTAAATCTCCTCCCAAATATCATTGGGACAATCAACAAGTGCAATATTTGCAATGATTAAAACTATAAATGTATATCATATGAACCTCCCACACTAAAAATTAAGGTTCTCTTATGTGGTCATCGTGTAAGCTTTGTTTTCAGGCCAACTGTAGTATTTAGTAGCGTTATTTAATGGGAATGTAAAAGTAATATTAGAATCGATTTTTCGATCGAGCAATCAAAAACGAAAAATTCATTGAAAATTTGATTAGGTAAAGGCCACAATTAATAATAAATAAATTTCTGAAAAATAAGTGTTAAAATAATTAGTGTTTATGAAGTCCCACGATGTATAAAAAATACGCAGCCAATTCCGAACGAATAAAAAAGAAAATATGAGGTAAGCTATAGTATAAGTCAGCGCATCAACCATTAAATCCAGTCATCATCAGAATAGTCTACATCGTCTAACAGCGACATCAACCGTCAACCATCAGAAGTAAATCCTACAGTACATGCTTGACCGAGACAAATAGAAATTAGTACTGTAACACAGACCAGCTGCATGACGTAGTTTCAACATCAGTATTGATGCCTTAATGGATAGTCCTTGTTGCCTGCAAACCACCACAGCCATTTCAAAATCCGGTCGTTTTATTTGAAATAGCTAAAGCGACCAAATCAACCCACGAGGTTAATGTATTGGCTTATCATAGTATTTCTCAATGGCTCATTCCACACTAGCGTAACTGGTATCCGGTAACTTCTTCGTTTTTTCCCCCCTTTACCAATAAAATCAAAATATTGCGGCGCAGATAAAACCGATTTTATTGGTAAAGGGGAAAGAAACGAAAAAGTTACCAGATAAAACTTACCCTAGTGTGGATATGCACGATGAGACATTCGCTGCTATTATCACAATTACGAAGTTTATCTCAAATTGAGCGCATTCATACAATGTTTAAGACTTTTTAGTAGTAGAAAACAAACAGGCCATTTACTCACAATATTTCCACCACAAAAGTAGAAACATGCACCCCCCCCCCGCCCCCCCCCCCCCCCCATGCCATTAAAAGTAATATTTTGTTCGAAAAGCCGAAAAAATGTTCAAGATTTTTTATCACAATTAATATCACGGACGATTATGAAGTACTTTTTAATTATATGTGTTGGCTTAGTACACATGCATAGTGAGAATTTCCTGAAGTTTCTGATTTGGTGATATAATTCGCTAAATCGATAGGGTCTTGTTTAGTACTATCGGTACAGAGCAAGAATTGAATTTCTCCAGTTTGGTCGTTGTAACCTGAAGAGTAGATCAACTTTTTATCAGTACGAAACCAAGCTGGTAAGAAGAGATCTAAGGAAGTTCTCATTTTTGTAAGGATTTGTGTACTTTGTGTACACTACACAAGTATCCTGGGGTTAAAATGGAGGGAGAGCATTTTTATAATTTTGTGGTGGAAATATTGCGAGTAAATGGCCTCTTTGTTTTCTACGACTAAAAAAGTTATAAACATTCTGTGGATGCCATTAAAAGTAATATTTTGTCCGGAAAGCCGAAAAAATCTAGAACAAATTAATATCACGGACGATTTTTAAATACTTCAAATTATTTGTGATGGCTTTTAGTAGAGTACACAATTTATAGTTCCTCTACCTTTAAAAACCGTTACTGTTTATCGGTAAATTTTGACTTTTTATGATTACCACTTACCGGTAAAACATTTTAAATCTTACCGGTAATTTTGAAAAAATAAATTTACGAGAGTAGACACCGAAAAAATGTTTAAACGTCACTTATTATCGTTGTTCTGTAGTTTAAATACAAAACAGGAAAAAGTGTACATAATGAGGGAAATGCGCCATCTCATTGCGCATGCATCACGTTTGCCAGTAATAAAGTTTTTTTTTACCAAAAACATGTTGCTATTGATGAACCTGATCACCGTTCCATTGAAAATCAGGAAGACATTATTATGGATCAGGAATTTGACGGTGACACTAACACTGATGATGACTCAGTTGAACCAGATGATAATATAATAATTGAGGATATAAACGCCGCAATTGGAAATGATGGACATAGACATTCAATTTTTTACATACAATTACAAGCCTTGCGAACCGTAATTAGATGTTTTCGAGTATTCTCATCAAAAAATGATTTTTTGCAGAATAACATAAAACCCCGACTTGGCAAAGAATTAAAAATAGATGTTAGAACACAATGAAACACTATAGATCCCATGATCGAAAGATTTTTACAAGTAAAAAAAGAAGTAAAAGAAGCTTTAGACTGTTTTAATTGCCTTCATCTGTTAACCACAATAATAGACGAGGAATATTTGATAAGCATTCGAAATATTTTTAAGCCAGTTCGGAATGCTGCAGAATCCTTAGCAAGAAATGATGCAACACTTATCACCGCAGAGAGTGTAATTGGACTGTTGTGTTCAACTTTGGAAAAAAATAATGATTCGCCGATTCCCCTTAATTTCTTGGTTTGTTTGAAGCATGAAATTGATAATGACGTAATAATTATTGTCTCTTTTACAGTACAGGCTTAATCCAAAAAATTAATGAAACGCAACTTTTTTTTGATTATTGCTCTACGGTGGCACTTGGGAAAAAATTAATTGAGAGATTATTCATATCAGATGAGCAAGCAGGATCAGATTTAGAAGAGAATGATGAGCCCGAACTTATTAATTCTGATTTTAAATCTCAATTTCAAAAAGCTATCTCAACTGCTAATAATTCAATTTCCAGTAAACCGGTAGGCTTGTCATCATCAATACAACAGCAGTTTTCATTTTTCGAAATGGTCGGCGAAGGGTCATACTCTCACATTGCTGTTCGAAGCTTTGTAAACCAAAAAACCAACATCTACAGGCAATGAAAGAACATTCTCCATAGCAAGCCGAGTTTGCACTAAAATAAGAACGAGATTATCAGATGAAAACCTACACATAATTGGTTTTCTCAAATACTTTTTTTTGAAACAAAATGAAATTGAAGATTCATCGCTAAAAACATCTAATTTAAATTTATTTGTAAATGGAATATTTTTTTTATTTTTGTTTTGTATGAAATACACATAAAAAAAACTTTTTTTATGTGTACTTAAGATTGTTTTACCTTCCGTTAAAAAGTATGTTAGGACGCCTTTATGGTTGGTGCTCGTTTATTCGTTCGTTCGTCCTGACAATTTTTTCAACCAATCATATTGCCCAAAAATGACGATTTTTTTCTTCTGGATTTTTTCACAAAAGATGATTGGTCGAAAAATGACCGAACGAACATCAACCATAAAGGCGTCCTTACCGAAATTTACCGGTATCAACATTGTTGATTTACCATTTACCAGTATTACAAAACATACAGTAATTAAGGAACTATAGTACAGATATGTACATAGTGAGAATTTCCTGAAGTTTTCGATTTAGTGATATAATTCGCTAAATCGATAGGGTCTTGTTTAGTACTATCGGTACACAGCAAGAGTTGAATTTTTCCAGTTTGGTCGTTGTAACCTGATGAGTAGACCAACTTTTTATCAGTACAAAACCAAGCTACCAAGAAGAGAATATGGCAGTTCTCATTTTTGTAAGGGTTTGTGTATCTTTATGTATACAAGTAACCTGGGGTTAAAATGGGGGGGGGGGGTGCATTTGTCTATTTTTATGGTGGAAATATTGTGAGTAAAAGGCCTCTTTGTTTTCTACGACTAAAAAGTCGTAAACATTGTATGGATGCCATTAAAAGTAATATTTTGTCCGAAAAGTCGAAAAATCTTGAACAAAACAGTTATTATTAAAAGGATTACCTTGACTGGTTCAAGTGGTGTTGATACCTATCGAAAACAATGTTTTGATGTAGTTGACATTAGACCCAATTACAGATCACAATGTATTTCATCGTTTCAATGATTTTTTGACTAATCAAAACATGTCTTCATCAAAAAACTAAATTCGAATCAACTAGTTTTAGTTTAGTTAAATCGATATTAAAATAACGATGCCAATTTACACGCTGCTAATGGCACCGTCGTTAAGGCCTACGGTACAATAAACATGATTCTGGTTAGTGGGCTTCATCGTAAATTTGTCTGGACATTCATTATAACGGACCTGTCCAAACCGAATGGGACTCGAATTTTTTAAAACAAACTGGACTTTTAACAAACTCAAAATTCGTTATTATCTATTATCGACAAAGCTGGTTATCAACTCAAAATTTCGGAACTAATTTTACAATAATTCATCAATAACAAAAAAGATTATTTGTGAAACTAAAATATCATCTACAAATCGCTCAAACACTTCGTCTAAGGCGCTTGATAAACTAGCGATAGCTAAAGCAGAATTCGAGCCTATGGATAAAAAAGGAATTTGTCGAACTAGTCAAAGTTGTTGGTCTAGTCTACTTCTAATTGGTGTTAAAGAATCCAATTTCATATTTCCAGAAATTTTCCAGTAAATTAGCGCACTGAAAAGTATTTACTACTCGATATAGTAAGGTTTTTTCATCAGGGGCGGCATGTTGTACCATCATTATTTTCGACTTATTTTATGTCTCATTTTTCACGAGTAAAATGGCAGCCTATTCTACTTCGAAAATCACACATTTTCTAATGTGTTCTCAGCTTGCTCGAGTAAAACGTCACTCTATTTCTTTCGTGCGATTTCTAAGACTATTAGATCAATCGACTCTATTTATCATCAAATAATTTTTCGTGATACGTTTATCGAAACGTAGAAAAGAAAGAAAGCTCACAATTATATCAAGAGGTTGAAATCGCGATATAAAACACATAATTGTTTATGTAAAATAGAATGTTAATTGAATCCTGAAAATTGAGACATAAACTAAGTCGAAAGTCGAAAATAGTGATGGTACTACATGCCGCCCAGATTCCTATCCCAACAACCTCATTCAAGTTACAGTGACTCTCATAATTAATCACGATTTCATAAATTTGAAGCATTTTGGTTATTGCACTACAACTACAACATAATCGTCTGGATTATTTGAGAATTATTATAACCCTTTTGTGATTTACTAACACAATTGTGCGAGTACGGCAAAAGTACCATGTCAAAAATTTATTTTTGTATGTATTTTGAACCAACTTACACATTTGCGCATTCCTTTCAAACTTATTTCGTCCGAAAAAAAACACTATAACTATACATACAATAGTGTTGGTTGTACTTCAAATCAAGCGAAATTTTTTATCAAAAACGCCATTACATACTATGATTTTTTACTCACACATTTGTGTGGTTTGTACTTTAATTAAGCCATTTTTTTATTTTCTGTGATTGAAAAAGGGATATAACAACAAAACAAAAAATAAACACTGTTACAAGAAGAATATGAAATACCGTTATTTCTGTTTTTAAATTTTTCTATACACATCGACTGTGATCAATTTTTTGATTTAGCTTGTTTTTGAGAGTAGAAGTAATATAGCGCGAGGATTTACACCGCATTTTATAATAATCCTTGTAAACTGGAAAAAACTAAAGGTGTGAAAAGAATTACTTAGAAATAAAAATGGCGCATAATATACCTTTTCTTTGATAGATGCTTCCTCAAGTCAAAAACCGACTTCCTACAAATAAGGTCCGTCAAATTGAACAATTTTTGTGAGAAGGTAAAGCACATAGAGATATTTTCCAAATATTAAACGTCTCATTAGGAGTAATATCGAAACTGTGAAAGTAACTGAACTTAAATGTCCCCAAAAACAGGGCGGGAGCTAAGCCAAAATTAACAACGCGCGCGAAACAGTTCATTATCAAAAATATTCGTAATGAAACAGTAGAAAATGCACTAAAAATGAGGAAAATTTTGTTATTCAATAATTTAGCAAATGTTTCAGCAGAACCTATTCGACGAACATTGAAGGAAGTTGGAATGAAGAGCCACGTAAAAACAAAAAAACCACTCCTTACAAAACGGCACCGACAACTTCTGCTCAATTTAAAAAAAAAAAATAAACTGGACGGTTTCTCAATGGGCTAAAGTAATATGGTTAGATGAGTCCAAAATTAACCGATTTGGCTCCGGCGGTCGAAAGTGGATTTGGCGGAAACCTGGAGCTATTTTATTACCATATAATGTAAATGAAACAATGAAATTTGTAGGTTGTTCCATAATGGTATGTTGGCCAGATAAAAAAAATCGAGGGTAGAATGACGTCCTCCCTCTCTCTGGCACTATATCCCATCAAGGGATTTGGCCGCCTCAAATGAGGTTTCATAATCATATTTTCATTTCGGATAATGAATGATTAATTCATTGATCCTAAACCAGCCGTGAAATTTTATCCTTGTCACCGCCGGGAATGGAACCCGAGACCTCCGGTCGCTGGAGCAAGCATGCTGACCACTTTACCACCGGGGCGGCAGAATGACGTCCGCCTCCTTTCCACAAATTTTGGAAGAAAATCTTATTGAGGGCGTGAAAAAATGGCAGTATAACATAGGGGACGTTGTTTTTATAAAGATAACGACCCCGAGCATACCGCTAAAATTAAGAAAACATGGCTGGAGGATAAAGGGCTAGTAATGTTGGAGTGGTCACTTCAATCCCTCAACCTAAATCCTATAAAGCATCTCTGGGGCGAGCTTAAGAGATCTCTCGCAGATTTTTCAGAAACACCACCTATTGTAGATGATCTTTTGGATAGAGTTCAGTTAAAATGGCGATGCATTTCAGCCGAAACAACCAGAAAGCTGGTAGAAAGCATGCCCAATAGAATTACTGCAGTTTTGAAAACCAAAGGAGGCTATACCACATATTAAATTAAGATTATAGGCTGGTCACAAAATTGATCACTCCCTTGAAATATATTTTTAACTATTTATTTACACATGTGATGTCAAAATGAATTGTTTTTTTTTTATTTTTTAAATAAATTATTAAATAAACAGTTGAATTAGAAAAGGAAACTTGAAAAATGCTTTTCGTTTTATTTTGGTATAATAAAATATTAGCATGTTATAAAATCGTGATCAATTATGAGAGTTACTGTATAAGAATTTACTAGGAGTGTATTCTCGGAATTTACAAGTCATTAATAAATAAATCCTTGTTCCCTAATTTTATGTTTTATTCCAATAATTTATGACCTTGAACTATTGGTATGTATTTTACTTATGTTGGCCATAGTGTGAAAATATGCTTAAATTTATGAACACCTACTGCGCTGGACACAAAAGTGCGTTGTAAAAAGCATAACGAATCGATATGATGAACGGAAAAGTGTGCTAAAAAATCACATTTTGTCACATTCTGCGTTGCCGTGAATGATTACCCTCTAGAATTACTTTTGGGTTAAGGTTAAGGAACCACAAAAATAAATAAAATTTTGTTGTGAAATTCGTAAAATTTAGTCATTTTCATAGTTTGGGTAACTTTATTATATATTGGAAAAAATATTGGATCACATCAAAACAGTCTTCGACTATCCGATAATGGCTAAATAATTCTGTGGCAATTCAGAAAAACTACTTATCTCAAGTAGTGAGCATTGCAATCGTTTGGTCAGATCTCATTTCTCGTCCGATCGCAGTAGCCCAAAATTCTATACCTGTACATGCAGCCATATCCGGATCCGCTCGAAACGCTATATTTCAAAATGCGATATTTCAAATCGAGATATGGCAAAACGCGACATTTCAAAATGCAATATTTCAAAACGCGATATGGTACAAAACGCGATATTTCGAAACGCGATATTTCAAAACGCGATATGGTACAAAACGCGATACGGTACAAAACGTGATATTTCAAAACGCGATATGGTACAGAATATGCATTGCGAAGCGGCGGAAGCGCAGCGACCCACCTGATACCGATCCTACATACTATCGTTCCTATCGATTTTTAAATTCCTATAAACTGAAATTAAATTTCCCCTTCACCCGCCTGATATAACCCGATCCTAAACTCCCGTTTCGTACCATATCCCATTTTGTACCATATCGCGTTTTGAAATATCGCGTTTTGTACCATATCGCGTTTTGAAATATCGCATTTTGAAATATCGCGTTTTGTACCATATCGCGTTTTGAAATATTGCGTTTTGAAAATTTGCATTTTAAAATATCGCGTTTCAAATGGGACCCAGCCATATCAGACTCTTCTGTCAAATTTTTAATGTATTCAAATTGGATCGTTCACTTCAGAGTTTTAATATTATCGCTGAGCAAGGGGTCCAATTTTAGTAGCAAATATTCGATGAATTATCAAAATTAATGCGATTTGTATATAAACGATCAACGAGTTATAATCGTCAAGAAAATCGTATTTAATACTGTGTGCATTGTTGTTTTCAGGACAATGGGTCCAAAAGATAAAGCACACCAAACATCGTCCTGGCTACACATCGAAACCAGATGTAAAAATATGGTAATCACATAAATAGAGATAAAAGGTCAATTATACAAACCCTAACGAAATTAAATGTAAGACACGAAATCTAAATAAATCACTAAACTCATTTATATAAAACAATATAGGACATAAGATAGCAACAAAAAACTTTCAACTCAGATTCCGATACATATGTTTACCAAAATTAAGACAAATGAAAGATAAAATCCTTAACTCATTTTTATGTAAAATATAGATAATTGTAACAACAACAAAATAACGTAGGTAGTCTAAAAATATGTAAATAACATTTTGTTCATATTCTGAGAAAAGCAATAAAATCTCAATTACAAGGTACTCGGAAAGTATACAAAGATCCTTGATCGCTTTAGAAAAGCCATAGGCAAAATATCATTATCACATAAACAACCAAAATTGGACCAATGAAAAATGAGTAAATAAAAATTACAAAAAATAAAGAAATTAGTTATCAATAAAAAACTAATTATGTACATATAAACCAGGAAAATGCTAGATTAAAGAACAGTCAGTTGAAGACAGTATAAGAAAGTTGTAGAGCAGTTGCTAATGAAAGTTGTAACAAAATACAAAAAAAAGTGGTTAAGACGTTTATTAAGAGTGGTAAAATCATAAGTTGTAGTTCAAAAAAGTTTAAAGTAAATACAAAAAAGTGTTTAAATATAATTAGGGAGTTTCTCACACGTTGGTAAGTATAAATTATTAAACACGCGCTGAACACTACTATAACAGTCCGTAAACGATATATGTACATATAGTTTGGGCAAGACAAACTTCACTACATAGTGTTGAATCAGCATAACCAAAAATCAAATAAATTCCTACTAATTTAGAAAAATATAAAATAGTTCCAAAAATTATCCCGTTAATCTAGCCTGACTTAATAGAGGTGCATAGCTGATACCTGACCTGATACATAGTGTTTATTGAGTTAAGGAAAGATTAACGTAAATTATAATTAATCAAATCGATTAATTGTATAAGGATAATATAATAAATAAAAAACACATTACTAACTTATGTTACATATACATATAAATATTTTAAAAACATTTTCTATTTTCTTTATTTTATGGGACGAAAAGTGATGTGAACGGAGTAGACGTGTTTTCTTGTCGCTCCTCCATTTAATTTAAATATTTTGTGTGTGTGTGTGTGTGTGTGTGTAAATAATAAATAAAATAATTATTAATATTGATTAAGCGATATAACGTACACCTAGTGTATTAAATATTAATATGTGCATAGGACGTACGTGAAATTGTCTAGAACGTATACGTAATAATATATATAATTATTTCCGTATATATTCTGATACCATTTCATGAATGCGTAAATGCACATTTATGTTTGAATTACTATGACTACATAAACATAGTGAGGTTCAAATCTTAAAAAATCGAATAATAAATAAACAGTAGTGATTATTTGAAAAAACGTGAAGTGTATGATGAAATATGTTTATATATGGACATAAAAGAGTTGAAATATTTATAACGGGTTATGTTTTGCTTTAATGTTTCGATAAACTGTTTATAGATGCATAATCAATACCACTACAATAATAGGCCATTTAATTTTGTTGGTACATCTAATTTCAAAAAGAAAAGAGAATTCCATACAAAACGAAAAAGTCATACATGGCAACAAAAAAACAATTTCATTTTTTAGTAAATAAATCGTTCAAGTTAAATTGAATAATACATTGCGAAAAATAAATAATAATATTTTGTTATTGAATTATTTAAAAAAAAATTACTTTCAGAAAACTTTTCATTCGGTAATTTTCCAATTAAACCAACAACTTCTTTTTACACCGTAACAACCAAAACCAACAACAATTGTCGTGTTCCATTGGCGTGAGCAAACTACTCACAAGTACTTCTTTCTACTCACATCTACTCATACTCAAATGGTGGTGTAGATGTTGAAAGCAGTTACGCAAAAAATGTCCACCAGATGGATTTTAGTTCTTAAAAATCCAATAGATGGCTTTCAATAATTTTAGGTTATGTTGAAATGTCAGATTCAAAAATATCTTTTGTTTACTTGTGTATGGTATTATAGTTTAAAATCTTAAATTAATCATTTCATATTCAAAAAATGGCTGAAAATAATTCGGAAATCGATGCAGTGAGTTTTTACACTAACAAAACTTTAACATTTATTTATTAATATTTATTTTTGTATTAAGGTTGTTGTTCAACTAATTGATGAAAGTAGTAGCGGCATCAGTTTACTTTATACATCGTCAAGCTCGGCATCCCTTTCATCTTCAGACTCGGATAAAAGATTATTTAGAAGTAGTCCCGAAATATACCGATCTTCAATTCAAACAACATTTCCGATTGTCCAGAACTGTTGCAGAGAAAGTTATTGGTATGTAACTATAAATGTACATTAAATATCTTCATTCATGTGTACCATAATATGTATTTAATTATTTCAGAACAGTACAGCATAACATTTCTGCAAAATTTAGAACACGGTGGGCGCTCAAAAGTTGGCCCGGAAACTGAAATTTATATTACTCTATGGTTTTTAGCAAACACCGAAACCTACAGACAACTTTCCGACAGGTTTAGGAAATGAAAACCAACCAAATAAATTTTTCAAGATTGAAGGGCTTTCCTCGGGTAATTGGAGCGATTCATGGTACCCATATTAGGAGTAATCCCCCCAAAAGCGACAAAGATGCCTATTGTAATAGAAAAAAGTTTTACAGCGTGTTATTGCAAGGAGTCGTAAATGCAGAAAAAAAATTTATTGACATCCACTGTGGTGAACCAGGATCTATGCACGATGCTCGACTGTTACGAAAGTCTGTATTCTACAGGCGTATTAATGAAGATCCATCGTTAATTATACCAGGAGGTGTGTTGCTGGGTGATTCAGCGTATCCTGAGACTAGTTACTTAGTTCCCCCTACAAAGATTTTGGGAATTTAACCGCGAAACAGCTTAAATTCAATTATTTACATTCTGCAACAAGAATAGTTGTCGAAAATTGCGTTTGGATTGTTGAAGGGTCGTTTTCGCAGACTTAAGTTTTTTGAAAGTCCAAATATAGGTTTTATAACCAATTGTATAGTTGCTGCTTGCGTTTTACGCAATATATGCATAGCGGAAAATGATTATGGTGACATTGAATATTTAGAAGAATATGACATCCCTGTGTTTGATAACACACAATCCAAACCGAGTGAGCACAGTGGAACCCGACAAGAATTATTTGAATACATGGACAATCAAGGCTTGTTATATAATATAAAATATAAAACTACGTTAGAGAGATTACGATATAGAATATCTGGAAGGCTACCTCTAAGATTCAATGCTATATGTAATTCAACTAGAAAAGGGGGTCAACAACAATGGCGCGTGAGAAGAGATATTTCAGATTAATAAAAATAACATATAATCAGATATGAATTTTTAAATAAATATATCTATTTCATTTCAAAATTTAAGAGTATTTATATATTGTAGTAGGAAAAATTAAAAATATTATTATTATATATGACTTCGTCACAGTCTCCTTGGCGAAAATTATTTTAAACAAAAATTGCTAAGTCAGTCCTTTTTGGCCAAAAGTTGTAAAATTAATGAATTTCTTTTTTCTCCATCCTGTTCCTTCTTTTCTATGTATTTTTCTAATAGTTCCCGTTTCTTCCTTTTTTTTAAAAAAAACTCATGAATTTCTTTCAATGTTGCATGTAAAACTAGTTTTATTTTTACACAAATCAAACAAAAACATTCGTTTGAAATCCGCATCTAAAACAGTACGAATGGTTTGCGAATCGTAAAAATTAAATTATATGAAAATAAAACTAGTTTTACATGCAACCTTGAAAGAAATTCATGATTTTATTTTTTTTTATATATGGAGTTTGGACTCCCGCCGCAGTAAATCCGGCGAGTTCTATAATCGACGTGAATATATTTTTTTAATTCCAAGGACCTCTCTTTATAGTTTTGATTCGTTTGTTTCTTGCCCCGCTTGTTTTTTTGTTAGGCATTGCCGACACCTCAGCGTCATAAATTTCGGAGTTTTCTAGCACTCTCATTGGTGCTGGTTTTGGTTGAGTTTCCATCCCAACAGATACAGCAGTTTTAGAACAAACTATAAGATTATTACGAAAAATATCGTCCATTTCATCCATATATAAAAATTTTGTTGGCGTTGAGCCTGTGCCTCTATCTTTTGCATTTTTATACGCACGGTAGAGGCTACGCCACTTTACTTCGACATTTTCAATGGTGGTTGGAGCTACCTATAAAAAATCATTATTGATCAATGTTTCTTTATTACTTTACTACATATACTATATTTAAGAAAATGTATAATGAAATAAATAATGTACCAGGACATCTTGTGATTCTAACTCCGTTAAAACATTTTCCCAAAAATGTTTTTTGTTTTTCGTTTTAAAATATTCATCTTTTCTGCCGGTGTATACACTGATAAGGGCTTGGCCTTCATTATATGTCTAGTTTCTACTCATTTTTTATAATAATGTTTCAATTGATATTTTGATAATAATTTTATTTACACTTTTCGTTTTCAAACTATGTAGTCACAACAAGCACATCAACAAACTATATACGATAAATACTTAGGTTATGTTTTACTGCTGTCATTTTCCCGTTCCATTGGTTATCTACTCACAAGTACTTGTGAGTAGTTTGCTCACGCCAATGGAACGCTATAAATATAAGTATGGCTTAATGCAACAAATACAGAAAAAACACCACTATAGATAGTTGTATTAGAATATACGTGAATATCGTATGGGCGCACTAGTTTAATAAATAGTGGTGCGAAAGAAAAAAATTAAAATGAGTTTGTTAGTGTAACCACATATTAAATAAGTTATATATAGGGCAGAAATCTTCTTTTTTTCTCTTAGCCTTTCGCATTTACCGTAATTAGATTTTTTGGCACGGTGCCGCTTTTGTCGTTTTTTCGAACTTCGAACAAAAATTCGAAGTAAAATCAAATTGTTAAAAAGTTTACGATTTTTGGTTGTCAAAGTGTCAACTGCCAACTTCCAAATACATAAACATATTTTATTTAGTTTATTGTAATAATTATAATTAATTCTATACACTTAAACGATAACCAAAAAATATGGCAACAGTAACATGTAAATACATATCTTTATTCTGGATGGTTCATGAACCCATGATGTACTTTAGATTTTTAATTAGGAACTTCTAATATTGAGAACGGTGAACTATACAACGTTTCTAGCATTTTTAATTAATGAAAACAACTAACAAACTACAAATAAAAATTAATTGAGGGACATGTTTTGACTATACATAACAGTACTTATTTACTTAGAATTAGAATTCTGTTGGGGATGCGTTGTAACGTACAGTTTTTTTTTCATTAGCTGTGTTGATTTTCGAATTTTTTTCGAACTTGTTCTAAAATACCTAGCTCCACTCTTGTCTTATAGAAAAAAAAATTTGGAACACGATTTTACAAGGCAGTGTTCTATATTGATGCTATTTAATATTTGGTGTAACCATCACAATCTTCTGTAGTTTGTTGTAAATTGGTATCTGCGTTTCAGACTTTGTTCAGGGCTTTTAATTGTTGTTGGTTTTGTAACAACAAACAAAATAAAATAAAAAATACATGAGATTTCTTACTGCCGGCTTGCTTTTTTACTTTGTTAGTACACAAAAACATGTTGAAAGGGGTGGGTTGAGTGTACGTCTTCGCGCATGGCCAAATGTTGTGTTGTTGAAATAAAACTTGATTTGCAATTAATACGGTGTAATAAACCAAAATGCATTTTAATAAATCAATACTAATCATAAGCCCAAATGTGTGATTTAGTCGGTCGTGCATTATAACTCAAAAAAAAAATCCAATTTACGATTAATGTGGGCTTGTATAAAATTTAAAATGCCTTGACAGTAAAGAACAAAAATTATGATACGATTAATCTGTCAATTTTTAAATTAATATCGAAAAATTTGTTAATAAATATTCGATTAAAATACCAATTTTTTCTAAAATATAAAATATATTATATATATACATATATATGAGTGTGTTTCTGTGCGTGCGATGTATATTAAAGGTATGTATCAAAACCAGTGCCTATGTATGTGTATACGGCATTCTTTCAATATATGGACTTTGTAAGTATGCAGGCTCAAAAAACGTAAACACAAAAAAACATTATCATACAAATGCTATGGAAGCAATTTTTTTTGAAGATTTTTTTTGACTTTACTTATTTATATCTCGTAAACGCGGCGGAAAAATAAATTTTCATTCTCCTGAGCATGAACTTTGTTTATTTATCATTTATTTTGGAAAATTGTTTTTTATTTTTAAGGTAGTTTTCATTTAGGATTTTACCAGTTTCCGCTATGATGTCTTTAATTTGATGATCGTCATACAATATATAGAGCAGTTTGTGTGTTTGCATGAAGAGTAGTTATTTCTTTCGTTTTTCTTCTCTATGTCATCCACTCTACGTGCATACACTCAAATGTTGCTCTATATTTTATATGGCAATAATCAAATTAAAGACATCGTAGCGGAAAATTGTAAATTCTAAATGAAAACTACCTACCTTAAAAATAAAAAAAAAATTACCAAAATATATGATAAATAAACAAAGTTCATGCTCAGGAGAATGAACATTTATTTTTCAGCCGTATTTACGAGATTTAAATAAAGTCAAAAAAAAATGTCATAGCATTTGTATTGTTTACGTTATTTGGGCCTGCATACATACTCGTATAAACCGTATTTTTTATATTTTTTTTCAACTTGGCCGTATACATATACGCAGTGCATCGAGTAAATAAAGAATAAAATTTCATGTTCGTATACGCACAACTCAATTAAATAGAAGTGAAATGTTACATGTGTGTCGCAACAATACAGCTTATAGAATATGATTGTGTTTAGTTTTGTGTTTACGCATATGAATGTGTATATGTAGGGATATAACAAAGCCGTTTACAAACCACAACAAAAAATTTTCTGTGCTCTAACACAAATAGAATGAAATAAAAAATTTAAGGCCATTTTTGAGATATAGATTTTAGTTTAAATTTTATTTTCGAGAGAGCAGAACAAACCAATACAAAAGCATTTTGGTTTAGATATAAAATAAGGTTTTAAATTAGCAATAAAAAATCTATTCACCCAAACTACACGAGATTTTAGTTTCTGGTCAAAATTTTTTATTTTCATTTCTATTTTTTCATTTCGGATTCACCGAAAAATTTAATATCGCAGTTAAAATGATTTTGTAGGTAAAAGGGGAAAGAAAGGAAGGTGAAGTCGGTCTTATGAGTCTACTATATTACTTATTTTGAAGCAATGCTTCTTTGAAATCCCGAGTGCAACGGATGAATAAATTTGACATGCCAATTGTTGTTGGTTTTGGATGTAGACATATGTATACATGTGTGAATGGTATGCATATTTATGTGGTTTATGTATTTCCTTGTGAAGCGTGTATTTTGGATATATGAATACACATATTTTGTAAATGGATAATATATAGTTTGACTATATCGTGGCATTGTGTGTAAATGAAGCGGAATATTTCCGTAAATAAGAACAAAACAATGGGCGGTTCCACACGGTGCTTCAAAGAAGTAGCTTCATCTTCATCTCTTTCCCAGTTTACCTATAAAAACAGTTTTAAAAATTCGCTACAAACACTACAAAATAGCATTCAAAAACACAACCTAGCAAAAATGAACCAAACATATTCCAAATAGCATTCGTGAAACCTACATTAGAAATTCATATAGTCAAACAAAATGAACAAAATTAATTTCAATATCAATCAATATTAATAATAAATCAAAATAACTATCAAACGAATAATCCAACAGAAGAACACAATCAGAACCTACTTGTTAATATAGAGCATTTAAAAGATAGTAAATTATCCTAACATCCTAGTAAGAATAGCATGAATAGCCAAATTACAAAATTACGAACAAATAGAAATAAACCCCATTCAACCTTTACCAATGCACTCACTAATTATAAAATCAAAAAATATCAAATTCCGTTAATATGCTCAAGCCATTACAACTAACGCAATTCTTAAACTAACAATTTATTACTAAAAACACAAAAAAATTACGCTTGCAGATTTACGCAAAGCAAACTTTTTAGATTTCATTAAACACACCTAACCATTCAAAAACGTGAGATGGAAAAAGAGAATTATTAACAAACTAATCAGCTAACAAATTAAATTACAAAACTTAAATTTTGCTAAATATAAAAAAATGAAATTAATGAAATTTGAATATATATTAAAGAATATACATAACACTATAATAAATAAATTAGCAAAAATCGTAAAAATTTTCTCCAAAATTCTTCTATATAAAATAAAAACAGGCTAGAATATAAATTCATAAATTTCTCGAAATAAAAAAAAATAAATATGAATTCAAAAAAAAACTACAATTAAAACTTATAAATTTTCCATAAGAAAACGAAAAAAAAATTAAAATTTTTAAAAGTTACAGTTTTTAATCACATTACAAATATTACAATATAAATTGCGAAAATAAAAATTTTGTAAGTATTAAGTTAAAATAAAAATTTCGAAAAATAAATATGTACATATAAGCAAAGCCCTTAAATAACACGAAATAGACTTAAGAGCTGTAACTAATAATATAAAATTTTACAAAAACGTTGCACACGAAAAACAACAAGCACAAGAACACAGAGGATAAACACCTACAATAGAGCAGCAAAGACCAGTAAAAGGCAGAACCAGAGTACCAACTCAGATGAAAATACCAATCAACACCTCTACAATTAAACAAAAAACAGCAGAAAGTGTAAAACAAGAGGAAACCACGTTATAAAATATCATAAAACACCATGTACAACATATCAAAATAATACCAAAATAAATACAACTGATATAATAACGAAATACAACATTTAAAAATAACAACATTAACGACATCCATAACACATCACAATATAAAACCATAATACGATGTTTATAACAAATCAAATAATATCCAATTAAAATAATATCATTTAGCGTTCATGGAAACAGAGTAGTTTTCGTTAAATTATTTTGAACTCGACGAAACTAGTGGGATTGAGTACAGTTGAAAATCAAAATGGCGGCAAGGAAGATTGTCATTCACAAATATGTATATTTAAAACAAAGAAATATTTTAAAATAATTTTCAGGGCTTATAAGTATACATATAGGATTATTACGCTCAAATAATTAAATTTATTAAGCGGTTATCAAAATTTCAACTTAACCTAACTCTACTTCAAGGGAACGATCAACGCCATTTTGGAATTAACGAAAACCTAATTTCAACTCAACCTAACTCCAACCCGGTTCATGAAATAATACATACATATAAAACGACATATAAAAAAAATCATAATATGGAACACAGATACCATAAAAAACAAGCAATACATTAAATCGTAACACTCAAAATTTCCTGAAAAAAAGCAATAACACAAACACAAAATAATAACGTGATATAACCTGAAAACAAAAGTAAACAACAACAAAAACAACAGAGGTCGCCAACACAGAGGTATTGTTTTAAACGAAATTACGCACCATAAACAAAAAAGGCAAGGTACAAAAATACAAGGACGTCACCGCTCATCACCCAACAAATACAGGAAAATCATTCAATCGACTACAAGAATAAATAGTTTTCTGTGTAACAAATAATATAAAATAAAACATACTAACACTCAAATTAAGAAACCTTTTGAAATTTTCCTGGGCTTTCTTCAAAACCCCAGCAAAATTCATCGTTAAGGGCGGTATGTTGTGTTTTCAAGACAATGGGTCAAAAGATAAAGCACGCCAAACATCGTCCTGGCCACACAACAAAACCAGGAGCGGTATGTTGTACCATCACTTCGAATCGAAAAAAGTCGAATTCGAAAAAAGTCGAATCGAAAAAGTGAAAGTTGTATCATTTGTGCTTTTTGAAAATGATACAACATACCACCATTCGACTTTTTTCGAATTTCGATGGTACAACATACCGCCCCAGATGTAAAAATATGGTAATCATATTATAAATAGAGATAAAACCTCTATTATACAAACATAAAAAAAATAAATGTAAGACACTAAGCCACGAAATCTAAATATAACCCTTTGATTTTATATAAAACAATATAGGACATAACCAAATATAACATAACATAGTAACAAAAAACTTTCAACTCAGATTCCGATACATACAATATATTCATCAAAATTATACAAATAACAACAAAATACAAATTTAAACAAAACTCTAAAACTGTTCATCATATAAATAAAATAGCAACAAGGCAAAGAAAGATAAAATCCTTAACTCATTTTAGGTAGTCTAAAAATATGTAAATAACATTTTGTTCATATTCTGAGAAAAGCAATAAAATCTAAATTACAAGGTACTCGGAAAGTATACAAAGATCCTTGATCCCTTTAGAAAAGCAATATGCAAAATATCATATGAAAAATAACTATAAAAAATATTAAAAGTAAATTGTCAGTTGGTAATAAAAGTTGGAAGAAAATATAAAAATATTGTTAAGTAGTTTATTAATAGTGCTAAAATCATAAGTTGTTAATCAGTTGCTTATAAACCATTATATTCTATGTATATAATAAAAAAAAATCCAAGTTAATACAAAACAAAGTTTTTAAATAAAATTTGGGTATCACACGTGGGTGGTAAGTATAAATTATTAAACACGCGCTGAACACTGTAACAGTCCGTAAAAGGATAGATATGTCTATGGCAATTTAACATAATCACTTAAGTCGAGATAAATGGTTATGTTGAACTATATTGTAATCGATAGTATTTCCCGTTTATGCTTTCTGTTCAATTTTTCAGCAAAACCCAACTATTTTTGACCGAGATATAAGCAAAAAAAACAAAACCACTTATGTTTGTTATAGGAGTTTGGTAATGATAATTTTTGATATTGTATCAGTTTAAAAACCCTTATACCATGGATCCAAAAATAGTTTAGTTATGTCTCATAATTTTTTCACAAATTAATTTAAAATTTAAATTTGGTCCCCTGAAAAGTAGCTAAAAAATAGATAAGTGTTTTTGTTGATTTGATACAGATATGGTTTCGATAATATCGAAAACAAACGCTATCGAAAAATTTCGCATATCGAATAAAAAAGGTCATCAAATAGGCCCCTTGATACATAGTTGTTATTGGGTTAAGGGAAGATTAACCGAAATTATAATTACGTCATTTATATAAACATTTTCTATTTTTTTCTGAGATTGTTGAATTTTAATTTATTTATCAAATTTGAATCAATCATTCAGTCGTAGTTTGTTTAGTGTCACCTATGAACGGCCAGTTTGAACTATCTATCAATTTAGTTAATCGGCAATTTAGAGAAGGTGTCAGGCACACAGAGTAAAACCAGTGAACCATTTTATAACGTTGGTTCCATTTTTGACTATAATTATAGATTTTTTTGTGTTTAAGCTGTCATATTGATAAACAAAAGTTGTAAACAAACAACAAGCAAAATACTTTAATAATATACAGTCAAACAGGTTTTTGTGTGGTATTTTTGTGCGATTTTTTTTGTGCGCTCTGTTAGTGCGATTTTTTTAATGTGGTATGAAAAAAATTTATTCAGTACAATCTACTTCTTTCGTTCTTTCAAAATTTGAAACAAATTAGAAAAAATGAATGTTATTAATCTAATTAGCTAATTGACCTTGGCCATTTTGTTTTTTCGATTTTTGATATTTCATCACATTGCGTAATGAAAGTAAGTATTGCGTCAGGTTGCGTAATGTTCGAGTTTTTTTTTCTACGTGAAACTTTTTTTATACGGTCCCTATTCACCGCATATATTTTTTTTAAATGTGTTGCGAAAACTATTTTTTATACGTACTCGTGAAGTGTCGGAAGATTTTTTTTATGCGGTCCCTATTGCTGCACAAAAACAGGTTTGACTGTATTTTAAAATTTAATAAAAAGCTATTGGTCAGTATTAATTCATAATATTATTATAAAATTATGTATTCTAAATTGTGTTAAATATGTAAACACGTATAAAATGTATACACATTTCGAGTAATTTACGGGAAGACATAGCCTTACTTTTAGTACTCGTACATAAATATCTTTGTTCTACTGTTTGTTTCTATATTTAGTATCAGATCGTGCAGCATGAGTTTGGCCAGTGCACCTAGAATAAGCCAATTAGCGAGGGCCCACCAGATCATCATTAACTCCTAGTTTGACAGATGGAAATCAATACAAGTTGGCCGTGGTTCAGTATCACAGATTGGACATTAACCAATAATTCACCAACTTCAACCTTCAACAATTATATTTACCCAATCCATATTATCAACATATTCCGATTGGATATATCCTTTTTGTTACTATATTGATTTTGTGTACTATCTACTTCATGTACATGGTCATCTATATCATTTTGAACGCTTCTTCTTAGGTGGTAGAATGTCTACCGGGAACATGCCAGCAAGAACCACCACAGCATCTTTAGACACTTAGGTATGGCTTTTTTTACTCCTATCAGGATATTCCTCTGAGCACTTTTTAATGATCTGATGTGATGACAGTTTAAAATATCATACCAACCAGCCGCGGCATATGTGAAGAGCGCCTCCACCTTTGTAGATTAACAAAAGTGTTTTGTGATTAAGTCCCCATCCCTCTCTTGACACTCTCCCCAAGGAGTGGAATAGCTTCTTAGCATTTTCACAGATTCTTAGATCGTGAGATGCTACCCCATACGTTCGTCGAGGTCAACCCCTAGATATCTTACGCACTTGACCATTTTCATGTTTCGACCGTTTAACGATATTGTTGGAGGTCGATTAGAGTCAAATTTGCCTTTTAGCTGCAGCATCACTGTTTTCTCTGCAGACAGTGACATTTTATTTGTATTACAACAAATGCTCCGGCAATTTCTAAGAATATATCCGTAACATACTTTGTACTGTGGTTTTTGGTAGTGTTTGTTAGGCGGACTATCGCATTTTTCGTAGAAATGCTACATCGGAAACCGAATTGTTTGTCCGAGAACAGTCCGCTCTGTTCAATTCGTGGTGTAATACGAACGGCTAGCAACCTTTGCTAGGAGTTTCCCCCCCGGGGAATTAAAATTTTTTAATCGTGTTCTTGTATCCTGTATTTACTTCTAGCAAAGAGTATCTAATGTTATGAAGTGTAACGAAACAGAGAAACAATTTTCACCAAAAAATGCATGGGTCATGCAAGTTAAATAAGGCACTTACACATCTTTATTTGAAGTAATTCTTAGTGTTTTCTATCAATAGCCAAGAGTATGGCAATATTCAATACAAATCAAATAAAAATTAGTTGTGTAAGTGTATTGAATAACCCATTTAAATTGCATAACCCACGCATTTTTGGATGAAAATTTGTCCTCTGTTTCGTTACTCTGTAAAACATTACATACTCTGTGCTTATAGCTATATTGGTAATGAAAATTGGATTATAGCTAAAATTGGTAATATGAATGGGAAATATAAATATCCAATTTTTCACTTCAACAAAAAAAATTTACTTTAATTAAAATATCAACAAAAATCAATTAAACGCACTCAATTATTTTTTAATATTTGTTTTCATGTTTTATTGCGATCGCGTATCGACCGCAAATAATAAAATTATTTTCCTGTAAATTTATTCCCCAACTGGGGATTATTCCCCCAATTTATTCCCCAAAACAATGTTTTCTATTCACGGGGAATTATCAGAATAGTGCCACTGAAGATTTATCAAATTCGTCACTGAATTCATCGGGCCTATTAAAACATCAGCAATTCCATTGCCCATCCGCTGTAGACAACCAAAATACATATCTACTCCAGGGCCATATACGTACACACACACACGCGAAAACCATTCAGTTATCGACAATGTCATTGTGGCTTCGCTGATCGATCAAATCTTAGGGCACATTTACAAACACATTCCGATTCCGAAAATATTCGTGCACCACATGCAGTAAAACGTTTTCCCGCATGTCATTGCTAACCAAACAAAATGAAGATGGATGTCCCGGACTATTAGAGAACAAAAATAATGGAATAATTGATATCATTGAAGGATGTTTCCCTGACACAATTGCCGATTCTTCATCAGTTCGTTGTAAATTTCACTACTTTATCTAAGTAACGGTTAAATGGACCATGTCCGTCTAGATGTCCGACATTGAAATATTGAGAAGCATTTTAGTTTGCATCATCCAAAGCAAAAGTTTTCAATCTATTTGATTTTTGAGTATCAAATGTAATTTTAAAATCGGAGTAAGAAATTAAACGTTTCAAGTAAAGAGGGAGTTAGTCGTGCAAAAAAGATAAAAACCGGCACTTATTTATAATGCACGCGCGATTTCGTAGTTTTGTAACCTTCTAGCGCTTAAGTTATTATACTGTATTAATTTGGTCTTGAATAATAATTTTTTCAAAATTTATACTTTAGAGAAACGAGTACGCCCAGTGGATATTGAAATTATCATTTCTAGAAATTTTACGTCAATTAATTATTTTACAGCAGCCACAATTGAATGTGCTTAATATTGTTGTCGAAGAAGCTGTACAAAACGTAAGGTCTGCTCAAAATAGTGCGCTTAACAAGGCACTTTAAAATAAAGGATAAGAAAATATATAACAAATACTCGTCATTTACTCGTCACGTCGTGAGCCATTTCCAGCACACTGAGCTCTCACTAAAAATAAAGGAATATTTCATATCAAATTGGGCGAGGCCTTACCAAAATCATTGAGAATCTCAGTGTGCTGAATACGATCAATGATATTTCATCATCCCATTTATTTTCAAATATTGTTTTCGGATTTTTTCGGCTAAATTATGAACTAATCTAAATTACTCAGTAGTTCACAATAAACATTCATAGGTGGCAATAACATTCAAAACATAAACCGTGCCTGACTATTCGAAATATGTACTAAATTGTTCGACTTGGTTAAAGGAAATATTAAATAAAATTAAAATAATAGAAGATGATAAGGAAGTTGCATTATTTGCAAATATTATTATAAACTACGGCATGTTTAAAAATAAAAAAAAGTGTCACGTAAAAATTTGTACACAACACATTTGCATTAAATAACAAATAATGACATTTGACAACTAAATTGAAAAATTACTTGGCGAGGAGGCTTTTCGTTTGTAACCTGGCGGCGAATAGCGTAAGGTCACCTCAAAAAAGTTTAGTTCATAATTTAAGCCGAAAAAATAAACCTGAGGCACACAGCATAAATTAAAAATTTTGGCAATTACCAAAACCTCGTAAATATTTTTCATTTAGTATCTATGGAGAAATAGCGAAAGCTTCAACATTTGAAAAGTCTTCTGAGACACACAAGATAATTTAAAAAATAGTGACATTTATCATTTAGTCACTTGATACGAATCTAGGCACAGAAAACCCATTACTATTATCTTTTATAGTAGACCAGGAAGGAAATCGACTTTATGATGTCATCTAGCAGCATTTTCAATACATAGTTTCTGAGACTATTTTACCACAAAAAGAAAAATTTGATTGAGGTGGCCAAGTATGAGGCTATCGTAGAGGATTCATAAATTGACCCTTGTGTTGGCTATTTGATCGTTGCATTATGTGATTGTTTGAGATAAATAAAATATGTCCGGACAGCGTCGCCTAACGGTGTTTTCTAGAGCTTCCAAACCATTTTTCATTTTATGAATCAACACTTGTTAGCATATTATCTGAGTGTAGCTAAAAGTTGTTCAATAACAGGCCATCGTGTTATTGGTGTGCGGGATTGTTTGAGTTAGACCAATTATTCGAGTGACCCGTCTAATAGTTACTAAACTATTCTATCCCGCAAAATAAGTCGAGCCACGTATTGGAAAATTACTGGCTGTCACACATGGCTACACTTATTTTAAGGCATGGTCAATACTTTCTGACTGGTGTGGGGTTTTTTGACCGGTAAAATATTTTCCCAAAAAGGAGAAATAAAGATTAAAATTTCCAAGCAAAATTCAGAAAATTTCTTAAGAAACTCTACAAAGAGCTCCTCCAGACAAAGTGCATTGCTTCAAATAATATCCTTACAAGTTCTTTCCCCTTCAAAGATAATTATGTTGACGATACGTATACAAAGCAATTGAAGTGGAAATGAGTTAAAACGAATGCCTGTGAATATATTTAGTTTAAGTTAATAGAAATCGTAAACGCTTACCTTAAAACTTCCAATACTAAGCAAAATTGCCTTTTGAGGTATATGAAAACCCGTCGACAGCATTCCCTTTAAATACGCCTCGTACCGATTATCGCCAAAGCAAGCCACTTCACCAGTCGATGACATCTCAACACCCAACATAACATCAGCACCAGCAAGCCGAGAAAAACTAAACTGTGGCACTTTAACACCAACTTTCCCGCACCCGTGCAACACATTAACTGGCTCCACGGACAAACCAACAATAACTCGGGTTGCCATTGCTACAAAATCATGATTCAACGTTTTCGACACAAACGGGAATGATCGCGACACTCGTACATTACACTCGATAACCTTAAGTTCGTTATTTTTCGCAATTAGCTGCATATTAAATGGTCCCGTTACATCAAGTAAAGCGGCAATATCACGTGCAATTTCTTTTATTTTTTCAAGCGTTTGCTGATTTATATCTTGCGGTGGGGTCACAAGCGTTGCATCACCAGAATGTACACCAGCATGTTCAACATGTTCCGAAACGGCAAGGCATAAAATTTCTCCATCAGCCGCGATAGCATCTACATCGATCTCTTTCGCTTCGAGTAAAAATTTCGAAATAACCACGGGATGTTCTTTACTAACGTCCGATGCAGATTTTAGATAAGTTTCTAAATCTTGATTTGAATGGGCAACATTCATCGCAGCACCAGATAATACATATGATGGTCGAACTAGGCATGGATAGCCAACCTCTTCACAAAATTCGATGGCTAAATCCAAATTGGTAAGTTCCTTCCAACGAGGTTGTAAAATTCCCCGCCGATCAAGCATTCGAGAAAATTTGAAACGATTTTCAGCTCGATCAATAGATTCCGGTGATGTACCCAATATTCTGGCTTGCTGCCGATGTAGATCCATTGCAATATTGTTCGGCAGTTGTCCACCCATCGATAAAATTATACCTTCGGGATCTTCACAATTATATATATCCATAACGACCTCAAATGAAATTTCCTCAAAATAGAGACGATCGCACATATCGTAATCTGTCGATACCGTTTCGGGATTATAGTTTACCATAATCGTATTTCGGCCCAAATTACGTAACTCTCGGAGACATCCAACGGCACACCAATCAAATTCAACCGAACTACCAATACGATAGACTCCGGATCCAATTACCATTGTATATCCACCAGGAAATTCGACATCGTGCGAATTAGCATTGTACGTAATAAACAAGTAGTTGGTTGAGGCTGGCCACTCTCCTGCAACTGTATCAATTTGTTTTACAAACGGTAGTACACCATTATCACGTCGTTGTTTCCGCACATGTAACTCGGTGCTGCGGATTGCAGAGGCAATTTGTTTATCAGAAAATCCCATCCGCTTCGCTTCCAATAAACCTTCGGTTGATAAATTATTGTCGTGTTGTTCCAGAAAATTATACACATCGATAATGTTTTTCATCTTCTCCAAGAACCACCGATCAATTTTTGTTAGATTGTAAATTTTCTCTACTGAATAGCCCGACTTTAGGGCAGCTGCCACCACAAACATTCGCTTATCGGTTGGTTCGCTTAGCTCATCATCTTTTACAGGTTTTATGTATGGGTCGAAACCATTTACATTTTCATCCACCATGCGGAATGCCTTTTGAAAAGCTTCCTCAAATTTTCGGCCAATTGCCATCACCTCGCCCACACTTTTCATAGAGCTTCCAATATTTTTTGATACACGAACAAATTTCGCCAAATCCCATCGTGGTATTTTTACCACACAGTAATCTAAACTTGGTTCAAAACAGGCGGTTGTTACACCAGTTACGGAATTTTTAATGTCCGGCAGGGCTACCCCAAGTGCAAGTTTAGCGGCGACGTACGCGAGTGGATAACCTGTCGCTTTACTCGCTAACGCTGAGCTGCGTGATAATCTGGCGTTCACTTCAATGATGTAGTATTGCTCGGAATGTGGATTTAATGCGTACTGAATGTTACATTCACCAACTACACCAAAATGTCGAATGACTTTAATAGCAGTTGTGCGCAGCATGTTATACTCTTTATTGGAGAGGGTTTGTGATGGGGCCACAACAATACTTTCTCCCGTGTGAATTCCCAGTGGATCAACGTTTTCCATATTACAAACGGTAATGCAATTATCGTATGCGTCCCGGACTACTTCGTATTCCACTTCTTTCCACCCTTTAAGTGATTTATCGATTATTAGTTGGTTAGAATGTGCGAGCGCTTGTTGTGCGAGAAGTTTCAACTCTTCAATATTGTTTGCGAAACCTGATCCCAATCCACCTAATGAGAAAGCGGCACGTGCCATAACGGGATATCCAAGAACTTCAGCCGCATCCAAAGCTTCTTGCACTGAATAAACAGCGGCAGATGGAGCAACGTTCTCCCCAATTTCATTTATACGTTCAGAAAATATTTTTCGATCTTCGGTCTCAATAATCGATTGTATCGGGGTGCCTAACACCTTGACTCCGAACCTCTGGAATACTTTTGATCGTTCCAGCTCAATACCACAATTTAATGCAGTTTGACCTCCAAAAGTTAAAAGAACACCATCAGGTCGCTCAGCTTTAATCACCTGTTCGACATAGTCGGGCGTAATCGGTAGGAAATAAACTTTATCTGCAAGACCTTTCGACGTTTGAACTGTTGCAATATTTGGATTGATCAGAACCGTTTGTATTTTTTCTTCTTTTAGTGCTTTGATTGCCTGCGATCCTGAATAATCGAACTCACCGGCTTGACCAATCGATAAACCACCTGAACCTAATATCAATATTTTTTTAGGGCGTTCTGTACTAATGGGTACGACAGGAGTGTACGTCAATTTTTCGGTTATTTTATCCTTTAAAACAAATTTTTCTCTTTTCTTGTAAGCTTTTACCGCATCTAGGAACACGTCAAATAAAATTTCCAAATCTTCTGGGCCCGCGGTATGTTCGGGATGAAATTGTACACTGAAGAACGGAAGCGTTTTATGCACGATTCCTTCATTTGTATCGTCATTGGCATTTGTGAATAAAGGTTCCCAATCATTTGGCAAATCATTAGCACGAACGGCAAATCCATGATTTTGCGATGTCATAAAACAACGTTTTGTGCCGTGATGAATACATGGTAAATTATGCCCTCGATTACCATATTTCATTTTATAGGTGCTACATCCAGCGGCCGACGCTAACAATTGATGTCCCAAGCATATCCCAAAAATCGGCTTATGAGCATTAAATAAATGTTTAATAGTATCGACTGTTACGCGACACATTACTGGATCACCTGGACCATTACTTAAAAATACGCCATCATATTGTTTTGGGTCAATTTTTTGATTCCACGGTACTAAATCGACACGAGCCCCACGCTCGACAAAACATCGAATTTGATTTAATTTTAAACCACAATCGACCGCACAAATTTTTGGGAACCCATTTTCATTGTACACTACAGGAGCTTTAATCGACACTTCTGCGACCAAATTACGTTCGTTTTGATCACGAAAGTTTATAAAATCCTTTGGCGTTGGTACTCCTTGGATGATGCGACCTGCGAAAAATTCGTATTTAGATCGATCACATTTTTGATTAAAATATTGTTAATTGCTTACCTAACATTGTTCCATTCTCTCGAATTTTTTTGGTCAACGATCTTGTATCCAAACCACTTATGCCCGGAACATTATGTTCTTCCATCCATTTCGACAAAGTTTTTTTCATTTTCCAATGTGATGGCACTTCACAATGTTCTCCTACTATTAAACCGGCTGTCCAAATTTTTCCAATTGATTCAAAACATCGTGGCAAACCGGTTGCATCATCAATTTCATCATCGGGTATACCGTAATTACCGATCAGCGGGTAAGTTAATACCAAAATTTGTGCGTGATATGAGGGATCGGTCATTGCTTCCGGATATCCAACCATCCCAGTTTGGAATACTACCTCACCATCAACATTGATTTGTGCGCCAAAACATTCGCCCGACAAATACGATCCATCGTTAAATATAAGTGATGCTGTTCCCGGCATGGTTGAAATAATACTAAAAATAAAGAATACAAATAAAAAAACTTAAATAATTTAATTAAATTATGAAATTTATGCTGAAAACGTCACGTTTTATCTTAAACTGGTTCAATCGTTTCAAATTGATGTTAAAGTTATGTTTAAAGCTGCGATGCATTCATATAAATTTGTTTTGTCTATCGTGTCTTAAAGATTAAAACGAAAGAAGGAATCGATTAATCAACAGTATCGTATCACTTTAAGCTAGTTGAGTAAAGATTGGGGTGGATATGCTAGTTACTCGACTGGATTCAATTACAGATAGCAATTACAACCAATTCTCGGGAAATATTTGAAATGATTGCACCTTGTCGAACCAAGCATTTGATAATAAATAATTTTTTAATGTGCAGGTTCGATAAAATTGTTTATTGTTTAGAAATATTGCACAATAATTTGTCTTATAACAAGATTAGAGCTCTGCACAAACAAATGATAATCAGGAGAAATCATAATATTGATGACCCGCAATAATAAGATTGAACCAAACTCGATAACTGAAAGAAAGGCGCACGTTCGAGAACATGCGCGCGAAGTTTTGCGCGCGTTTCGCTACTTCGCCTTTTAAATAGGTTTTAGATGATTTAAATTGGACCAACACTAATCAATTCTCGTTTGACACACAACTTCGGAACCGAGACACGAAAATGGTTTAACCGTTAAATTTATATTTATTATCGAGTTATGCATAGGAACTGGTCCGCCTATGACTTCCTTTTTCTGCAGACGCTAATATACCGGGGTATACAGCAATATTGAAAGATTAAAACAGTGTGAGAGAATAGAAAGGGGAATAAAATAGCAAATAAAGGAGACTTACGGAATCAAATAAAATTGCGGGTCGATGCGCCACTTGTTTTGTGACTCATATTATACATTTTAAAAGCAAGTATCGGATCGTCCTCATCATAGGTGGAATCATCTTTACAAAAATAAGTACTCACCATTCACGTATTCACCATCTACGTATGCAATATTATTGTCCCGGCAAGATTGAAATAAGAATCTACCTTGAACAAAAATGGTTTTCAAACAGGCAATAATTGCTCACTGAGAGTTTCGCGAGCATCACTGCTTACTCCAGCTTAGTTTGAGACGAGTCAGTAAAAGTTCTCGCGATAAAGACAATCAACCTGCTATGTCACAGAATAACGGATGCCATTGAGGATGCACTTTGGAATAAGAAGATATACTCAAATATTTTCTTATGTGTTAAGCTTTCGACAAGGTTTGGCACCAAGGGCAGGAATCTAAACGCATCGAGACCTATCTAAGGAATTTGTTCAAATTCTTAAATCTTGAAAACGAGTACTCTGAACTAAAAGGAATATCATCAGGTATACCACAAGGTAGCGGACTTGGACCTATTCTGTTCATCCTCTATACGAGAGATTTATTTGCCAACGATAGAGCTATCATAACTGGTTTGTTTACCTAATATTCACCACAGAGGGATCGAAATAGTTTTGAAAAACGAGACCAGTATGACGTCACCTAAACGAAAGCCATATTACAACTACAAAAAAAGCGGACACAATGAACTTGGATTTATATTTTAAAAACATCAACTGGGATGACGAAATAAATAGCAACAGCATTGATGTAAATGCAGACAAATTCCACATAATGCTTGTTTCGTAACGGAATAGATTTATTTGTCCTCGTCCTTAGAGGAAATATAACATCCCTGACTACTGGATGAATGGTGTGCTCGTGACTATCACAATGAAAGGTGGCCTTAGACTTTCAAAGATTGGCGTGAAATTGCTTTATTTAGCACAACGCAAAAATGGCGGGTATTCATAATTTTGGAGAGTATTTCACAAACAATTGAAGTTGTAATAGGAATGGAACAGACAGAATTACCACGTATGTGAAGTTATCCCCGGATTCTATCACCGAAAATAGAAACAAAAAATCAGGTAACACCAACATAACTATATCCCTCTAACTCTTGTGTGAAGTGAGCCCCGCCCCCAGGGTCTGGCTATTCCAAAACCATACAGCTCTGATCCGACAAGTTAATACTTTGTAAAATTAAAATATTATTTTGGGCCCAAAACGTATTACGTGTAAATATTTTGTTTGGATCCTAATTTTGCTAGGTTGTAACGGTACGATTTTGTTCATATTTTGCAAGAAGCGACGTAAGGGTCTGGTCATCTCAAAACCATAGCGCTTTGATCCGACAAATTTATACTTTTTACATGTCAACTTAAAGTATTATTTTGGGTCCAAAACGTATTACGTGTGGAGCCTAAGTTCGCTAGGTTGCAACGGTACGATTTTATTCATATTTAGCGAAAAGTGACGTGAGGGAGTGGCCATTTCAAAATCATATAAATCTGATCCGACAAATCAATACTTTTCACATGTCAAATTAAAATATTATTTTGGGTCCAAAACGTATTACATGTAAATATTTTGTTTTAAGCCTAATTTTGTTAATTTGCAAGGTACGATTTTGTTCATATTTAGCAAAAAGTGACGTAGGGGTCTGGCTATTCCAAAACCATACAGCTCTGATCCGACAAATTAACACTTTTTACATATCAAATTAAAATATTATTTTGGGTCCGAAACGTATTAAGTAAATGTAAATATTTTGTTTGGAGCCTAATTTCGCTAGGTTGCAACGGTACGATTTAGTTCATATTTTGCGAAAAGTGACGTAAGGGACTGACCATTTCAAAACCATATAAATCTGAGTCGACAAATCAATACTTTTTACATGTCCAATTAAAATATTATTTTGGGTCCAAAACGTATTACATGTAAATATTTTGTTTGGAGCCTAATTACGCTAGGTCGCAACGGTACAATTTTGTTCATATTTTGCGAAAAGTGACGTAAGGGTCTAGCCATCTCAAAACCATATAGCTCTGATCCGACAAATTAATACTTTTTACAAATCAAATTAAAATATTATTTTGGGTCCAAAATAGGGTTGCCAGTTGTACTTCTTTTGGAAGTGCAGTACTTCTTCATATAAATTGAAAATCTGTTTTTTAGTGTAAATATATTTTTTCTTCAATTTTTAAAGGATAAATTATTCTAACTGTAATTATTTTATTTTAGAAATGAACAATGGCGTGCAAAAATACAAGTAACAACTCATCCGATGAATACAATACTGAAGAGGAAATATCGCAATATTCCACAAATAAAGTTAAACGAAAGCTAAGAGGTAAAAACCAATTTAATAAAATTTGGAGCCAACAATATCCGTGGGTGGTGACGGGAAAAGGAGTCTATATGGCAAAATGTGTTTGTTGTTGTACCGAATTCAGTATCGAGCGAGCGGGAATTTCAAATATAAAAAAACATATGAATACGGAAATGCATAAACGAAATAAGAAACAGTGCTCAAATAATAAAAATCTAGATACGTTTTTTCAATCGTCATCGACCGTCACTGCAGCAAACTTAAAGACAGCTGCCGCACAAGCTACTTTTGTGTTTCACACAGTTCAACACGCCAAAGCTTAAATTCTGCAAATTGCACTAGCACATTACTTGGTACGATATTTTCTGATTCGAAAATTGCATCAGATTTTTCCTGAGGACGAACGAAATGTTCAAAAATAATAAGAAACGTGCTAGGAAACGAAGCCAAATATATAATTATTTTAGATATTTTAAAGAACAACCTCCCTTACTCAGGTGCAACTATGATGCATCCAACAAAGGAAACAAAAAAATATTTCCCCTCGTAGTTCGTTATTTTTTAAAAGATGCCGGCATTCCATCAAAGTTGCTATATTTATTCGATAGTCCATCAGAATCTTCAAATCAAATAACTCGTGTTTGATTTCAAAATTAGAAGTCGCAGGTTTAAATCCTAAAAATATTATCTGTTTTTTGTGGGGATAATGCCAACGTAAACTTCGGGCACAAGCAAAGTATTTACGTCGAACTTCAAAAAATTAACTGCGATATAATTCAAATGGGCTGTCTCTGCCATATGCTAAACAATTCTGTGAAAAAAGCATCCACGCGTATTAAATATGATTTTGAAGTTATCATCCCCAAAATTTTTAACGAATTTAGTTGCCACACGAAACGAAAACAAACATTATTGGAGTCATATTCCAACGAGATGGTTGTCACTTGTACCGGCTTTGGATCGATTGTATACAAATTTTCAACCTATTAAATCATATTTTAATTCCAAATCCAATGCTACTGTTGTAGTACTAGATTTCTTAAATAATGATTTGGCAGAAGCATATTTAGGATTAGTTTCACACGTAGGTACAAAAATTCAAAATGCTATTTTAAAACTGGAACAGAACGGACCTGTTTTAATTGAATTATTTGACCTTATGAAAAATCTTAGAAATAAACTTAAAGCTTGTGTTGAAGAAAATTTCCATGGCCTCATTTCAATGCAATTATTGGATAAGACCGATAATGCGACAGAGAAAGGTTTATTTTCCAAAAGAGCGAAAGCCTTTGTGGAGGCCACAATATAATATATAGAAAACCGGTTTAATTTCAACGAAAATAAGATAGTACTAAAATTAGAAAAAAACCCGCTTTTGATGAATTTAAAATAATTATAGATGTTTATAAAATTCAAAATATAGACATTGACGGTTTGTTTGACGAGATTGTTTATCTGAAAGAAAATCTGCCACCAGCAACTCTAAACTTTGAAACTAAATGGACGTCTATTTTTCAAACCCGTTCATTGCCAAATTTGGAAAAATTTATACAATTTGTATTTGCAATTCCACATTCCAACGCAATGAGTGAGAGAATATTTAGCCTAATGTTTCAGGCCTGGAGAAAAGAAAGAAACTGCCTGACGGTGTAAAATATAGAAGCAGAAATATTAATTAAACAAAATTTTAACATGACATGCAAAGAATTTTTCAAATATGTGAGCCAGAAACCAGATTTATTAAAAAAAAAAAATCCAGCGACAAGTACCTTAAATAAGAAAATAGTTCGACGTGAAATTTGAAAGCTTTATTTTAACTAATTGGAAATTTAATCAATTTTAATTAATGAATTTTTGTATATAAATTATGATTTTACGTGATAGAAATGAATTTGTGATATTTGCTATACTTTTTCTTTTCAATTGATTTACTTGAATATGTTGTAGCGTATGTTGAAAATACATTGAAATAAATAAAATATTTTTTTTTTGCAATTTTGGAAATAATATGGCTTTTATTCGAAGAGTTTTTGAATCTTTGTACCATCCTATCTGTGGTTATTTTTTTCCAAGAAATGTACTTCTTTTGACAAAAAAAATTCTGGCAACCCTAATTCAAAAAATATTACATGTAAATATTTTATTTGGAGCCTAATTTCGCTAGGTTGCAACGGTACGATTTTTTTGATATTTAGCGAAAAGTGACGTAAGGGACTGGCTATTCCAAAACCAGGCAGCTCTGATCCGACAAATTAATACTTTTTACATTTCAAATTAAAATATTATTTTGGGTCCAAAACGTATTACATGTAAACATTTTATTTGGAGCCTAATTTCACCAGGTTGTAACGGTACGATTTTCGCGTGTTTTCCTAAATGTCAGATATGTGTTTCCCGTCTTATTATCATAATCTGACAAATTTATGAGCCAGTTTAAAAATTATTTTAGGTACTTAATTTTATTAAATTATTACATTTATTTTGTGAGTTTTCCGAATTAAAATAATTTTAATATATTTTAATAATTTATAAAAATTTCTATTTTTCATATAATACAATTCGGGGCTAACTTCACACAAAAGTTAGAGCGATATAATTATGTTGATGTTGCCTGATTATTTTTTTTTAATTTCGGGGATAGAATCCGGGGATAACTTCACATACGTAGAATTAACGCACAATTGATCATGTGTTGATCATTCAAATGCAATCAGGGGCGGTATGTTGTACTATCACATCGAATCGAAATTCGAAAAAAGCCGAATGACGATATGTTGTATCATATTCGAATTGCGATAAATGATAAAGTTTCGTCATTTAAAACTAAAGTAATAATAAATATAGCTGACATTTCATTCTAGAAAAAGTATTCCGAAATTAAAAAACGATAAAAGTCGAAAATGATACAACTTTCACTTTTCGATTCGACTTTTTTCGTGACGTGATGGTACAACAGACCACTCCAGAACTAACATTTAGGGCTTACTTATCTGTTTAAAAAACAACTCTGATTCGTTATTACGAAGATGTCTTATGCATCATTCGGCGCCAAAGCAAAAAAGCTTCAAACTTACCTTCAACAACAAGAAGCAAACGAATATCGTCGCACTTAATGTAATCTCAACTACATTGTTGAAATTTGCCCGATTGCACCCAATCTCACTGACATGAAGTTGAAACTCCATTCTCTGATCTGTATTAACTGAAAGTCGAACTGAATTGAATATGAGTAAAACCACACTGCTGATAGGTAGGAACCAAAGTCTCTCTCTCTCTCTCTCTCTTTCTAGCTTCACATCACACGAAGGGTTTTTGCCGCCCGCACTATGGTCCTCCATCCGTCTCGGTCCATCGCTCTCGCCCTCCAAGATAATAATCTACAATCGTTAGAGGTCGTCTTCCGATAGCCAGTACAGGTCTTATAAGTGCTTTATAAAGGTGAACTTGCACGACTGCGATAGATGGTCGCCAATTCCGAGATATACCATGGAGATGTTCCTGGGTGTTGATAAAAATTTGGTTTGGCTAATGTTCACCTCCCTCGCGGTACGAAACTGTCCTTGATATTGCTAGGTCTTCGGCCAAGAAGCACAACATCATCTGTATATCGAAGCATTTGGCCAGATTTATTAAATATACAGCGCGAAGTTTCGCGAATGTTACTTTTCCTCACTACGCACTCACGCGCCAAATTGTTGAAATTTGCCCGATAGCATCCAATCTCACTGACATGAAATTGAAATTCCATTCTCTGATCTGTATTAACTGAAATTCGAACTGAAGTGAATATGAGTAAAAACACACTGCAGATAGGAACCAAAGTCTGGTTCCACTAATAATAAAAATTGAAAATAATGAGTACTTGTATGTTATCACCATTGAGCTTTAAAGCTGTAATGAATTGTGGATAAAACCCGAACGTAACGATTGAAAGAAACAAGAAGGGAACACAAAATTGATCACAACATGATCTACATGCAATCCTACAGGGGCGCCGACGTAGATAGTGTCCCTCAAATGTAAGTGCAAACTATCACCTACGTTTAGCAGACGAGCAAAGAAGACCTGGCTGGAGTATCGCTGCACCACATAATGGAGGCGCTCTGCAAAGTAACCAGTCAGCTAACATTGAAAGTCTCGTCCGGCACAATCTCGGAGCACTCACCTCTAAAAATTTACTAAATAGGACCGGTGAAGTGACTCATATTGGAGCTACAGCCAGCTCCCCCCAAGTTAACAGATATTTATCTCTACTCTTATTAGATTATAAAATTGAAAAGCACCCAGTCTAGATGGAATCGCCACAAAATAATTAAAACACGAGTGAACTGCTCTTGCATCTAATCTTCATGACCGTATTGTTCTAATCTAAAACCAGGAGCAGCTGCCAGAGGAACGGAAGACTGCTCTCATAGGTCCGAGGCATATTTCTGGAAAACACCGACTACAAAGCGCTTGCTAATGCGGAAATATTTCCCCTTGTTGAAAATATTATCCATGCTAATAGACTTTAAACGGGCATATGCAAGCACACATTTTTCGTATGCTTGTTTGATTTAATCTTCCAATTGATTCAGTTAAGATAGAAAAGCGTGCTTATACATATGTCTATAAATGCCAGAGACGCTTGATTCTGTAAACTAATAATATCTGGCGAATTGTAGAATTGGGCTTATTAAATACATTTTTATTTGCACCTGTTGTTTTATTTCGCAAAAATGCAAAAAAGAAACAAGCACTTACTAATAAAAATATGTTTATTAAGTGTAAGTGTGTTTCGCCAAGTGCATACGGCAAATATGCTGTTTTATGTCTAGGCAGATCGAATCTACTAAGTTCAGAACGAAAATATATTTCGCAATCATTTAAGCTCACACTTCATGATATACTCAATTAAGGATGAGAAGAACGAATATCGAATTCTAATCAATAACGAGATGAAACATCTCCGTGTGGACTGTGATACGCTGAAAGACCTCCATCACATCGGATGATAAGAAAAGTGTCCCATCCACAGGTCGGCATACGTAGGGAAGGATGCCTAGGCTTAGCTTACGTGACGACGTCAAACAAGTTTGCGAATATATGAAGGCTGCCACTGAATGAAGCGCGCGATTAAGCAAGACCGTTGGAGGACGACCATACGGGCGATAAAATCATGGAATGTAAAAGCTATAAGGAGTGAAATTACTTGATTACTCTATTATTTGAGTTTTTGGAACCAAAACTGGAGGCAGTAACATACAAACCTAGCTCGTATCAGTCAAAAGACTGTTCAATTATGCAAGGGGTTGTATGATCACCCAGAAAGGACAATATCGGCGAAAGGAAAAAAACAACGGCGATATGAAAGGATTAAAATAAAGCCACAGTGGAATGGGCACCCTGTCTTATAATTTACAAGTAAATCGACGTCGTTTTAAGTATTATGTACACATTGGGCAAAGCCAGTGAGGTGCAACTACACTTTTTGGTCAATAACTATAAACACGAACTAAGTGCCTTTGATAAAACTTTAAATTACTAATAATAATTATAGTCTTATCTAATCAATAGAAGGCATTACATTAAACTAAAAAGATCACCAAACATAAACTAGAAAGGTTTATCAATATTCTAATCTCCCTCCAGTCTGACTGAGGTCAATACGGTAATGTAAATAATATGCTTCCATCGGATCACATTGGCTCGTATTATCCAAGTGTATATATCGACAGTTTGAAATTATTAAATCACATCGTAAAGATCTACACAAAACTATTTAATACATGTAAGTACTTACAGCTGCTAATTGGGCCGGCTTATACAATAAAATATCCCAAACACAAAAAATTATAGGTTAGGTTTCACGTTTTTTATTTTTACTAAAACTTATGTTTATTACAAATTTTACGGTAAACAATTACTATTCACACTACTTTTTACCAAATGTGTTTTATTTATAGTTATATAGAAACTATCGATTTTATCGTAAAATAGCAAAAAAAATAACAAGAACTTAATTATGCTTAAACACTATAAAATTATTCCACCAGACACTTTAGTCTATTTGTTATATTATACAGTATCCACTATTACGTTACTACAGTAACTAAACTAGCTCAATTATTTAATTAATTAAAAATTTAAAAAAATAAAAACAATTAATTGAGTTCGATTCTTCGATGTTGTTTGTACCGCAGAACAATCAAAACAATTCAACACGTGGTGTTTCATTGCCGAATGCGGCAATTTTTTGTCTTTATTTATTTGTTTTGGTTCTTTCTACTTCTTTTCTTTGAAGTTGTTTTTCTTGTTTTGGTTGGTGGTGTTGGTGCCGGCGAGGTAATTTAATACTGGTCGAAAAGTTAAGTGGTTGAAATTAAAATAGAAACAGGTTTGTTTCTTGGGTGCGGTGGCGGATTTGTATGGTTTTCACTTTCATTTTAAAATTTGGGGTCAAAGTTAATCGATTATTTGAAGGCGGAACCAATTTCCTCAATATTTCTTAGCTCTAAACACCTAAACAGCTTTACCGCTAAAGATTATTGTTGAAATCACGTAGAACATATAAAATTAATTTTAAAAAATATAAAAATTTCGATTTGTATCGATCACGTTAAACCTACGCCGCAATGACGTCGTTGTGGAGTATTATTTACCGTCCCTAGATGGCAAAACACATAATAATTAATGCGTCCAAGATAAGTGGTCATAATTTATGAAAGAAATAATGAAAATTAAATATTTATTAATTAATTTTACACATACAAACAGTATAAGAAACGTTTAGTAAGCAAATTATACAGAAATTTACAAAAACAAAATTACCTGTTTGCATACATTATAGGGGCACTTAAATAACGATACTAAAACAGAAACGTTTTCTGAGTACCATAAATAAAACACTAATTAAGTGTACATATTTGGAAAATTATTCATAGTATTTTCAGGTATATACCGGAAGCAGTGTTAATTACGAGTATTGTTGTAAACCATCAAATTCTATAACGATTTTTCACAATCCAGTGATATGAACCGGATTTGACGGGGCGAATTCTTAACAATCGGCGACAGCGGTGGAATTGTAAATATTAGAAGGCGGTGTTCCCTTGGTTTATAATTTTCATACGGTTAGCTCATGTTTTTTGATTCGTTTGAGCCGCCTTACTTCGTTTGTACTGTCCAGTAGTTGTACGGCCTCAAGATTGGTGTGGGTAAGAAGTCTCTTTTCATGTTTTATGGCATATTTATGGGATAACATCGTCTATCAATTGTATTTCTAAATCATTGTGGATTTCTTTGTTAGTCACAAATCGGTAGGCGTTGGTGACCATTCGAAGAAATTTATTTTGGCTTACTTGTATAATGTCTCTATTTGATTTATGTGTACAACCCCATAGCTGCGCACCATACATCCATATTGGTTTGAAGATAGTCTGGTATACCAGTCTTTTGCAATACAGGTTCAATTTGGAATGATGTCCAATTAACCAGTACATTTGACGTTGTTTCAATCGTATCTGTTCAGCTTTTTGTCTCACGTGATGTTTCCAGTTGAGCCTTGAATCTAAATGCAGACCAAGGTATTTTGCCGATTCCGCCTGCGGCACTTGCACCCCTTTGAGGAATATATGAAGAGTGTTATTTTTATGTCAGAGCGTAAATGTCACATAGGTTGATTTAAGCTCATTCAGTGCGATTTTCCAGTCAATTGTCCATTTAGTAACGTTGTCCATTGCTCGTTGGAGATTTTCCACTGCTCTTGGTTGAGATTCGTCTACTGACATAATTACAGTGTCGTCGGCGAACGTGCCGATGAATGTTGAGGTATGATTCAAGCAGAGAGGTATGATTCAAGCAGCTGGCAATAATTTTGTGGTAGCATTTTACTCATTTTGAATGTCAATCCCTCATGCCAAACATGTGGAAGTTCCTTGAATAGACCCGGTGATATTTCATCAATTCCTGGTGCTTTTTTATGATTAAGATTTTTGTCGATTTCTTTAGTAATTGCCATTGGCGTGACCCTTTTAAAATCCTGATTTGGTTGATAAACAGGTGTTACATCAATGTTGGATTGAATGTCATGGGGTTGGAACACTGCTGCTAGGTGTTGAGCCAAGAGTTCCGCTTTTACTTTGTCTTGTCGAACCCAACTGCCTTGAGCATTCCTTAAAGGTGGTACTCGAACTACAGGTCGTTTAAATCTTCTGGTTGCTTTCCATAATGAGTAGTCCTTATCCATTTCTGGACCTCTAGCCCGCTTAAGTAGTTATCGAGGCAATTTTGTTTGAAATTTTTGATTAGCCTATTGACTTTGTTACTTATTCGATTAAAAGTTGTCTTGTCAGCGGGATTTCTGGTGAGATGCCATATTCTCCTCGCCCTTCTTCTTGCCTTGATTTGTTCTCTGATTTCAGCCGGGTATTTGACTTCAATCTCCGCTTTGTCCTTTAATTCAGGAGTAGCTAGTCTGGCAGCCATTCGAGTGTATTCAATTGTTTGTTCTTCCAATTCTTCATTGCTTTTAATACTAACTTTTAATTCAAGTAGCTCTTCCAATTTATCTCTGAAGATGTCCCAATCCGTGAATCTATTAGTAAGGTTTTGCTTGTTCTGTTTCTTTATTACTATAGCGCTTACTGACAACAGTACAGGAATGTGGTCAGATGTTAGGTCGTTAATTCCTTCTACTCTAGTGTAACTTAATGGAATACCTTTTATGATGAAGAAATCCAGTATAGATCTGGTATTTTTTCTGCATCCGTTGGCCCCCCTGGGGACAGATATTCGCATTTGTTTTCATGAATGGCATTGAACAAGGTGTTTCCTTTCCCAGGAGAAATAAGCCTGGAAAACCAAGCTGTATGTTTTATATTGTAGCCCCCTCCAATAATAAATCTTGGACCGAGCTTATTGAAGACGTTATTAAATTGTAACTTCGTTGGTATATGCCGTGGAGGACAGTACGCTGCTGCAATATTTAGATCTGCGCCATTAAATTGGATTGAGATAACAGTTGCTTGCAAATAGTTTTCACGAATATCCTCTTGTTGATTATGTTTGATATTATTTTTATTTAGTACAGCTGAACCACATCTGGCTGTTTCACTAGGATGGGTTGTCCAGTAGGAATTAAAACCCCTTATTCTGATAAAGCTTTTGTTGGAGAAGTGCGTCTCGGAAATCAGCGCAATATCAATGTTGTTTGTATGGAGAAATATTTCTAGTTCTTGGGCTCGTTGGTTGAGCCCATTAGCGTTCCAAGCTACAATGCGTAGGAACGAGTTAATCATTTGTAAGTATGTTGACTTTTTCGCTTGGTGGATAGATATTGATTTCCAGTTTTGCCACCCTCTCTGCTTAATGTCCAAGTGACTGTTGAATTTGGCTAAGAATTTTAAGAATTTCGATGTCATTAGACTCGTTGGTGATTTGCGCATCATCTGTGAAATAATCCTCTATACTCAGAGCATTAAATGTATTATTCTGTTGAGAGACTGGAAATTGCAGCAAGCAGTTGGAATTATTTGAATGATGTTGACTGGTTGAAGGCTGAAAATGGTTGACAGGCAGATTGTTAGCTCGTGCTGAATCCTCAGCTTTACTATTTTTAACCTTTTTTAATGCAGAGTTTTCACTCTTAAGTTCAGAAACTTCATTGCTCAGCTGCGCGATTAGTTTCTCCATTTTCTGAAACTTGGTTAGCATATCCTCGCTGTTTTTAATGTTTATTGATGCACTCGGCATTTGTACTGAAGTTCCTTTTTCAGTGGAGACTGCGTCTTTTGCAGTTAATGTGCAGTTAATGTGGACGCAGTCGGTGTTGGCACAGTTGTCTTTAATTGTAGTGTATTTAGGGGGTTGGTTGTGTAGATATCCCCATATTATTTCGCGCTTACTTTGGATGTTGCGTGGATCGCCTTGTTCACATGCATGCACTTGCACCAAATATTTATATTTCTATTAATTTAATTTTCTGTATATTTACTTCAATATATTTATTTATTTATTTAATTTTATGTTTATAATAAAGTTTTTATATAACTAGAAAATGCCCACGGATTATTGTCATGAGTTAAAATGTGATTATTATATTTTTTACAGCTTTTTGTCATCCATTTTTTTACGACTCAAATCTCTCTCGGTTAGCGTTGCACTGCTCGTCGTTTTTTTTTTTTGGTGTTGATAAAATGTCGACTGTCGCTCACCTATTGACGGTGTACCAAAGTTTTTTTTTCGAAAAGTTAAACAGGGCTTCGAACATGGTTTCCTTTTTCAAGAGATGCGACCATATTATTATTTTTTTCTTATGACGCCACATGTACGTCTGCTTACATTTGGAGGTGGTGATCTCAACATTTTCATGCTCTTAAGAAAGTTGTTCCCTTTATTTGCCAAGGGTTGGTTCCCCCCAGAATCTATGGTACTAGCCTCCAAGGAATATATGGAGCGGCCCGGTTGATTTGTTGCTTCTATAGACGCATCCGTCTCGCTTCCTAATATTATTAGACTATTATTTTCATCATTTTTTTTCATCATAAATTTTTATTTTATTCCCACGAGTAACACGAGAAATTAACGGTCGCCTATGACAGAGCTCTGCGTTATCATAGGAAGGCTATGGGTTTAAACCGAATGACGCCAAATTCGGAGTTCACATACTAACGACTAAGCACCCTCTTAGCCACGCAGCCATCGGCGTATGTAGTACCACCTTAGCTTTGGTGTGCTAGTTTTTGGTCCATCCCGAGTATTTAATTTCCTGTTATAACTCAACAAACTAAATAAATAATACAAGATTTGTCGTAAAAAATGAATCAACAAAATTTTATCCACAAAACCAAAAATTGGATCAAAAATTTTGATCAACAAAGTGAAAGACGGTATAAAAACGTTACAAGAAAGTACAAATTGAAGTTCAACAGGTGTAGTCGTATATACAGAAGTTCTAGTTTGAGGTTCAACGTCTCGAAAAAGATCTTATTTACCTGAAAGCAAATGGAACAGCAGGTAGTCCAGGCAGTACACTCGAATAAATTCAAGCCTCCGATATTCGATGGAACAACCTCATTTGGGATTTTCAAATTCTTAAAGGAGGAGCTGTGGCTGTCAATCATAAATATAAATACAATTTCATTATTGTGTTTATATTTACCATTTGTTGATGAAATATTCTAGACACTAAATTTGAATTTTGGATTCAAAGTTAGCGACATCTAGTTTGCGAAATTTCAGTTAATATTTGTGGAACCATTTTTCTTTTTTTCTTTTTTATATGGGCACGTACATATAAAAAACAATCGAAAAAGGGCAAACTGTTTTTTTTTTCAAAAAGAGTTGTAAATTAATAAGCTTTCTGTGGCACTATTCTGGTAATTCCCTGGGAATAGGGAATTGGGGAAAGATTTTATATGTAATTTCTATTTTAGAATTTTTTTTCTGGCATACTGAGGTAAAACTCTAGTGGTAATTTTTTTGAAAACAAAATAAAATTGGGAATAATTTTCCCTGCCAATTTAGATATGGAAAAATTATTCCCAATTTATAAATATTTACATCAAACTTTTCTCCTTAGTAGGCCGGAAAAAAAATATTTGAACTGAAATTACATATAAAATCTTTCCCCAATTCCCTATTCCCAGGGAATTACCAGAATAGTGCCACTGCTGGGCGGTTGTTATAAAACGCTCAAATAACTAATAAGTGTTCTATTTATAAGGTTGGTTCCTTATATGTAACATAATATTAAAATATTAAAGCCTTAATACTTTGTGCCAACTTAAGGTAAAAGTCAATTTAAGGTAAATTTTACGGTAAATTCCATTATTTTTCAAAAACTGATTGCCGATGTAAGTGATATCATAATTGGGTCCAAAAGTGCCACACCCTACACAGATTTAAAAAATGCCATTTTGGAGAGATTAGGAGATTCGAGGCAGACTCGGAAAGGATGAAATCCAAGAATGAAAACCAATGGTGAAGCCAACGTCGATGATGAATTTGTTAAAATGATTTGGTTAAAGAGGTTACCTCTAAGAGCTCAAGAAATTTTAACGCCTACAGCAGAAGCGTTAAAAACGACAAGACTTGCCGGGTTAGCAGATCGATTGATGGAAACTATGTCACAGAATCATGTCATGCCTTTGTCCACAATCGATCAAACAAATAAAATCGAGTCGTAAATTTTGACACACATAAACGAAATCACTCGGCGATTAGTTCAAATGGAACATTATAATTTTTCTCGTAGTTTCTCTCGCCAGAAATCGCGTTCGCCTAGAAGATTCGATAACCGACAGAATTCCATAACATCAAAATATTCCGATTCTACTGAGTGTTATTTTTATAGGCGTTTTAATGACGAGACTAAAAATTGTAAACCGAATTTGAAAAAACTAAATCATCGTGACAAATGGCGACGTGAGGGGGAAAGTTAAACAAGTATCGCCTTAAAATTGTTGATCCCATCACAAATTAGGTTTTTAATTGATACTAGAGCAGATGTTTCCGTAATTCCCGTTAACAATAACGCAAAAAGGAACATAACTCCGAATCTAGAATTGTTTACGACCAACGGATCATCAGTCAAAGAGTTAAACCTCGGTCTTCGAAGACATTTCATTTGGACTTTTATTTTGGGTTGTTACGATGCCAATCGTAGGCGCCAATTTTCAAAAATATTCAGGTTTGTTAGTCGACATCCAAAACAGTCGTATGGTCGATCAACGTTACAAAGTGTAATTTTGCAAAAAACGAAATTCTATTTTTGGGACACGAAATTACTTCCGTAGATGCATTCGAACCCAGCAAACGACAAATCAGCGAAGAGGCTATGTTGGCTCATCCATACCTAACGCTAAACTCGCATTGATGGTAGATGCGCATCGAACAAAGCCATTGGTGCAGTTATCCAACAACAAATTGAGGACGTTTGGCAACCTCTGCAGTTTTCTTCATTAAAATTAAACGACACTCAGTAATGCTACGGTGCATATGATAGAGAACTGTTAGCAGCTTATTCTGGCACAAAACTATTTCGGCATCAAATCGAAGGCCGCAAAGTTACATTATTCACGGATCACAAACCATTAATATATCCGTTTCAGTAGAATCCTGAACCACAGATATACAACATATTTTCGGTATTGAGAATGTATAGTAGAAGACGCACTTTCAAGAATTGAAGTCATATCATTGCCAGAATCCATCGATTTTCAAGCTATAGCAAATGTTCAACAAACCGACGAATCCAACCAATCGAAAATAATAATTCAAAAAAATTCCGTTAGCATTTAATTCCCTAATTAATTTATATTGTGAGACGCCAACAGAGAAAAATTGTCCATTCATCCCAACAGATTTTTGCAGATTGGCATTTGAAGCAGTACACAATCTGGTACATCCAGGTATTCAAGCTACGGTCAAAGCCATGACAGATAAATTCATTTCGGTCAATATTAAAAACGACGTGAAAAAATGGCTCAATGTTGTTGGGCATGTCAAAATTTAATGTATGGCATTATGTGATACCTCAGCAACTTTTGAATGATCAATGAAGCAGGTACTAAAAGAATTACAATGGAGAACATGACTTGTATATTTAGACGATATTATCGTCATAAGTGAAAGTAACCGGCAATGGGATTCTTACAGACCGTTACTCGTACTAAAATTTAAGAATCCGGAGGGACAAGTAGCACGCTGGATCGAACGTCTGCAAAGCTACGACTTTGACATCGAGCATCAAAAAGGACGCACAAGTATAGGAATACTGATGCATTATCAAGGCGGCCATGTCAAGTTGATTGAAGAAAAGGAGAATAACGAAAGGGTTTTTGCACCGCATATAGCCACTAGTGATGAAAATTGGATCCACTACGTAAAAAGAAGAAATCATGGGACAAGCCGAATTTTCATGGAAAAAACTTATGTTGTGTATTTGGCGGGATCAGCTTGGTATCGTGTATGAGTTCCTAACTCGAACGAAATCATTACTGGGGATCTCTACCGAACACAATTGATAAACTACAATTTATTATCCTACCCGCTGTATTCACCAGATATTGCCCCATCTGTTAACTTGTTTCGATCGATGACGCAGAGCCTGTCTGAGCAGCCCTTCACATCATTTAAAGATACCAAAAATTGGGTTGATTCATGGATAGCCTCAAAAGATAAAGCGTTCTTCTGACGTTTTATTCCAGAAAGCTGGGAAACAGTACATAGTGACTAGCGATAGACAATACTTTGAATAAAACATAATCTACCGTTCTTTCACGGAGGAGGTTCGTATACGATGATGTTGTGGGTCTATATAACAGAATGAAGGTATCGCTTAAATTGAACCTAGGGGCGTGGTCTGTTTTCTGTCGTCACCGTATGCAGCCGCACAAGCAATTCAGGACGACTTGCAGAGATTACAGTTTTTGAGAGTTATTTAACCAATAGAGTATGCCAACTCAGCCGCGCCTATTGTTGCTTCCAACTCCAAACATCGCTCTCATTGATTAAAGAGTGTATTTTTTTATGGCGAGCGGGTGGTGATATCACTGCAGTTGCACAAGGCTATTCTCGAGGAACTGCATTCGGGTCATCCAGGGACAGTATGCATGAAGCTGTTAGCATGAAGCAAAGTTTACTGGCCCGGAATTGACAATGATATCGAGTCTCATGTAAAAAAAATGTGGAATTTGCGAGACTATCTCAAAATTATCTCGGAAATGTACGCTACAAGCATGGCCGATGCCGAAGAGACCTTGGTCACGTGTTCACATCGATTACGCCGGCCCAGTCAATGAATTCTACTATACTTGGTCATCGTTGATGCATTTAGCAACTGACCAGAGGTTTTCAAGATGAGCAGCACGGCGTCTGTAAAGACCATTGGAAACATTCGCTCGGCATGGATTGTGCGATATCATCATGAGCAACAACAGCCTACCTACACCGGCACCCTACAACCCACAGTTAAATAAATGGCCTTGCCGAGTGTTTTGTCGAACTGCTTAAGACAGGCCTCGAAAAGTTGAAAGAGGAAGGGAATGTCGACGAAATATTGTGCGGAAATTTCTAATGAGTTATCGCTACACGCCTTCGTATGCACTGCGGATGAACTCTCCGTACAAACTAATGACTGAGCATGATATGAAGACCAATGTGCATGTCACGAAATGTGATGTACGTAACACGAAAATGGAGCAACAGTTCAACGACCACTACGGGGCAAGATAGAAGGAGTCCAGTATCGGGGATGCCATTTATTTCTATAGTCCATGCTGCACAGCAGTAATTTTGAGTAGCTGCCAGGGAAGATTGAGAACCGTGAAGGAACTGTCAACTATGTGGTACAAATCGAACCGCCGGACGGGCGCCGCGTGCAGGCTCACAGCAATCAGCTGAAGTTCCGTCACGAAAAATCACACATCGATAACTTGTTGATGGACATGTTCGAAATCATGCCGTTGCAAGAAGTTGTCGAGCTGACGATCATGACTATAAGCAACAGCAAGCATGTGATGATCGTGAACTATGCAATGCCAGTCATATCAACGAAGCCATCGATGTCGGCTCAGATAATGAAGTCAACCGGAATGATCAGTAGGAGGTGCAACTCTGCCGTACAACACGAGCTACGGCTCGGAAGATGCCCAGCCGTCTGATTGATTTTGACATTAGTCGATATTAAACGGTTAAACATTTTCTTGAAATAAGGGAAGAGTATGGTGACGCCAAGCGACGGTGTCAGGAATTATTAAACGTCGCGAATGGACGTGTTTTTAGATTGTAGTTTTGTGGATTATTACCCTTTTAGCTCTCGAAGAGAGATGTGTTAGAACGAAGATAAGAAATAAAGATTAGTTAATTAACATATAGGGTTTTCCAATAGGAATGATATGATTTTTAAGTGACGTTTCGGCCATTTGTAATATGTCATGATCTGCCATTTTTTGTTTCATTGTATTCAGTAATATTTACAATTTCTTCATGATGAGATATACGCAAGAACAACGTTTACAAATTATTCAGTTTTATTATCAAAATTTTTTAAGAAAATCATCTTCTCACATAAATTTTTGACATGATTCGTTTTCGTTACCCACACAATTGTGATGGCAGGCACTAAAATGCATATAACCCTTTCCCGGCCCGTATACACAATCGTGTATGCGATTACGAGAAACGAATATGTGAAACATAGAATTATGTGTAAATTGAAGACCACAATACACATTTGTGCATTTCACTTAATTTTGTTTTCGCCAGAAAAACAACACTAACTACTATAATAAAATAATTGATATGTTATCAAAAACAAAGAATTAATATGTTGTATAATTTATGTGTTATCAAATTATTATGTTTTTTTTTCAAGAATTCCCATTTAACTAAGATCCGTTAAAATACGGAAGACATTACAACCTGTCATTATTTACATACACATTTGTGTATGTTAAACTTAAATTATAGCAAAAATAAAAAATTTGAACTTGAAAAGGATACCTCGTAAGCGGCATCTATCATTGTATCACAGCACTAAATGGCATTGTCATATTTATAAATTTTAAACTTCATTGTTAGATGGCGCTCTCGCTAAACCCATTTTTTTGCGATAAACTTCAAAATATTAAGAGATTTGTGCGCTAAACCCCTTTAGTTGACACATTAAGAGATAAACTCGAAAAAATGCTAGTCTGTCAAGGGTATTACTCAGTCAAGTAAATAATTATAAACATGTCTGCAGCGGCACTGAGAAATCGTCACTATACAACAATGGAATGTTTGTACGGAATACGTAATGCAGGGGTAAACATTGAATCGTGGAACTCATTTACAGTCTTCATCTTAACTAAACAACTGGACAATGGGTCAAGGCGACTCTTTGAGATCTCCTTAGAAGATCCAAGGAAATTCCAAACTACAACGGAATTTTAAAAATTTTTGGAAGGAAGGTTCAAATTAATTGATTGCCAATGGCCAAGTGAAAACAAATGTCAAATAATTAAAAGGACCTTATTAACAACAACAAATATCTGTTTCTACTGCCAAGGGGACATAAAATTTGAATGTGAAGGATTTAGGAAATGAAAAGTCCAGTGAAAGATCGCAAATTGCAATGCTACATAAATTATGCAGAAACTGTTTATCAGCAGAACATGAGACATAGAAGAAACAATGCAGGCAGAAGAACCAATGTAACGAAGAGAACCAATGAAAGCATAGCACAGGGCTGCACATCGATTCCAACGCTGATATGCAGCGAGTATCTAAAAGTTATTTAACAACACAATTAGGTCCTGCGATATTACCTATAGCTCTAATCGCATTAACAAGAAGCGAAGGAAAATGCATGCTCTTCAGAGCATTAGTTGACCCAGGCTCTCAGGCGTCATTCATCTCCACCAACGCAGCAAATCTTCTGAAGGCTAGGCAGAAACAAGTCAACACTAAAATCTCAGGAATAGGAGGAAAGGAAGCCGGAATGTGCAGTCATAAGGTCGAACTAACTTTATCTTTAAGGCTTCAGAGTTCCTTTGGAATTAAGTTTGAAGCAATGGTGTTTAAAAAATTAACTGGGCACATTTGCAGCATTTACAACTTGCAGATCCACAATACAACAGGTCCAATAGCATTGATGTAATAATCGGGGTTGACTCTCTCTCTCTCTCTGGCACTATATCCCATAAAGGGATTTGGATGCTGTATAAGATAGCGGAATTTTGACAGCGGAAAATAAGAGATTACGCTACTCGCCGCAAGTGGCAACACTATCACTAAAGAGAATTTTTTCGTAATGTAATTACCAGCGGAAATTTTTTATTCATTATGTATATATTTTTTCACTAAATAAAACATCTCAGCGGAATAAAATATCAGAAGTGATCCTTAAAATGGCAAATAGATTAATCTCCGAAGTAAAGGAACTCGGTATATGAAATGTTGAAATTTAACAATAATCCGTCTTTCCGGCATTTCTTCCACTAGTAACCAATATTTTCGGTTCGTTTTCTAATAGCTTAGCTCACACTGAGACTATATGAAAAATTTGGGGAAAATTCTTGGACTAGAATTTTCATTCTAGTTCTCTGATTTTCTGCGGCCATATAAGTTATTTTCAGTTTCTGGCCAATATCTCAAATAACTTATTAGGCCGCAGAAAATCAAAAAATTCTTGTGAAAATTCTAGTACATGAATTTTCCCCAAATTTTCTATATAATCTCAGTATGACCTAAGCTACTAGAAAAACAACCAAAAGTATTGGTTACTAGTGGAAGTTTTTGAGATATTGGCCAAAAACTGAAAATAATTTATTTGGCCGCATAAAATCAAAATTCTAGTGGAAATTCGAGTCCATGAATTTTTCCCAAATTTTCCATATAGTCTCAATATGACCTAAGCTACTAGAAAACCAACCGAAAATATTGGTTACTAGTGGAAGAAATGCCGGAAAGACGGATTATTGTTAAATTTCAACATTTCATATACCGAGTTCCTTTACTTCGGAGATTAATCTATTTGCCATTTTAAGGATCACTTCTGATATTTTATTCCGTTGAGATGTTTTATTTAGTGAAAAAATATATACATAATGAATAAAAAATTTCCGCTGGTAATTACATTACAAAAAAATTCTCTTTAGTGATAGTGCTGCCACTTGCGGCGAGTAGCGTAATCTCTTATTTTCCGCTGTCAAAATTCCGCTATTTTATACAGCATGGGATTTGGCCGCCTCAAAGGAGGTTTCATAATCATATTTTCATTTCGGATAATGAGTGATTAATTCATTGATCCTAAACCAGCCGTGAAATTTTTTCACCACCAGGAATCGAACCCGGGACCTCCGGTCGCTGGAGCAAGCACGCTGACCACTTTGCCACCGGGGGTTGACTACTATCGTTTAATTGTAAACAGTAACATCATTAGAGGACGCCTACAAGATCCAATTGCCCAAGAAACCGAACTCAATTGGATTATAATGGGCAGCACAGGATATAACCAGGAAGATAAAATGTTGTCAATGGTCACAACCAAAACAATTTGGAAGACTATCTAGCGCAAGACATATGTATATGCAATTGGTGAAGGATGGTCCAGGTGACAATCCAGTATACTATGTTACAGGCTGGCTACTGCCAACCTGCAGATTTCACTTAAGCCACTGCAGAGGCCTCCACGGTGATTTTTGCCGGCTACGTTCTCAGCGGAGAAGTGCGAAGGTCGTGGGGTTTGAGGCATGCATGGCTCCTGGCTTACACCGTGATGATACAGAAAGTTTAAAATAATAAAAATAACGCAAATAATAAAAACCCGATGTTCCGCCGAAATTCGTCGGCCGGAACCTGAGGAACGAACCGAATAATCAAAATAAATTATAAAAATAATAATAATAACGGTAGAGGTGCCCTGGTGCGCGCATCCATTCGAATTCAAACAGGGTTAAACCCTGGTTACGAAATTGGATGCGGGCACCAAGGGACCGCAATCACTATGCCGACACAGGATGGGAAATCCCCCTCATCATACCCAACCGAAAATTTTAATAATTCATTTTATTTACTTAATCTATACTCAAAATAAAATAAAAAAAAAACCCAACTTCCCACGCGAAACAAAAGAAAAAAGAGAAAGAACGAGAGAGAGAAAGAACAATGCACATCGAGCGCGCGACCGTTATCCGGCGCTCGATTACAAAAAATGTTTATATAAAAATTTTAAAAATTTAGAATAAAAATTTAAATAAAAAAAAAATGTACCGAAAAAAATGAAATAAAATAAATCAAAAAAATTGTACCTTAATTATTTAAAAACCAAAAAAAAATCTGTTGCGGCCTTGCTCGGCCGTCATGCCACAGGGTCGCCGCCCCGGACCGTTGCGGTGCCTTTCACCGTTACCAAAAAGGTTGCGGCCTTGGTGCCGTCGTCGAGCGACTCCCCGCCTTTGCGCTCGAGCGCGTGCCTGGTTGGGCACAATGTTGCGGGGCCTTACCCCGATACCGATATAATTGGCTCGCGATCGAATGTAATGAATGTCACACCACACTAGTCTCCCACTTTTTAACAGGAATTTATTAAAAATTTTTTATGTGATCAAAGTATCGGTTTTAATCCAATTTTTGTTAATTAACAAATTTAAGTTATGTAACGTATACTTGTGTACCAATTAATAATTTTATTACACCATATAATTTACTTAAACTAGTTTTACAGCACACCAATTTAATCATGAAAATATGACGAGCACTTCATATTCAATTAAAACTATACCCAATGAATTTCCGACGGTACAAATATATCAAAAAAATCTTCGTCCTTCTTTCTACTTGGGTTTTTGTTGTTTTTCTCGCAAGAATATAAAAAAACGAAAATATTCCGTAATGGCGAATTTTTATTAACAACTTTTATACAATTTTTGTAATATTTATTATTTTTATTAATAATTATCTTATTTAAATCACATTTGATTAAATTTTATTAAATTTAAATTTTTTTTAACCACAACAAAGTTCATGATTCTCGTTTTAACAAACAATAAAAACTTGAATCAAAAATCAAAAAAAACTAGACTTTTTTTTGTCAAACACCAAAACTCTAATTTTTATAAAATTCCAAACTAGACTGACTTAATAAAAAAAAAACTCTCACGCCGAATAACGCGCAAAACATTCCAGAAAAATTGTCTTTCTTCTCTGTTTCTCGTTTACATCAATTCGCATTGATGTAAACGGGAGGCATATAAGAAAAACATTCTTATGGAATGTTTTACTTTACACACACACTCGATGCGCATTGTTCTCTCTCCCAGCATCTTTCTCACCCTCGCGCCACCTTACAAAAAGGTACGTACAAGACAAACATCTACAAAAGTGGGGACAACAACCAACATTGAGAAAACATAGCAAGTGGAGGCACAAACCCGAGAAAATACCATACAAACAGCGCTTGTTACGATCATGTAATCGTAACAACTATACCACATCATGGAGTGATCAACCACGAAAGTACTACCACAAAGCTAAGAGTTGTATTCGATGCATCGAGCAAAAGCACTTCGGGATTATCGTTAAATGACAAAATGATGAACGGCCCCAAAATTCAAAGTAACCCAATTAACATCATCTTGAGGTGGCGAACACACAAATTCGTGTTAACAGCAGATACGGAAAAGACTTGCACGGAGCTGATTTTCATTGCACAAATGGGCGTCGAATTCAGCTGAAGTCATGACTAACGTTCTTGAGCACCTACGAGTAAAAGGAATGATTAATTTAAAAATCAACCATATAATAAAAACACTAGGGATCCTGTATAGCCCTGAGGATGATACATTTGAATTTGACCTGACCAGGCTAAATCTTTCAACGGAAGAACCAACGAAACGTCTACTGTTGTCCGACTCTTCAAAATTATTTGATCCTGTCGCCAATCGGGTATCTCAGATTAAAGGTAATTTACCTCAGTTTCAATGGCATTAAATACCAACAAACAAAAATCCATCTGATTTAGCAACAAGAGGATTAGCAGCGTTTACCATCACCTCACAAGGCTCGATCTGGCGGACGGGACCAACATTTTTGTAGGAAAATTCAGATGCATGGCCATCAACACCCTCGTACAAGAGTCCGCAAACACAAGCTGATCACGCAAACACGCTACATGAATTAATTGATAAAATTTCAAACATTCATGAGTTGAAGCATATATTGGTGTATTGCCAAGGGTTCATAAACGTGCATGTTCGTAAACAACGTCAAGAGTCGAAAGAAGTGACAGTACCAGGACTGAAACTTGCGGAAGTTCAAATAATTAGGATTGAACAACATCGGTACTTCCGCAAATTAATCCAGTCATCAGCAAGGATGGGATATTACGATTACACGGACGTTTACAAAATTCGCAACTACCAATGAACCAAAAGCATCTTATTATCTTACTGAAGGAAAGCTCAATCAGCAATTAGCAAATAATTGAAGATGCGCGAATGGCAAATGTTCGCAATAAATTTTGGGTAATTAATGAAGAAATGTGTTGCATGTGTCAGATTTAAACAAACAACCCTCAACCAACAAATGGGTAATTTGACGGCCTGCAGAGTAACGCCAACGGCCATTCAGCGAGGTGGGTATTGATTATACCGGGCCGATCCAACTAAGGAACAAAATAGGAAGAGGTCAAACCGCGTACAAAGTATACATTGCGATATTTGTGTGCCTGACAACCAAGGCCATACATGTAGACGTAGTCAGCGGATTAACAACGGATGCATTTATATCTGCTTACCACAGGTTCATATCTCGCAGGAGGTTGTGTAGAGAAATCTATTCGGATAATGGTACCAACTTTGTTGATGCGGAACGAGTATTGAAACAACAATGCAAGAAGATTGCAACTCTAGAAGCAGAAATTGCAAGATTATCTCAACAATATGAAACAACCTGGCACATCATAACACCTGCTGCATCACACTTTGATGAGATATGGGAGGCAAGGGTAAAGTAAATAAGACTCACATGAAGAAAGTCATAGGCGAGACCGCATTGACATTTGAAGAAGCAACAACATTATCGGCTCAAATAGAGGCATGCTTAAACTCTCAACCATTTACTACCATGTACGACCGCCCGGAAAACTTAGAATCTTTAACACAAGCGCATTTTTTAATAGGCGGACCAATAAAGGTAGTTCCAGAAAGTGATGATGATAATTTCGCGACTTTTGGAAAAGATGGTCTAAAGATTACCTGGAGCAGTTACAACAACGCACTAAATGGAGGAAACGTCAGTTCAATTTAGTTGTATAGGGGATGTCGTTCTACTGAAGGAAGAAGCACTGCCGGGAGTGTACAGGAGGTGCATACTGGCTCAGATGGCTTGGTTCGTTTTGCTTTCATAAAATGCAACCAGAATATCTATAAATGACCTATCAGTAAATTGTGCAAGCTACCAAGCAAAGAGGACAATTCATGGTCAAAACAAATAATCAACACAAATGATGATGCAAAACAAGCAACGTCGAACATCAACGACCCAATTAGACGCCAACTAGGAAGACAGGCGAAAGGGGGAATCCGATGCAGATTGAGAACTTCAAACATTCTACTGGTATATTATCTTGAGGAAATCAGTAAAATGGAGCTAGTTGCCATGAGATTGACTTTGGTTGTGCAATGTAATTTAAATACGTATTGGGAAGAGACAACTCAAGCATACCGCTGAAGGCAATCAATTACTGATGTCATGCAATAAAGAAGTAACCAGAGCGAAGCGGGGGATTGGTGACACTACATAAATAGTGTTAGGTGACATGTTTGGAATATTATTAACACAGAGAGAAGCAAATCAATATGAGGAACATTTTCAAACTATAGAAACCAATGAACATCATTTGAAGTTGATCAATCGAATATTTTTCCATGATTAATTTGCCACGTGTATATTTCACGACCGCCAAGTATGTCAATATCAATATTCGCCTAAATGGCGGCAAAAAACTTATGAAAACTTTCGGATGAACACCCTGTACTTTTAAGTAAAACGAAAATTATGAATGCATGTTTGTATAATAAAGAATTTAACGCCTACCACAAAAAATATTTGTGCCATCGATCTACGCTTTAATTTGTCTCAATCACCTTTGTAAAGGTCGGAAAATCAATTTTCAACTGACATAAAAGCAATTTTGTAATTAAATTTTGTTTTATAGTTTAGTACTCCCAAAAAGAAAGTAAATATTCTACAGACACAAACAGACAATTACTGATTAATAAATAATAAACAAGTTGGATGCTAATCACACTAGTTGTAGTTCAAATAGCAAAGCGGGGGGAACGTTAGAATTTCTGATAAGCCGGATGATATCGTTTATGATATTATGATTGTATTTTATATAGTAACGGTAACCATAATGGAGCCGCAGCAAATTAAATTTGATTGCAATCTATTAGTTTTATACTCACGTAACACTATAACACAGGGAAAAAAGCGAGCCAATAGCATTTTTATCACCATAACTACCATGGATTTGCCAAACAAACTGAAATCAGGCCATATACCATGTTTACCTTAGAAATAGTATAAGAATTTTATTTGCATTCAGTTGAAGCTTAGAAATCAAATAAGTATGTACTTTGTATATTATCATAAATTCAAATCTCTGTAAAAACACAATTACACGGCTTATCATGTTCAGTTATTTGATAAAAACTTAAATAGAACTAGAAGGAAAAAATACACTTTGTGGTTTAGAATAATATTTGCGAAGATTAAGTCAGTTAAATATAAATTTAAGTAGACATTAATTGCCATTTCTGTATTTTAGTAATTAACTGGATAGTAGTAGTAATTTTTTGATATACGCACGTTATAAGTATCTGAGCGAAACCGACCAGCCAACTTGTTAACAATATAACCACACAAATTACGATACAGTCGTACAATATACAAATATAAGTAATTCCTACCATGATATAACAAAAATTAAAATTTATTTTAAGTTATCATTCAGTTCGTGTAAAGTAAAGATCGTTTTTGTCGAACGCAGTTTCAAAAAAATAATAAATTTTATTATTTTGTGTCTTGTGTGAGATTGCGTGTGAAGTGAAAGCGTAGTGTTCTATCAAAATGTCATCGAAATGGGATGATAACGAAGAAATTCAAATATTTCGTGAATATTTACGGATACCGAGCGTACATCCGGATATTGATTACGGTAAAGTTTTATTATAATTTTTGTTTTGTTTTTAATTAAACTGACATTTGTGCGAGTGCAATAAAATATTGCCAACTTAAGAAATAGTTTTGTTTAACAATACACTTCAAAATTATTTGTGCAATTTTTATATAAAGTATTTATATATAAAAACCGGACGTATCATGATTAAAATAAGAATATTGCTACATGATGTTATCACATTGGCTGTGAGTGATTTGTTTTTTGTGTAAATTGCACTTTTCTGGTAAAACATTTTTTTTTTTTGCGAAACGTGAAAATGGCGGCTCAGTCCTTTAAATAATTTAAATTCTTACATAGCTTTATTTCATTATCGAATTCGATTTTCGACCTTGCTTTTCGGTTGTGGTAACATATAAATTTAAATCAAATATTTATGGTTATAAGAACGACTCTTATACCGCAGACAGACACAAATTAGATATAGTCGCGAATTCTTGATTATTACGATATCTTTTACGAGATTATCGATGATTATATGTAATTAAAAGTGGATATATGCAGATAAAAATGCTTTTATTTCAATAAATAAATATGGGTTTGAACGTTCGGCATAGTTACAAAACCACGTTTGTGTAAGTCGCCATAATTTTTAAACCGCGATTGTCTTTATTTGACGTGTAATCGCGATTGGACAAAATCGCGATAATTTTTGTGTCCGTCCACGGTATTTGACCGTTACCATCGACAGGCTGTGGTTTATTGAATCCGATATGGCAAATTTTGATATAAAATCTATCTATAAAATATATAGATATGAAACACAAGGTTAGCGGGTGTTGTCCGCACGACTTTTTTTAGAAATTTTTGTTTCTGTATAATATTACAACTAATATTCCTATCGGTTCATGCCAGTCCTTCGATTTCAGCGACTTAGGCAGAGAACCACTAATTCTATTCGGTCCATTTGTGCCACCTAGTAGATTTCGCAGCTTTTCATTGTCATGCTGATGCAGTCGCAGTACATGATTCCTTGCAAAATTTTGTATTTCTGTATTCTCGATGGAGGTTGTCATTTCTAATGTACCATGGAGCATTCATAATGTTACGTAGCTAGGCCGACCGGCCGACCAGTCCGCGGGCATCCGAATTCATAAAGGAAAATTAAAAACCGGGTTTTTATAATCTTTTTCTCTAGTAAAGCCATGAAACAGTTTTTCGCTCTTATTCTATGGTATAAGATAAGTGGTTAAGAAATTCCGAAGTTCCATTCAATAAGAAAGACTGGGCAACATGGCTGAAATCCAAAACTTCAGCCAAAATTGATGTAAGAATCTCAGTCCAACTCTACAACCTAAATTTGACAATGGCTTAGTTAAGAAGTGGCCAAGTTCCATCTAGAATGGTCTAATTCTAGAACTTCACATTAAATCTGCGTTTAAATCCCAATTCAGTTGTAAGTACATCCCAAATTTGACCATAATGTTTTGAGAAGTGGTCTAGCTACATTCAGCATGAACGAAATGCGGTACTTCGATCAAATTTCAAGTTAGAATTCAACTCCAATTCTGCATACCAAATTTGACAATTATTTGTTAAGAAAAGGCCAAGTTCATAAAACCATAATTTGACCAAGCTCAATAAAGAAAGAGCCGGGTTCTCAATAAAAATGTTATGTCAAGATGTCTTAAAAAAATCCCGCTTTTTGACGATATAATCAGGATTTTAAAACACCAGATTTAAAAAAACGGTATTTTGCAAAGCGGGATTTTGCGAAAAATTCGAGCTTTCGTACCGGTTACGCAGGGCCCATGACCAAAGGTAGATTTTGATTATAGGTTTGGAGTCTGGTGATCAAAATAAAATAATCGTTCCTCATTCGAGACTTTTGCAAGATAACTTTTTTGGTGTAGGTCTGATGAGGTTATTAGGGTGAAGTTTTTATTTTCCCCATATTTTGTCGATTATAGATTTGGGGAGGACCTCATGAAATTATAGGGATTAAATTTGATTTTTCTCCTTGTTCTGTCGATATAATCTTCATTATTTCAGATTTTTGTCAGATAGACACCAATCTGATTATGCCGATTCCATAGCCCATGACCATAGGTTCGGGGTGGATATTACGAGGTTATAGGGTTGAAAATTTTTTCATGTTTTGTTGATAAAATGTTCATCATTCGAGATTTTGCATGTCCATCTCGAATAACGAACTTTATCGATAAACCATGCATGAAAATACAAATTTCAGCTCCTTAACCTCATTAAATCCACCCTAAACTTAGAATTAAAATCTATAGTGTCATGGGCTATCGAATGCTGACTATATGCCAAGTCAGCAAGTTTTAGCAAACGAGTAAAGGTAGAGGAAGTATCGATCGAGTAAAGGTAGAGGCGATCACCGAGGTAAACAAAGATTTTATCGTGTAACTGGAGAGGAATAAGGCGCCAACTCACTTTGAACTGATACAAAGGTCGTCCAGGTACCGTGAATGCCATCTTATCTCTGGATTGTGGGCCAGAGGTATCCGCAAGAAGGCATGTTTTAAATCATTTGGCGAAATAAATCTCGTTTGATCTAAACGACCCAACAATCTAGTGATAAGCGGCAAAGGATACGAATCCTTGACAATCATCTTGTTCAGTTTGCGTGCGTCAAGACAAAGTGGAAACAGAAAACCAAGAATTTTGAGACTACTCGATTGGCCCTAGCAAAGAAGACGATTGATCTCATAATAAACAAGTTTTTGTGCAGCGTAAAAAGCATAAATTCGTTGATTAACCGGTTTGCCGATTCATCGTCAATGTTGTGTGTTAACAGAGAAGTTTGTCCCTGTCCGAGCTTAGATCTGGAAGGAAAGAAAGATTTAATGACCTCCAATTTCTCTTGATCCTTATCCGAAAGCTCATGGAATTTAAAGTTAGCAGACGGTTCCGTTGGTTCATTCAAAACACCCAGAGATGACATTTTGGAAATGATTCCAAATCGATTCCAAAAATCAATCTCGAGTTATATAAAGACTGTTTCTAAAGAAGATACTATGAGATTACGAGAGATTCAATTGAATTCTACTATAGCATTAATGTATCCGAATACCCTCTACGGCGAATGTTCAGAGCTTCTGCCAAGCACACTTACACTTGCGCCTCTGTTAGACCATTAAGGCTGTTTATTTACAAAAACGTTGGCGTGCGGTTTAATCTGGTTATACCGGCATTTCAGGGATACTTTAAGTTATTTATCTTAATATTTTTATATACTTTTTGAGTTTTGTTAGATATTTCACATCGATGTAGGTTTACGAAGCGGTTTTATAGTTAATTTTGTGTTGTGAAAATTCAACTAAAGCGAAATGAAAACCTGCCTCAAATTCCAGCTCCGACTTCGATTCTCGCTCCTGTTCGGGGAAAATTAATAAACTTTCTTGGGAAATTCGAAAATTTCAGTTTTTTTTTTAAATCGGTCAAACTGAAGTCCCGCTTACATTAGAGCTTTTCCGTTTTTTAAATCTGCATAAAAAAATTCTAGATCATATTTTTATCAAAATTGGTTCACAACACTTTTTCAAAATTTAATTGACGGTTTTTGATAAAAGACACGGAATTTTCACCAAAAGGGGATGATCTCGAATTATTTTTTTTTTGGTGAACGGTGAACCAATACATTATTGCCTTGAGCTATCAGAGAGGTTTTGATATAACTGAAATTGAGCTCACTGATCTTTAAATTGTTGATTGATTTCTGAACATTAAAATCACCGGTGGTGATAATAGATGTACCAGCAGTCAGATTTCCATTCGTATTCGGACAAAATATTTCTGATGCTGTTCGGGAAATTTTGCAATCATCGTAACTTAAATAGATCAATATCTGCTAACACTGCATACTTTTATACGCTTTGCATACCTTCGATTTTTAGCGACACCCATGCCATACTCAAATATTAAACATTTTGTTTTAAAATTTTAATGAATTTCATTCATGATTTCAATGATATTTTCCAGTAAAAACCTGTTTCCATTTCTACTTACGAAAAAACCCAAATAAAAAAGTTAAAAAATTAAAAACAATTAAAAATTTTTACAAAACTAATTTTGTTTGCGCCGGATTTTTAATTCAACCGGAGCAAGCAGAATTACCCTGGGTATTTTACTTGATGTACAATACTCAGGGTAACTCTGTTGCTCGGGTTGAATTAAAAAAAAAGGTTGATAAGCCCTGTGTAGGCCCAGTTCACAAATAAAAACGCACTGTGCATAGTAAAATTACTCACACAGTGACAGTGTCTGCTCAGTTTGAATTAAAAAACAGACCCTTTGTAGTGATTGTCAGAATCAAATCAAACAATTTATGTTATTCTATTTGACATTTTCTTATTGTTTATTTTTAGAAACCATGATCTCTATTTTTTTTTAAGTTTGGACGAAAAATTTTACACCAGTAATTTTTGTTAAGTAACAATTGATATTTAACGAAGCTTCGTTGAATTTTTTATTTTAGTTTAATTTTTCTACAGTTGAAAGCACAGAAATGACATTTTTTAAAGTTACGTTTATATTTTTTTTTTTTTAATTTTTCTGTGGTTAACCTTTGCCTTTAGTGACGAAAGCATCTTCACGCCTATTAAAACATTTAGTTGCCTGGTTGTACTTGTTTTTTTAGAAATTTGACGTGTTACGCTTATTGTTCTGCTGCCTAATTTCAAAAATATTTAAATAAATTTTTCGTATTTTTCCCTTGAAATATGAAGTACATATCTTCAATAAACAACATACAAAAGCGAAAAACAAATGGAAAATTCGGTCAAACGTCAAACGTAAATAAAAATAAACAAAGTTGATTTTTTTTTTTTTCAAAATTGTTTTACTATTAAATTTTAAAGACATATTTGCTTACATAGGTACACGTATTTAATAAATAATACATTTATTATAGAGATATATATGTAAATCATTGAGTATATGTCAACTGTTTTTTTGTAGTCTAAAACTGACACAAATTTGAATTTGATTTCCAAAAATTCGAAATTCTAGACAAGGAAGATACATTTTAGCTCTCTCTATTGCACATTAGGTACGAGTTTTGTTTTTTACGCCACAGTTTTTTATGTATGCCGTATCCATGAGTTGCATATCAGTGTTCAAATCTGTTAACATAGTCAATTTTTCGTGGTTTTGATAAGCTGGATCGGAGAAAAACAATTCTCCGAAAATGAAAATTCGCCGGACACAACATCTAACAACAATTTACTGAATAACACAATCCACAGAAAACGACAGTTCACCTAAAACGACAATTCAGAGAGAGGATCATCATTTACAAGAGAAAGAGAATGAGAGAGAGAGCCATTAGAGTGTCAAGAATCCTAATTTCTGATAATAGAGTTTTGGGGGTTCCTGATTTGTGCATAGGCTGTTTCTATCGACTAGGGTTTATTAAAAATGCAAATAGGGTTCCAAAACGATTTTTAGAAGAAGTCTCAGGGACGGAATTAAGCCATTTGTTATCCGATCGTGATTAAGTTGATCGTGAAGGATGGAAATGGAATTTTAATTTCACTTTTGGATGAAGTTCTGGAATCTGATCATCTGAGATAGTGCTGGCCATTCCTTTACCGATTGATTTCAATTATATTGTCAAATGTAATGCTAACATGAGTTTAATTCAATGTGTATGTTTATAGATCCCTGCTTTTACGCGCCTGAGGTTGAAATAAAAAACGTTATGGTTAACGCCTCTTAAGTTTAAATAAATAGCAATTTGAACAACTAACAAATTTGTTCCGGTGTATTCCTCGATATTTTTAAACTTGGACGAAACATGATTATTTCTTCAGTATTTTAATACCCGATATTTATTTCAGTATAACCAGAGAGAACCTAAAAGAGATATTTCATCCTATTTAAACGTAAAAGTTTAAACTGCGTATTCATTTTCTGTAAATAGCCGCATACAATCAAAAATATTTTACGATGCCTTTGGAATTATCAGAAATAAATTTTGTTTTAATTTTTTAGTTCAAATGCAAAATTTCTTTTGATTGCCTGTGGTATAACAATACTAACCCTACGGCATTAGCTGTGTTCCAATGGAGAAAGCAAACTACTCACAAGTACTTGTATCTACTCGCAGCTACCCATGCTCAAATGGTGGTGTAGATGTTGAAAGTAGTTACGCATAAAATTAACGGTAGGTATTTTGGTTCAAAAAATTCTAATAGATGGCTTTGTGAGGAGTAGGCTATGTTGAAATGTCAGGACAAACAATATTTTTTGTTTACTTCTGTGAAATACCAAGCGGTTTTTGACATATTCTTCTTTTCGGCCGGCGTATATCATAATCAAACCGTTGCCTTCATTTTAAGACCAGTTCTTACTCATTTTTGAGATTTTATTGTGGATTTTAGTTAAAAAAAATTAATTTTCCAAAATAAGACGACAGCAAAATTATACACATAGCTAACTTTGTACACAAAAAAGGTTATGTTTTACTTCTGTCATAGTTTTAGCTCGTTCCATTGGTTATCTACTTGCAAGTACTTGTGAGTAGCAAATTTGCCCCATTGGAACACAGCTATTATTGATCAACTCGCTTGCTTGGACTCGATTAAATAAACTACGAATATAAACTACCTAGTTCAGTACCAGTTGGCTATATTACAGAACTTCTTCCAAAAATCATTATAGAATTCAATTTCTATAACCTTTCATACTTAATTTCATTATTGATCGGTTGATAAATCGCTCCATTCAAATTGTGCGTTTTTTGAACCTCCAAACCGAATTTTGCAGAAACGAAAGTTGTGTTTCTTTCGCAAAATTACAACAACAATTGCATTGTATAAAGCCGAATTGGCTTTAATGTAAGCCATAAAATTTTCAGGTTTAGGGGAAATTAAACCATTTTATGGTTATGGTGGTTATCACAAAGCGGTTATTCTTACAATTTTTTTTTATCTTGTTGAAAAAAAGACATTTTGCGTTTGTTTTGATAGAAAAATACCGAACTTAATTTGTTCTATTTCCTAAAATAAAATAAATATTATTAAAATGAACCAAACCGAAGAATCTAAAATACATTAAAAAAATAAAAGTCAAAAGTTGTTGCTTTCAGATTCAAACGCTAAGGTAAGCGGGATTTGCGAAAGCAATACAGCTTAAAACTCATTTAGTCGCTCTCTCTCTCTCTCTGACACTCGAACGGCTTTCTCTTGAATTTTTATTAAAATCACTCAACAGAAATATGATACAAAACCTGAAATTCGGAAAACTGCCATTGTCATTTTCGGAGAATGTTTATTTCAGTAAATTGTCCTACAACAATTAACCGAAAATGGCAGTTCATCGGATACAAATATTCACGATTTCGTTGAACGTGCCGATAGCGATAATCTCCAAAAACGAAACTTCTCTGAAAACACCAGTTATCAGAAAACGACATAATACCAAAATAAAATCAGGAACCAAGCACTCAACTTATCGATAAAAATATCATCATAAAAAAACATTTTTTTAGGACAAATTGGAGAAGGCAAAGGCTGCTAGACTTATTTTGGTTTTTAAGTGAACCATATCCGTCAATAAATATTATTCATCCAATTTTGTTTTTTGATCACCCAGTAAAATCCAAGGCCTGCTACAACCTTATTTGGATTTTTATAGATATTTAATTGATTTTTTTAATCGATAAAATTTGTGCTTGGTTCCTACCCAGTTCATTTAGGCCAGGATACACGAATTAAATTGCTCCTAATTTATTAATTGTGGCCGATCTGTTTAGATAGCAAATGAAATATTTAGATTTTGATAATGGGGTTTGGCTGTTTCATTAAAACGGATACAAATTTTCCGGATATGATTGCTAACATTTTGCTGATTTGTAATTATAAATTCAAACAAAAATTAAAAAGGTTTTGATTTTAAGTATTTTGACGATGCATCAGTTGGGAAGGATGTAAAATAGTAACGGAGTAGGCTTTAACAAAGCATTCCAATAATGACATTTACTTGACTTTTAAATGTGCTGTAAAAATAACTGCAAATACTACTCAGGAAAACTCTGTGTATGAAATCGAGAAAACTCTTAGAAGATTTTGGGAGATCGTAGATTTACATCCCCCACGGAAACAATCTCCTTTCAAACGATCAACAGATGGCAGGTACATTGTAAAAACTACAGCCACATATTTAGCAGTCACATTTAGCGGTCATATTTAGCTCTGCAGCAATTGGCAGAAGGGGAGAAAAACGCATATCCTCTTGCTAAGGAAGTGGGCAAGCAACAACGAAAAACTACTAACCGATGATCAATCAAAGCTTTTGGGCTCTATTGGAAACAAAAATTCGACATCTTTGTAACAAAGCAGAATGTTCTCCCAACGATGGCAAGCTATTTGAACCATTATAGCTACCACCAGTAATAAATACGGCCAAAATTATGCTACAAAAACTCTGGATTCTAGGGCTTAGATGGGATAAACCCATCGCAAAATTAGTCTTGCTCAACGATAAAGTTACAAGGTGGGCAGGATGCACAGATGGATCATTTGTAGAGGATTAGGGATTTAGTGACGCATCGGAACAGCAAATGCCGCGTGTGTTTATCTAATCACAGCAAACATATCAACTAAACTTTGTAGCAGCTAAACTAGAGTAGCGCCCATGAATCTGAAAATGACGTTACCACAACTCGAGCTAAACGGATCCCTTCTAGTAGCTTAAATGCTCCAAGAAGTTCAACATGGACCGATTCTACCATAGAACTCCCATGGATTAAAAGCGACATACAAAAATACAAATCATATGAAGAAAACAGCACGCGGAGGTGTTCTACTTACGATGTCATCTGACTCCCCCCTCCTCATCTGAAATGCCCTGGACATTTTTTAATAGACTCATCAATAACCGCAGTTCTCGATATGAATTTTTCGGATATAAATATTCACAAACTTTCAAGATAGCGGCTGCTAGAAAAAATTAAACAAGACTTTTGGAAAAGATGGAGTAACGAATATCTTCGGAGACTACAACCACGAAACAAAGTGGTTACAAATAAAACCACAAATACAAATTGCGCGGGGACCTTGTTCTCATAGAAGAAAATTTACCTCCCTCGAAATGGGTGCGAGGTAGAATAGTTGAAACTCACCCGAGAACAGATGGATACATACGAGTCATCTCCGTAAAAGGCCCGGGAAATTCTCTCGGAAAATCACGTATTACAATCTTACTCACTACTGAGCAGAACTGGATCAAGTAACGCATTTTACTCAAGAACTAGACAAGTTATGTCCAAATGTAACACTAAGTACTCAAACTACTCTCAATCATTACATATCCATAATTTCCCAAATAAGAGACCCTTATCTAGATATAAAGGAACAAAATAAGATATTGAGGCGGAAAAATGTTCATAGACGAAGATCGCCTTTTGACTTTCTCGATCAACGAGCCTACAATGCTTACAAAGAGAGCTTAAGAAAAATGGAGGGTTACCAACAAGCGTGAATAGCACCCACATTCATTGAAGGAGAGGAAGTTCTAAAAATACATTCAAACTGCATTCTGCGTCGAAATACGTTCACAGTATCAGGTCACAGATCCTCTAGCATTAAATTAGCGTTCTCGTTTCTACCACAATTAAACCTATCCTTAACACAAGGAACAGCTGGAGCTATCGACAGTTGATGTAACGGTACACGACTATCAACATTATCTTGCAATATAATTGCTAATAATAAACAATTTTATTACCCCCACACAGTCTATATTTACACAAATCGCAAAATACTTTATATATTTGCACAATATTAACGATATTTATTTTATTTTTATTTTAGTACCCTGCGTCGACTTTCTGAAAAAAGAGGCGGCCAAATTGGATTTACCGGTAACAATATTCTATCCTGGTGGTCCAACTAAACCGATTGTTATTCTAGAATGGGAAGGCACTGAACCAGAATTGCCCAAAATTGTGCTCAACTCGCATATGGATGTTGTGCCCGTATTCGAAGAATTTTGGTCTCATCCACCATTTGCGGCCGAAATTGATGATGAAGATCGTATTTTTGCGCGTGGCTCTCAAGATATGAAATGTCTCGGTATGCAATATTTAGCCGTAATACGTGCACTAAAACGTGAGAATATACGATTAAGGCGTACCATATTGGTAATGTTTGTGCCGGATGAGGAGATCGGTGGAAAATTTGGAATGCGAGTTTTTGTGCCAACGGAAGATTTTAAAAAATTAAATGTTGGTTTTTCATTGGACGAAGGAATGGCAACACCAGGCGATGAGTTTCCAGTATTCTATGCAGAACGTGCTATTTGGCGTAAGAAATTCTTTAAAATATTTAAAATGTTGCTAAAATATACGTTAAAAATTTACAGATGTAAAATTTATTATATCGGGAACGCCAGGCCATGGATCGTTACTTCTTAAAAACACGGCTGGCGAGAAAGTTCGCTACTTGGTCGACAAATTCATGGACTATCGTGCGAATGAAGTGAAAAGACTAGAAAATAATCCAGATTTTACTCTGGGCGATGTCACCTCAATAAATCTAACAATTATTAAAGGTGGCGTTCAAGATAACGTAATCCCGCCCGAGATGATGTTGTACTTTGATTGTCGCTTATCGATTTTAATCGATCACATCGAATTTGAGGCAATGATTCGTCGATGGATGGAGGAAGCTGGTGGAGGCATTGAATTAGTATTCGATCAAAAAGATCCCTATATTCGTCCGACCCCGCTCGTAAACAATCCATTTTGGGATGGTTTCAAAAGTGCAATTGATGATTTGTAAATCAATATTGATCGTGTATGATTCGTATATTAAACGAACTAATATCTTTATTATTTGTTTACAGAAAATTGAAAATTAAACCACAAATTTTCCCAGGTGGTACCGATAGCCGTTACATTCGACAAACTGGCATTCCAGCAATTGGATTTTCACCACTAAATAAAACACCAATCTTGCTGCATGATCACGATGAATTTTTGGGCGCCGAAACGTATTTGAAAGGCATTGAGATATGGCGAAAAATTATTGTTAATGTTGCCAATGCATAAATGGCGGGGCAATAAAATTTATGTTTATTGATTATATAACATTTTATTATTGTTAAAAAATGTGGTTTTATTTATATCTGAAATCTTAATACCGAAGACATAAAGCCACTCACCAAGTCAGTATGTTGAACGTGTAGGTACTACTGACTTTACGATCAGCTTGAACTAAAAGCTATAGGTGATGAATCTAGGCATCGGGCATCATAAAGTATACCCAATTTTCGAGAAGTGTTTCGCGACTATTCCTTGTGCTTGTTCATAGATGGACCTATTTTCTTGTTTTATGATAAAAGGCTTGAGTTACAAGATAGACCAAATAGGTTTCTGTATGTAAACGAAAATCTTATACAATCATAAAATTAATTATCTTAAGATAAACGTTAGAATGGATGCTGCGCTTTGCTTATAAAGCGTATTACAACAGATGAAACAAATTATGCAGCTTTGAGGATTTAATTATAAACCGATACAAAGCAATAAAGTCTCTTCATAATCATATATTGTAAACAACTTAGACATGGAAATGCAATAGTATCGAAATTAATAGTATTAAAGAAGCTGTACAACGAAACACATTGCCTGTGTGTGAAGCCATCTGGACAATCAGCTGGACAAAATAGTCAATCTTTAGGTGGATTCCCCAACTTTCTTGAAATAACATTCAGACAATAAAAACTAAAAATTAATCTTAAGGAACTGCGCATGCCGCACATGAAATAACCAAATATCCCCGTGGAAAGGTAGAAGGAAACACCTTATGCATAATTTGCTTACTCGCCGCCTAGAACAATGTGCTTCAGAACAGAAATCTCTTAATACTGTTAAAAACATAATACTGTTACGATCTCACCTATTCAGTTTATATGTTAAATAAGATAGCGGAAATTTGCCAGCTGAAAATAAAACAGCGAATAATAAAAGACGATTACTGTTGTTATTTTATGACCAGCGGACATTTTTTATTGATTTTAGTCCCTCTTAACAAAATCTTAAAAGCGTTGCTAACGATGCTTTGCTAATGATTAACCTCCGAAGTAACGAAACTCGACTAAACCATGCCATTTCATAACCAATCATTATGGAAATTGACTTCTAGGATAATTTTGGATTGGAACATAAATTTTAGATGTTTATCGAAAGGTTTTGATTTTTTGCGGCCAAATAATTAAACTTCCACAGAGCCTCTCCAGCATAGCCAAATATAAAATTATCCTTTAAAATTCACCTTAGAATCCATATTAATCGTGTAGAATGGACAAGGCCTTCATCTAAAACGTATAATTCAACCCAAAATCAATCTTAGAAACCAAATTTCATAAAGCTTCGGCATTTGGACCGGGAGGTACTGGGTTCAAATCCCACCAGAGGCAGGATGTAAAAGCGAATTTTCTTCATCGATTACGATCGGTGATGATAATAAACACAACTTACACCCTCTGTTGGAATGCAGAATTCAGCGCCGACCCACCGTCCATGTCAGTGTGCAGGTTGACATGAAGCTTGCAACGTGCAGGTGGTATACTGTAATTGTGTGACTAGGTGAATGGGTGGATGTGTGCCTGAATGAAAAGGGGAGTATTAATTGAATTATGCTGGCAATTCTCTTTTGTGATAGTGCAGCCACTTCAATTTTTTTAGCTTCGGTATTGGCACTTGTGCGGTTTTAAGCCACTCAGAAGGAAGGCTCATCCAAATTTTTTTAATTACTGAAAATTGAAATACATTATCTAATGCAAATTTGAAAAATTCACTTGGATTACCATTCTTTCTCGTTGCAGTTACTGGTCGTATTTACGATTGCCTGGCTCCCATTAAAATAAGGGACGATTTGTAACGTTTTATTACGGTTTGAAATTATTTAGACGATTTGAGACGATTTAAATAAGATTTAAGACAATTTAGAACAATTTGAGTCGTGTTGAGAAATTTGAGATGATTTGGTATGGTTTAAGACGATTTGGTTAAGGACGATTTGAAACGATCTTATTATGATTTGGTACGATTTGATTACTTTGGAATAATTTCATTATGATTTGAAACATTTAGCACCGATTTGATTAATATTTGATATGATTTGGAAAGATATGATATACTTTGGCACGATTTGGAATGATTTGATTGAAATTTGAGATGGTTGAGAGTGGTTTGATTTCGTTTTAAGAATTAAGATTTGGAACAATTTAATTACGATTTGAGATGATCTGCGATTGGGCCTATTTGTACCTATTTGAAAAAATTTGGTTGCGATTTAAGAACGATCCAATTACGATTTGGGAGGATTTGGAAAAATTTTATTAAGAATTCACATGATTTGAATCGATTTGAAACAATATGAGAGGAGTAAGGACGATTTAGTGTTTCACGAATTACGGTTTGAGATGATTTTATTACGATTTGAAACGATTTGATAACTATTATTGCGATTAGAGACGATTTGTATCGATTTTATTAAGATTTGATTAAAATTTGAGACAATATGAGACGGTTTGAACGAATTTTAGAAGGAGAAGGTTTTTAAGATTTTGCTTTTTATTGATATTTCGGACAAATTGGAATGAATTTGATTACGAGTAGGAACGATTTTATTACGATTTGTAAGCGATTAAAATTGATTTGAGATGATTTTGGACGATTTTAATGATTTGAATTTTTTTTATTAAGATTTGAAATGATTTAACATCACGATTTGGAAAATTTTGATTAAGCATTGAGATAATTTGAAATGATCTGATTACGATTTGAGACGGTAGTTAAAGTTGACAAAGAGCGAATGCTCGGGACTAGTACTTAATGTAAAAAGATTTGAAACAGTCTAGATTGATTTGAACCGATTTTATTAAAATGTGAAACGGTTCGCAAGGATTTGGAACGATTTGATTACAGCTTGAGACGACTTGGAATGATTATTAAATAACGATTTGATATTTATTAAGGAAATGGTTTGAGATGAATTTTAGAGCGATTTGAAATGATTTGTACGACTTGTTCTGATTGCGGTTTGAGATAATTTGAAACGATTTGAAATATTTTCATTATGATTTTAAACGGTTTGGATAGAGTGATTGCATTGATAACAAAAACCACACAAAAAACAATTTCACATGATATGATTACGGTTTGAAACGGTTTTATTGAAAAATCTGGTATTTGGAACAGCTTTACTACAATTTGAGATAATATGGAAGGATTGGAAATAATTTTAATATATTTGGAATGACTTTGAAAAACTTGAGACTATTGGAACGATTTTAGTACGATTTGTTTTGAAATGATTTGATTACAGTTTGAGATGAATATGGTTGACTTTGAATTACGGTTTCAGATGTTTTGAAACGATTTGATTACAGTTTGAGATAATTTTGACTGATTGGGAACGGTTTGCAAAGATGCGATATGTTTTGAGACAATTTGAGATGATCTGATCCGATTTGAAACGATTCTATTTAAATTTTCAACTGCTGGTAACGGAGCGAGTTAATTACAATTTTATTAACATTTAAAAAGATTTTATTAACCGTTTTATTAGAATGAATTTATTACGATTTTGAACGTTTTTATTACGGTTTGAGATGATTTTAATAATATTTGGAAGGATTTGATAGTGACTTACGAAAATTTAAAATGATTTGAAATTTAACAAGCTTTAAGATGAGTTGAGGTGATTTGATTGCAATTTTAGACGACTTAATCCTAATTTTGGACGATTTGAATCAATTTTATTAAGATTTACTTTTAGCACTATTTGCCGTAGGCACTTGGCGAAACACACTTACACATAAACACATTTTACTAAACACTTGTTTTATATTTCGCAAAATTAGATTTTTTTAATATTTAAATTAAAAAATTTGTTCAAAAAGTTTAAAAAATCACTCGTTCGATTTCGACTTGTTAGGTCATAAAAAGGTAAAAAATAAACAAAAGAAGGAGGGACAAAAAATAAGCAATAAAAATTAATCTATTGATCGTGCAGGTGGGCTGAGTAACAAAATTCAAGGTATATTGAAGTATGTACATTTAATTAACCGACGTATTAGTCAAATTATAGAAAAGGGCAGAGTCTGTAATTGGTGAGAAACGAATTTCTCTCTGTTCGTTAAGGATATTTTGGTTAAGAAATATCGATTTTCGAATTTCGACCTGAGTTTTTTTACGAGGACGCCACGTAGGATTTAATTTACGAGTGGCCAATTGAGATCAGCCATTTTTATTACGGGTTTTTGGCGAAACAACGCCCAGCATTTTTATTATTACTGCCCAACCAGGCAAAATTACAACTCATATTAAGTTTGGTATCGGTGAAAGGCACCGCAATGGTCCGGGGTGGCGACCCTGTGGCATGACGAACACTCAAGGTCGCAACAGTAAATTTTTTTTAAGGTACGAATTTTTTTATTTTTTTAAATTTTTTTTATATATTTTAAATTTTTTATTTTGCTTTAAATTTTATTGTGATCGAACGCCCCACAGCGGGTGTATGTCGCGCGCTCGGGGTTCACATTGGTTTCGCTCCCTCATTTTTTTTGTGGGAAGTTGTTGTTCTTTTCATTCTCATAAATAAAAAAAAAATGAATTGTTAATTCTTCCGGGTTTGGTGTGATTGTGATGACTCAACGATTAAATTCGATACTTATTCCACATATTTTTGGCTTTTTTCGAATACCACTTGACTTGTAGACTTTGAGTGTAATCCAAACTTTACATAAACTATTTTTTTTAGGTCGATCACTATTCCATTCAACTTTTCTTTTTGGCATCGGTCAAGAATGATAAAACTAAATAAAGGGTCCAACTTTTATAGATAATACACCATTATATTCTAAATGATCGAACTTAGTCTACACTCTACCCACACACATGTGTATAATGGATTCGAAAGGGATACCAAAATGGCCAGGTTTTAGTAATATTTTCGAAGGGTTCGGACCCCTGGATCTAGGTGCCTCTGTGTAAATTTTTTTAAAATTTCGATTCTTTTTTTGATTTTTTCATGGGAATGAGTTTAAATAAATGTTTAAATGGAATTAATTGTATGCTCGGATCCGAGGGGTCGGACCCTTGGATCTATAAGTCATTATTTGTATATGTATATTTTTTATATAAAGCTAGACGCTTTGGCCGATTTGAATCAAACTTTACACAAACATTGTTAAATACCTAAGGAAGATCACTGAGTATTTTTCATGCCTCCTTCTCTCTCATGGGGGGGGGGGGGGCATGGGCTTGATAACGGGTTCCAAAGTTACTATGGAGAAATGTGTAAAACTTCACGGGATGACGTCTGAAAAATAAGTCATGGTCTTAGTTTGAAGGTACGATGTTATGATGGTGATGATGATGAAGATGGTGGATGGTGAACGGTGAATGATGCGGATGGTGGATGATGGATGGTGGATGATGGAATGAACCTCAATATTTATTTTTTTACCAAATTTGGATAGTACATTATTGAAAAATTTATTATACCAAATAATTATTTTTTCCGAAGATTAAGTCAGTTAAATATAAATTTAAGTAGACATAATAAATTGACTTGTCTTTATTTTAGTAATTCAAACTGGATCCCGCAGTAGTAATTTTTTGATAAACGCACGTTATTAGTGTCTGAGCGAAACCGACCCGCCAACTTGTTAACAACATAACCACACAAATTACGATACAGTCGTACAATAAACAAATATAAGTAATTCCAAGCATGGTATTACAAAACTTAAAATTTATTTTAAGTTATCATTCAGTTCATGTAAAGTAAAGATCGTTTTTGTCGAACGCAGTTTCAAGAAAATAATAAATTGTATTATTTTGTGTCTTGTGTGGGATTGCGTGTGAAGTGAAGGCGTAGTGTTCCATCAAAATGTCACCGAAATGGGATGATAACGAAGAAATTCAAATATTTCGTGAATATTTACGGATACCGAGCGTACAGCCGGATATTGATTACGGTAAAATTTTATTAAAATTTTTGTTATTAAACTGACATTTGTGCGAGTGAAATAAAATATTGCCAACTTAAGAAATATTTTTTGTTTTACCAAAACACTTCAAAATGATTTGTGCAATTTTCATATAAAGTATTTATATTATTAAAAACCGGACGTATCATGATTAAAATAAGAATATTATTGCTACATGACTAAAACATTTTTTTTGCGAAACGTGAAAATGGCGGCTCAGTCCTTTAAATAATTTAAATTCTTACATAGCTTTATTTCATTATCGAATTCCATTTTCGACCTTGCTTTTCGGTTGTGGTGACATTTAAATCAAATAATTTCGGTTATAAGAACGACTCTTATACCGCAGACAGACACAAATTAGATAGTTGCGAATTCTTGATTATTACGATATTTTTTACGAGATTATCGATGATTAGATGTAATTCAAAATGGACATGCAGATAAAAATGATGTTATTTCAATAAATAAATATGGGTTTGAACGTTCGGCTAGTTATAAAACCACGTTTGTGTAATCGCGATAATTTTTGTGTCCATCCACGGTATTTGACCGTTACCGTCGATAGGCTGTGGTTTATTGAATCCGATATGGCAAATTTTGATCAACTAAGCAATCTATAAAATATATATATATAGATATGAAACACAAGGTTAGCGGGTGTTGTCCGCACGAGTTTTTTTTTTGATTTTTTTTTTAGAAATTTTTGTTTTTGTATAATATTACAACTAATCTCAGTGATTATCTAGTTTTATCTAGTTCTAGTTTAATTGCTTAATTGGTAGTTTATTCTTATGGGATGGAACCTATCGGTTCATTCTAGTTTTGCCTTTCCTTTGATTTCAGTAACTCAGGAAACGACTAACTCTATTCGGTCCATCGGTGCGACCCAGTAGATTTCGCAGTCCTCGTTGTCATGCTGCTGCAGTCGCAGTACATGACTCCTTGCAAATTTTCGTATTTCTGTTTTCTCGATAGAGGTTGTCATTTCCAATGGTACATTGGAGCATTCATGTACCATGGAGCATTCACAATGCTATACGTAGCCAGGCCGACCAGCCGGACAGTCCACGGACATCCGAATTCATAAAGGAAAATTATAAACCGGGTTTCTCATAATATTTTTCTCTAGTAAATGCATAAAATAGTTGTTGATTCCGATTCAAGCTAGATTAGAATTCTACCTAAGTGGTTAAGAAATTCCGAAGTTCCGTTCAATAAATAGAAGAAATAGCCTAGTTTAATTAGGCAATGCCAAAATCCTTCCAGACAGGCCAACATGGTGTAACAAATTTTGGTTTCATACCACTGTTAGATTTAGTACGCAATGTTATAAGTTGTACTACACTTCCCTAGTTGCAACGGGTATGGGTTTACTTTTGGAAACGGGTTAACATCGTCAATGAAAATGATTGCACTTATACATAATTACGTAAACGAAATTAAACTGGTAAAAAAAATTAAATTGGCGGGAAAACTGGAAATTACGAATAAATTAAAACGGCAATCTAAAATTATATAAATAGACGAAACAGACTCACCCATATCGGACTAGATGCTACAAACATAGTGTGCGACCGACCATGTGCAAGGTCAATGACCGAACCATCGAGTTACAATGGCCTACTCCAAAAGATAAGCCGAAATTGATGTAAGAATCTCAATCCAGATCTACGACCTCTATTTGACCATGATTGGTTAAGAAATGGCCAAGTTCCATTGAGAATGGTCTAATTGCAGAGTTAAGACCACGTTAAAGTCTCAATTAACTTGTGTATATCAAATTTGACCGTAGTGTTTTGAGAAGTGGCCTAGTTACATTCACTATGACCGAATTCCGAAACTTCGATCTAAATTCAAATTAAAAGTTAGAATTCTGTATATAACAAATTTGACAATTATTAGTTAAGAAAAACCCCAGTTCCATTAACCATGGCCAAATTCTAAATTCCAATTCTTGAAAAATATATGTTAAAATGCAAATCACATCCCATAATTTGACCAAGTTTAATCAAGAAATGGCCGAGTTCTTAATAAAAATGTAAATAAAAAATATTTTGAAATGTTTTAAAAAAATCCCGCTTTGTAGCGGGGATTTCAGCATAATCAGCAGGATTTTGAAAAGCGGGAATTTGAAGAGCGGGATTTAGAAAAGCGAGATTTTTAAAAGGTCGCGATTTTGATCGGGATTCTATAATTTGAGGTTTGGGTGAATTCGGGATTTTATAATTTGGCCTTTGGTACAGATCCCGCTTTATCCTAAGGCCCATATTCTCTTTGCAAATGGTGAATGATAGTTCGGCCGATATACTGCGAACTTGAGTCCACCGAATGCATATTTTTCGATAAAATCGTTCACCATTCGGGATTTTGCCAGATAGGTTTGGGGTGGGTCTGATGAGGTTATAAGTATGGAATTTTGATTATCCCCATATTTTGTCAATAAAATCGTTCGTCCTTCTATAAAATCGTTCGCCATTTGAGATTTATTTTGACCTCTCTGATACATCTCAGTCGTACGATTTTATCAACAAAACATGAAGAAAATCCAAATTTTACTCCTTTACCTAATCAGACCCACCCCAAAACTATAATCAAAATCTATCTATGATCATGGGCCTCTCATTAATCCCACTCTAAACTTAGAATTAAAATCTATCTAGTGTCATGGGCTATCGAATTGGTATAGTTAGAAGGTTTCAGTAAACGAGTAAAGATAGAGGAAGTAACCAAAGCACTGTCATCGTTGTATAAGGCGGCAACTTACTGTAAACTGATATAAGCACCGTCCAGATACCGGGAGCGCCATCTTATCGCTGGATTAAGGCATCTTTAAATTCAATTGATGAAATAAAAATAGTTTGATCTAAACGATCTAATAATCCAGTGATAAGCGGCAGAGGAAAGGCATCCTTGACGGTCACCTTGTTCAGTTCAGACAAAGTGGCAACAGAGAATCAAGAACTTTGAGACTGCTTGATGACCCCTAGCGATTGGTCTCATAATAAAGAAGTTTTTGTACAGTGTAAAAAGCATAAAATCTTTGATTAGCCGCGGTTTGCCGATTCATCGTCAATGTTGTGTATTATACCAGAGAAGTTTGTCCAAGGCCGAGTTTAGAGCTGGTATGAGAGAGATATTTAATGACCTCCAATTTCTATTGGTCCTTTTCCGAAAGCTCTGTTGGTTCATTCACAAGACTCAGAGATGACATTTTGGAAATGATTCCAATTGATTCCAAAAGTCAATCGCGAGGTATAAAAAGTGTTCTAAGGAAGATACTATGAGATTAAGGGAGATTCCATTGAATTCTACTTGAATTCTACTTGATAGCCGAATTGGATAATAATCCCTATAGGGGCAGGTTGCAAGTGGGATTTTTTATTATCCTCTCGGAGTGCAGAACTTATGGGCCGACCATCTCGGCATGGAAGGTACTATATAGGCTGGCATGGAGCTATGCAATGTGCAGATTGTTCTACGAAAATCGGACCTATAGCCGCACGTACTCGAATTGGCTGGAAAGCGGTGGAAAAGCAAGGGCGGGAAAAGCGAACCGCGAACAAGTTGGGAGTGTCTAGACCCCAGAACTAGAGATATGAAATTTATTTCGTTCTTGAGAAACCGAGAATTATTTTTTGTTTTCTCAGAAATTTTCGAAATTTCCCGAAAAAGTTGAATTTTTAATTTATTATTTCGGAATAAGAATAAAGTGATTCCTTCAATAAATTTGAACAATACAGTATTAACACAGAGAGGCTGAAGAATAGTAGTTGGAGATGGTACTTTCGTTTGAGATGGCGGTGTTGTCAGTTTATCAGTTCACTTTGAAATTATTTCAGTATTATTGATGTGTGTATCAATTGACTAAACTAAATGAAGATAAATGTAAAATATCGTGTCACTAAAATCTGTGAAATATAAAAGCATGTTTCACTAAATTTTAGTCTGTGCTTCATTCGAAATTTGTGCACCGTTTCAACTATAATTCTAATCTAAATTGATAATTTGAAATTTAGATAAAACACTACCCATCGAAATAGGAAGAAACTGTAACGCCTACAGAAAAGTTCGGCAGTAACTTACAGGGAGCTGAGGCACAGTTGCAAAAAAATTTAAATGTGTATAGTATGAATAAACGGAGATGTTGGCTTGAGTGAACGTTTCGGAATATTTTAAACTAAAAGTTATTGGAATCTCAAAATTCTTGAGAAATAGATAAAATATTTCTGGGGAATCGAGAAAATTTAATTGGCTGAAATTCTCGAGAAATCGAGAAAAAGTATTCCCGAGACTAATCTCTACCCAGAACACATTAAAGATAAATAAAGGAAAAAAGTCTTCTGCGGCACACAGCATAAACCCTACAGATAAATGGCTGCTTCTTGTAATAAAGCAGATTAGGAACATTACTTGTTTGCTGATTTAACAAAAATTTAACAAAACACATAGACGCTAGTATATTATACGGAAAGTGGAGACCTAGAGGCCTATCTCAGAAAGACTTCACTTCGTTAGGTGGTTTTTCATGTTCCGTTTTTAATTTTAAATGATTTCTTATTCATGTAGGTTGTCTGAATCACAGTCTTTTCCCGTTTTCAAAATACGAGTGCAAAATTTATTTCCCCGTTTTTTGTTGTTGATTTTGATTAAATTTGTGTTTAATTTTCAAGTGTCTTTTTTATGTCCAATGGCAAACTAAGCTGCAGAATTTTTGCTTTCTTGCAGCCTACTATAAAACGTATCCTAGGGTTGAATTCCAGTGAAAACATGTTTTCCCTTTATACTAATGAAAAAATGTCGTTAACTTTTGTCTTTAGTGACGAAAGTAACTTTACACATATTAAAATCTGAACATAGTTAATTCTAAATTTTTCGAGTTTTTGATAAACTGGATCGGAAAAAACGAATAGTGTTTCACTCGTTGAAAAATATAGCATGACAATTCCCCGGAAACGAAAATTCGCCGGACACGACAGGTCACCGAAAACGACAATTCAGAGGGAGAATCATCGTTTACATAACAGAGAGCCGTTAGAGCGTAAAGAATCCTAATTTCTGATAATATAGTTTTGAGGGTTCCTCAAACCTTATGCACAGGTTGTTTTTATCAACCAGGGATTAAAAAAAATGCAATTAGGATTCTAAAATGATTTTTAGAAGGAGGCTTAGGGACGGAATTAAGCGATTTCCAAAGCGAATTTTGCTGAAATATGATACAAAACCTGAAGTTCGGAAAATTGTCAGTAGTAATTTTCGGAGAATGTTTTTTACTTTATGTTAGTAAATTGTCATACAATAATTGGTGAACGGTGAACTTGCCGAAAGCGATAATCTCGAAAAACAAAACTCTTCTGAAAACGACAGTTGCCAGAAAACGACATAATATCAAAATAAAATCAGTTCATTTAGGCGACGTATAACAATAATAAATAATATGTTGAATGCTATTAAGCCACACATCCCATCACCAATGGCAGTTGAGCTAAATAATTCAGTAGGATTCACCGCTTGATTTAATCATATCGTCTTCCAGCCCGTGGCTGTGTATTACAAATTAAATAGAGAGAGTCTATTTCTGCAATACTCGCGTATTTGTAATCGAACTGTACTTTCGTGATTTAAATTACAATTTTTTCTGCTAAAAAGGAGTTGGGGCTGCTATCCGTTGAAAAAAAACCGAAACATGAAATCAAGATACGCTGCAATTACTTTTAACTTGTCATTTAGTTTTAAAGTAGTAACGGAGTAGGCGTTGACAAATCATGTCAATATTGACATTTAAATGTGTAACGTAAACTTATTCCAATTTTTAACTTTAATTATCTAGAAATCTAACTAAAACATGTTCACTATCAATCAATCGTATGTTATGACATAATATAAGTTATTATTTTAATTTGGCTTAGCAAAATATTAACATTTATCTAAGCTACTGTAAGAATTGCATAATTGAAAGAAAAACAAAATGTACTAGACTTAACAGCTGATCGCGTTGGTATGTTTTTGTATGGAGCTGGACGAACGAAAAAATTATGGGAAAACGGGGAGTTGAAAAAGAACATTGAAAGGTGCCGCATCGTATTAATTGTAAAAGCGGAAATAATTATAAAATATAATAAAAACATTACTTAATAAATACGAAGTGCTAATAAGTATTTATAATATATATAAATCTATAAAATTCTTAAAGTTATAAAATACTTAATAAACTAATATATGATGTTCAAAGACATTTACGAAATGCAGAATAGTTATAATTTATAGTGTGTTAAATAACTGCAAAATCGCATGTTTTAAACAAACTAAGTATGCTGCGATTATAACATAAAACCAGTGGAATCAGTTATAAAAACTATCTATGTAATAAATTTTGTGCTAAACGAATGTTAAAGTGACAAACAATGAGACAGTAAAACGGTACGCAAAAGTACCACATGAATTTCATCGAAAAAGATGTTCTTCAAAGTTATCTTAATTATGTATGTGCTAATAAATTTCATAAATGATAAAAGTTTAATTAATTAATAAATTAATCAAAAACATTTTAATAAACTAAAAATAAAACCAAAAATCTTATAAAATGAATAATTAAACCGCATTATATACGACAGTTACAGTGATATCAACGACAGTGCTTATATTATCACTGACAGTTATAGTTGATAATTCAAAATGTGTATATAATAGGACTTGTGGATAGTCCATATACTGTACGTGATACAGTCGCAAGATATTTATATAATCGTACGATATAAATAACTTCTCAAATACGTACGATATCAATAAATGGAAATAATTACTACGTACATCAAACAACGGGACTAGCTGAACGGATCCGCAACGCATCGCTATTTACACGAGTACATACCAGGTTTTTCTTACCAATTATTTATTATAATATATTTTATAATTATTTTTTTTTATAATGAAATTTTTTATTAGAATTTTTTATGGCCATATTTTCCTTGTATTAGTTATAGGTATTTTTTCTAGATTTAAGTTTTTGTCTAAGTTAAATTCAAATAATTACAATTGCTTGCGTATGCTGTGTCATATCTACGTTTTTCTTTCCAAATTATAAACTATAATTAATGTTTCTTAAATTTTAAATATTTCTATAAATTTCCTTATTGATTGATATTTAATAAAAGTTATTTGTATAAAATATTTCATACAATGGAATTAATTTTGGTTATTGTTTCTTAATTTGAATTAAATGGCTAAATAATCTTCCTTATACTCCACTGGATGCGTTCTTGATATTCTACTCTAAATAGTAAACGATCTTAACAGCAATGATGACCAACTGCAGCAAATTCAAGCTTTCCTTCGGTCCACAAAATACCCCCCCAGCCACTGAAAGCTAGCCGGCTGAAAAAGCTGCGTGGATCAACCGAAGGTGAGTCTGCAACGGATTCCATTACCATAAATAAAATGAGAATGGGATTTGTTACAAATGATGACAACAACTGCAATTGCTACTCAGGAAAACTTTGTATGAAATCGAGAAAACTTGCAAAAGGTTTTGGGAGATCATAGGCTTACATCCCCCGCGGAAACAAACTTTCAAAGAAGAGAAGTGTAAACAGGAGTTCAAAAAGACTTCCAAACGATCAACAGATGGCGCAGGTACATTGTAAAAATAACGATTAACAATCCGGTATGATATCAAAGGGCCGAATATCGAAAGGTCGAATGTAGAAGGGCCGAATTTCAAAGGGCCGAAAGTGTCGAAGGTCCGAAAGTGTCGAAGGACCGAATGTCGAAGGGCCGAATGTCGAAGGGCCGAATGCCGAAGGGCTGACCGAATGTGTCGAAGGACCGGCATTTTTTTGTTTATTTTGCTTGTTTTTAAAAATATGTTTTTCAGGTGGCGCATGACAAAATTTTGGGGTCGGTTCAAAATCACCGAATTATCAAAATCCTGAGAAAAAAAAAAATCCCAACTTTCAAAGTCCCGACTTTTAAAATCCCGACTTTCAAGATCCCGACTTTCAAAATCCCGATTTTCGAAATCCCGATTTTGCTGAAACCTTAAATTATAAATCTATATAGATAAAAAATAAAATTTAATATTTAATATTTTTTATACTTATACCTACTAGAGTAGGTGTTATTAATAGATTCTATATAATCCGCTCCTACCTGCGGCAGTGCGACATGTTTGCTCATCCCAGCTCCTTTGTCCCCCAAAGTTCAAATATAAAGCCCCTCGGATAGCTAAACGGTGGGGGGGGGGCGGTGACCTCCCGTGTGCCCATGAGAGTTATGGAAGCCGTTATACTCTACAATTATTGCATTTAAAAATGCCGGCCCCGGGCGTCCAAATTCATTAAAAAAAAATTAAAAATCGTGCTTTTGAAGATGGGGCTGTTGAAAATCGGGATTTCGGTAATCGGGATTATGTAAGTCGGGATTTTAAAAGTTGGGATTTTGATTTCGAGATTGTCAAAATCGGGCAAACGACCCCAACCCCAAAACTCGGCTTCGATCCATTCGGACCTTCGACGTTCGGCTCTTTGATACATTCAGCCCTTCATACATTCATTCAGCCCTTGATACATTCAGCCCTTAGATACATTCACCACCATTTCCATGTTCAACAGTCCTGTGGCACTATTCTGGTAATTCCCTGGGAATAGGGAATTGGGGAAAGATTTTATATGTAATTTCAGTTCAAATATTTTTTTTCCGGCCTACTAAGGAGAAAAGTTTGATGTAAATATTTATAAATTGGGAATAATTTTTCCATATCTAAATTGGCAGGGAAAATTATTCCAAATTTTATTTTGTTTTCAAAAAAATTACCACTAGATTTTTACCTCAGTATGCCAGAAAAAAAATTTCAAAATAGAAATTACATATAAAATCTTTCCCCAATTCCCTATTCCCAGGGAATTACCAGAATAGTGCCACTGGTCACATATACACGACCACACTTATTTCACCATTTATATTTATTTACATTTTAGAGTTGTAGTATTTTATAGTTTGTAAGATTATTTATATATTATTTTTATAATTTAAGAAAATTATTTATTGTTTTTTATTTTTATGTGTTTAGGTCCCGTACATCCGTGGACGCAAAGTTTTATCACACAACGATTTTTTTTTTGTTATAGTTTTAACCAGTCGCAGCTAAAACCAGAGTAGCGCCCACGGAACTGAAAAGGACATTACCACAACTAGAGCTAAACGGATCCCTTCTAGTAGCTAAACTGCTTTACTTTCCGTGTGCTTTTGCCATTTTATAGTCGTATTAATCATCCAAGTGTGCTCGCTATTCGTCGAATTGTTGAAAATTTGGGTTTGAATCCGTATAAAATTGTTCTCACTCAAGAACTGAAGCCATTGCACCACCGTAAACGTCGTGAATTTGCTGATTTTGCCTTGAAACAATTTGAAAACGATAACGCTTTTTTTTAAGAAAATCACCTTCTCCGATGAGGCTCACTTTCATCTGAGTCATGCGATAAATAAACAAAACAATAAACAAAATCCACAAATTATTCATGAAAAACCTCTACATTCACCTAAATTGACAGTTTGGTGTGGTTTTTGGTCTGGTGGAATCATCGGTCCGTATTTTTTTCGAAATGAAGGTGGTAACACAATTACTGTCAATGGAGATCGGTATAGATCGATGATAACCAACTTTTTATGGCCGAAATTGGAAGAAGTTGATCTTGACAACATTAGGTTCCAACAAAACGGGGCTACGTGCCACACAGCAAGTGCAACAATTGAATTATTGCGAGAAAAGTTTGGAGATTCGATTATTTCAAGAAATTGTGATATTGAATGGCCGCCAAGAAGTTGTGATTTAACACCATTAGACTATTTCTTGTGAGGTTATTTGAAGTCATTGGTCTTTAGCAATAAACCAAATTCTCTTCAAGCTTTACAAGTCAATATTCATGACATACGACTTGATTTAGTGAAAAAAGTGCTCGAAAATTGGGTTCCTCGAATTCGTTCCTGCAGAAGAAGTCGTGGATGCCATTTGAATGACGTTTTATTCAGAACTTAATTTATTTATTTATTTATTTATTCATTCCAATAAAAATTTTGGTAAAGGAAAAGCACATATGGAAGCAATATAAATGAACAACAAAAAAAATATACTTCCATTAGGCATAAAAACCTGAGATTTTTTCAAAAAACAAATCCCTAGTACCCTCCGTATTGAGCTCAAGCTCATTTGTTACAGAGAACACTGCAAGAAGTGAATACTTATAGACTACATACAAAAATAATACAAATAAATACAAAAGTATTATTACAAAAATAGAACTATATGCATTGCATTCAAGCGCGCCACGCTAAATAGCACGCTTTAAAAGATTTAGGCGAAGCTGACCTCTTAATATCTAATGGAATAGAATTCCAAAGAGAAATACCCCTAACAGAAAAGGACGTATTTAAAGATCTGCACAGGTTTATAGGGAGAAGTAAACGTAAATTTGAAGAATGGGACCTACTGAACAATAATTTATTAAATAAATAGGGGGTTTGCTTCGTTCTGAGAAGCTTAAAAATAAAAAGACATACACGAAGATCATAAAAATCTACCAAACTACAGCCAAGGATCAAATTTAAAAAGGGAGAAATATGATCATATTTTCTAATACTAAAAATAAAACGAGTACAAGCATTGAAACATCTTTGGAGAACATTCATATTATCCTGAAGCATTCCAAACAAAACAACGTCACATAAAGAAAATGTGGAAGAAGGTGAGAGAGGAACATACGCTTTTTAAAATTAGTATCAGTGAACCCTACAACTTTATACAAACAACTAAGCATTCCAAAAACCGTTTTACTAACCTTAATCAAATGATCACCCCAAGTAAGAGTTTTATTAAAAATTAACCCTAAATTTCTAACAGTATTAGAGAATGGAATTAAAGAATCACCGAGAAAAATTCCAGGAAAAGAGGAAGTATCTATAGATTTTTTATAAATTATAATAGACTGGGATTTACTAGCATTAAGAGCGAGTCGGTTAGATAATGACCAATTATAAATTCTTGCCAAATCATCGTTAATAAGAGAAATATTAGAGTGAATGGAATCATTATACAAGCGACTACTCCTAAATATTTGGACATCATCAGCAAATATATGAAAAGAAGAATGACGAATGGAACATGCAATGTCATTAATATACATTGAGAATATTGTAAAGGACCAAGAACCGACCCCTGTGGGACGCCAGAAGAAACAGGTAAGAAGTCAGAAAGAGAATTGTCATAAAAGACTGCCTGAAAGCGACCCGAAATATAGTCAAAAATCAATTTAGCAGCAGGGAGAGAAAAATTAAAGTTCGAAATAAGCTTATTAAACAAAATTTGGTGATTAATTGAATCAAACGCTTTAGAAAAATCTAACAGTGTAAGACAAGTCATTTCTCTTTTACTCATACTACAACGAATATCATCACAAACATTCAGTAAAGCAGTGGTAGTACCGTGGAACATTCTGAAACCCGATTGAAAAAGACTAAGCAAATTAAAGCTACCGATATGAGATTGAATTTGGGTTTTTACTACCACTTCAAACGCCTTGGACAGAGAACTTAAAATGCTAATAGGGCGGAAATGGGAAAGCTCAGAAGGATTGCTAATTTTAGTAATAGGAATAATTTTACTCATCTTCCACTGAGCGGGATATGAAGAGGTCGTTAAAATAAAATTGAAAATATGTAATAAGTACCTTGATACAAAAGGAAAAATACGCTTAACTAATTTTAAACTAACCATATCTAGACCAGTGGATTGCAATTTAACTTCCCAAATTGCAGGATGCAAATCAACAGTAGATATATTGGTAAACGAAAAAGAATTAAGGGGTTCGACGGACACTAAATCAATATTAGAAATATCATGGGAAGGACTAGAGTTAATAAGATAAAGATTAAAGTCATTAGCTTTGAAATCTACAGAAGTAGCCCCTTTGCAACTACCAAGGCCCAAGTTGCGCACGTTACGCCAAAATATCTTAGAGGGAAGTGAGGGATCTAACTTATCCTTGAATTGTATCGATTGTACTTCACATTAAATAAAAAGCATTTCAATTTCCTTAAAAATTAGTGTGTTTTTTTTAAAGAAATCATATCACTCTTATTGGAAAACCCTATACTTCATAAAATGAAGTATAGGGTTTTCCAATAAGAGTGATATGATTTATATTATATTTGCACAATATTAACGATATTTATTTTATTTTTATTTTTAGTACCCTGTGTCAACTTTCTGAAAAAAGAGGCGGCCAAATTGGATTTACCGGTAACAATATTCTATCCTGGTGGTCCAACTAAGCCGATTGTCATTCTAGAATGGGAAGGCACTGAACCTGAATTGCCCAAAATTGTGCTCAACTCGCATATGGATGTTGTGCCCGTATTCGAAGAATTATGGTCTCATCCACCATTTGCGGCCGAAATTGATGATGAAGGGCGTATTTTTGCGCGTGGCTCTCAAGATATGAAATGTCTCGGTATGCAATATTTAGCCGTAATACGTGCACTAAAACGCGAGAATATACGATTAAAGCGTACCATATTGGTAATGTTTGTGCCGGACGAGGAGATCGGTGGAAAATTTGGAATGGGAGTTTTTGTGCCAACGCAAGATTTTAAAAAATTAAATGTGGGATTTTCATTGGACGAGGGCACGGCAACACCAGGCGATGAGTTTCCAGTATTCTATGCAGAACGTGCTACTTGGCGTAAGAAATTCATTAAAATATTTTAAATGTCGCTAAAATATACGCCAAAAATTTACAGATGTAAAATTTATTATATCGGGAACGCCAGGCCATGGCTCGTTACTTCTTAAAAACACGGCTGGCGAGAAAGTTCGCTACTTGGTCGACAAATTCATGGGCTATCGTGCGAATGAAGTGAAAAGACTAGAAAATAATCCTGACTTTACTCGGGGCGATGTGACCTCAATAAATCTAACAATTATTAAAGGGGGCGTTCAAGATAACGTAATCCCGCCCGAGATGATGTTGTACTTTGATTGTCGCTTATCGATTTTAATCGATCACATCGAATTCGAGGCAATGATTCGTCGATGGATGGAGGAAGCTGGTGGAGGCATTGAATTAGTATTCGATCACAAAGATCCCTATATTCGTCCGACCCCGCTGGTAAACAATCCATTTTGGGATGGTTTCAAAAGTGCAATTGATGATTTGTAAATCAATATTGATCGTGCATGATTCGTATATTAAACGAACTAATATCTTTATTATTTGTTTACAGAAAATTGAAAATTAAACCACAAGTTCTCCCAGGTGGTACCGATAGTCGTTACATTCGACAAACTGGCATTCCAGCAATTGGATTTTCGCCACTAAATAAAACACCAATCTTGCTGCATGGCCACGATGAATTTTTGGGCGCCGAAACCTATTTGAAAGGCATTGAGATATGGCGGAAAATTATTGTTAATGTTGCCAATGCATAAATGGCGGGGCAATAAAATTAATTTTTATTGATTTTATACATTTTATTATTGTTCAAAAATATGTTTTATTTACATCTGAAATTCGAATACCGAAGACAGTTAGAAGACATAAAGTAGCTCTCCAAGTCAGTATGCTGAACGTGTACTACTGACTTTACGTTCAGCTTGTACTAAATAAAGCTATAATAGGTGATGAATCTACTCATCGGGCATAAAGTATACCCAATTTTCGAGAAGTGTTTCGCGACTATTTCTTGTGCTTGTTCACAGATGGACTTATTTTCTTGATTTATGATAAAAGGCCTGAGTTACAAGTCTTAAAAGCGTTAATCAACACACGACAAATGATTGACCTCCGAAGTAAAGAAACTCGGTTTATGAAATTTTACAATGCTCCATGTTTCACCGCCATTTCTTAAAGAATTACGATAAAATTTGGTTATAGTAGTAGGTATTGCATCGGGATTCTAAAGTGGGTTTAGGAACTTTGCCATTTCATACCCAATCATTATGAAAATTGCCTTCTAGGATGATTTTTTGATTTTTTGCGCCCGAATAATAAAACTTCCGCAGATCCTCTCTAGCATAGAATGGACATAATCGTTTAAAATGGACTAAAATTTCATCTAAAACATGTGACTCGACCCAAAATCTATCCTAGGAACTAAATTTCATAATAATTGGTTTAGTCCAGTATATGAACAGGCCTTAAAATTTTGTCCAAGACTTTAGAATAGAATCGCTATCCAATACTACACACCGAATTTCATCATAATTCGTTAAGAAATGGCGGAGAAAGATCAACTTAAAGGTTCTTTACTTAGGAGGTCAATCAGTTTGTCAATTTAAGGAACTCTTCTAAGATTTTATTCCGCTCCAAAGTTTTCTTTTGTTAACAAAGAGAGACGAAAATGTATGCTGGTTATAAAATAACACCAGAAGGTTTTCGATAGCAATGGTGTTTGTGATTGTTCCGTATATTGGTCTATTTTCAGTATTCTCGAATTAAGTACACAACCGTAGGAAATTACTTCCATTTGCGTCAACCATTGCTATCGAAAACCTAAAGTAAAATATAATATAATTCGTAAACACGAAAAAAGTTAGTTGCAAAAGTAGAATATAGATGATAAATGTAAAAATGAATCGAATTTCGTACGCTACGAAGTAATCCGCTAGTAGTACAACTACATGGTATTGCTCTATATATAGAGACAATATTCCAATGTAAATAATAAACGTCAGTCGTCGCGACCTGATGAGAAGACTGATTTTTTCAAATCAATAATCTCATCCGTTCGAAACTACTGATTGTTGGGATTCTTACACATTTTCCATCTATAAATCAAAATTCAAAAAAAAAAAAAAAAAAAAAAAAAAAAAAAAAAAAAACACCAGAAGTTCTCTTTTGTGATAGTGCTGCCATTTAAATTTTTTAGCTTCGGTATTGACACCTTGCACGGTTTTGAGCCATTCAGAAGGAAGGCTCATCCATTTTTTTTTAAATTTTTTTTTAAAATACATTATCTAATACACATTTGAAAAATTCACTTGGATTACAACTCTTTCTCGTTGCAGTTACTGGTCGTATTAATGATTGCCTTGCGATTGGCCATTTGAAACGATTTAGCATGATTTGATAACGAATTGAGAAAATTTGGAACGATTTTTTTACGGTTTGAAATTATTTGGACGATGTGAAACGATTTTAATAAGATTTAAGACAATTTGGAACAATTTGAGAAATTTGAGATGATTTGGTATCGTTTAACACGATTTGGTTACGGACGATTTGAGAAGATCTGGAAGGGTTTGAAACGATCTTATTATGATTTGGTGTGATTTAATTACTTTGCAATGATTTCATTATGAATTGAAACATTTAGAACCGATTTGATTACGATTTGATATGATTTGGAAAGATATGATAAACTTTGGCACGATTTGGAATGATTTTATTGAAATTTGAGATGGTTGAGAGTGATTTGATTGCGTTTTAAGAATGAACATTTCGAACAAATTAACTATGATTTGAGGCGATTTGGAAAGATTTTATTCACATTAAAGAATTCACATGATTTGAATCGATTTGAAACAATATGTGAAGAGTAAGGACGATTCAGAGTTTCCCGAATTACGGTTTGAGATGATTTTATTACGATTTGAAATGATTTGATAACTATTTGAGAAGATTTGGAACGATTTTAACAAAATCTAAGACGATTTGATTGCGATTAGAGGCGATTTGTATCGATTTTATTAAAGATTTGATTATAATTTGAGACAATATTAGACGTTTTGAGCGAATTTTAGAAGGAGAAGGTTTGTAAGTTTTTACTTTTTATTAATATTTCGGACAATTGGAATGAATTTGATTACGATTAGGAACGATTTGAAAGCGATTTAGCAATGATTTTCAACGATTTTATTAAGATTTAATGATTTGATTTTTTTATTAAGATTTGAAATGTTCAGAACGATTAATTACAATTGATTGATTTGATTACGAATTAACACGCTTTTATGGTGTGACGCATTTTTTTTTAAATTTGCAATGATTTAATCACTATTTGGAAAGATTTGATTAAGAATTGAGATAGTTTGGAATGATCTGATTACGAATTGAGACGGTTGGACGACAGTTAAAGTTGACAAAGGGCGAATGCTCGAGAATAGTACTTAATGTAAACAGATTTGAAATGGTCTAGGCCGATTTGAAACGATTTTTTTAAGATGCGGAACGGTTTGCAAGGATTTGGAATGATTTGATTACAGCTTGAGACGCTTTGGAATGATTATTAAATAACGATTTGAAACGAATTTATTAAGGAGATGGTTTGGGATGAATATTTGGAGCGATTTTAAATGATTTGGAACGATTTGGTTTGAGAAGACTTGATTACGATTTGAGACGTTTTAAAACGATTTGATTTCGGTTTGAGAAGATTTAAAACGATTTGAAAAATTTTTATGGTATTAAACGGTTTGGATAGAGGTATTACATATTATGATTACGGTTTGAAACGGTTTTATTACAAAATCAAACGATTTGATTGCTATTTGGAACGATTTAAAAGGATTAATAATAATTTTAGTAAATTTAGAACGACTTTGAAGGACTTGAAAATATTGTAACGATTTGGAATGATTTGAAATCGTTAGAACGATTTGGTAATCTTGTCAAATGTTTTGAAATGATTTGGTTACTGTTTCAGATGATTTTTACTGATTTGATTTCGATTTACAAATATTCGATATGTTTTGAAACAATTTGAGATGATTTGAGATGTCTGATCCGATTTGAAACGATTCTATTTAAATTTGAACCCGCTCTTAACGATTTGAAGCAAGATTTATAACGAGCTGATTGCGGATTGAAACGATTTTTAACGATTTTATTAGGATTTGAGACAAAGAAACTGATTCAATTACTATTTGAAACGGTTTGAGGTGATTTTGTTTGAATTTTATTGTGGCTTGATATAATTTTGAACGATTTGAGATAATTTGGTACAATATTATCTGCACCGATATGAAATTTGTTTATTTAGATTTAAAAAACTTAGAACGATTGTTTATATTTGATTAGTGACGATTTTATTAAAAATTAAAATTTAAAACTATTTGATCACGATTGGGAACGATTTATTTACGGTTTAAGACGATTCAAGACGATTCGATTACGATAGTTTGAGATGATTTCAAACGATTTTGAAAGATTTGGGATAACTTAAAGCGATTATTACGATTTGAAACAATTTTGATACGATTTGATTACAATTTGGAATTATTTATTTACGGTTTGAAACAGTTTGAGGTGATTTCAACCGATTTGAAACGATTTTATTAAGATTTGAAACGATTTAATTACAATTTCAGACAGTTTGGAAGGAATTCAGTTCTATTTAGAATGATTTGATTGCGATTTGAGAACAAAAATTTCGAACGATTTGATTGCGCAGATGATCTGAAATAAAATTGTTAAATTGAGGTTTTATGGTTATTCTTTAATTATCCCGATCCAACCTTCATTTCTGATCATCATACAACAAACGCCATACCAAAAACTTCATCATTTGACAGAATTTCCAGTGAACCTTCGTTTTCCGGGAACTGCCGTTTTCGATGAATTGTCAATTGCGGCACCCATTCTTACATATTTGCCTCTGAAGGGATTCGTGCCCAGCAACTCTCGATCTTATGGTCAGATTTTCAGAGAGAGATAACCCGAATTGAGTATGTATAGTAGTACTAAATATTTACCACTAGATATCACCACAAACTAATGAAACTTTGATATATAATTGAGCGAACTTGTGTAAGAAGTAGTAGGTTTGATTGGAACGATCTTCGTAGAATCTACTACTCTAGGAACCAATCCAGTGAGCTAACCAAGCAAAACTTGTTGTTGTCTAGCAAAATACCGGAAGGAAAGGGTAACAGTTCCTATTCCCAAAAGGGATGGAGATCCAAATGGCAACGGCAGGGGGAGATAATGCGACAACATCAACAACTTCAATGTCATGTAATCGTTGCTTGAGTTAGTACAAATTTGGGTGACCACATGGGAACACCATATAAAATAAATTGTAAAAATAGAAGGAAACACGATTACACCCCTCATCCATTCAACCCCAATACATATACCATGTGATCTGAAATGGACGATTCGAGAAACGGTAAGGATAGTTGTGAGGTAAAATGAATTACTGTGTGTGTTATAATGCTAAGATTAACAAGAACGAAACAGGAACATGAAAACGAAAGCAAGGGTCCATATTGATTGGTTTCTTAACTAATCTTAGGCTAAGAAACTGAAACAACTCCATTAAACTTAAAACTATGAAAAAATTGTGGTGATAATTACGGAAGATTATTATTTTCACATTAAACATTCACATTCTCCGTTCACTACAAATGGAAGATATTTAAAATAACTCAAGGCCAAGAAATACTTAACTGCCCAACTGCCACAATAACATGGGCTAGTACTGACTACCAATGGTGGATTGCAAAGTTGTAGCCAAGAAACTAAAATAATCCAACTGAACCAAAATCAAAGAGAAAGTGTGGCGAAAATGGAGAATTCTAGACGTTAAATTTTATGATCTCAGCACCCGCAGGAAAAACAAGAGAAAGTAGATTCTTACAACAACTGAACTTGGCTTAAATTAAGAAAAACTGGTGAACAGAATTAGACAATATTTCATTAAACCGCACAAACAGATTCTTCATAACCCCAGCCACCAAACGTAGCTCCTAAAGTTTTGGCCAAGAATCCGAAATAACCCAATTTGGACGAACATATAAAAAAACCTGCACAAACAGAGCTGGAACATATGGAAATCCTTACAGTTTTGGCCATTGAATTGAAAATAACACAACTCGACCAAAACTATCAAAAAAATATTGTGGAGCAACTTCTAAATCCGACTTCCTTCCTATCAGCCACCAGAAAAACAAAGGCCTGCATATGAAGCCATTAAACCTTTGGCCGAGAAACAGAAATATCAAAGGCCTGTACCATAAAGGTCTGATTTTGAAAACGTGGAAGATATCCGATTCATTTAAGTCTTGATGATTTAATTCTTTCAATTATGTCGATGTTATCGAAATCATTCCTGATCTCGATATTCAGACGCAACCGGCATAAATCTATTTTTCTTTATAATAGAACCTAGTCTCGTACGTCCTTATTTGTATTCAAATGGCAAGCTTTGGTCTGCCCGTGTTGTTAGCATCAAAGACTTGCTACCTAAACTAACTGCTTTAGTCCTAGCTGTGCTTTTTAGTCGTAAGATTTTGAGACGCGCAATATATTGTCGCCCCATAAGCTAGACGCGACTTGATTTATATATATTATAAACGTCTACTGACTGACTTACTCGAGAACGCACAGGGTGACCAAAAAAAATTGTTTTCTAAATCATGACGTCTATGTCACTGGTTGACTCCTTCGAGAACGCACAGCGTGACCAAAAAAAATTTTTTTTTCTTTATTATAACGTCTATGTCACTCACTCGCTGACTCACTTCCTGACTCACTCGAGAACGCACAGGATGACCAAAAAAAAATCGTCCGTGTCATTTTTTTTTCAAAATTCGTTACAAAAATATTATAAACGTCTATGTCACTGACTGACTCACTCGAGAACGCATAGGGTGACCAAAAAAATTTGTTTTCTATATTATGACGTCTATGTCACTGGCTGACTCACTCGAGAACGCACAGAGTGAACAAAAAATTGTTTTTTTTCTTTATTATAACGTCTATCTCACTCACTCGCTGACTCACTTCCTGACTCACTCGAGAACGCACAGGGTTACCAAAAAAAATTGTTTTCTCTATCATGACGTCTATGTCACTGGCTGACTCACTCGAGAACGCACAGGGTGACCAAAAAAAATTTTTTTTTCTTTACTATAACGTCTATGTCACTCACTCGCTGACTCACTCGAGAACGCACAGGATGACAAAAAAAATCGTCCGTGTTATTTTTTTTTTCAAAATTCGCATTACATGTGATCTACTTAAAAAATATTATAAACGTCTATGCCACTGACTGATTCACTCGAGAACGCAGAGGGTGACCAAAAAAAAATGTTTTCTATATCATGACGTCTATGTCACTGACTGACTCACTCGAGAACACACAGGGTGACCAAAAAAAAATTTTTTTTCTTTATTATAACGTCTATATCACTCACTGCTGACTCACTTCCTGATTCACTCGAGAACGCACAGGGTGACCAAAACAATCGTCCGTGTCATTTTTTTTTTCAAAATTCGCATTACATGCGATCTATTTAAAAAAAATTATGAACGTCTATGTCACTGTCTGACTCACTCGAGAACGCACAGGGTGACCAAAAAATTATTTTCTATATCATGACGTCTATGTCACTCACTCACTGACTCACTCGAGAATGCGGGTGACCAAAAAAAAAGTTTTTTTTTCCATATTATAACGTCTATGTCTCTCACTCACTGACTCACTCGAGACCGTACCGGGTGACCAAATTTTTTTTTTCTATATTATAACGTCTATGTCACTCACTAAAAAATATTTAACTACCGTTTGCTGGGAATAAACAGGCGCGAAGCGCCTCAGTACAACCTAGTAATATAAATAGCTGCGCACTCTTGTTATTTCAAACGGCTCTGCTAGCTTGCATTCGAATATCACCTTGCTTTTTGAGCCATCTATTAATTCTTTACACTGCTTGTTGTGTTACAATCCTTAGTGTAAAATGTTGAAATGCCTAAGCGGTACCCCAAATTGGGTACCGCTTAGTTTTTTTTCGAGAAAGCTAACGGTGACACAACAAAAATATAGCGCCTACGACCGCAAAATTTTGGCTGCATATTCGGCAGTAAAACATTTTCAATTTATGCTAGAAGGACGCCTTTCAGCAGAAACCGGAGAAAGCATCACCATGACAACTCCGCCAATTGTACTATATATGATAATTTTCGGCGGATATTCTACATATCGCGGAAAGAGATAATGTCGTAGCGGATCCTCTATCTCGGATCAAAACAATTTCAACTCCAAAGCTGGAGGACCTCGATGAATTAGCGGATTTGCAAATGGTAGGCGACGAGCGTAAACTAATTTTGGACTCGCAAAACCAGATGAGCTTGAATTTAACATCAATAATGCTGCCTGGGAGTGATAAAAACGTATTTTGCGAAGTAAAGGAAAACAGAATATGACCGTATCTGCCGAAGAGCTTACGACTAGAGATGTTTAACAATTTTCACAATATAGCCCATCCAGGGGTAAAGGCTTCTACTAAACTAGGCACGAGGCTGCGTGAAATGTCAAAAGGCAAAAATATCGAGACATACGAAAAGTCCTCTAGAAAGATATGTCCTGCCGGACAGTCGCTTTCAACATATCAACATAGTAGGTCTACTAGATCGCAAAGTTACAGTTACTGGCTAACAGGTATAGATCGATTCTCGCGATGGATAGAGGCAACACCGATGACGGATATAACATCGGAAAGCGTAGCACGAGCAATTTATGAAAATTGGATTTGTCGATTTGGAGTGCCGCGAAAAATTACTACGGATCAAGAACGCTAGTTAGAATCCTCGCTCTTTAAGGAACTGGGAAGGCTGTTCATCTGAAAAATGGGTGGAAGTTATACCCATCATTTTCTTGGGTATGAGAGCAGCTTTTAAACCTGATATATGCGAAACAATTTCGAAAATGGTATACGGTACGACGATTTCACTGGCAGGAGATTTTTTTAGCACATCAGCTAACAATACCAACGAGCACGAATTCATTTCCAGTCTGCGAGAAAGGATGCAGAAATTACAACCGGTGCTGCAAGGAATACGAGAGAAACACCGTTCGTACATCCTGAACTCAAAAAATGTTCTTATGTGTTTGTTAGGGTCGATGCGGTTCAAAGTCCACTACAGCCACCGTACGAAGGACCATTTCCTGTTCTCAACCGGCAGGAGAAATATTTTAAATTAGGAACGCCCGATGCAAAATTCGCAGAAATTCGTCCAAACCTGACGCGGTATCAGGAAAAAACGAGATGCCGTTAGACCAGGAATTTCCAAAAACGGAATATGTTAAATTCGAGAAAATACCATCATCAGTGCTGGGAGAACCTGTACCAGTAAAAACTAGAACGGGGCGACACGTGCACTTCCTCAAGAGGTACCTTGAGACATTTATATCAGGGTAGGGCGACTAACGGTAGTATTGTCACTGAAGGGGAGTACTGTAGATATTCCGTGAACGAGCGTTGGTGAGAGAACTGCTACGCTGCCTTGTCAAACGATTAAAATACGACGTCGGTCAAATTAACTAAAAATAAAAAGTATTCATATACGAAATAACAGAAAATAAAAGAAAATAAAAATTATTCTTCATCTACGATTTCGACGGAACAGACGTTTTAATATTTTGGAGCTATTTTTATTAAATAAAAACTTATATTAACAAATAATAAAAACTTTATTAATAAATAAAAATCGCGAATAGAATTTTATTAAGTGTGGTGAAGGAAAAGACAATAAGTTTGGGGGCTACAAGAGAGTGTATAGACCTCACCGCCTATTGTGGCGTTTCTCAATATATCGCATATATGCTAACGTTCATACCAACAGAAAACGGAAGCCCCAAAAGTTATGGCGAATAAACCGTCCCAGATAGCATACATAGAACCGCCAGAAAACCAAGGTTTCTTACTGGTTAGATAGGACAGCGCCCAAAACTCACATTTATGCGGATGTCAGGTGAAAGACAGGTGGAAAAGATTGCAATTTGGTATGTGGATTTGATAAACCATGGTGTTTGATTTGGTCTGGGTTCGCATATGCAAATCAATGAGGACATAGAGCTAGAGAGGAGGTCTATAGGATTCAAATATAAAATATGAAATTATAGTTACCACGATATGAATTCGTGAAACAAATAAATTTTATTTTCTGTGTCAGTTCCTAAACCGTAAACGTCAAATTTTTGTAATCGTTCCAATTAAAATTGGTGTTTTGTATTCTTTTTTCGTACATCTAATCCCTTGAACGCTATAATTTAGAATGTGTCAAGTAAACGAGTTAGCGCCAAAATGGGAAGAAAATGAGGAAATTCAAATATTTCAACAATACTTAAAAATACCAAGTATTGCGACTGAAGATTATGATTATGGTAAATTAATGATTTGCGGAGGACTATTGTCACAGAATATATACAGAAGCGACATAACTCCATTTTTATATGAATTTATTTCGACTCGAATTTTTGAAATTTTTAATCAAAATAGGAGTGGTAAAATTGTTTAAATGGCAAATAATAGATAGCGCTAGTAGTTTTCCAAAAAAAATTAAAATCGACTATAAAATTTTCGCAGTGTACAACTAAAATTTCCTCTCAATTGGCTCTCTCAATAAGAAACGTCACTTTCATTTTGGTGACAGGAAAATTACAACAAATGATGATGTCTAGCACAGAAGTGAGTTAATAATTTATTTATTACAAATGTATTAAATATTCTAATATTGTTATATTTGTAGTTATGTGTCCCGTTTGGATAGAACTATGCGGCAAATCAGTAATTCGTATGATGGCGAAAATGTGAATCAGCAATTTTGTAATGGTGGTCACGATTTATGTTAAATGCTCACATTATATTGATTGTTGTTGGATGGATAGTGTAATTTTGTCCACTTTATTTAGAAACGGTCGTATTTGCCCCGTTTAATAGACGGCCTCCTAAAATTTAATGATAAATTGTGTCGGATTATAGAAACAACATCAATGTAAAATCATAAATTTATGAATCAAAAATGGCAATGTTGAGTCGTGTTGCAAGGTCATATTTGGAGCTGAATAATTAGTTGAACAGAAAATCCATGTTTAAGATTTACATCATGATTTTCAACTGGATAGTTGTAAGTCGAAATTCTTTGGATTTGTACCAGTTTGTAGCGCCAGATGATGTCCGCTATGGATAAATACTGTTATCCGATTTAAATATTCGGGATGTTATAAATGAACACTGGGTTCACACAATTTTCGGCTATAAGTCAAATTTTTCATTTCATTTTGGCGCATGTGAAATGATCGAAATTATACTACAACCTGGAACACCATGAATTTGGGATTACTAACGCTGTTACCCTGTGACCACGATTTTTGTTATCCAAGGGAACACTGATTCAAATGTTTGCCCGATAAAATATTACGTAAGTCCTGATTTTATATATGTACTAATGAATGTTTAATCTCATAATTTTTATATTCTAGTTACGAGTTTAATAAGGCCAAGCCGTGAATTGGCTTATTTATGTGAATAAGGCCAAGCCACAGAATATATAGCCAAGCATACTAAACTTGTTTTCCAAATAGCCTTCAATTTAACACCACACACGAAATTATATTACAAATAGTTCAGCCGATCATCGGATTATACGTGCTTTCTACTCACAAACTACGTTTTTATTTACCAAAGTACATATTATATAAAATAGCTCTCGTCAAGCGATGCCGATTGGAAAATCATCGGACGAAGTAACTGTACTCAAAACTCATAAAGCATTTGTAAATATTTTTCTTAATTTTTTAATTCAATATTTATTTCGTTAAAAACAATTTTATACAATAATAAATTCAATTTACAGATACTTTACATTATAATGCATCAGAATAGTAAAGCCAGTTTCAAAAACAACGTTTTGAGGGCGTACCAATTACAACTTTTGGCAAGCAAAATTTGTTATAATTTTGATTATCATCATTTGCACCATAACGTCTACCAAAAAACAAACAACTACAGCAATAAAGAAAACTAATAAATTTACTGGTTTAATTATTAACTGCTGTAATTGCTTGAAAAAAAATCTTAAATCTAAAATCTTATAAACTACTTATAAAATATAAATGAAATGTTTTTAAAACTTTATATCTAGATTAGATTATTAATTCATTCATTACAATAATTCAAAAATATAAAAAAATAATGATAAAAATTCAATAATTTAACAAATATCACAGTGATTGCCCTATACTTATTACTACTGTATAATTAATAAAAACTAGTAGTTCATTTATTCAAAATCAAGCTTAAATATTAAAATTTAAATAATAAATACAATAATTCATAAATAAAAAAAATTATAAAAATTCAAAAATTTACAAAATATCACAGTGATTGCCCTATTCGCGATTTCCAACAAAGTAGCTGACATCTGGTGAACAAAATGTAAATGTTAGTTTGCTATGGAGCAAGGGGGATGAAAACTGTCAACAATGGATTTGACAATTCTCGTCCCCCTTGTAGACGTAGAAACAAACTAACACTATCTGCATTCGATGAAAATCGCCAACTTCAAATATCAACTTTAAATATTAAAATTTAAATAATAAATACAATAATTCATAAATATAAAACAACTCATAAAAATTCAATAATTTAACAAATATCACAGTGATTGCCCTATACTTATTACTACTCTAAAATTAATAAAAACTAGTAGTAAATATCACAAATTAATTATTTGTAAATTGAAATAATTTAAAATTTTTAAATTTCATTTTATTTTTACTACTTAACTCTAAATTAAAAAATTTGATGTAATAAAAAAGGCGAGTTCTAATTAAATATTTCAATAAGAAATCTACGGGAAAATTCGGACATTCAAATGAAATGTCTAGCTCTTTCATGCAACGGTAAATATTGTAAGAAACATTATTATTTTCCACCGATCCTATATTTTCTAAAAAGATTTTTTCTAATTGGCCAATTAAATTAATAAAATTATTTTGGGGTACTAATAAGCTACCGAACGGTCCGCTTTCGTTCGAATATGCTTTGAAATGGACAAATCTATTTTGGTCAGTTATTTCTAACGTTATTTGTGACCGACAAAGGTTACATTCGTGGATCTCCATGCACTTGTTGAAAACGAAGCCTGCAAAATATGCTAATGCATTGGAATCGGATATAGAGAAAAGTTTATGGTTGCTACTAACCGAAGGCCAGGTAAAATTAGGAATATCTCGAGAATTTGCAGTGACACATCGATTGTTAGGCGGAGTAATGTTGGCTAACAGATCGACAAATTCTTGAGGTTCTGCCTCACAATTTCCAAAATTTGAAACATTTAGAAATTGAGAACAGAAATTTTTTTTAAATGCTCTAAAAAATTGAATGGGGGTCGGATTGGAAGAATTCCCACCTTGTTGACGAATTTTTCCAAAAAAATTTTCTAAGCAATCTTGATTAAGATGCCTAGTGAAAAGAAATTTGTGTTCTTCTGATTGTAGATCTTCGAAAAGATACATCATAGCGCGTATTGATATTTGCCAACCACTTAGACATTTAATTTTATTGGAAATATTTTGTCCATTTCTATTGGTTACTGTAAGTTTTTTCAAAAAAGAAAGGGCATCATTTAAAAATTTTTTTTGAACTTGTGAGCCTACATACGCTGCTCTAGAGGCCGTCTTGCCATGAAGGGATGATGAATTCATCATATCAAATAATTCATCGAAAAATTTAATAAATTTAGCAGTTCCAACGGCGGACTGTGGAAGGGTATTATTAGAAATTGAAGATTGAAGGCAGGAATAAACGGAGTGGCTTAAGACTTGGGTGGCATATTTTACCTTCATCCGTTGAAAATTAGTGGGGGAAATGTGGGAGTCTGTTAAGCGAGGCATTAGTCGCAAGTTATTCGTTTTGTCACTGTTATAACATTCCTGGACGTATTTCCAAGAGGTGGCATAGTCGTGCTGATCTTTCCAGTGGAAATGATTCACCATTAAATTATTGCGGATACTCTTTATTAAATGAGGAGGGTCGAATATATAATAATATTTTTTACCTTCTCGGACGAAAAATGGTCTATCAGGGTTTACCTTTAAGTGGCTAGCTAACTTCAGAAAATTCGAACCCTGATCACTAATAATACCTCTGACACTTAATCCAATGCTAGCCAATTTATCCAAAGAAGTATTAACGATCCACGCTAAATCTCCATTTGGACAACTATTACTTACAAAAAAGTAAGCCACAGCTTGCTTCCACTTCGATAAAATTCCTCTAACCATGATAACTAACACTGATGTTGCGGGTATTCCGTTACATGCAGCCTCACCAAAATCAACCAACCCTATAATTTTATCCTGCTTGCGGCAAAAAGTTAAAAAAGATTTAATAGACATTTCGTCGATGCAGATGACACATTCTTTTTCGATATCGCGAAACTTTTCCGTTTTGATTTGTAACGCTTGAAAAATAAAATTTTGAAAACCGGGGGAATGTTGAAAATTTTCCGTTATGCGTTGCAAAGTGCGAACCGTTGGTAAATTAAAATCTAGACGTAAATTCCTATAAGCCTTAGGACCACAAAAATAAATAGATAAACAATAATTTTTAAACTCGGGGCTAAACCGACCCTTTCTAGTTTGGGAATCCAAAAACATTTTAACTCTTGGAGAAATATTCGACATTCTATTGCTACCTCGCACCTTAATTTTATTATCGTACTGTAATCGCTTAATACGCCTGCGTAGTTTAAGCTTACGGGGAGTAGCACTACTTATTGCGAGAGGGGTCTGTACACTAATACTACTGTGATTAGGTTTTGGGACAAGTGGTAAATCTTTAAAAGTAACAAAATCAAATAAATAATTGTACCTGTCCAGAATCTCAACCTCCATAATGTCGTCATCCTGTAGCATCCATTTATTTTCTCCGGCGCATAAAATTTTTGTTTTTGGTAGTTCCAACTTCTCGTGTTCCGGTGATGATTGAATTGGTGTAAAGGGCCAATCGGGAACGGAACTCACTTCCTGGCGCTGTATTACGTCCGATTCTGAAATAAAAGAACTATTTTCAATAGGTATGGGCAAAACATTTACCTTTAAACGATATCTTTTTGTGCTCCTGTTGATATCATCTTGTTTAAAATGCAATTGGCATATTTTATAATGTGTATACTGTTTGTTCAGTAAATCTCGTCTCATTACTCGTGACATCCATATTTTTGCTCTGTAATTTAAGATAATAAGCATTAACGCTGATAATTTGAATAATTTTTAAACATACCTGGCTAAACGGGTTGGAAATTTGAAGAACGCCATATTGGGACTACTCCTCGTATTAGACCGACACTTAAATGCGGCACAATATTTTGTTTTATTCATTTTTCCTAAAAAAATATGTGTAAAATAATTAAATAAGCACTAATAACAGCTCGACCTAGCACAAATAATATTGTAGTAATACTATACTCCGTTATCCAAATCATTCCACCGTAAACATGCAACATCTTGGTAGGTTTCTCTAAAATATTTGTCCAAATAATACACATAACTACATTCATAGAGCAAAATATACATAAGAGGACTCATGTAGACATTCCGAGGTTAATCTATTTTTCTATTGCCATTCTGCATAGGCCTAACAAGAACAATGAAAAATAAAATAAATATTCCGATGTTTATAATATACGTATATATGGATTAAATATACAAAAAAAATATATTTGTGTATATAAATATATCAAAACTATAAAACAAGATTAACCTCGGAGAAATTGGCTTATAAAATTTCCACTACTTGATTTCCTTATATATTTCTTCCTCGATGCTACATTCTAGCCTAAACACATATAATTTAAGCGCACTTGCAAATACCTTTAGGTAAAATATTTGCATTTGCCACTCTGCCTAAAAGATATTTAACATTATATAATATAATAATGTACTCCCTGGAAAGTTTATCCTCCAGTATCCCATCCAACTTTACTGGATAAAATTGTAACCGCTTGGTACATTTGTTTGCATCCATTTATCTGCCTAGACCACGGTATACACATTTTCATGTACACTCGAACTTATTTATTCAAAACCCAATTTGTTTAATTTGGACATGCAAAGTTGATATTCAACCCAACCTGTATAAATAAAAACAAATACAAACAAAACTCAAACTTTTATATCACATTTCCTTAACCTAAAAATGTAATCACATTTCCTTAACATAAAAATCCTGAAATATACAATTAACCCGAAAATCTTATTATAAAACAAGAAACACTTACGATCGAGTATCAATTTACCCAAAATAAATTATTTAATAATAGTTTCGAGATGTACTTACTTGATAATAAAAATGTTCAATTTCCTTCACTCGCTGTTTGTGTTTGACAAATAATGACACATGACAGAAATAATTTGACAGATAGTCGGAGAGAGAGAATTTATTTTTTACACTACTAAAATTTTCTAATGTTTACAAAATAATTTCTTTTTTTAAATTTAGAGCCATCTATTGACGAACGTGGGAACTTTTTTAGGAGTATTGTCAAAAAAAAAATGGTTTCTAACTGTCGTTTCTGATATAATATTCTGTGCTATTGTACCTAAAATAACACTTCTTTATAATTTCAAGCTCCCTGTATCACTTTTCTGAGAGAAGCGGCATTAAAATTGCTCTTATCCACCACCGTTTACCATCCAGGAGACCCGTCCAAACCAATTTTGGTTATGGAATGGAAGGGAACTGAACCAGGCCTACCAAAAATTGTTCTTAATTCGCATATGGATGTGGTGCCGGTAATCGAAAACGAATGGACGTATCCACCCTTTGCCGCCAATATTGATTACCAAGGACGAATTGTTGCGCGTGGCGCCCAAGATATGAAGTGCAGTGGTATGCAGTATTTAGCTGCCATACGTGCATTAAAACGTAAAAACATACGTTTAAAACGAACAGTTTTGGTAATGTTTGTACCAGACTCAAAAATTGGTGGCAATTTTGGAATGAAATCGTTCGTGCCAACGAATGAATTTAAAGCATTAAACATTGGCTTTGCTCTGGATGAAGGTGGACCAACACAGTGTGAAGCGTTTGATGTTTATTTCGGCGAACGGACTACCTGGCGTAAGAGTTGTATATGAAGTAATATAATTTACCATTTATTATCTATAAGAATATTTACAGAACTAAGATTTAATATAACCGGAACTACGGGTCATGGATCATCACTGATCAAAGACACGACTGGTGAAAAAGCACATCGATTGATCGCTAAGATCATGGATTTCCGCCAAAAAGAAGTTAAACGACTTGAATATCAATATACTCAACTAAATGCTGGTGATGTTACGTCAATTAACTTGACCATGGTTCGGGGTGGCGAACAAATCAATTTAATTCCACACGAAATGACATTGTGCTTTGATTGTCGTTTATCACCAAAAGTTGATCATACTGAATTCGAGAAACAAATTAACGAATGGATGGAGGAGGCGGGCGAAGACATTGAATTAATTTTTGATCAGAAAGATCCACAAATAAAACCAACTGTACTCGATAATAATCCATTCTGGGTTGCGTTTCAGGAAGCCACTGCCGATCTGTAAGTATATATAAACACTTTCATTTATAGTGTTGATCTGTTTGTTACAAAATCTAAACTCTTTCGTTGCAGAAATTTAAAAATTCATCTAAAAATATGTCCAGGCTCCACCGAAAGTCGCTACATGCGCCAAGTTGGAATACCAGTAATTGGTTTTTCACCAATAAATTATACCCCGATGCTTGCTCATACGCATAATGAATTTTTGGGTGCTGAAACATATTTGAAAGGAATCGAGATTTGGAAAAAAATTATTGTAAACGTTGCCAATGCCTAATAATGGCGGTAAGACGTACCCAACCAAATTGATAAAATAATATAAATTTTGATTATTTTTTTATTATTATTGCCACTGCAAATATGTATTTTATTTAGTTCGTATCACTCGCAATGTGTAAAGTGTGCCTTGTTATCAGCAAACCGCATATTTAAAATTTATATAAATTATAGTTGACCGTTGACAGTTGAAAATGTCTGATCAGTGGATAAACAACAAAGAAATTCAAATATTACGAAATTATTTAAAGATACCGTCTGCACAGCCGAATGTGAATTATGGTAAATCAAAATTGGAGTGTTTTCAGTATAAGATTAAAATTTTTAAATATTTTGGCTTTATATAGATGAATGCATAAATTTTTTACTGAATGAGGCGAGGAGTTTGGATCTTCCAGTCAAAGTACATTATCCGGGTGGCCCCAGTAAACCAATCCTTATCATGGAATGGATTGGAACTGAACCTGATTTACCTACAATTCTCCTCAATTCCCATATGGATGTTGTACCAGTTTTCGCGGAATTTTGGACACATCCACCATTTGCTGCCGATATTGATGACGAAGGCCGCATTTACGCCCGAGGTTCTCAAGACATGAAATCTGTTGGTATGCAATATTTAGGCGCTATTCGTGCACTTAAACAGGACAATATTCGGTTAAAACGTTCGGTACTAATATCTTTCACCCCGGATGAAGAAATTGGAGGCACATTGGGTATGATGAAATTTAAAGAAACCAAAGAATTTAAAATATTAAACATTGGTTTTACGTTGGATGAGGGGATGGCATCACCGACCGCCGATTTTCCTGTGTTCTATGCAGAACGCTCTGTGTGGCGTTTGCATTTTGTAATATCTGGAACTTCGGGCCATGGTTCATCATTGCTTAAAAACACGGTGGGCGAAAAAGTTTACCATCTCCTTAATAAATTTTCTGAGTTTCGACAACAGGAAATTCGCAAACTTGACGAGAATTCACACTACACGACGGGCGATGTTACAACCGTAAATTTAACAATGCTGCATGGTGGAGTACATACCAATGTTGTACCACCGGAAATGATACTGCATTATGATGTTAGGCTCTCGATTAATGAAGAGCATCAGAATTTTGAAGAAATGATGCGACAGTGGATTATAGAAGCTGGTGGCGGGATAGATTTAGTATTTGCACATAAAGAACCGTATGTTGAACCAACACAATTAGTGAATAACCGATTTTGGGATGCGTTTACCTTGGCCATTACGAATTTGTATGTTTGGTTAATTTATTTTGTACATTTAAAATGATTATTTTTGTTGGAATTTTCAGAGGATTGGAAATAAAGCCGAAAGTATTTCCGGGCGCAACCGATAGTCGGCACATTCGTAATGCTGGTATACCAGTAATAGGATTTTCTCCAATGAATTTTACGGAAGTTCGTTTGCACGATAACGATGAATATTTGAAAGCTGATACATATTTAAGAGGAATTGAGATTTATAAAAATGTTTTGTGCCATATCGGAAATGTTTAGTAAATTTTTAATGAAATTGTTTAATTGAAATAAAATTTGTTTGAAATTACCGATTCTGTTAATTTATTTCAGGAATTCATTGATATGAAGGTTTTTGTGCAAACACGGACAACGAAGCTTTTAACTGAAGACTCTTCTTGATAAACACTAAAAGGGGTGAATTTACCCATAGAGAAAGAAAAAGGTTCAATGAAGATCGGGCTATAATTTCAATTTGACAAAGCTAGTAAATGTAAGGTGAATACATAAGTAAGGATTGTGTAAGAACAATTGAAACTAAATTGAAAAATAACATGAAACTTCGGTTACAATCGGGAAGACTTTTTGAATATGTTCGAACTTTCTAGCGAAATACTGATTTGTATCATCAAATTAACTCCTAACAAATCAACACACATCGACACACATCACTCCTCCGAACAAACGTTAACCAATACAAGTTGACAGTGGTCAGTTTGCTATGTAGTATAGTCTTTCAGTAATTGAAATTTTTGAATGATGTTTCGCTCACTGATTCTGAACCAGTTCGTTGTAATTTTCCCTACTTTATCTAAGTAGCCGATAGATGGGCCAGTGCACTATTCTGGTAATTCCCCGGGAATAGGGAACTGGGGAAAGAATTTACATATAAATTATATTTAAATAATTTTTTTCTGGCACACTAAGGTAAAAAGTTAGTGGCAATTTTTTTGAAAACAAAATAAAATTGGGAATAACTTTCTCTGATAATTTCGCTATGGAAAAATTATTCCCAATTTACTAATATTTACATCAAACTTTTTGTTTCAGTAGGCCAGAAAAACTGATTTATAGATAAAAGCTATGTAAAATCTTTCCCCAGTTCCGGGGCATTACCAGAATAGTGCCACAGGTCCGTCTAAATGTCTAATTGAAACGAAGAAGCATTTTAGTTTGCCTCAGCAAAAGCAAGGGTCTCAACTGATTTAGATGGCATTATTTTCTCCATCCACATTTCTTCTATATGTTTGGATTTTGGTATACGTAGTACTGGGTTCGGGGTTACTGAAGGTGCTATCTGCCACTTAACTCACGTGCGACCGGAGGAAGCGTCATTTTGTCTGCTTTTAAATTGCAATACTAACTCCATTTTAGTTTATGACCGCAGAACCACCTGTTACTGTCAGAGCTGCTTGACTATAATAGACATAAGAATCTCAACATTCCTGCTATTGCGAGAATTTGTGTTTGCAATAACGGAAAGACATAATAAAGCAAACAAGACAAATAAAATATGCGGCGCGGTATATAAATATTATTGCTACGACGAATGACATGAATATTAAAGTATTTATATTAGATCTCGCCGCTACAAAACAAATAAGATTAAATTTGCCTCCCTTGTCTTAAATTAGACAAATAAGACAAACAAGACCTAAGGTAAAAAGACAAAAAAACAAATAAAATAAACGAAACAAATACAGCATATAAAATAAATAGGAGAAATAAGAAAAATAAAGCAAATAAGGCAAAATAGACAAACAATGCAAATACGTCAAATAAGATAAACAGATAAATAACGCAAATAAAACAAATAGACATATAAGACAAACAAGACAAATATAGTAAAACAAGTAAGAGAAATAATACAAACAAGGCAAATAACAAATAAGACAAATAAGAGAAACAAGACAAAAAAGGCAAATTAAAAAAATAAAACATATAAGGCAAATTAAACAAATAAGACAAATAGACATATAAGACAAATAAAACAAACAAGACAAATAAGCAAAATAAGACAAACGGACATATAAAACAAACAAGACAAAAAACAATAAAACAAATAAGACTAATAATGCAAACAAGTCAAATAAGGCAAATAACAAATAAGACATATAAGACAAATCAGACAAACTAGACAAATAAAACAAATAAGAGAAATAAGACAAACAAAACAAATAGACAAATAAAATAAATAAGACAAATAAGACAAACAATACAAATAACACAAATACCTATAGTAAAACAAGTAAGACAAATAATACAAACAAGACAAATAACAAATAAGATAAATAAACAAACAAGACAAATAAGCTAAATTAAACAAATAAAACAAATAAGACAAATAAAACAAACAATACAAATAAGGCAAATTAAACAAATACGAAAAATTAAACAAATAAAACAAATAAGACAAATAAACACAAGTAAGACAAATAATGCAAACAAGACAAAAAAGGAAAATAACAAATAAGACATATAAAACAAATCAGACAAACAAGACAAATAAAACAAATAAGACAAACAAGACTAATAGAGGAATAAAACAAATAAAACGAATAACAAATAAGACAAATAAACAAACAAGACAAATAAGGCAAATTAAACACATAAGACAAATAGACATATAAGACAAATAAGACAAACAAGACAACAGATAATAAAACAATGTAAGACAAATAAACAAACAAGACAAATAAGGCAAATAAAACAAATAAACTAAATAAGACAAACCAGAAAAATAAGGCAAATTAAACAAATAAAGCAAATAAAACAAATAGACATATAAGACACACAAGACAAAAGACAATAAAACAAATAAGACAAACAAGACAAATAAGGCAAATAACAATTAAGCCATATAAGACAAATCAGACAAACAAGACAAATAAAACAAATAATAGAATTAAAACCAACAAGACAAATAGAGAAATAAAACAAATAAGACGAATAACAAATAAAATAAATAAACAAACAAGATAAATAAGGCAAATTAAATAAATAAAACAAATAGACATATAAGACAAACAAGACAAAAGACAATAAACCAAGTAAGACAAATAAACAAACAATACAAATAAGGCAGATAACAAATAAGACGTATAAGACAAATAAAACAAATAAGAGAAATAAGACAAACAAGACAAATAGACAAATAAAACAAATAAAACAAATATAGTAAAACAAGTAAGACAAATAATACAAACAAGACAAATAAGGCAAATTAAACAAATAAAACAAATAAGACAAATAGACATATAAGACAAACAAGACAAAATACAATAAAATAAATAAGACAAATAAAACAAACAAGACAAATAAGGCAAATAACAAATAAGACATATAAGACAAATCAGACAAACAAGACAGATAAAACAAATAATAGAATTAAGACCAACAAGACAAATAGGCAAATAAACAAACAAGACAAATAAGGCAACTTAAACAAATAAAACAAATAAGATAAATAGACATTTAAGACAAATAAGACAAACAAGACAAAAGACAATAAAACAAGTAAGACAAATAAGAGAAACAGGACATATAAGGGAGATAACAAATAAAACGTATAAGACAAATAAAACAAACAAGACAAATAAAACAATAAGAGAAATAAGTCAAACAAAACAAATAGACAAATAAAACAAATAAGACAAATATAGTAAACCAAGTAAGACAAATAATACAAACAAGACAAATAAGGCAAATAACAAATAAGACAAACAAGACAAATAAGGCAAATTAAACAAATAAGACAAATAAGACAAATAAACAAACAAGACAAATAAGACAAATTAAACAAATAAAACAAATAAGACAAATAGACATATAAGACAAACAAGACAAAAGACAACAAAATAAAAAAGACAAATAATGTAAACATGACAAATAAGGCAGATAATAAATAAGACGTATAAGACAAATAAAACAAATAAGAGAAATAAGACAAACAAAACAAATAAAACAAATAAGGATACTGTTAAAGTTAGCCAACTAGCACCAGCCGGAAAATGTCGATAATGCAGATTCGGCTGTAACAATTAAAATAAATCAGCCGTAAATGTCGGTAATTCATTCGACTGTAACGATTGAAATATACCAACCGAAAAATGCCGAAAATACAGATTCGGCTATAATAGCATAAATGCATCGGCCAAAAATGCCGATAATGCAGATACAATTAAACTTGTCGTTTGCCAAAGTCGGTAAGGTAGATTCATATACATAGTCAGTCGAAAAATGCCTATAAAGCTGATAAATAATTTTGGTGTTAGACAGTAATTTCATTTTAAATCAAAAATGTTTATTTCGATACATTTACGTATATTACTCAAAATTAAACTTTTTATTAAATGCATTAAAACTATAATAAAAAACTATTTTATTACTGAGAAAACTAGATGGCACATATTAAGCAAAACTTCAAGAATTGCAGGTCAATTTCCATGTGAAAAGTCCGGGAAAACTCAGTTGAATATATCGCACACACAAAATTTAAAAATTTCTAAAAATTGACCGTTTAAAGTGTCATGGCTAAAAATAGATTCAAATTAAAGGTTTTTCTGATGCTTACACCTGGAAATAATGTCAGGGTGATTTATATGTTGAAAGTCCGGGAAAACTCAATTGAATATATCTCACAAACAAAGTTTGAAAAATTTCTAAAAATTGACTGTTTTAAAGTGTCATGGCTGGAAATAGATTCAAATGAAAGGTCCTAATGATGCTCACACCAATTTCAACTCAATTTTCAAGTGGGGAGTCCAGAAAAATTCGGTTTAATATAATATATAAAATGGTTGAGAAATTCACAGAAATACCCAGCCAAATAATGTAGATTAAATATTAAAAAGATTAAATGACAGCATACAAATTTTATGTCGGTAATTAATTTTTTTTTATTATAAATTATGATTATGTTACTTCTAAAAATCATCTAAAACTATTAAAATATAAATTTTATACGAAACCATGACACTTTAAACGGTAAATTTTATGAAATTTTCAAATTTTGTGTGTGCGGTATATCCAATCGAGTTTTCCCGTACTCGCCACATGGAAATTAACCTGAAGTTTTTAAATGATAATTATTAGATGAAGTGTCATTTAAAATATTCTCCAAACATGTAATTGTAGATGCATTTCACGCCTTACCTCCCCAAACATCTAGTACGGCACTTAGAGAAATTTGGTTTGGTGTATTAGTTTTAATTGTTTCGAATGAAAATTTCTTATTTAAATTTTTTAGTTGGTTTTTATGAATAACAAAATAAAAATTTCTAATATAAATTATTACATTCCGGCTTAAAATTCGTATCTGTATTATCGACATTTTTCGGCTGGGGTGTTACCGACAAAAATCGGCTGTCATTTTCGTTTGATTAGTTTGAATCTACATTATCGACATTTTTCGGCTGGAGTCGGCTAACTTTAATAGGGTCAAATGCAAACAATACAAGTAAGACAAATATAGTAAAACAGATGAGACAAATAATACAAACAAGACAAATAAGGCAAATAACAAATAAGACATTTAAGACAAATCAGACAAACAAGACAAATTTAAGACAAATAAAACATCGAAGGATAGCTTTTAGAGGTTAGTTTTCTAGGGCTTTCTCGAAACTTCTCCTGGATACAGCGTTGCTTTTATTCAAACCTACTTTATTTTTTTATTTTTTATTTATTTTTAAAATCTTTATTAATTGATTTAAGAATTTTTTCGGCTTTTCGGACAAAATATTATTTTCATGGACATCCATACAATGTTTACGACTGTTTTAGTCGCAGAAAACAAAGGCGCCATTTATTAACAATATTTCTACCACAAAAGTAGAAAAAATGCACTCCCCTCCCCCAAACCTTTAACCCCAGTGCAGGGGGGAGTGCATTTTTTCTACTTTTGTGGTAGAAATATTGTTAATAAATGGCGCCTTTGTTTTCTGCGCCTAAAACAGTCGTAAACTTTGTATGGATGTCCATTAAAATAATATTTTGTCCGAAAAGCCTAAAAAATTCTTAAACAATTTAAATTCACGGACGTTTATAAAATTCTTCTTTATTAATTTACTTTGACTTTTGAATAAAGAATTTTATAATTTTGCAGCTAAAAATGTCCACGATTTACTGTCACGGCACGGTATCAAAACTAAAATACATATTTTTTACAACACGTGATTCGATAGGATAATTCTAAATTAAATTTACTTTAAAATCTCGGTCAACGCTGTACTTGTCGTTTTTCGTTCTTCTTGTTTTGCCATAAAAAATTACTGTCGCTCATCCTATCGTTGGTGTACCCAAGTTCTTTTATTTTAAACCGAATACAGAGCTGCGAACATGGTTTCATCATTTCAGCGCTATTCGAACATATTTATTTATTTTGCCTATGGTGCCTTATTACTCCCCTACCAGTGAGCGCTTCGCAAATGCTACTAAATAAATCTACGCGGATGTTTTATCTGACGCCCTACTCTTGTTTGCGACGAAAATTTTACTTGTGGACTAAACGTTATTTTATTTTTATGTGGTATTTGTTGCACCGCATCCGGAGGATTCACTAGTGGGGTAACCGAAGATGTATCAATGAGACAAGAATCGAATTGCTCTAAAAAACAAGGTTTTAGACGGTTGATGGAAATGTTTGATTCCCTATTTCGCATTTTTACTTTACAATATTTAAGGTCTGGCCTTTAACGGACCTTTATAAAGTGGTTGAAGAGCTCCTTTTACCGCGTCAACTCTTACAAAAATTTGCCAGCATGAGTTGAGATCTTTGAAAACGAATATGTCACTGCTACCATGTCTTGCTGCTGGGGTAGGCTGTACGCCTCTAAAGTATTTTCGTAGTTGCTCTACAAATTCAAACAGGTTTGTTGTTGATTTGGATTTCACGAAAAAATCCCCGGTAATCTCAAGCATTCGTCATAAAACTACTCAGCAGGATACTTTTAATTCTGCCTTCAATACTGTTCGGAGGCCCAGAGATATTATCAGTAAGGTTTTGGTCCATTGTGAATTACTATGACACATTATAGCGGCCTTTAAAACGCGGTGCCACCTCTCTATCATGCCATTACGCGCCGGGTTATAAGCAGTGGTCCGTTTATGTTTAAAACCCAAAAACATAGACAATTCTGTGAATAGGGCCGACTCAAACTGTGACCCCTGGTCCTTTATAATGCTGGATGGAACTCGCCATCGCGTAAACCGATCTATTAATGTCACACAATACCGATTACCTTCTGACGGTGGAAGTGGACCAATGATGTCCAAATGAATTTCATCGAAACGCTTACATGAAATTGTATATTCTTCTACCGGAGACTTAACATGTCTCGATACTTTTGATTTTTGGCTTGCTTGTTAATTTCTGCCCAAACAAATTTTTTATGTTATCATCCCTGTCGTTTTTCGGATACTAGGATGTGATAAATTATGCACACTGTCAAAAATTAGTCTTCGAATGTTTACCGTAACGTGCGGCCTTGGAGAACCGGCAGAAACATCGCAATAAATTTCGTTCTCAGACCAAAATATCGAAAATTTTTGGAATATAAGGGATTTATTTGTTTACATTAACTTCGCTTATGTGAGATTTGTGGTCTGCTCTTTTGTTATCATTTTCGATCCTTGACAATGTATCAGCTACGATGTTATCCTTACCAGCAATGTGCCGAATATCCGTATAGTGTACTGAGATATGAAATCTAAATGGCAACGTTGACGAGGAGAAGCCTTATCCAAATTCTGCTGTAAAGCGTAATTCTAGGGCTTATGATCCGTAAACAAGGCGGACGTTTGACCTTCGAGGAAATGCCTGAATTGTTTAATCGAACTATACGCTGCTAATAGTTCGCGATATATACGCACTATATTTGCGTTGCGTGTCGTTTAATTTTTGCCGAAAAGAAACCAGGTGGTGTCCAAGTTTCCGACAATCGCTGTTGTACCACAGCACCAATGGCTATATTGGACGCATCCACCATAATTGCTAATTCAGCTTCCGAAGAAGGATGTGCAAGCATAACAGAGCTCGAATACGCTATTACTTTCGTCAGCCCAAGCAACTTTTATCGTTTTTGCGACTTCGTCGCTTTAATCGTTTCAGGCTTAGAAATGCTACTTATAGCTTCGATTTTTAACTCGGATGGTTTTATGACATCACACGAAATTTCATGTCCCAGAAGAGTAACTTTAGGCGTAGCGAAGACACACTTGCTAACATTTATAGCACTAGTCCCGAATTTTAAGATGGAGTAAATGCTCTTCCATAGAATGTGATGTGACCAGCAGGTCGTCAATATATATGGAAAACAGAAAGCTAAATTTCTCAACACTGCGTGTATGCATCTTTGAAATGACTGTGCGGCATTTCGAAGTCCGAAAATAGATGAGGAGGTGGCAAATAAGCTAAAACTCGTTGTTCCACAAAAGAGCCTAGAATTAAAATGGACAGGCAATACAACAAGGACAATGCTAGGCCTGCCTAGAATTTTAATTGGATTTCAACACATGCATTTAGCAGTACCACTTCAGATTCGAGAAGCCCATATGGGGGAACCAATCGCTGTCAAAACACGTTTGGGATGGGAAATTTTTGGTAAACTAAACTAAATCCAAACTAAATGTAGCAATGAGCATTTAGTATTACACATCTCAAGCCAATTCGATGAGGAATTCATCCAGCATTCAGTTCTGGAAAATCAATTATAAAACGCGGGCGATGACCTACACATGACAAAGTAGAGGAGTTTTTCTCATTAGAAATTTTTGACGTTAAAATTCTAGAGGAATTGATTGAATCTATAAGTAAAACGAACGTGTTTGGAAAATTGAGGAAAGAACTATACGGAAAGGTGGTAATCATTACGAAACCGGATTGTTATGGCAGAGCAATAATGTTATGCTTTCCATAACAGCTACCCTATGGCCGTGCGGCGACTAGCGTGTTTGGAAAGAAAACTTGAAAGAGAAGCCAGCTTTGAATGAGACAATTAAAAACCTGTTGAAGGATTATGAGGAAAAGGGGTTTGTTCGGAAACTAAGCAAGAGTGAAACGATCTACAAGCGAACATGGTACCTAGCTATTTTGTAGGTTAACAATCCGAATAAGCCAGGGAAAATTGGATTAGTGTGGGATGCAGCGATTAGTGTGTGCATAGCAGCAGAAGTAAACGGAACATCGTTAAATTCCGCTTTACTGAAAGGCGTCGTTAACGACCCTTTGCTCTAACAGGTGGTCTAAAAGAAATGTTCCATTAAATTGGAATATTAGAGGAAGATCAAAAGTCACCACGATTTCTCTGGCGCGATGGTCGAGGAAAAGAACAACAACCGGATGTTTATGTCATGAGAATAATGACATTCAGGGCAACATGCTCGTGAAGATCGATACAATTCGTAGAAAACCTAAACGCAATGAAACTGCAGGAACGGGCGTCAAAGCGACAAAGGCGATTGTCATAATCATTACGTAGACGAGGAAGAATAGCCCATAAAAATTGCTAAAAAAGTGATTCGAATTCATTCACTCGGTGTTTTTGAAATAAGAAATTTCATTTCAAATTCCAGACGAGTATTACGGGAGCTGGGAGAATCTGAGCAACTAACGGGCAAGAGTTTGAATATTAGCGGAGAATCCGATGATGCGAAAGTGCTCGGAATGTGGTGGTCAGTTACAGATGATACTTTCTACGATCGTGTAAATTTCAATCGAATCGATAGTGACACCATGGATGGAACAAAAAAACCTACAAAACGGGAAGTTCTTCGAATTTCAATGATGATCGTTGATCCGATTGGATTGATAGCCCATATCCTTGTATATGTGAGATATACGGTGAACAGCAGTCAAATGGGATCACCCTATCACTATAATGAACAAAATAATCGATGGAAACGCTGGACTGTATTGCCAGAACTAAGAGAGTTAAAGATACCAATATGCTACATCAAGACGAAATTTAACTCACTTAAACTGCACGTGTTTCTCGACGGCAGTGACGTATGAAGATGGTATTCAATGCGTGTTGATTGGTGCCAAGACGAAAGATGCGCCGCAGAAACCAATGTCCATTCCTAGACTGGACTGGCTGGTCTGACTTGATGGACGTGCTTAAGTTAAGATCAGATCACAAGCAATATCGAAAATTTGTCGCTTATAGAGTAGGGAAAATACTTGAATCTATAATGATGTTCCATAATGATGATAGGTTCCGACTAAGAGCAACACAGTGTTCCCAACGAATAGATGGTTTGTGGGACCCGCGTTTTTATATAAACCAGAAACAAGTTGGCCCGTTCAAAGGCTCCCAAAGGAAAGCAGTGAAAGAGATGAAGAATTGAAAAAACAATTTTCACAATAATGGAGGGGTACTAACCTGTGATGAGACTCAAGAAGCTGAAAAAGAGATATTAAGACATGTACAACGAAAACTGTACTCCGATGAAATTTCCTGCTTAAAGGATAATCCATCAAAACCGTTAGATAAAACAACTTCACTCTTTCGGTTCAGTTTTACGAGTTCGAAGTAAAATATCTGAAGCGGAAAGAATTGCTTTCGATACAAATAATCCAAACCGAATAAACATAATATAACTCGTCTCATCTTGGCCGAGTACGTCTAAATTAAAAAGTGACGTCCACTTCGTACGCAAGGGTTGGAAAATGGCTCAACTGATGTGAGATCAATTTTGGCATCGATGGACACGAGAATATCTACCCGATATTACTCGAAGAACTAAATGGTTCCAGAAAGTTAAACCCATTGAAATCGACGACGTTGTTTTAGTGGTGGATGAAAGAACAAAATAAAAACAAATAACAATTGCTTTCAAGAAAGGAAGTGAAATTAACAAAACGTCCGCGTCTGACTCAGCCAGCAACATTATCAAAAAAAAACAACAACAGCTCGTTTTGCTTGTAAAATGCCAGTAGTGAAGTAACGCTCAGAGGAGTTCGATGATTCACAAGAGTTCCTACAAAGACAGTTAGATTTGATATCGAGGGATTCTCAATTAAAGAGAAATGCGGCAGAATAAAAGATCACTCCGTTTACGGAAATGTTTTCGTGCATTGGAAATTGTCAGCCTACATGAACAGATTCAATCTCTCTGAAATTATTTATGGAAACAAACTTAGACTGGCCAGCCAGTAGCCTGGTACTTATCCGAAATTCCGAACGGACATGAGACCAACTGAAAAATAAACTCAATCAATTTTTTAAATTTATTAGGTTTGCCGCCAGGTTCATTAACGAATAGCAGTTTTTTTTATAATATTTTAACATTTTAAAAATTAGACGTAAGTATTTCATCCATCAGCATTTTAATAATAGGCAGATTGGTGCAAAATCTGTCTTTTCAAAGACACTATCTTGGGCATGCTGAACGAACTCGAAGTTATAAAACAGAAAAAGAACGACGCAGCGAGAATCGGATTTCGATTTTCTTTGTACCGGATTTTCAACAATCCATTGAAATTTGGACTTTTTTATTCTTTGCAGTCGCAGAAAATAAAGGTGATGCCAGAGCCATTTAATGGGACCTGAAAATTAGTTATACTTGTACGAAATGAAAAGTGATCATCACATATGATGATGATCACATATGGAGAAGTATAGCGATGCCAGCTAATTATTTGGCGTTTCTCAAAATTACAAAATTTCATCCTTAAAAGAAATATTGGGTAAATGTTCAAACTGAGGCTTAGTGCGTGTTTCAATTGGTTTAAATGCCGCATAAAAAGTTTAAAAGTTAAAAATTGTGGTGAATAAAAATGTCAAACTTTTTATCTGCTTCAAGAGCTGATAAAATTTTTATGTGGAAAACATTTGGCTGACAAAAATATTTGTTTGTAAACAGAAATTTGTCATGTACAAATTTTGAGAAAAATCATAATGATTTAGATGTAAACTGGCCATAATTAACTAATATACATTAAAATAGTATTTATTTTACATATTTTCATATTTAAATTTGCTATATACGTTCATAATAACACACAAAATAAGCAACAATGTTAATGTCAAAATTTAAACCAATTGAAACAGATAAAAAGTTAAAATGTTAAAAAAAAATTACCACGATTTTTTTTTTAACTTTTTAACTTTTTATGCGGCATTTAAACCAATTGAAACACGCACTTAGTCTGTGTTCCAAACGAAAAAAATACCGCATAAAAAATTAAAAAGTTAAATTTTTGACATTATATTCACCACAAAAATTTTAACTGGTCGCGGTGCAGTTAAAAATTTGAATCATTATATTCGTTTGTTTTGTTCATAACAAAATGGAAAACAACAATCCGGATCAAAATTTTAACTTTTAAACTAGTTGCATTTGGAACAGCAAATCGGTTAAAAAATGAGGTAAGTTAAATATTTCTTACCACAGTTAAAATATTTAACTTTTTAACCATTTGGATCACAGACTTAGAGGTGTCCCTATTAAACTTAAGCTTTAGGAATTTATCTCTAAACTTGGAAACCTACTTGCAAGAATCTGCCACTTATTTATAAACAGATATAAATATAGTAGCCCTATTTTTATGTGAATCGAGCCGTCAAATTTCTGTAGTGCGGCAAATTCGTCAATTTTCTAATCTTTATTTTGGCATCTTTCCCAAATTTCAATATTATTTCAGTGATATTTCCTAGAATGTCAGAAAAGGAGCATTCGTCTGAGGACGAGTCTGCATTGTCGGTATATGAGCTGGACAAAGATATTCGAAAATTTCGAGAATATTTAAGAATACCGAGCATTGTTTCTGAGGAATATAATTATGGTAAATCAATTATCACCAATTTACAAATTTTCAGAGCCAGTAAATCAAATCTCATCTCGTTTTAGAATCATGTGTTGAATTTATCAAAAGAGAGGCGGTCTTACTAGATTTACCTGTTACCGTATTATATCCTGGTAGCCCAAACAAACCATTCTTAGTTATCGAATGGGAAGGGACGATGCCAGTACTGCCTAAAGTAGCATTTAGCTCGCATATGGATGTCACACCAATATTCGAAAATAACTGGACGCATCCACCGTTTAGCGCCGATATCGACGAGAAGGGGCGAATATATGCTCGAGGTGCACAAGACATGAAATGTAGCGGAATGCAGTATTTAGCCGCAATTCGTGCTTTGAAAGAGGAACATATTCGTTTGATGCGTACAATTTTGATTTTATTTGTACCCGATTCATTACAAGACGGTAAACTCGGATGGCAAGCGTTTCTTAAAACGAATGAGTTCAAAAATTTAAAAATAGCTGTCGTTTTTGATGAAGGAGGACCAACGCCAGGAGAGACATTTGATGTGTTTTTTGGGCAACGTGCGGTTTGGCGTAAGTCTTTCTGCACAACGAACCACAATGTCAATGTCCAATCTTAGCGTAGTTTTTTAATTTCAGAAATGAACTTTAAAATACCCGGAACCCCAGGGCATGCATCATTACTTTTGAAAGAAACGGCAGGCGAAAAAGTACGATACCTGCTCGATAAATTCATGGACTTTCGAGCGAAGGAGATCAAACGTTTAGAACAAGATCCTAAACTTGGCGTTGGTGATATTACCTCTTTAAATTTGACCGTTTTGAATGGTGGCTATCATAATAATGTAGTCCCGCCAGAAATTACCTTATGCATTGATTGTCGCCTAGCGGTGCTAGTTAATCACATAAAATTCGAGGCCATGATTCGTAAATGGATAGCAGAAGCAGGCAAAGGCATAGAACTCACTTTCATTCAGAAGGACCCGAACATTCCGCCCACGGTACTAGAATATAATCCATTCTGGAATGCATTTAGAAAAGCAATGGAGGATTTGTAAATTAACATATACGAGATTGCATGCATAAAAATTAAATTATTTTCGTTTTTGTCGTTTGTAGGAAATTGAAAATTGCAGTTAAAATTAGTGGTTTTTCTTCCGATAGCCGTTATATGCGGCAAATCGGGTTACCCGCTATTGGATTTTCAGCAATAAATAAAACAGAGCCTCGCACCCACATTCAGGATGAATATTTGGGTGCCGATACATATTTAAAAGGGATTGAGATATGGAAGCAAATAATGATAAATGCGGGTAATGCTCAAATATAATTTTTTTTTTATTATGTGTAATATGTTATAAATTGGCCAGTACAAATTAGATTATTATTCCTAATCGGTAAATTGTTTGTGTTTTCGAATGGAATGGAGATTGATATTCATTTTGATGAAAATTAATTACTAATCGAGTCTGTCACTTTAAGCTTATGCCGTTACCGGCTCCCCAATTTATCGCTATCTTAACTTTGCAAGAATATAATTAATAAAGACTGACTAACTTCGAATCCAATTATTCCAATTTTTTAGTTCAGAAACAATAATAAAAAGACGGGAAAGGTTCGGAGCCGAACCCTATAAGCATTTCTGTTGCCTATTAAATAAAAGAAAATAGCCCACAAAAAAAACACAAACCACCACACCTAAACATTATTACCACCCGCACCCACCATCCAATTCAAACCCCTAAAAACCGATCTCACCCACACCACCCTATACCGCACCACCCATATTATCACTCTTTAACACCTCCATACTCACTTCCACAAACACACACACACACCACCCACACAAACCCGCATCCACCAAATCCCAAAGTCCCACACCAAACCCAAAACGCCTCATGGAAACTCAGGATGAAACTATACCTAAGGAACCGTTTGGGTCCGAATCGAAGGATTTTGGATGAGGTCCTAGAGCAACTCCGGTATATAGAAAAACGATGCATCAAATTGATGTATTTTACATCCATTTGCTAAATTATTTGGAAGCATTAAAATGTTTACATCATCGATTAATGTCTCGAAGCTGCACGACACAATAGATGAAACAGTGCGAGGCTCATTTCTCATGTCATGGAGTCAAATTTCGGCCAAATTTCACACCTTGAAAATATACAAAAACAAAAACACCAACACCATTTAGTTAACGACAAAATCAACACAAAAACCAATAAAATTGACGACTAACGCCCTTTCCCAATTACCGACTTATTTCAGACTTATTAACTTATTTGACGCCATCTTGAATAAGTCAGTCAAGTTGTTCCAATTCATTGTACCGACTTGTAGCGGCTAGATAAAATAAATAAAGAAAATGACAATATTATATAAACTTTTCTTGTATTATTTTTCTTACTCAAAATCCAGTTGTTTACCCTGTGCTTTTTCCGTCATATTTAGAGAAATGTCATTGTCATTCATGTAGATGTCAAAATTATATTGAGCAAATTTGAGTGTGTTTGATGGCAGAGGAAAAAGAAAAGTTGAAGGGATACCAACATTAGGATAGTTAAGTTTTATATTTTTTTAATAATCTAGAAACCTGTAAATAATAAAATTTTCTCTATAAAAGAAAATTTTATTTGTTTTGAAGAAACAGTTCTATTCAATATTTTAAAAGAATCGCAAGACGTTGGAAAAATAGTATCTAGCCCAAAATAGATATACATGGTGTATTAAAAAATAAAAATAGTATAAATAAAAAACTAATATGTAATTACTCGTTTTTATATAAATTAAAATAAATTATAATAAATATAAAAATAACCGTTTTGGTAAAAATTATTGCAATATGTATATTTTCTCCGGTGTATTAAAAATATATTAAAAGTGTCAAGTTCCTGTGAATAAAAATAAATACTTGGGGTGTGTGACAGATGAGTGGATAATTATAACTCCGATACATTACCCCATAAAGTGGTGACCCCGACGTGATAAAACAGGCATCATCAGATCATCGGAAACATATATGTAATATGTACAGATTACACAAAATAAAATAAAATATCATCAAAATAAAATTCATCAAAATAACAACGGTTATGTAAAATAAATATCTGCGGGCATCCTGAGAGGAATTATCAACAAGATAATATTACGAACCAGTGGATACACCAACCAGATCATCAAAAGGAATACAGCAACATACAGCATATTCAACCCAGTCGATCCATTTGTGATAGCAGTCCATAGAAGCCTATTCTGGAGTATATATATAGGGTTTAGTATATACAAAAAACTGTAAGTATTCCAACAATTTTTCTTTCCTTTTTTTTAAATGCCAAATAAATAAATAATTATTAAATAAAAATTTAATTTGAATTTTATTAATTATTATTATTTAAAAAAAAACACACAATTATTTTTTGCTCAAATATAATTTTTTCATTTTTCACACGGGGCAAAATATTTCTTTTCGTTTTTCTTTTATCAATTTTTTCACTTGGGTAAATAATTTGATTTTTTGTTGTTCCTCTGTAATTTTTATCGTTAAGTATATAGTAAAATGTTTACTATGGCGTGTATTGCGTTCGTTTTCGCTTGTTGTTTTCTATTTATTTGCTATCTAGCACGAAAATGTCGTGTTGTAGAGGCAGCCCCAGTTTTAGAACAAGAAACTGAGGGAATTATTAGTGACGATATTACTCATACCGAAAATAATATGGAGCAAAATATCGTCGTGACAAACACACAACTGCAAGCACTAGTAGAAACGCATATTAGAGAATTATTAGCAGGTGGTACATCAAGTTCATATATACCATTTGTCCGAAATGGTGATGAACGAGATGTCACTGCAAGTAATCCTCTTAATCAGGTGGCACATGTGGTTTTTAAAGCACCACAGCCATTATACAAACAAAATCCTGAAACCTGGTTCGCGATATTAGAACAACAATTCGCGGTGTCAGGTATCAAAACAGAAAAGACTATGTATGCACACGCAGTCGGTGCGTTAGATGCACACTTACATAATCAATTTGCGCATTTAATAACTAGAGATAAAGGGAACAAACCATATTCGGTTTTCAAACAGGAGGTGATTCGTGTTTTAGGTGAATCAGAGAAGTCGAAACTAAACAAAATACTTCACGGTTTAACCCTAGGTGACAAAAAACCCTCACAATTACTCGAGGAATTTCAGGCGAATGCTTCCGGTTTTTCGGCCATTTCCATCAAACAATTATGGATGCAACGATTACCCTCACAAATTCAATTAATTTTAACACCATTTGAACACGATTTAGATATTAAAACATTAGCAGAACGAGCTGACGATTTAGTGGAAACACTCACGGGATCATTTAATCAAATAGCAGGTGTCACTCACAAATCCGGTATGGAAGATGCAATCCGAGAAAGATCGAAAGAAGTGGATATTCAACAAATAATGCAGTCTTTCAAGAAGGATATCTTAGCAGAAGTGGCAGAGATCGTACAACGACAAAACCCATCAGACCACAATAGTCGAAATTTTAATCGTCAGAGTTCAAACCGTCGTCGTTCTAAATCTAGAGATCAATCAAAAAAAAGAGATCTATGCTATTACCATTTTAAGTTCGGTGATAAAGCCCAAAAATGTGTATCAGGGTGTAAAATGCATAACACATTTTTGGAGAAATCAAATTTTTAAATTTTCATCAACATCCAACGGCGTGTCTTGATGAAATTCACTCATCTAGCCGTTTATTAATTTTGGAAAAACATTTAAACATTAAATTTTTGGTAGATACTGGAGCTGACGTGTCAGTATTACCAAAAAAATTTCGTAATAAAAATCAGTTAATTCCGTCATCTAAATTATATGCAGCGAATGGGACCACCATTTCAGCATACGGACAAAAACAATTAACATTAAACATAGGTCTTAGAAGAGAATTTAAGTGGGATTTTATAATTGCTGATGTCAATATACCAATTCTGGGAGCAGATTTTTTAAATGCAACAGGACTATTAGTAGATATCAAACAGGGAAAAATCGTAGATCCACTAACTACGGTAGCATCAGTAGGACAAATCACACGAATGAATATTCCTACGTTATCTTCCGTAGACAAAACTAATACATTAGATCCAGATATTCAGAAAATATTTTACAAATTTAAAGACATTACACATGATACAGGTCATATTAACACTATCAAACATAAAGTGACGCATTTTATTGAGACAAAAGGTCCACCGATTGCATGTAGAGCTAGACGTTTGGCTCCGGATCGGCTTAAAATCGCAAAAGACCATTTCGATGAGATGGTTAGTCAGGGAATTTGCAGGCCAAGCAATAGTCCTTGGGCCAGCCCACTGCACATGGTACCCAAGAAAAATGGAGAATGGCGTCCGTGTGGTGATTACAGGGCATTAAATAACGTTACTATTCCCGATGCATACCCTATACCTCATTTACAGGATTTTTCATTTCAATTAGAAGGGTGCACAATTTTTTCAACGATAGACCTAGTTAAAGCGTATCATCAAATTCCAGTCGAGCCCAACGACATTCCTAAAACAGCAATTATTACTCCATTCGGACTATTCGAATTTGTACGTATGACATTCGGTTTCCGAAATGCAGCCCAAACTTTCCAACGATTAATGCATCAAGTCCTACATGGTTTATCATTTTGTTTCGTATATCTGGATGATATTTTAATCGCATCCAAATCTAAAGATGAACATTTACATCATATCGAACAAGTTTTCGAACGTCTAAGAAATTTTGGACTAATTATAAATCAAGATAAATGTATTTTAGCGCAGTCAGAGGTGTTATTTCTGGGTCATCTTGTTACTAACAAAGGAATTTTACCAAATCCAGAACGGGTAAAAATCATCAATGAATATCCGTTACCTACAAATGTTCAGCAGCTGAAACGATTCCTAGGAATGTTAAATTTTTACCGTAGGTTCGTACCAAAGGCAGCTCACGAACAAATTCTGTTAAACAATTTTCTAAAAGGTTATAAAAAAAACAGCAAGACATTAATCAAATGGACAGACGAATCAATGCAAGCTTTCGAGATGTGCAAAGCAAAGTTGAGCAATGTATCCATTTTGACACACCCAATTATTTCAGCACCACTAGCAATTATGGTAGACGCCTCCGATTTTGCAGCAGGTGCAGTGTTACAGCAATTCGTGGACGACATTTGGCAACCGCTTGGTTTTTATTCAGTCCGTTTCACCGATACACAAATTAAATATAGCACATACGATCGCGAATTACTTGCAATATATTTAGGAATTAAACATTTTAGAATTTTTATTGAAGGTCGAAATTTCATCATATTAACAGATCATAAACCATTAATGTTTGCCTTCCGGCAAAAGTTGGATAAAGCTTCTCCAAGGCAGAGAAGACAATTAGATTTTATTGCACAATTTTCGACAGATATCAGACACATTTCGGGTGCTAATAACATTGTAGCAGATGCATTGTCGCGCATTGAATCCATTGAGATTTTAGAAAGTATTGATTACCAGCAAATTGCAGAAACTCAGAATTCAGATGAAGAATTAACAAAATTAATCAATACTCCAGATTCAAAATTAGTGTTTGAACAGATTCCAGTAACATTCGGCTTAAATATAACAATTTATTGCGACACGTCAACAGGCAGAAATAGACCATTCATTCCAGGTAAATGGAGAAAAAATGTTTTTAATAATTTCCACAATTTATCACATCCTGGCATTAAGGCATCCGTGAAATTATTAGCAAATCACGTTATTTGGCCTTCCATTAAAAAAGATGTCAGGAAAATGGCACAAAATTGTATAGAATGCCAAAAATCAAAAATCAATAAACATACCAAGGCGGAAATCGGTACATATCCCAACACAGAGGAAAGATTTTCAGAAGTTCATCTTGATATCGTAGGACCACTACCAATATCAAATGGACAACAATATTTGGTAACATTAATTGACAGGTACACACGATGGGCAGAAGCAATACCAACAGAGGATATTACAGCATCTACAGTGGCGTTTGCAGTATACACAAGTTGGATAGCCCGATTTGGTGTCCCGAAATTCATTGTGACAGACCAGGGAAGACAATTCGAGTCACAATTATTCAGTGAATTATCTCATTTATTAGGCTTTCAGAGGAAAAGGACCACTAGTTATCATCCACAGTCAAATGGCATGATCGAGAGATGGCATCGATCACTTAAAACAGCTATAATGTGTCATGACAGATCTGACTGGACAGAAATTCTACCTACAGTACTACTAGGTTTGAGATCAACAATTAAAGAAGATTTAGGATTTTCACCGGCAGAATTAGTACACGGAACAAATGTTCGCATTCCAGGAGAATTTTTGGAAACGGGAAAAGGTAATATTCCACAAACAGATTTCGTTTTAAAATTAAGGAATCATTTCGCAGAATTAAAGCCAGAACCTGCATCGAAGCATGGTATTGGTAAGATTTTTGTAAGTGCTGAACTAAAAAATTGTAAATATGTTTTTGTAAGGACAGACGCACTACGAAAAGCACTTCAACCTCCATATACAGGACCATATTTGGTGGTAGATAGAAACGACAAACAATTCGAAATTATGATAAATAACAAGGCAACAAAAGTTTCTATCGACCGTATTAAACCATGCTACAGTGAAAATATAGAAGATAATTTACAGAATTTACCTACTTCAACGAACAATGAACAAACTAAAAACACTACAGTACTAAACACAAACAACGAAAACAATTCAACAACAAGTAAACTTTCAAAAAATTCAAAAACTGTCCGTTTTAATTTACCACAGACAGACAAAAATATTCAATCACAAAACACAAAAACAACACAAAACATACAACCACAAATCACCAGAACTGGAAGAATTACAAAAACACCGCTCAAATATTTACAACATTTAGTTTCCATATGAGCATAAAAATTAAATATTATCGTGAAATTTTTGTAGCAATTTCACTGGAAAGGGAGTATGTGTAGCGGCTAGATAAAATAAATAAAGAAAATGACAATATTATATAAACTTTTCTTGTATTATTTTTCTTACTCAAAATCCAGTTGTTTACCCTGTGCTTTTTCCGTCATATTTAGAGAAATGTCATTGTCATTCATGTAGATGTCAAAATTATATTGAGCAAATTTGAGTGTGTTTGATGGCAGAGGAAAAAGAAAAGTTGAAGGGATACCAACATTAGGATAGTTAAGTTTTATATTTTTTTAATAATCTAGAAACCTGTAAATAATAAAATTTTCTCTATAAAAGAAAATTTTATTTGTTTTGAAGAAACAGTTCTATTCAATATTTTAAAAGAATCGCAAGACGTTGGAAAAATAGTATCTAGCCCAAAATAGATATACATGGTGTATTAAAAAATAAAAATAGTATAAATAAAAAACTAATATGTAATTACTCGTTTTTATATAAATTAAAATAAATTATAATAAATATAAAAATAACCGTTTTGGTAAAAATTATTGCAATATGTATATTTTCTCCGGTGTATTAAAAATATATTAAAAGTGTCAAGTTCCTGTGAATAAAAATAAATACTTGGGGTGTGTGACAGATGAGTGGATAATTATAACTCCGATACATTACCCCATAGACTTATTTATGACGTAACAACAAAAAAACAAAACGCAAATTCTATTATATGGAAGAAAAAAATTTCTTGACATGTTGCTACTAGATTTGAAAAAAACTGCATGTCCCAATATGCAATGCCGACGGAATTCCATTTACATTCGCGTTCTAAAACCACACTGCTTCTATGGAAAGAACCATGTGTATCACGCGGAAATTCGTACTCCCCGCCAAAGAAAAGTGTCACAAAAATTCCGGTGTCGGTGTGAATCCCAACTAAAAAGAGAAAAAAATCACAGAAACAAAAGGCACGTGTTTGTATATATTTTCCAATTGGAATAAATAATAATTCTTATCCGAAATAAAACAAAATTTTCCATTTATAATAAAATAAATATTAATATTTTATTCACATTATTTTTTATTTGTGTACAAAAAAACATAGAAAATTTATTTACTAATTTAAATTTCATAAATTGAGTTTTGTATTGCATCCGCCACGTTGTATTGCATCCGCCATATTGAGATCTTGAAAAAAAAATCATTGAAAATTTACTACGTAAATGTATTTCGCGCCGACGCCATTGTGAGACAGATCTCTATTACAGCGGCGTTTTCTTTAATTTTAAAAGTTTTATTTTTATTACAGAAAATTTTATTTTTATTATAAATTTCTAATATTATTTTCTTAATTAATTACTATTATTTGAATTATTTCTCGTGATCAAAATCCGAAGCAGAACACCTTGAGAGCACAACCAGGACATGCCACTGCTGTACCTATATGTCATGTCAGTTGGAAATCTCTCGGTACTGGCCAATCCTCGATACAGTGAATGTGTAAATTCCATTTGCAAAGATTGAACAACTTCGGGGTCAATAGCAAACAGGTCTACCTCATCGTATTAAAATAGGGTTAATTTTTATTTGTTAAGGATATCTTAAACTAACTAGACATATATGCCATGTCATTTGGAAATCTCTGGGTACTGGCCAATCCTCTCTCTCTCCCTCTCTCTCTCTGGCACTATATCCCATCAAGGGATTTGGCCGCCTCAAATGAGGTTTCATAATCAAATTTTCATTTCGGATAATGAGTGATTAATTCATTGATCCTAAAACCAGCCGTGAAATTTTTTCCTTGTCACCACCGGGAATCAAACCCGGACCTCCGGTCGCTGGAGCAAGTATGTTGGCAACTTTGCCACCGGGGCGGCTGGGGGATAATTTTTATTTGTTTGGGATGTCTTAAGCTAACTAGACATATATAACATGTTGGTAGGAAATTTTTGGGTACTGGCCAATCCTCGATACAGTGAATGTGTAAATTCCATTTGCAAAGATTGATCAAGTTCGGGGTCAATAACAAATGAGTCTACCTCATCGTATTAAAATGGGGATAATTTTTGTTTGTTTAGGATATTTTAAGCTAACTAGAAATATATGCCATGTCATTTGGAAATCTCTGGGTACTGGCCAATCCTCCATACAGTGAATATGTAAATTTCATTTGCAAAATTTGACAACTTCGGAGTCAATAACAAATGGGTCTACCTCATCGTATTAAAATGAGGATAATTTTTATTTGTTTAGGATATCTTAAGCTAACTAGAGATATATAACATGTCGGTCGGAAATCTCTGGGTACTGGCCAATCATCGATACAGTGAATGTGTAAATTCCATTTGCAAAAATTGAACAACTTCGGGGTCAATAGCAAACGGGTCTACCTCAACGTATTAAAATGAGGATAGTTTTTATTTGTTTAGGATATCTTAAGCTTACTAGACATATATGCCATGTCATTTGGAAATCTCTGGGTGCTGGCCAATCCTTGATTCAGTGAATGTGTAAATTCCATTTGCAAAGATTGAACCAGTTAGGGGTCAATAAAAAATAAGCCTACCTCATCGTATTAAAATGGGGATGATTTTTATTTGGTTAGGATGTCTTATGCTAACTAGACATATATGCCATGTGATTTGAAAATCTCTGAGTGCTGGCCAATCCTTGATTCAGTAAATGTGTAAATTCCATTTGCAAAGATTGAACAACTAGGGGTCAGTAGCAAATGGGTCTACCTCATCGTATTAAAATGGGGATAATTTTTATTTGTTTAGGATATCTTAAGCTAACTAGACATATATGCCATGTCAGTTGGAAATCTCTGGGTACTGGCCAATCCTTGATTCAGTGAATATGTAAATTCCATTTGCAAAATTTGACAACTTCGGAGTCAATAACAAATGGGTCTACCTCATCGAATTAAAATGGGGATAATTTTTATTTGTTTAGGATATCTTAAACTAACTAGACATATATGCCATGTCATTTGGAAATCTCTGGGTACTGGCCAATCCTCTCTCTCTCTTTCTGGCACTATATCCCATCATGGGATTTGGCCGCCTCAAACGAGGTTTCATAATCAAATTTTCATTTCGGATAATGAGTGATTAATTCATTGATCCTAAAACCAGCCGTGAAATTTTTTCCTAGTCACCACCGGGAATCGAACCTCTCGCTGGAGCAAGTATGTTGGCAACTTTGCCACCGGGGCGGCTCGGGGATAATTTTTATTTGTTTAGGATGTCTTAAGGTAACTAGCAGAGATATATAACATGTCGGTCGGAAATCTCTGGGTACTGGCCAATCCTCGATACAGTGAATGTGTAAATTCCATTTGCAAAGATTGATCAAGTTCGGGGTCAATAACAAATGGGTTTACCACATCGTATTAAAGTGGGGATAATTTTTATTTGTTTATGATATAAGATATATTATATTAAGCTAACTGGACATCAGCGGCGTTTTCTAGTGATGTTCTGCTCGTTCGCCGAACGACAGTTCGATTTTTATTCGAATTCTAAAAGTTTTATTTTTAGTGAGTTTTTAATTTTTATTCGAATTCTAAAAGTTTTATTTTTATTACAGAAAATTTTATTTTTTAAATTTTTGATTTTAAATTATAGATTTTCTAATATTATTTTCTTAATTAATTACTATTATTTTAATTATTTTGGGTGATCAAAATCCGAAGCAGAACACCTTGAGAGCACAACCAGGAAACGCCACTGCTCTATTACCTTTTTAGTCAAAATTTGCACATCGCGATCACTAAATAAGTTAATAATTATTATTATATATTTAAATTTAAAATTATTTACTTTAACAAATCGAAAAACATTATAATGAAACAAAACACTTTAAAGTAAAAAAACTAATTATGTAGTGCAACCGTACACGTCGACTTGTCAGAAGAAACTGAAAATAAAAGATATACAATCGAAACTTATAAAACGAAAATAATATTACCGCGAAAGAGAAAGAGAAAAACAATTATTTTTCTCGAAAATCAATATTTTTGTGTCTGGAGTTTTGTGCGCCATTTGAGCAGTTTTTTCCACACAGTGGAATAATTGCATACTGGGGTATTACATTTAGTCAAGACACGTTTTTGGAGACATATCTGTGTAGACATACTTATTCAAATAAGTCTCCTCGCGAGGTGACTTATTTGAATAAGTCGGTCTCCACAAATAAGTCGGTAATTGGAAAAGGGCCTTAGCCCCTTTTCCAATTACCGACTTATTTCAGACTTGTTGACTTATTTGACGCCATCTTGAATAAGTACACGTAAAAAAATACCGGATTTTACCACCTTGACTTAAACAAATTTTCTGTGCAATCACACAACTCAAACATAAATCATCGAGCAATAAATATACAAGAGAAATCAAGTAGTGCAAATTTTATAAGCCATTTTTTCCGAGGTTAATCTTATTTTATAGTATTAATATAGCTTATACAGATTGCCAAAAATAAAATCGATTAACCTCGGAATCTCTACATGAGTCCTCTTATGTATGTTTTGCTTTATGCATAAATTAAATAAAAAATATTTGAAGGACATTTTTGACTCATTTTAGTTTAAATTTTATTTAAGAGAGAGCAGAACAAAACAAAATAAAATTATTTTGCCTTGAAAAAAATACCAAAATACAAAAAACCCTGTGTGGAATGGTAGATTCATTCACCGACTTATTTGTGACGTAATAACAAAAAAACAAAACGCAATTTCTATTATATGGAAGAAAAAAATTTCTTGACATATATTGGTCGTTGCCACTAGATTTGAAAAAAAAAACTGAATGTACTACATCATAAAGCAAAATATACATTAGAAGACTCATGTAGAGATTCCGAGGTTAATCTATTTTACTTTTGGTAATCTGTATAAGCTATATTAAAACTATAAAATAAGATTAACCTCGGAAAAAATGGCTTATAAAACTTGCACTACTTGACTTCTCTTATATATTTATTGCTCGATGACTACATTTAGTCAAGACACATTTTTGGAGACATTTCTGTGTAGACATACTTATTCAAAAAAGTCTCCTCGCGAAGTGACTTATTTGAATAAGTTGGTTGTCCACAAATTAGTCGATAATTGGAAAACGGCCTTAGGCGGGGTGCGTCCAAAATACGTGCACACGATGCGTTCCTATTACATGCCTTTTTTTTAATAATCCAAAAATTAATCCTAATAGTCATATCTAACGGGTGGTCGAACTAAACGACCAGAGCGTGTCCTACGATAATTATCTTGTGTCGGATTCTGAGCCGGCTGTATGACTTCCTGATGAATTAACTTCAGATTCATCACCACTGGCTGACTTATCCTCATCTGAGGACACTTCACTACTTGTGTCAATATCCACCGGTGATGAAGAATCTTCCGCCTCACAAGTGTCATCAGTAACTGGTAATGGCCTGATCTATATTTCTTTCATGTTACTGTCATTATAAATTCCATACTTAATATGCTCCTCAAATAACAAGTCATTTGAATTAAATCCACTATTTTTACCCCCCGATTCTGACGATAAGACTACTAAGTCTATCTTAGCTAAGACTTTCTTGTTAAGACTAAGTCTTCATTGAAATTCTGAAGACAGTAGTCTTAAATAATATATTAGAAACTCTCCAAAGACTTTTGTAGAGTTGTCGAAACCAAATTTTTACCATATTGTTTCAAATTTACGAACGAAAAGCGACAGTTCAATTCGAAATTGTTAAAAAATAACTCATATTTATGTTATATATGTGCGCTGAGAGATTACATAATATTTTATTTTGAATAATTTTTCCCGTTTTTGGTCAAATACATATAATTATTGTTTTTGTTTAAATGTTTTAAATGTCAAAATTATGATTGTTTTAGCTATGAATATTCGATTTCGTCGGTAGTGATTATCAAAGCTATCCTTAACTATATAAGATCTATCATTAACATTACCTACGATCGAACTGTAGTTCCATTCATGACCGTTTTTATTAAATATTACAAGATCACCGGTTTTCAACACTGGCAATGCTTTTGCTCTCCGATCAAAATAGTATTTTTGTTTCAATCTTTTTTCTTTAATTTTTTGTTGAACCTGACGTTCATTCAAACTGTTTCGACACAGTAGTACCTTGGATACGGGCATTTTGGTCTTCAACAGTCGACCATCAAACAGCTGACAAGGAGCCAGCTGCATACTTGCCACAGGTGTAGTATTGTATTCTAAAATTCGATAGTGATACTGAACCGCGTTTCTCCAATTTCATAACATTGCTTTAAAATATTCTTTGAGATTGCCACTCCCTTTTCCGCTAAGCCATTGCTCTGTGGATATGTTGGACTCGAATATTGTACAATGATGTTACATTCATCCACGAACCTGTCAAATTCGCCCGAGTTAAAGGGGTTATTGTCACACTTTTTTTTGTCGGATATCCACTAATATTAAAGTGCTTTCGCAGCTTTTGAATAACGTGACTCATGGGTTTGTGCTCAATATGTTCCAGGAAACCAGAGTATGCATCAATTATAGATATGAATTACATTCCAGCGTACTCAAAAATGTCCATCGCGGCGATGTGAAAAGAGTATTCAGGTATTTCTTTCTGTACCAATGGCTCCATTTGATTATTTCTCTTGAAAGTTTCGCATGTCTTAAATCTTTGATTTGTTTATTCATATCAGGCCACCATTAATGTAATCTAGCACGAGCAAGAGTTTTCTCGATTCCAAGATGTGACGCATGCAACCACTTAGCGATTTTATTTTGTAACCCGGTGGGTATCACCAACCGATGGTTGCGAAAAAGCATATCATTTTCAAAATGTAATACTGATTTGAATTTGTAGAACTCTTGACTAAAGTTGTCAAGCTTTTGATAAATCGGCCAACCGTTTTCCTTCGACAGGCATGCAGCCCTCGTTACTGCTGCATGAATAACGCATGGCAGCTCCTCCATTTCCATCACATGCGGTAAAGGCACATGAGACAAGCAGTCAGCCACAACCCCACCAGGTTTAATAGTGACAATTTAGGAAACTTGAGCGAAACATAAACATTCTTTATAATCGCGCAGTAACATCATCCATATCACGCTTAACCAATATTTCTAATGGCTTGTGATCGCTTTCTAATATGAATGCACGACCATACAGGAAGTAATGAAATCGTTCACATGCAAATACTATTGCAAGAAGCTCTTTGTCGGTTTGAGCCCATTTCTTCTCACTCTTGCTCAGTGTTCCAGATGCGTACGCCGCAGGTTGTCCCCCATGTGTTAGCACACAGCCCAATCCATCCTTTGATGCGTCCGTCTGAACGACTACAGGCTTGTTCGTATCATAAATTGCCAAAACAGGGTCAGATGTCACTGTCCTCTAACAAGTCACGAAACTCGCGTTCATGTGTTTCATTCCACTCAAATGAGACATCATGTTGCGTAAAATTGCGCAATGCTGCAAATCTTTTTGACAGATTCGGGATGAACTTTGCAAGATATTTGAAAAGTCCTAGGAGTCGCATGACATCTTGCTTATTATCTGGCTTTGTCATTCTTCAAATTGCTTCACGGCACTTATTCTTTGTCCTAACCGAACCACACGATAAAACATGACCGATGAATTTTTTCGGGCATGCTCGATCGTGATCCCGCTCAGTCCGATCCATAATTGCAATGTCATCAAAATACACTACGACTCCTGGCATATCTCCGAACATCTGGACCATGTTTCGCTGAAACATTTCCGGTGCACACTTAAGCCCAAAAGGCACACGATTAAATTTGCATCGTCCGAAAGGAGTCATGAACGTAGTCAGATCTGAACTGGCCTGATCCAGTTCCATCTGCCAGAATTCACTTGACAGGTCAAGAACCGTAAACACTGTCTGATCCGTCATATGACTGGTAACGTCATCTATAGTGGGAATAAGGAAATGTTCACGTTTAATGGCCCTATTTAAAGGTTTATGATCCAAACAAATTCTCAATTTACCATTTGATTTCTCCACAATCTGAAGGTTATTAACCCAATCTGTTGGATATGACACAGGGGAAATGATTTCCTCCCTTACCAATCGTTTTAACTCCTTGTCCAAAGTTTCTAGTAAACTATGCGGTATTCGTTTTTTATAATGCAATGATAGCTCTGCGTCTTCTCGCCATTAAAAATATCGGGAAACCTCTTCACAAACTGGATAATTTAATTCTTTATTTTGGATTTCCGTTTTTGTGTTTTTAACTACGTTTATCGAAACACAATTCACGTCCGAGCCAGTATCGATCTTAAAATCCACTTTTTGATCCCCTATTTGATAGGTTTTGATCCGTCGACACTTGTTAGGACATATGGCTATTTGAATTTATTCTTAATGACTATTGCTATTTGAATTTATTCTACAAGGTAATATATTTTTACTTATACTACTTATACTGTAGAAGCACTCTCATCACCTATCTCACCACTGTTACGAGCGAGGTTGTATCCTTTTTTCCTTCTTATTTTTTGTTGTGATCCTCCAACCCACCTTGCTTGTTGTTATTCCATTTAACTCTGCTAGATTTGCAGAATCGCGCCCGGTAACACAATTGTGTGGGTACGGCAAAAGTACCATGTCACAAATTTATTTTTGTATGCCTTTTGTTAGCCTTTTTTTTGGTTCAAAAAGATTTGGTTAACAACTATCGCATCTTACGGAGGGAAAAAAATTCAACAATAAATCATTAGGTACCGGTTAGAGACTGTAACCTACGGCACCTCTCCCGCACCATTTTTAGCCACAGCACCACTTCACCATCTGGCAGATTAATTGAGATCAAAGATTAATTATTGAAATATTCACCATTACTATCTATCTACTACCTATTTATCAAGTAGACCATGGATGCCTTCGCGAAAGAAACTTGGTGGTTTCGAACCAAAATAATCATCAAGCTATTTTTGCACATCTTCAACTTTCGTGATCCGCTAGTCTTTGAAATAAGATGACATCGATCAGAATAAGTGGTAATTAGAAGGAGCCGGTCTGGAGAATACCGCATGCTGTAAAACTTCCCAGCCAAAAGAGAATATGTTCCTGGGTTGATTTTGCTGCGTGTGGACGAGTGTTGCCATGCAGCAATATTACCTTCCGCCTTCCTTGGCCCGCAAATGGTCTTTTTTTATCCAGAGCACCATTCAATTTGATCAATTGAGCCAGGTAACGTTCAGCTGTAACAGTTTGACCACACACAGAAACTGTTTCTTGGCATGAATATTCTCTTTTGCAACTGATGTTGTTGGCTGGCCTGGGTCTACCCATGGTTTTCTGCGTTTTGGATTATCGTACAAAATCCAATTTTCATCTCATTTTGTGATTTTTTTTCTTTTGTGCCGAGAAAGCAAACACATGCAGATGTCAACTCTTTGGTTTTTGTTTTCGGTCAGTTTATGAAGAACCCATTTCATTCGTTCTGCATTTTTCCCGTTGCATGCCATCGAAGTAATATTGCCTGGTAAATAACTCCTAATTGTTCTGCAAACTCTTTTGAGTTTAACACTTATTTCCATCCAGTAAAACTTTAAGTTCTTCGTCTTCAAATTGTTTTACTGAATCTGGGCGTGGATCGTCCTCAAGACTAAAATTGCCATATCCCAAAATCTTGCAGAACACTTTTTTACTGTTTACGCAAATCTCATTTGGAACAATTTTTTAAGTTGTGCGAATTGGTATAGTAGTACGCGCTGGAGCCAGATCTGGATGACTATGTGAATGGGAAAGCAATTAGACGAGCCAACTACCTGCGACACGGTGCATTGCCTTGGCAAAAACACTTTCTTCTGTTGCATTTGGAATAAAATACCATGCCCATTCCAAAATGCGAAGGTCAAAACCTTACCGGCCGACATGACGTTTTAATTCCGGAGTGTATTGGTGGACACATCATCCTTTGTTATATAACGGTGCAAAAAACGATATGTTGTTGGTTTTGTTCACATTGCAAGTGCGGCACCCACTTTGTACACATCTCATGGACAATTGTTCATGCAAAATAGTGCAAAATATACAAAACTTCACTTTACGGTCTTCTAATACGATTTTCAGTATTATTTTATTTTTAACTAGTGTAACTGCCGAATTCGGACGGCCGAATTCGAGCGCCCAGTATCATTGGTGTTTGTACGGCCACATTTAAACTCAGTAAATCAACGTTCGACAGTCGCTTTCGATGCATGTCATAAAATTTTTATTTGAAGTTATACATGCACCATCTATGTGCAAACCTCGGAACTTATTGAGCGAGGTAATATGCTCAGGCTAAAAAAGCATTCCAGACGGAAATAAAGATCACAAATTACAGTTAAATATATACAAATTTGCTGCCTGTGAATCAAGACCGCGAAAAGTATTAAACACCATTAGGAAGACAAGTTGAGTCATCAATTACGCAGATATACGATGTGACAAACGTTTATAGTTGCCCATATACCCGATCGGCTACCCATAACGAACAATCAATTTGCTAGTCAAAAATCTTGAGGCAAGTTAATTTCACCAAGGTAATTTGAATTCAAAATTATATTTTTCATACAATTTTTGATTATTTTTGCGATTGCACAGTAAATTTTGCGGCTTCAAAAGCTGTACAGCTGTACACGCAACCACAACTTTGACAAGGTTAAAAACTGTAAATATCGCGACTCAATTATAACATCAACTATTGATATCCAGGCAGATAAAAAACCGCATAGCAGCCAAACATTGCGTCTTTAGAAACAATCAAGGTTCTTGCGATCTATCCTTCGCAGGTGTGAGTTGGACCTCAACCACCAATGATTGTAGATTACTATCCATATTTGAAAGAATGGTTATTCGATACATTTATTAACTTCTATTACGGTTTTGAACGACGAATACCGAATTCGAATGAATCTCGACACGACCGAATGATAAAAAACCTGGTACGACGATATTGAACAAGTTCTACGAACAATATAGAATGTCGAAACTGGAGCAGACACGCAATGGGGACAGTTGGAGGACCACCGTATAGGGGGTAAAATCCTTTTTTAAATCCTTACCCCCCAATTTGACGTATCGCATACATACTTATAGTAACGCCGGATTCATACTTCTTTGTTTATTCATTCAAACAATTTTTTCATGCCACTTTAAAAGTCAGTTACAACTGAATTTGTTCAACATTCGTTATATGTAACATGTGACAAATTTTTAAAGAGTTAAAGTTGTTCAAGGTCACTTTCAATGATCTTAGTCCCAGTGCCTCAATTTTAGGAATCTCTTTATAGGCCAGTTATTTCCCATGCGTGCGTTGGTTAAAGCTATTACCGCTGCTAGCGCTGTAGAACGCATTTGCACGCATTAATTACGATATTTTCCCGACTAAATGCCATACCACTCGTTAATATCTACTTTGAAAATTGGGGCGGTTTTTAACCAACCTTGACCTATTATTTGGGACAGACCAATTAATGTAAAAAATTCCATTCAACCGCATATTTTATGTGCACTCGGATATACTCGCTCATATTTTAAAACCGCAAAACTGATTCGTTATCGCGCGTATTACAATGTTCAATTATGATATTTAACAATATACAATATAGTTAGACAATTAAATTTAAATTAGTAAATTACAATTCGTTTGCCCGTAAACAAGTTTTATACAAATGAATTCGATTTGGGCCACTAATGAAGAAATTCAAATATTTCAAGAATATTTGAGAATACCTACGGTGCATCCGGATATAAATTATGGTAGGTCGAAATTTTCTCGTTTTAAACCTAAACAAAATCAATATTTTTCTTTTATTCCAGACCGTTGTATTGAATTTCTTAAGGAACAAGTAACTAGTTTAGATTTGTCATATGATATTTATTATCCTGGTGGTGTAACCAAGCCTCTAATGGTCGTGAAATGGGTGGGATTGGAACCAGAATCGCCTGCTATTATGTTGAACTCGCATATGGATGTGGTTCCCATAAGCGAAGAATTTTGGAGCCATCCACCATTTGAAGCCAATATTGATGAGGAAGGACGTATTTTTGCGCCTGGTACTCAGGATATGAAATGTAATGCTATGCAATATTTAGCCGCAATTCGAGCATTAAAACGTGAAAATATCCGTCTAAAACGAACAATTGTGATTACTTTCGTACCCGATGAGGAAACAGGTGGTTATAATGGCATGATACCATTTGTACAGTCGGATGAATTTAAAAATTTGAATATTGGATTTTCGTTGGATGAAGGCATGGCTTCGCCAAACGAAGAATATTTAGTGTATTATGGAGAACGGACTTTGTGGCGTATGTTTATTACATATCGTAATTAATTATAACACTTACTTATATATCATATACCTTTATATGTAGATATAACGTTTCATATTTCGGGACCATCTGGGCACGGATCACTTCTAAATAAGAACACAGTTGGCGAAAAAGTTCAATATCTTTTAAATAAATTCATGGATTTCCGGGATAGTCAAACTAAGCGATTGGAAGATAATCCGGCTTTAACACTAGGCGATGTTACTTCTGTAAATCTAACAGTTATGTCGGGTGGTGTAGGGCGTAATGTTGTTCCACCGGGGATGAAACTTCACTTCGATATACGGATATCGCCAGATATTGATCAAGTACTATTTGAAGCGGATATTCGACGGTGGATAGAAGAAGCGGGAGGTGGTATTGAACTTATTTTTGATATAAAATTTCGATCTGTGCCGGTCACTTCAATAATCGGAAACAAATTTGTTGATGCACTTAAGAATGCTGTGGAGCAGCTGTAGGTCACATTTAAAATACAACATGAAAACAAGTTTATTCATTATTTCTATTTTAGTGGAATTAAAGTTAAATTATGCGTTTTCCCGGCTGGTACCGACAGTCAAGAAATACGAGCCGTTGGTATACCAGCAATTGGATTTACCGCTATGAACTATACTCCAGTACTATTTCATTCACATGATGAGTATACAAAGGCTGATACATATTTGAGAGGGATTGAAATTTGGAAACAAATTATAAGTAATGTGGCCAATGCATAAGTGTAACGTACTTAATATGCATTCTAAATTTTAATAATTACAATTTACATGTTTTTTGTACATAAAATCAATAACATAACATATACAAATACTATACACGTTCACTGTTTTAATTTTATACATTTTGATACTTGAATTAATCTGTGACATTATCATATTATTGATCCAAGGTTCATCTTGGTCTTTATAGTGAAGGTTTTCGAAAATAGCCAATTCTGTTTTCGCATATTTAGTTTTCAACCCAGGACTGTCTTGGAGGTAGTGTTTTAATCCTCCCTCCTGATTGCCCCACCTTTCTATGAAAAATGTTATGCCAGTAGTCTCATATCTATTCTTGTAACAGCCTTTAAATGCGTAACATTCCCAAGCCTACGCAATTTTATTGAATCAGTGGTTAGGTTTGCTCAGACTGCCTCGTATTCGAATGCTAATGTCATATAATTTTACTGGTGGTTTCGCCCTTCGTTTTGAATCTCAAATGAAGTTTCAGATTATCTCTGCAGGGGCATTACTTAAATCAAACAGTCGAATAAATCAATCAAGTGAAACCGAGATAGAGACTACCCAGTTTCTTTATAGTTGCCGCGGAAGAGTTAGTAACGTGCCTAGCCCACTCGTCTGACTAGAAGTGTCGCTTAAGTCAACCCGAATGACTATTTGGATGTTGAAATGCTCTCTCATTTCGTTAAAACATCACAACTCAACATCACCGTTGTAATTAGGTAACTCTGAGAATAGAATAAATATAAATGATAATCTTTGGTACGCAAGAAGTCTCGTAGATCATCTGTTTTACTAAGAAGTGTTCCGAAGACTTTTTATGTGTCTTCCAGAGCTCTTTTTAGTAAAGTATTGCTTATTATAGGGGCGCCTACAATCTTTCTGGTAAAACCTAAGTTCCTTCCACGAACTTTACTATTGGGTAAAAACTACCCGGTGGGTATTTGCATGTGCTGCCAATACTTTCTAACATGCAATCTAATTCATCCACTGTCTAAGGGGCCTTAGGATCCCGGTGGCAATAGTTTATCCAAGTTTCCTGTGGGATTCACAGTTTCTTCTCCTACAACATCTGAAGGCCATTGGGGCGTAGGATGAAGGTCGAGATTATATAGGGGATTCGGTGGTCAGAAATTCTTCCACAACTCTCTAAAACTTAGTAATAAAGTAATAGATGCGGATAGTAATAAATGCGAATTCTTGCCCAATGTAACAAAGTAAGAGTTTAGCGGGATCCGCTCGAAACGCGATATTTCAAAACGCAATATTTCGAAACGAGATGTGACAAAACGAGATATGGTACAAAATGCGATATTTCGAAACGCGATATGGTACACAACGCGATATGGTACAAAACGCGATATGGCACAGAATGTGCATTGCAAAGCGACGGAAGCGCAGCGACCCGCCTGATATAACCCGGTCCTATACTACCGCTCTTATCGATTTTTAAATTCCTAGAAACCGAAATTAAATTTCCCCTTCACCCGCCTAATAAAACCCGATCCTAAACTCCGGCTCCTATCGGTTTTTTAATTCCTATAAACTGCGAAGCGACGGGATCGTAGCGACCCGCCTGATGTAACCCGATGCTATACTTTCGCTCCTATCGATTTTTAGCGTCCCATTTGAACCGCGATATTTTAAAACGCGAATTATCAAAACGCGATATTTCAAATATTTTTACAATTAAATATTTTTTTGGTTTTTAGCTTAATGATTTGTACGGCATCGCGGTATAAAACGCGATATTTCAAAACACAATACATGGGCGGTATGTTATACCATCACTTCGAATCGAAAAAAGTCGAATTCGAAATCCATAAAAGTCGAATAAAAAAAGTGAAAGTTGTATCATTTTTGCTTTTCGAAAATGATACAATATACAGCCATTCGACTTTCGATTCGAAGTCAACATACCGCCCCATATTTAAGTGTTTTGAAATATCGCGTTTTATACCATATCGCGTTTTGTACCGTATCGGGTTTTGAAATATCACGTTTCAAATGTGACGCGAGTTTAGCAATTAGTCGGTTCTCAAACATTGAGTTACCCCTTCCGTTATTTTCTTGAGCTATGTTTTAGAAGTCGAATGTTGCTCCCCTACCAAGCTGGCAGGCCTCGATTTTTTCACCGTAGCTAAATTGGGAAAGTAGAACAACATTTTAATTACTTTTCGAATGAAAACAGGTTAATTTTCCCTTGACTATACAATTGAATACACTTTCGTTATGCGCTAGTCTGATAAGAAGTTACCAAGGCAGGTTTCGTATGAAGCAGATTAGTTTGAGTAATACGGATAATATTACAACGTTTATTCTATCGACCACCACTAGAGTGGTTAATTCCTCTAAAGGACGCCGAAATCGTAAAATCGAAAAATTTGGATTGTTGGTTAAAATGATTCCAAGAGTTTCGTTTAGATTTATCGGCTAGGTTTGAAGCCAAACGTGCGCTCTTGGTCTGAAGGAGGCTCGACGAGTTTCTTCAAAAAAGGTTGGTGGGCCGATAGTGTTGCTGTTATTAGCAACGGATTTCACCGGCCAATTTAAGCTTAGGTTTCACGCCGTTTGGGATATTTGCGCTTACGATGGTTGGTTGCGTAGTTTTACGTTTCTTACCGAAATAATTCTTAAATCTTATTTACTTGTTTCTATTTTATATTAAATCAAAATTTTGTACAGATAAATTAAATTATATGATAAAATATTATATTGTTTATGAACTATTTCGTTAACATCTTACAAATGACTATTAATAATTCGGCCAATTTTTTTCGAACACCTTTTGTTTTGATAATACATATTTCATTTTAGCATTTTAATAATTTTAACAGTGTACAGATGTCGTACACATTCGCAAAAATGATACATATTTACAACATATTTTTGTCGTCCAATTTTTCAACCGCCATCACAGAAGGTAATTTTATTACACAATTTTTTGTTTCTGTTAAAATTATTAAATTATTTAAAATGATAATACATTGATATATAAATTAAGTAAATATTATTTAGGTTATTGTGTAGTAATTTTTAAAAGTTTGTCATCGGTCCAGTCAGTTTACCTCAGATTTTACTGTGTGGTAACAGTTTATACGGTCAGAACAAAAAAACTAAAACTTATTTGTGTGTGAATGAGATTTTTTATGCAATTCTAATTTCTAGCTTATAAATATAAATAAAATAATAATTTAGTTTTAAACTCGTAAAATTTCACATGCTTTATTATAACATATAGCAATCCAGTCGGGTTGGGTGGCACCCCATTGTATTTGATTTACTTCACCTTCGGCCGCGGTATAGGCTAGTATTGGATCCTCGATTGCACGAGGCATTTGCTGTATGTCCCAGATTAGCGCTTGGTGGTCATCACCCGCGGTGCATATATGGCAAGAACTGGAAACATAGCTACAAATGAATATATTCATGGTAAATATCATGATGGTTTATACATACCTATGTGGTGCCCATGCAATACCATTAACGCATGCCCGATGATTGGACAGTCGAGCAACAGGTGCACAAGGTACCCGTACATCTAGTATAATAACCTCGCACGAATCCATCGCCACCGTTGCCAAGTAATTTGGATCTTGCTTATTCCATGCTAATCTCAATAGAGGTGTATGTGTTGGATCTTCATATATAATCGTTGAATGTTCTAGATGTCTTAGGTCAAACATACGCACAGAGCCATCTGCCCCGACCGATGCAAACATATCTCGTCCGCCACCTGCCCTCGAAAATGCTATATCATACACTTCTTTGTCGTGTGCAATTAGTTGTGTTTTAACATGCCCTGTTACCATATTGACCCGACCAAGTGGTTGCCCCGTCTCAAGCCCCCAAATTGTGCATGTTGTATCTATAGACGAAGTGCCGACTAAATTAGGATCCACCTCGTTCCAATCGAACGATGTTAGAGGTGCACAGAAATCGCTATTCTTGTTATTATTTAGAACACATTCAAGTCGAGTATCTGGTTCGCCTGCCCGCCACACTCTCAAATAATCACCACTTGTGGCTAGCAAATCAGGAAATATACCTTTTGAATCTGGTATCCACATAATCCGCGTCGTTGGATATGGATGGTCAAACGTACTTTTAGCACTAAATTCACTGGTTTCCTCATCTAAACTAATTATTTGCACTTTATTGTTATACTCCTCGATAAAACTTCCTAATGCCAAACGAAACCTCTTATCGGGCCGAACACTCCAGTTCATCGAGTACAATGGCCATGGCGCTACATACTTATAAATTTCCTTCCGTTTTCCCGATGACGAAGACATTTTCCCAATGATAAATTTTCCCTGTGCGTGCGTGCGTGTGTGTATGTGATCAAATTTTATTTGAGATTTTTCTTTCGTTTTATCAAATGTTAATGACCGAATTATATAAATATATAAAATAAAAATAAAGAAAATAACTGAAAACCACTTAAAAAAATTGTTCACATCGTCCTTAAGAAAATTTAATTAAAACAAAATGATACACAAATATATAAAGAAAATAAATTTAAGAAAATAAAAAGAACTTTAAATTTTATTTTTGGCTTCTTGTCAAAATATCACACACAAAAACACAATCACGGTACCGCTGTAAATATATAAAAAAAATGTTCCGATTGTTTTGTTTTGGTAGAAAAATACAATTTTCCACTAAGAATCACATTATTCTTAACTAATTTAATTGTGAATCGCTTCACAAACGTATGATCTAATAATTTATTATATTTTCGTTTCGTTACTTTACTAATTTATTTGAAAATTATTTAATTTATTTGGATGAAGCACATTTTTTGTTTATCATCAACTTGCACGGTAAAGAAAAATGTCTACTATATTGATTGAAGTGAAGTTCGTCAAGGTTATAATATTTTTTTGGAATTAGGGAGGCGAACTCGATCACAATAGAAATATATTTCGAGTGTTTTTAAAAATTGGAAGGTTCATATTTTAGAGAAAAGTTTAAATTGCGAGTATAATACTTAAAAATGCTAACAAATTTTCAAAAAATTACCTTTAATTTGGAAACTTATCTCGCTATGCGTTCACACGGGTTTGTATTATCGTTGGCAACACCAAATATGTCAAATATTTCTATTTGTTTAATTGAGCTGTTGGGGTGAAGTAATTTACAAACGCATGAATTCATTATTTAAATTATTATGAAAACCGACGAATATATTAAATTCGATTTAAAATATAAATATAAACAAACGTATCGGAAAGTATGGGAGCAGATTCCCGAATTTAAAGGTAAATTGTATATAAAATTATTTTCTAACCAAGAATTTCCAATGAATTGTTTTTTATAACAGGATGGCTTCGGCCAGCTCCCGATAAACAACCAAATAAAGCATATTGCTGTTATTGCAATAAAGTTCTGCATGCACATCGCATATCGCTACTAAAACATACATGTACTGCTGTGCATCAAAGAGCTACACAACAGATTTTGCATGGACCGCTACCGGCCGAAGATAGGTCGGGAGGCCAAATGGAGATTGTATCGAAAGTATGCAAAATTGAAGGTCTAGGTGGAAATGAAAATGATAAAACTTTTCAAGAAACTGTTGATGGTGAAAATGAGACTTACTATGTTCACTATGAAGAGACTGATTGTAGTGTAGCACCGGACGCAGAGACAGAAGCTAAGGAAAAGTCTGACGAAGAAATAGAAAAATCTGAGGAATTTATTACTGCTGAACAAGTAAGTGAGAAGTTTGTATTATCCTTAAAAAATAGAAATTACTGTAAAAATTATTGTTACAAGTAAATAAAATTGCTCATCTCGGAAGCGTTATTTTAGAAATTGCCTAGCAAGGCAAATCTTTACGGTGCCTAAGCTTCAAGAGCTGTTTTCTTAGAAGCTATGTAGCTTTCAATTCCATCACTGGAATAATTGTTTGTGAGATAAGTTCCACTTAGTTAGGAAAATGTAATCTTTGATTGAACTTTGCTCGAGATCAACCTTAGAAATAAGTAAATAACTAAAGTTTCAAGTGATGAAAATTTCGATAGATGAATAATACATGAATTCACTTTTTAGAGTTTTTCGAAACTATTTATCTGCACTTAGATATACCACACATTTAGGTTCGAAACCACCTAGATTGTTGCCCGTATACGAAGCACTCCTTTTAACCAAAACAAATACATTTTTAAAATGTTATCGAAAAATGTTAGTGTTGGGGAAATTACATCGAATTCCAAATCATCGAAAAAAAGATATTTGAGCGATAATATGTCGAAAATAATTTAATGAATTTGGCATCTATAAAATGACTCAAGTAAGTCAACTTTTGTCTCTCTTCGCTGGCGACTTATTCCAAAAAATACAGCAAGCGTTTCTCTGCCTTCTTTGGTTACCACCCATGATTATCGCACCCCAATCACCAATAATTATCGATTCCAACGTCCTTTTGCGCGAAATGTTGTTAGGATTAAAAGTTTTGAGCTTATGTTAGCTTGGTTTACCAGTAAATATTAATTTTTTCTTCTATTCGTATTGGTGTCGCAAGCAATTAATTCTCTACGGTCCCGCTTCTTCGTAATGTAGTTGCTTTCAACGGCGACAGTGGTAGAATTACAAAACGTGGTACGCCAAACGTGATACGTTTGGAAATAGATGAAAACGGTTTCGTATGGTTGTTTGCCCAGAGTAATGAAGCTTTTAAATTTTAAGCTAAAGTACATGCAGAAAAGGTTGTAAATTGATGTTACGTTGTGTTGTCTACGAGATTTATTTACTAATTTGAATTTCGCATCTATGTATTTGGGACAGTATTTTCCTGTATATTTCTTTTGCCAATGAATCGGCCGTTAATATTTAAACCAATTTTAACCAGCTACACTGCCTGATCCAAAACAAACTGAAGGTGCAGATGTGAATGATCCAAACAAAAAAAATTTTATTTGTAAAATGTTTGTTTTAAATAGTGTTCTCTTTTAGGTTAAAATTTAGTTTTTTAATGTTGATGCTTCAGGATATTTACTATGTTTCCAATAAAATAGAAAAGTTTTTAAGTTTAATTTTATTTTGAACACCAAGCTTTTCAGATAAAAATTCGATTATACACGATCATATTGTTTTGGTTCTCCGAGTTTTCTTGCTTGAGGTTTTTTGGTTCCTTTTTGGACACTGCTGAATTCTGTTTCGCGATTTTTTTTCTGTCTTTGTAGCTCTGTAGCTACTTCACATCCTCTGTGGTTTGCGGGAGTATTCCTTGATATTGTAGACATTTTTAGTTTGATATTTGTGTTTGGCCCACCCAGAATTCTTTGGGCGGATGTCCGAAGGATGTGGATTTAGCATCACTGTTGCTGTACCGCCTGATATATTTACATTTTTAGAGGACAGACGAAGCCCTCTCAATGTATGAACCTAGGTCTTGATTTCGTCCGAACACAATTCCCCCAAACAAAAGAAGTACGGCCGTGTTTCTGAGTACGATATAAAAACGTGAGCATGGATGTGAATTGAATCAGATTCATATGATTCTCATGTAAAATTACCTAGGAATCTAGTAATCTCGATGTCTTATTTTGATATAAAACTGTTTTTACAGTCTAGCAATCAAATCACTTAGGACAATTGGGGTAGTTCTTTGATGTTTTGCCATCTGTGACACGAAGAGGCTAAACTACATTTTTCAATATTTTTTTTTATATTTTCGATAAATTGGATTTCGACGAATTAGTCGACAACCAAGCCAAACAAGATAAGAAGTGCAAACTGCAAAGTATTCTTCTCGTTTTACTCATATGATCTACTTTCAAAATACAGTTTTATTTTATTTTTAGAATAATACGCTCGACATGTCGTCATCCCCTGTAACAACACACGTTCTGGATACATCGATTGGCCGCCCCGTTGGAAATTTATTGGTAAGCATTCTATAGAAATATTTTGAAATCAATTTATCTCGTATTTTATTGCAGGTCACATTTGCAAAATATGATAACAGTACAAACGATTGGCATGTAATCACTGAAAATCGTACCGATGATAATGGGCGCTTGGGAAGTTTTATACAGAAGGCACATTTTACCGAAGGATGTTACCGATTACAATTTCATGTTAATGAGTATTTCGAAAAGAATGGAATTAATTCATTTTATCCGCTCATTGAAATTGTATTTAATGCGGCAAATCCGAACGAACACTATCACGTTCCGGTACTATTGAGCCCCTACGGATATTCAACATATCGGGGATCTTAATGTTATAGAAATAAAAAATACAGTTTCAAGAATAATGTTTAAATTTTATTAAGTAAAATCATTTTACTTTCACAATTCGGCATTTTTTCCAATTTCATTTTTAATTTTATCATTTTATTGATGCCGCTTGTTTCCGTTTCATCACCATCAGCCACATTTTTTTGATATAACTCCAGTAGAATTTGACTCGCATACAAAAACAATGAATCGTAAATTGATTCCGGTAGGCTATTGAGAATATTGCAGATCTCATTAAACATTTTAAATCGAGCATCTTCATCTTCCAGGATCTGGCTGAGTGACTGAAAAATAAATATTAATTTAGTTTTATGAATAAAATGTATACTTTTAATCTTACATTATTTAAGATTTTTATGTAGTTTAAGATGATTTGTTGTAAACAATTTACGGATGTACTCAAATTATTTGATTTCTTTACAATGATCGAGATTAATAAAATTGCATCGCCAAAATGATCTTGTAGTTTTGCATTTTTTGAGAGAAGTTCCATTTCATCGAATGTGCAGCGAACTAAATTCTAAAAATAATTAACGTCATAATTAATCGATTTACGCGAAGATCAAATTATAAAACTCTTACCTCGCATAAAAATCCAATATTATCCCCGTTTGCAGTATTTTGGGCATACAAAAACGTACAAAAATCTAATTTCTCCGAATTTAGCAGCTCTTGGAAATAATACAAATTAATTCGTTTATAATCGGCCAATTTCGATTTAATCCATCGTAATTTTTCTCCCGTAATTTTTTGCTTACACAATAGATTCGTCTGCAACACCGTAACCGTTTCGATCGATTTCAGTAGAATTTCTTCATATTGCTTATTGTATTCCACCAGATCCCAACGAAATTTTTCCATTATGCCACCGAATATAACAAGCATGGGCACAATTTCCAGTTCGGTACCATCTCGACCCGTCTCACGAAATATTTTTAACAAAATAGTGATTAGCAAATTGATTTTCATCAAATTTTCAGTATCGTTGTGCAAAGCGTTAAGTAAAAGTTTTAGCAGAACATTCTTTATGAAATAGCTTTTATCGAGAAAACAGTTTGTGTAAAATCTAAAAATAAGCTCGACAAATTGTTCCGAAACATTTTGAAAATTGGCATATGTGAAAATATTTTCGAGATTTTCTTCAAAATAGTTGCTCTCGTAAATCGGTTTGGTTTTCATGAAAATTTCATTAAAGATGAGTAAACTATTATCAGTTATATCACCGGAGCTGAAAAGATTTTCCCATATATAACTGTAAAATTTTCTCGGATTTTTTAGCAGGAAAATTTTATACTTTGTATAATTGATAGTCGATTCATTGTGTATTTTGTTAAAGAGTTCAATTAGCTGTTGGGTAAATGCGTGATCGTCCTCGATTTGGAAAATATCAACATCAATCCCGAAATGATTTAGTAACGTGTCTAAAACATCCAACGACTCTTCTTCGTTGTGATGCCTCTGGAATGATTTAATCACAATTTGTTTAATTTTATCTCCGTATTCGAGATTTTCCTCTTCGAATATTTTAATTAGACATTTTAAGGACTCGGCTGAAATTGAACTAATATGTTCTTCCATTGTTTCGATGCACTCTAAATTGTCGATTACTAAATCTCCCCGTTTTACAAATTCGTCCATCCATTTGGTTTTAGTGGCATCTTCATTCGATAGACCGTCAATTTTCTTCATAATATCACCAAGAGTGGCTTCCCGTATTTGTTCCTCTAAAGTTTTTGGTTTAACCGCAATCTCGGTCAGAATTGGAATTATCTGTTTATCAAAGGAATGCTCAATATTTATAATTCCAATAATTTGATACAAATTTTCGCCTATATCTTCCTGTAATGTTCGATTATCTTCTATATCGATTTCAACCCAATCCATAAAGTAGTCCAGTGTCACCTTCATCCCGTTCAATTTTAGGCAATTCAAAAGAATATTAATAATTTTGAGCAGGGCTGCGTCGACCTCCACCGAATATATATCACTGTGATTATCAACCCGGCGACATACATCACTCATAATATTGTATATTTTATATTTCTCGGGAATTAAGAATTTTGGTTTATTCTTGTACAAATCGAAACACTGAAGAATAATTTCCGACAAATATTTCATTACATATCCCAGGTAGTTCGGGAAATCTTTTCGTTTTTTGGTTTCCAATTCATCGATATCATTGTACTCCGGACTAAAGTATTGCCGTAGTATTTCATAAATTATTTCAGAAAATTTATCATTAATACGCCTTCGCTCAACGGGTTCCAGAATCATAAAATCTGAGCGAACAATATTCATGTATATAGCGTTAATCAGATGTTTAGCCGCGACTAGCGCCTTATACGTATCCAAATGTTTCAAAAAGCTACTGATTTGAGTCAAAAATTCCATCGATAACCAATGTGGTGAGTACATAACAACTTCGTAGAAAAATGTTTCGACCCCCAGCCCCCATAAACAATTGATGAGTATTTAGAAGATTTAGTTGTTCTATGTTGAAGTTATATAATTATAACTTATTTTAACCGTTCGGCATCAGCTCTTCTATGCTGATGTATAATGCGGGACAGCACTCTTTATTACTAATCACTTATGTATTTTTGATTAATAAATTTACACATTTTATTTAATTAATTATACATGCTTTTTATTTTTATCAATTAATAAATTTTTCATTTTAACAAATTAAATATTTAAGAGTTAGCAGAAATATAACTTTATACAATTTGTGTCTTAACTATTTCTCCTGTTTTTATTATATGGAATCTATTACCATATGCTATGAAAATTTATAATAAACTCTTGTGTTGAAAATTTAAAACAAAACTTATATACTAATTTTTCTGGTATACAACCTGGCTAAGGACTCTATGTTTCAGCAGTTCAACTAAGGCCAGATTGTATACCAGTTATAACAATTATACCATTTAAACTTCTCCACAAAACGCATCCATTACACCATTTCGAATTGTCACAAATTAGACATTTCTTACCCGATAATATGTCAAAACAAACAACAACAACAACTCAAACAACAAGGTAAATAATTTAATTATAAAAAATAAAACTTAATGGAAATAATTACAAAGTTTAATAAATTTATTTTTATATTAATATTTACATAGATATGCGACAACGAGAAAATGATACACCCACATACACTCCCCTTCCAGTGGAATTTAAGAAAATTAGTAAGTATTAAATTTCACGATACGAAGTCTGTGGTTTCTTAATTTTTAAATCGAACTGGTAGTTTAATTACACGACCATGCCTTGATAACACCTCTCTTGGTTCACTACTAACTTGCACATGCTGATCGAAAACTACTTTCTTTTTAGCTTTTGGAGTTTCTGAATTAACCGCCTCATCAGCTTTCCCATCAACATCCCATGACAGATTAGTCGCTAATGGCTGATTGCTGAACAACTCATCATTATTTTCGGAATAACAAGGTTTGAGTCTATCTATCGAAATATTAACTTTTTTACCTTTAATTTCTAGCTCAAAAAATTTTGTATCCCTGTTTGAAATTTTAAAAGGACCGGTATATGGAGGCTGAAGTGCTCTTTTGACTGCATCGGTACGTATAAACACATGAGAGCAATCCTCCAATTTTTTGTTAATGAAAAATTTCTCCTTTGAATGTCGAGATGCGTTTACCGGTTTTAATTCTTCAAAATGTTTTTTTAGATTACTCACGAATTCGGACTGTGGAATCGAAGTATTTGGAGGTTCCATAAACTGCCCAGGAACTCTAACCGCACTTCCATACACCAACTCTACAGGAGTAGATTGTAACTCTTCATTAAACGAGGTACGTAAACCTAATAAAACGAGTGGTAAAATGTCCGTCCAATCCGTTCTGTTATGACACATAATCGCTGCTTTTAATGTCCTATGCCAACGCTCAATCATACCGTTGCACTTAGGATTATACGCTGTAGTACGTCTTCTTTCAAATCCTAATAAATGTGACAATTCTGTAAACAGATTTGCTTCGAACTGCGAACCTTGATCTGTTACGACAAAATTTGGAACACCAAACCTAGCTATCCAATTTGAATAAAAAGCATTTGCCACCGTATTTGCCATGATATCTGGTATTGGAATTGCCTCCGCCCAGCGAGTATACCTATCAATCATGGTTAAGCAGTATTTATGATTATTGGATATGGGTAATGGTCCAACTAGATCAATATGCACTTCTGAAAACCTTTCCTTTGTCACTTCGAAATTACCTATTGGTGCTTGTGTGTGTCTTGATACTTTGGATATTTGACACGCCAAACATGCTTGTGCCAATTCCTTAATATCCTTTTTTAATGACGGCCACACTACATGTTTAGACACTAACTTGACCGAAGCTTTTATTCCCGGATGCGACAGATTGTGTAGCGACTCAAATACCTTCCTCCTCCATTCTCTTGGTATGAAAGGTCTTGCTTGTCCCGTCGATATGTCACAGTAAATGAAATGTTCTGTATTGAAAGCTAACGGTCGTCTTACTAAATTTAGTCCAGAGTTCTCGTCTTGTAGTATGTCATTCAGTTCCGAGTCTTGTAATTGATCTGTAGCTAGTTTGTTATAGTCAATAGTCTCGTGAATGTCAATTAGCTCAACTCTAGATAATGCATCAGCTACAACGTTGTCTGTACCCGTTATATGTCTCAGGTCCGTTGTAAATTGTCCAATAAAGTCTAGTTGACGTCTTTGTCTTGGTGATGCTTTGTCTAAATTTTGTTTAAATGCGTAAATGAGGGGTTTGTGGTCCGTAATGAGGATGAAATTTCGTCCCTCGAGAAAGAATCGGAAGTATTTTACACCTAAATAGGCCGCTAACAACTCCCGATCGTAGGTACTGTATTTTTTTTGTGTTTCGGTTAACCTGACAGAATAAAAACCCAGTGGTTGCCAAACTTCATCAATTAATTGTTGCATAACTGCCCCTACTGCTGTATCGGAAGCATCTACCATAATTGATAACTTTGCTGACATGTCTGGATGAGCTAGAAGGGTGGCATCACTTAACTTGAATTTACATTTTTCAAACGCTAATTTCGACTCTTCTGTCCAAACGATTGGTATTTTACTATTCTTTTTGTAACCTTTTAAAAAGTCATTTAAAATGGCCTGGTCATGTGCTGCAGAAGGAATAAATCTTCTGTAGAAATTAATCATTCCTAGAAAACGTTTTAATTGCTGGACAATGACTGGCTGCGGAAAATTACGAATTATTTCTACTCTATCTGGAGATGGTAAAATTCCTTTCCTATTTACGAAATGTCCCAAAAAAGCAATTTCTTCTTGCGCGAATACACATTTATCCATTTTAATAACTAGCCCATTTTCGGCTAAACGTTGGAAAACTTGTTCAACATGACATAAATGCTCATCCAATGAAGCGGATGCAATTAAAATGTCGTCTAGATACACGAAACAGAATGACAATCCCCTTAAAACCGAATGCATTAATCGTTGGAACGATTGTGCTGCATTCCGAAGACCGAATGTCATTCTATTGAATTCGTAAAGACCGAATGGTGTTGCTATAGCTGTTTTGTGTACATCTCGTGGTTCAATTGGGATTTGGTGGTAAGCACGTACCAAATCAATAGTTGAGAATACCGTACAACCAGCAAGTTGAAACGAGAAGTCCTGAAGATGCGGTACTGGATAATTATCGGGAATGGTCACATTATTCAACGCCCTGTAATCCCCACAGGGTCTCCACTCACCGTTTTTCTTAGGTACCAAATGCAGAGGACTGGCCCACTCACTTTTGCTAGGTCGACAAATTCCTTGCTCCATCATACTTTCGAAGTGTTCCCTCGCTATTTGTAACTTATCGGGAGCCAAACGCCTTGTTTTGCACATAACTGGTTGCCCGTTTGTTTCCAAACAGTGTGTAACATTATGCTTAGGTGTATTCATATTGCCTGTTTCCCGAGTAATTATTTCATATTTTTTTAACAATTCGTTGATTTCTGGATTAATTTTGCCTTTATCTAACAGGGCTAACGAAGGACTTGAATTACTTGTAATGGATCCAACTGAATATAAATTTGTAACCGGATCAATTAATTTACCCTTTCTAATATCAACTACTAAACCTGTTGCTTTTAAAAAATCTGCCCCGATTATTGGCATAGACACATCAGCAACTATGAAGGACCATTTGAACACCCTACGTAAACCGATATTTAGTGAAATTGTCTTCGTTCCGTAGGCCTTAATTTTGGTACCATTGGCTGCATATAAGTGAAAATCGGGTTCATTAACCTTTTTGTTACTGAAATTTGCTGGCAAAACGGAAACGTCTGCGCCAGTGTCTACCAAAAATTTTCTTTTAGAATTTTGATCCAAAATAAGTAGACGATTTGCACAAATTTCATCAACATACGTCTCAAAATGCTGACTAGAATTTAGTTTTTTGACTTTTGAGATTTTACAACAATAATCTTATCGTGAAAACGACAACCTGAAACACACTTCGTTGCCTTATCTTTAAAACGTCGATGATAGAAACATTCGGTTTCATCATACGTTCGTTCTCTAGATTTTGACGAATTTCTAGCTGTGTTATGCGGACTACGAGTTCTTCGTGTTGTGCTACGTAAGGCGGATACTTCCATTATAATATCCTTACGGAACTTACACAACATCTCATGCAACTCTTCTTTTGTCGACGATGATTCTTTTTGCTGGCTTGTGTATGATTTGTCACTTATTTCCATTACGTGCTGCTGTGACATGGTTTCAATTAATGCGTCCGCTCGTTCTGCCAACTTTCCTAATGAAACGTCATTTTCAAACGGGACTAATACCAACTGTACCTGCTGCGGTAACCTTTGCAACCATAATCGCTTAACCGTGCCTTCTTCAAAATGCTCTCCTGCATTCATATGCATTTGCTCCAGCAATTGTGATGGTTTCTGGTCTTCTAACCTTAGTCCGTGCAACAAATTATTTAATTTTGATCGTTCTGATTCTCCTAAAACTTTAATTACTTCCTGCTTAAAAAACGTATAAGGTTGTTTTCCCTTATTTTTTATAATAAGATTGGCAAATTTATTATGCAACCTAGCATCTAATGCACCAACCGCATGTGAATACCTCGTAGTCTCTGTAACGATGTTTGCTACCTGGAACTGCTGTTCCAAAATAGCAAACCAGACCTCGGGATTCTGTGCATATAAAGGTTGGGGTGGCTTAAAAGCTACATGTGCAATCTCTTTTTGCGAAATATTTTTTGCCGTTTTACTTTCGTTATCTACAATATTTTCACTACCAGAGTTGCCACTAGAAGATGCTTCCGAAGCATGGGAATCTTTCAACTGTGCATTTAGAACGATTCGAACCTGATCTTGCACTAGTGAACACAATTGTTCACGAGTCAACGTGATCATTTCGTTACTAGAAAATAAAAGATTTTGCCTATCAGAGGAGTGTACATAGGTGGAATTCGTTTCCTCGTCGTCGGTATTGATACCACGCACAACGAAACGAAAAAAGAAACTTAAAAGTAGAAAAAAGGATGAACAAACAAAAAAAACGCAAGAAATACTGAACATTGTGATTATTTGAATAATTTTAATTTTTTATTTATTTTTTAAATAATTTTTAAATATTTTTTAATTTAATTTTTTTTTTTTTTTTAAAAATAATTTTTATTTTTGTAATTTTTAGACGACGCAAAAAAATGGTGCAAAAATGGAGTACGTTTTATAAAGAATAAATAAATGGTACTTACAATTTTAAATTTATCGTCTTATTATACGGGATGATTGGAAAAACTCCCGGCTGCTTACAAACAATGTTTCCTCTTTGAAGCGGATTTTATTTAATACAGCTATGTTTAACGGGTGATCCGGTGAATGCCTGTTGCTGCTTCGCCAAACCAATGCTCCCTTCTAATTTGCGGTTGATTTATTAGTTGCTCGTTTATCTGGTGAATACATAGACGGCAAACTGCTTCCTCGGAACATATAATATTTTTTAAAATTTTAGTTATCCAAAAATTTTACGGATGACTTGTAGTATTTTGCGTTGGCTAAAAAGTATTAGCTGCTGCCCCCGGTGGAACTATAATATCACGTCGGGGTCACCAATTTAGAAGATTTAGTTGTTCTATGTTGAAGTTATATAATTATAACTTATTTTAACCGTTCGGCATCAGCTCTTCTATGCTGATGTATAATGCGGGACAGCACTCTTTATTACTAATCACTTATGTATTTTTGATTAATAAATTTACACATTTTATTTAATTAATTATACATGCTTTTTATTTTTATCAATTAATAAATTTTTCATTTTAACAAATTAAATATTTAAGAGTTAGCAGAAATATAACTTTATACAATTTGTGTCTTAACTATTTCTCCTGTTTTTATTATATGGAATCTATTACCATATGCTATGAAAATTTATAATAAACTCTTGTGTTGAAAATTTAAAACAAAACTTATATACTAATTTTTCTGGTATACAACCTGGCTAAGGACTCTATGTTTCAGCAGTTCAACTAAGGCCAGATTGTATACCAGTTATAACAATTATACCATTTAAACTTCTCCACAAAACGCATCCATTACACCATTTCGAATTGTCACAAATTAGACATTTCTTACCCGATAATATGTCAAAACAAACAACAACAACAACTCAAACAACAAGGTAAATAATTTAATTATAAAAAATAAAACTTAATGGAAATAATTACAAAGTTTAATAAATTTATTTTTATATTAATATTTACATAGATATGCGACAACGAGAAAATGATACACCCACAAGTACACATTTTGGTAATTGTGGCATAACATTGAGGACACAGGCGATCGTATTATCCTTTTTCAAATCATATGGATAATTAGCCTCAGTATTTAGAACCATAAAAAATGTAATTTTTCTTAGTGCATGTTCATATTCCAGATTTAATTCATTTTTATCGGTGACATAATTTACATTTCGTAAATTCCGGAGTATTCGACTTGTGATATCAAGTAAAAAGCCCTCGTTGCCTGTATAAAATACAAATTGTGTCAATCAACCGAAACTTGTTTTTATGATATAGTTAAAAATTACATCATATATAAAAATAAATTCGTTGAAATTTCATAAAACATAAACAGTCAAAATAATTTACCTCCGCGATATTGAATTTTACTGATTGGTTTTGAATAATCATTTGTATAATTTATCACTGATTTGATTAAATCAAAATCCTTATCATATTCCATTTGATTTTTAATTAGTTTTAATTCGTTTAGCAGAGATTTAATGTCTTTCATAGTAGTTTTGCACAAAACATTCAACGTGAAACAAAAATTTATTTGACGGTATTTCGAATAAAAGCGGAAAACTATTGTTGTTCTCTTGTGACAATTTGTATATATTGTTTAGGATTGCCTGATGGCAAGTGGATATTAATTAGTGAGGTAAATAAAATAATAATAATGCCGAAATGCTGGTTAGTGGTGAATTAAAAAGTGGGCGAAACGAGTAAATTTTAAAATATGAATTCGGTTAAATCCTAAAAATGCTTACACATTTTTTATCAACCATTATTGTCACCGAAAGGTGTCAACTGGCCTTTTCAACACGCTTCCACGCGAAATGTTACTAGAATTATAAGTTTTGATGTTAGCGTAGATTGATCGATGCCAACCGTGATCCTTATGATGTTACATAGGATGTGGCTTGGTTTACCAGCAAATATTATTTTTTTTTCTTCTATTCTTATAGCGTGGCCGAAAATTAGTTCTCTACGGTCCAGCTTCCTAGTAACCGTAACGTGTAGTTGCTTTCAACGGGGCAGTGGTAGAATTTCAAAACGTGATATTCAAAACGAAATCGTCTCTATTAGAGGCGCATAAAACAGAAACACCCATGCATACAATAGATCATATTATATATGTGGCTTGGAAATATAGGTTTTTCGTGCGGTTACTTGCCCAGAGTAAAAGAGCTTTCAAATTTTCAGCAAAATATAAACAGTAAAAACAACTTACCTCCGGATATTAAATTTTGCTGATTGGTTTTGCATAATCGTTTGTATAAGTTATCACTGATTTGATTTGTGGCTGTCAATATCAATTCAATTCAACGGATGATGCTCTGATGGTAAGGGGCACTAAAATATGGAACAAATTACCACTAAGTATTAGAGAGGCAGGATCGGTCAAATCTTTTAAAAAACTTTGCTTGGAGTACTTTACTCAGCTATAAAACTTACCAAGCTCTAAATTATACCACAAGTAATGTCAGCATAACGGATATTTCTTTGGTCCGGGGTGAGTGATGATTATGATAATTTTGGGGGGATACGGATACAATTACAAATGCAAATTGAATTAGTATCTTATTTTATTTTTATTGTTTAATTTTGTTATGATTTTTATATTGAACTCTAGTAATTATTATGTAGTGTTAAGTATTTATGAATACTAGTTTTAGTTCTAGTTAACAATTAATATTGTATTGAGAAATTGTATGTGATTACTTATGGGGTAGTTTGCGTGACCTAGATGTCACAGTACGACAATTTGTATATGATAAATAAATAAATAAAAATTCAAAGATTAGATTAAATCAAATCCTCACCATATTTCATTTGATTTTTAATTCGTTTAGCAGAGCGTTAATGTCTTCATCTTTCGTAAATCATACTAGTTTGGCACAAAACGTTGAACGTGAAACAAAATTTTTTTGACGGTATTTCGAATAAAAGCGGGAAACTATTGTGATTGTGACATATTTTTTAGGGATGCCTGATGACAAGTGAAAATTAATTGGTGAGGTAAATAAAATAATAGTAATGCCGAAATTCTGGTTAGCGGCGAATTTAAAAGTGGGTGAACGATTAAATTTTAAAATAATACTATTATTGCGGGCTGGCAGAGATTCTGTATTGCCGCTTTCTCATTTTTTGTTTATTATAGTTCGCCTTCATGATCATATTTTAATGTGTGTAATTTATGCTTCCAAAAATTTTTTCGCTTTGACGATGGGAGCCGTGATTTTAGACAATTTTTTGCATGGAATTAAAAGTTTTAAAATTTGCAGCTATTGACGACTGTTAAAGTTGGGAATGTGACATCTAGCGCATTAAAAATAAGCTCATTGCGGGGTTTTTCTATGAAATTTTAGCACGGCATACTTTATGAAAATAAAAATTAACATACAAAAATATCCGGAATAAGCTTATTTTTTTTGCCGTCAGATCCACTTATAGTTGTCTATACCAATTTTTAAACTTTTCGAGAGAGCTGATGATCATTTTGTTTGGTTTTGCAGATTTTTTTTATTCGGATAGGTAGTGTTTTCTCTAGGCTTGTGCCTCGTATCAAGCGCTCGCTTATATATTGGTTGTATAACTTAGTTTTTTTAGATTTTCTAAGAGATGGCGTAACTTTAGTACTAAACATTCTTTTTGACACACCTACAGCGTTTTTTGTCTCAAATTGTGTTGGCGATGAAAAATTTATTTACTACAATAACCTTAAACGCAAAAATTATGAGTTCATGCAGGCGAACCATCCACATCAACAGCAAAACGAAACATTCATAGAAGTAATGTTATGGCTGCGTGCCATACTCAAGGTAAATCGCAAAATTTGGTAAATTATAATTTTAGTACAAATTTACCTTTTCAATCGTGCCAAACTTAAGGTAAATATGCTGGTCTGGAGGGTTAAAATCACGGGCTCGTAGGTAACAAAAGAAACGTCAAAAGATGATTTGTTTACAATTTTCTTTAATTAAACTTCTTGAGAGTTAAAAAATGGATCAAATTAATAATTCTGAGGCAAAATATAAATTAACACTAATTTTGTTGATGTGTAAAGAAGTCGCAAAGTTGACAAATAAATATTTAACTTTATACGACTCAATTTTGTTGGAAATCAGTACCAGACAGGTAATTTCATCGCGGTATGAATTTAGGATATTAATAAACATTAAAATAATTTTGTTTTTAATTTTTAGCCGAAACGAACTAGGTGCATCAACTACAAACCACCACTTATAATAGCTATTTTGAATGGCGATTTAAAAGAAACCAAGGAAAATATTAGAATAATTCCAGAATCTTTCCGAAAATTGGTTGAAATAATTCCGGAAAAACTTTACGGTTGGAGCATAGAAATTGAGGTTATAGTTTTTTTGTTTTGGTTGGCCTGCGGTACGAGCTACAGAGTAGTGTCTAAGGCCATGATAATGCCAAAGAGCACTATCAAAAATATTATTCATAAATATTTGAATATTTTCGAAACACTGGCAAAAGACGTAGTTCAAAAGCCGCCTGCATTAACAGCATTAGATGACATTGGAATTAAGTTTGCCAATAAAGCTCGCTCCGAAATTTTTAGAAAAGCCGTAGGGGCAATCGATGGGTGCCACATAAAAATCAAATGCCCCCCCAACCAAAGAGATCAGTACATAAACAGAAAATTGGACTATTCCATCCAACTGCAAGCGGTTTGCGATGCGGAATATAAAATATTCAATATGTGTTGTGGTTATCCGGGGTCGGTGCATGATCAGCGAGTATTGGTGAATAGCCAATTATATAGATCGGCTCAATTTCCACCAGAAGGTTATTTTTTATTGGGTGATGCAGGATATAAATGTATGGTAAATCCAATCTGCATTTTAACACCGTACAAAGGTTACCAAATGACTGAAGCACAAACACGCTTTAATCATGCTCATTCGAAGGCGCGTATCACAATCGAGCAGACATTTGGCATGATGAAGTCAAGATGGCGAGCAATTTTCTTCAAAACGTTAGAGCTACAGGTGAAAAGATGTGTACAAGTGGTGTGTGCATGCTGCGTCATGCATAATATTTGTTTAGCAGCGGGGGATTTTACCGACTTTGATTCGACGGAAATCGTGCCTACGGAAAATGTCTCAAGTGGTCTCAGAGATCATAGAGATGCGATTCAGTTTCGGAATGAATTATGTTCTCGCATGTAAATTAAATAATAGAAAAATAAATACAAGTAATTCATTTATTTAAAAAAACGTATTTCATTATAATTATCACATATTTCATTTTTAGTTTAGTGTTTAGTTTTATATTAAAATTAATAAGGGTATTTCATTGTAATTATCACATACACATTTCATTTAGTCTTGTTTTGGTTTTCGGATTTATCGTTTTATTCCAGTTCGGGAAACTGTGCATCTGGAAACATTTGAATGGTTGCAAATTCAACCAGCTTCTCAATATTTCGTACGCTTTTGCGTACGTCCTCCGATGTTTCTTTCAAGATTTGCATCATTGAATCTTGTTTACTGTTTTTTTTAATTCTTTTTTCGGGCAAAAAGTGGTCGGTATCATTGTCTGTGGAGTCAGAATTGACCTCCATAACATCCTCCATAGAATTACTGCTCATACTAGCTGAACTATTCGATGAGCGGGATGGCCCAGCACTATTACATACATCCTGGTCAATTATATATGTTGGATTTATACCATGCCTGGTTTTTAAAAACTCGTGGAGTTCATTAAACAATTTCCACTGCGTAGGAAGTAATTCCCCGTCCTCAGTCGAAACGCCAGATTGAGGTTGAGTCATTCTCTGGAATTAGAATGAATTTATATATTATGGATTATTTTGAATGGGTTACAAAATTTACCTTATACTTTTTTAAAATATTCTGCCATTTTTGTGTCACATTTTTTAAATTTTTGTTTAATTTTGATTCCATTATAACTTTCCTGTAACAAAATAAAATGTTTAACACATAAAATACATAACCTAAGAAATAGCTGATCTTCTTACTGCCAACACTGGCGCGGGTTGCAGTTTTTCGACTGAAATAGCTTATCCCATAATATTCTCGCTTTGACTAACATTTTTTCTTCCTCCAATGTCCCTAAAATAAATTAAACTTAATCTGGGTAAATATAATGGCAAAAAAACTACATACATCGTTCCGAATAATTTTTTTTTGGTTTCTCTATATTCTGCATATTTTGCTCCATATTTTAGTTACTCGTATTACTGTTATTATTAATTATACCTATTTAATGTTTAAATATTATTTTGTTAGTATTATTTTGTTAATATTATTGAATTAGTAATATTTTTTTGTATTTTGTAATTTTTTTGGAAACATCTGTCTATGTGGAATGAATGTCAAAATATAACAACAACAACATATTAATAATTTACCCAGCTTTTTAGTACAGTATTTCAATTTACCAAAAAATTTACTAAAATTGCAATTTACCTTGAGTATGGCACGCAGCCTATGTTGTGCATTTGGTGGGATCAGAAAGGAGTGGTGTACTAGTACTATGGGCTGCTAAAACCGAACGAAACTATTACTGGTGAACGTTAGCAACAACAATTGATAGATTTGAGCGAAAATTGTCCGATTCCAGCCAACAAGCAGCGTAAAGTGATTTTGCTGCAGGACAATGCTCGATTACATGTCGCAAAACAAGTAAAATATACGCTGGAACTATACCTAAATATGAAATTCTATCGCATGCTCCTTATTCACCAGATTGTGCCCCATCATTTTACTATTTACTCCGATCAATGCACAGCGATCGTCAAGACCAGCACTTCAGAACCCACGAGGAAATCAAAAAATGGCTCGACGAATGGATCGCATCAAAAGACAAACAATTTTTTTCGATGGGATCCATAAATTGCCAGAAAGATGGTAGAAAGTAAATGTGGTTTTATTCATGAAATTACAAAATGGTGTTCCTGCGGACATTACGTTTACATTCAGTTTAATTTATATTTCATATTTCGAATTATTATGTCGGTTAGGTTTCTCACATTTCTCTTCTAGTGCGGCAAGCAATAATAAAATATAATACAATTTATTGAGAATTGTTTAAAACATAATGAATCAATTAAATTGCATAATGGTTCCTGGACATTACGTGCCCCCCCCCTAACATATAAAATTCGTTAAAACCACATATAATATGAACAGCACAGCACGAACACGATAATTTTCGAAACGAGAAATTCCGTCTCAAATTGTCCAGTCAGTCGACCTTTAGATTACAATCGAACATAATGACATGGTCTATACACTTAAACGGAGCGGCATGTACTTACCATCGGTAACCAAAAAATACGACAACAGTGACGTGTAAATATTTTTATTGTGGATGGCTGATGAAACCATGATGGACTTTAGATTTTTAATTAGGAACTTCCAATATTGAGAACGGTGAACTATACAACGTTTCTAGCATTTTAACAAACTACACTAAAAATTAATTGAGGACATGTTTTATTACTGTACTTATTTACTTTTTTATTTTGACAAATAACCTACACAGTACAGAGTTTGTTTTCATTAGCTGTGTTGATTTTCGATTTTTTTCGAACTTGTACTAAAACAGCTAACCTCACTCTTGTCTTTAGAAAAACAAAAATTTGGAATACGATATTGATACTATTTAATATATGTTATTACCAATCAGCGGTTTTCAGAAAAGGCTGTCAATATGTGAAAATGTACGCCATTTTGACTTTTTAATAGAAGCGCTGTGATTGTCATCTTACAACAAAACAAGATCTAGTGATGTACACAGTTCTTATTTATATGTTGCAAATTAATAGCTTTATAAATGTGGCCGTTTGATTAATGAATAAATTTATGTTGCTTGCTGATAAATTGCACTTTGGTACACCACAATCAATAATAATTAATTAAATTAAAAATTTTGATGTGTAAGTGAGGCTTTGTTTTTAGTTTAAGTTTTAAAAAATTCCGCTACGCGTGATCCACATTCTTCTGTGCAAAAATTGTTTTTATTTTATATGAAGTTTGTTTTTATTATACCGAAAAGGGGGCGAAGTCCGAGATTCATACCTCCTCGCGGTGCTCTCTGGGTAACGCTAAATGAATCAGGCGGTGTAGTGGAGACGAGCAGCTAAATCCTGTTTATAGTCATGGACACTACATGTCAGGGCGAGCCATTGGCGCCTCAAAACCAATGCCAAACCAGCGTCTGTTTTCCAGGTTAGGAGCGGCTGAAGCGGGCGTCTGTCTTGTATCAAGCGGCTCGCTATATAAATGTGTTCAAGGTAGGACTGGATGCCTCAAGATTCTCACCAGTACGTGACCCACACACGTAACAAGCGGGTTGAGCGGAAGGCCAACAACCTCCCCTCATAAAAACTCACCAAGTTATGAACCCTAAACAAAGGCCTCGGATAACCATATCGGATTCATTACAAACTCGACCTCGGAAATTGTACACGGACAACGCTTTAAAAATGGGAACATGGAACGTGCTTAGCCTCTTAAGACCTGGAGATCTCCAGAACCTATCGAACCAAGCAAAGAGTTACACATTAGACGTACTTGCACTACAAGAGCTTAGATGGTCTGGGAGTGGGATCCATGACACCACCAATGGTTACACTCTTCATTACAGCGGCCATCAGAACGGAGGAGAATTTGGAGTTGGCTTCCTCATCCATCGGCGCGTGAAGCATCATATCATCGATTTCCGCCCTATCAACATGCGGATATGCACGGTCAGACTTCGCACTAGGAAATTTAACATCACGATCGTCAATGTGCATGCACCCACCGAAGATAAATCAGATGACATCAAAGATCTTTTCTTTGTCGAACTGGAGGAAGTCATCAATAACATACCGGACCACGACATTAAAATCATCGTGGGCGACTTTAATGCAAAAATCGGTAGGAGTGCAGAAAATACATCGCACATCGGTCCTAACAGCCTGCACCTAACTAGTAATAACAACGGCCAACGAGTCACCGACCTGGCAATAACGTACAACTTAGTTGTATCAAGTACGTTTTTCCCACATAAGAGAATCCACAAAGTAACGTGGAGATCGAATGATGGGAGAACGGAAAATCAAATCGATCACGTCATGGTGTCTAAGAGGCACTCCACCAGCATATCTGACGTTAGATCTTACAGAGGTGCAGACATGGACAGCGATCATATGCTTGTCATATTTAAATATAAGTGCAAACTGTCATCTACGTTTAACAGACAAGCACAAAAGACCGTTCGATGGAATATCAATGCTCTAAAAGACCAAGCGTCATTGCAGAGTTACCAATCAGCTGTCACTAACTATTTAGAGCGGCCCAGCAACAACGAAGAAGCTCCCTCTAACATCGAGGAGCAGTGGCACGCTATACAGTCAGCCATAACCACCGCGGCGCAAAATACCATCGGAAGAAGACCTCCGAGAGCCCGCAATGATTGGTTCGATGACCAATGCCGTAGGGTCGTCGAAAATAAACGAACGCTTCGTGAAAAATGGTTGGCTCGCAACACTAGAAGCATTCTAGCAGAATATCTCCGCGCTAGGAAAGCCACGACTAAATACCTTCGACAAAAAAAAACGCGAACATATGAGACTATGCATCGAAAACATCAGCTTCCAAGCGGAACTAGGAAACTCAAGGGACTGTTTTGCCAACGCCAGGAATCTCACTAAAGACTTCCACCCAAGAAGTACAGCCATCAAAGACGGGAATGGAGAGTTGAGAACAAACGTGGCTGATGTTCTCTCAGTATGGCAAACCTACTTTCAAAATCTGCTAAATCGGAATGACGACGTGACCCCCATTAGAGCAATAGCTCCTCCAGGTGACGAGGTCTTTGTCGAATATCCCACAGTGGAGGAAGTAGACGCAGCTATTAGTCGATTGAAAAACGGAAGGGCACCCGGTCTCGATGGAATCCCCGCAGAATTGATTAAACTCGGAGGCGCTACTCTTGCAACAAGTCTATACGACCTCGTCGTCTGTATTTGGGACCAAGAAGAACTGCCTGAGAATTGGAAGACCGCGCTCATATGTCCGCTGCATAAAAAAGGCGACCGTCTCAAATGTGAAAACTATCGTGGCATAGCTTTATTGAACGCTGCTTACAAAGTGTTGGCTAATGTTGTACTTGCCAGACTCATCCCTTTCGCCGAAAACATCATTGGCGACTATCAATGTGGTTTTCGACCCAACCGATCAACCACGGACCAGTGTTTTACCATGAGGATGATCTTGGAAAAATGTTGGGAGTACAACATAACCATACATCAACTATATATAGACTTCCGGCAGGCATATGACAGTATAAACCGCGACAACCTATGGGCCGCGCTCATATGCCTAGGAATCCCAGAGAAACTCGTTTCGCTGTGTAAATTAACAACGTCTGGGTCTGTATGTAGAATCGTAATTGAAGGAACTGTGTCAGACTCCTTTGAAATAACATCTGGCGTTCGACAAGGTGATGCACTCGCGCCTTTGCTGTTCAATTTGGCGCTTGAGTACGTAGTGAGAAAAAGCAACATCGAAACTTCGCGCTGTATATTTAATAAATCCGGCCAAATTCTTGGATATGCAGATGATATCGTGCTTCTTGGCCGAAGACCAAGCGATATCAAAGACAGTTTCATACCGCTCGATCGCTGCGCAAGAAGACTTGGTTTGGAGGTGAACAGCAGTAAAACCAAATATCTAACAACACCCAGGAACATCTCTAGTGCAAATCTCGGAATTGGCGACCACAATTTTGATGGTGTCGAAAACTTTAAATACCTCGGGTCAGTTATAACATCACTGAATGAAATCCAGGCAGAAATAAAAGCCCGAATCGCTGCCGGACAACGAGTTTTCTACGCCCAATTAAGATTATTGCGTTCGAAACATCTATCGCAGTCGTGCAAGCTCGCACTTTATAAAGCACTAATAAGACCTGTGCTGACTTTCGGAAGCGAGAGCTGGACCATGACCTCTAACGATTGTAGATTGTTATCTACATTCGAAAGAAAGGTCATACGTTCAATTTTTGGTCCAATTAAAGTTGCGAACAACGAATATCGGATTCGTATGAATCACGAGATAAAGCAACTCCTCGGAGGCAGCGATATCATCGGATTCATTAAATCCAATCGAGTGAGATGGCTCGGCCACGTTGCAAGGTCCCCACAACAACGGATGATATATAAAGTGTTTCACCAACAACCAGCCGGAGTACGTCGTAGAGGAAGACCCCGACTACGCTGGCGTGACGACATTGAACAAGATTTGCAAGCATTAGGATGTCGAAACTGGAGGACGAGAGCAATGGATCGGGATGGATGGAGGGCCATTGTGCGGGCGGCGAAATCCCTTCATGGGATGTGAAAGCCAGAGAGAGAGAGAGAGATATGAAGTTTATACTAAATTTATCCTAAAACTACAAAAACAACGAAATGTATGAATGCATGTGTAAAACGAGAACATTTAGGCGTTTATCATTAAAAAATAGTTTATTTCAAACTTACTGCAAAAATACCATAAATAATTAGTTTTATACTTAAAGCTATTTAAATATTCAAAATATTTCTAACAAAATAGTACTACTATTCTAATCCAACGATTTATGAAATTTAAAACTTTACTAATCTAATATTTGTCCTTGATCGCATCTACCCCTAATTTTGTTCCTAATGTAGTTCTAATAAAATCTACACCCTCAAATTTGGCCTGGATCACATCTACCCCTAATTTTGTTCATTTACTCAAGTTTAGCGTAATACTAAATACATTTCCAAGTCTTGATCATCGGTTATTATATTGTGAAATTTTTTGAACTTGTACAACATTTGGTTGTTCCTCTTTCTTGGTATTCTCTTTTTTAATGATATTACTGTTTTAACCGTTAACATTAAAAATATTAACTTTAAATTATCTAGGCAGGCGGTTTATTGGAACATTTGTTGGAATAAGTTTCGTTAAACATTCCTCTATAAAACCCATAGGACACATACATTGTGTTTCGTTAATTCGGCCCGCTCCGCTTTTCATACAAATTTTTGAGTGTATATGGCCGTTTTTCATTCGCAAAACTTAAAGAACGGAACGAAACTAATCTTATGCGCCCATCCCTAATCTGTAAAACCTGACTTTCAAATTTTAATATAAAGTGTGGTCACAAGATTTGAAATTTTACATTGCAAAGAAGTTACCTATTTTCTAAGCCTCGGCTCTAGAATTTTGTTATTTCGATTTGCTACGACTCTCATATGCGATGAGCAAGGAGCGTAACCTACAAAATTGGCTGTGGTTGCTCATCATAATGCGTTTCCTGCAGTACATACAATATATAATCAATTAAAAGCAAATATTGACTGTAGGGAATTTTTATTTTTTATTACGTGCGTGATACACAGGGGACCGATTATATCGTGAAGAAAACTATAGTAGTAGATTCAATTCAAATAAAATACAGTATTGAAACAATGCCACACGTCCTTACAATGCAGTTGTATATTTTAATCGTACTCGGACTTTTTAATGTGCCAGAAGTATATTTATATAAAATCAATGATTTCGATGAACAGGAACCCCAAGATGTTTTAAAATTCGAATGGGATATAATTGCAGAATTTATGAGAGATCAATATATTGTGACCCTGTTTGTGGAACATAATTATGCACAACAAAGTGATCAAATTTTTAAGTATTCAATCAATAATTACCGTTTTGGGATTTTCCACTATAACAATGTAACATTGTAAGGAATACATTATCTGGGGTAATTTTATACGTAATAAACTTTAATTTTTTATAGAATTACAGAATTTTGGAGAAAATTTCATAAAAACACCTTCGCCGGTACTAAGCGATATGGGGTCACCATAATCGTGCATGATGTAGATATACTGAACCATCTAGTAGAATCGTGCGCAAACAATAAAGTTGTGTTAGTGTTTTTCAATAAAGAAGTTCCGTACATAAAAAGAATTATGACAAATTTATGGAACCGCTATAAAATATTCAAAATAATTGGGGTTTTAATAACAAGCGGATCGAACCGAATTATTCAGTTTAACCCATTTGAATCGAGCTTTTATGAATATCCTGTACATATTGAAAGGTCTAGTGAGCAATTTGGTCAGTTTCTTAATAAACAGTTTAGACGGTTCTTATCGGATATGGCTGGATACGAGATCAGATTATATATATTTGATGTTCCGCTGGTTAGCACGCTTATAAGAAATTCGACTGGAGATGTAGTCGGCTCGTCGGGCCTCGATGGTGAAATGCTAAAATTTTGTCAACAATTTATGAATTTTACTCCACATTTTGTGAGCGACCAATCGACTAAACAAGGTGGCATAGAGGCACTCGGTATTTACATAAATATATAAACTTAATTAAAATAAATTCATTAATTATTTATTATGCCATATAGTTTCAACGAATGTCATCGATGATGGAATAGCTGAAGTTGGTTTAAATGGCAGATTCCTATTGGATGTGTCTTACAACAAGACCGTTTTTCTAAATCCGATCGATAAAGTAGCATTACGGTTTGTTGTGCCAATAAACTATGAACAAGTGCCACTTAAACTATTTGCTTACTATTATTTTGATTCAATGTCTCAAATAGTTATAGGTGTCAGCTTAGTCTTATTAACCGTAATTTGGTTTTTGGGTATCAAAATATGTAAGCAAAATGCGGAATCGGATAGCGTTAGTATTCCATTAAACATATTAGCTTTACTACATGGCACAACCGTAAAGGTTCCGAAGAAACGATTCAACAAAATCCTTTTTATAACGACGGCTACTTTTGGCTTATTTTTAACTAATATATATCAGGGCACTGTGGTCCAGCAACTGAATAATCCTTTAAAACCACAACAAATAAATACGTTGAATGAACTCCTGACGAGCAATTTAAATATATCTGTGTTATCGTATCTCAAAGATTCGGACGATTTACACCATAACAATCAAGCCGATAACTTAATAATGATGGGCGAATTAGGACACAGGAATGTTATTGAATTCTATACAGTTACAGAAGGAATGAATGCTGTCGCATGTAACAAAAATGTTGCACTATTAATGCCAGTTTTGTTTCATGGGTCGTATTTGGTACGATATTTTAATAAAACTACTGGGCTGGATTTAGTGCATAGTATTTCTGAGACCCCTGTATCATTACTCGTGAGTTATGTAATCGCACGGGATAGTCCTTATATTCGGGTGTTTAACTATGTAAGCAGAATTTTTGTTGAAAGCGGTGCGATGAGGAACCAGTTACAGAGAGCAGAACATCAACAAAGTTTGGTGTATATTCGTCGCTTCAGAGATGGTTATATACCTAAAGGTAACACAGAATTTCGATCCATTAATTTAAAAGATGCATTGTTAATCCGGTACCTGTTTCTCATTGGTATACTTTCATCATTGATTGTGTTTTGCTTGGAACATCTCGTACATTTGATATGTAAATATAAGGACAAGTGAAATGGGTTTCCCTGACTTAAGTAAAATTATTAATTTTGTTGCATTCTTTTAAAAATGATTTTAATAAAATGTCAGATTGACACATTAAATTAAAATATTTGGTGTTTTTTAGTGAATCGTAGACCAAAGATAGTCAATCTGAGGTACAGATAGAGGAGGCATTTCCGCAGGACTCATTTTTTGTGCTGTCTCTTTATTCCCCTTCAGCAAGTCCTTACACCGCCTGCTCGCGTCGGCCACCGATAACTATTCAACAACAAGGAGGATTGCATTGGACTAACAACCCAATCGGAAGAAAACATTGGTTGCAAAATTTCAGAAAAAGCCTTGCAGCAAGTGATGCCCAATATTTTGTAAAACAAATTGACCACCAAACAAATTTTTACAATTCGATAGTGTTCACCTGAAAACTTCCTGTTTAAAAATGTCTAAACTCGCACTCACGATCTCCAATTCACTTTAAATATGGATTAAGTTAAACGTCGCAAATGCGGATACATCTACTGGTTAGATGAACGCTGTAGCTGAATATCATTTAAGGTGTCAACTATATCTCAACATATAATTGAGTAAGGCATTATTTAATTTCTCTGCTTTGGAAAACTAACCCGAAACAATTTAATACGGCGATGTAACATGTGCGGTGTTAGAAGTTTGAACCCAATGTATCTATTCCAATGAAACCCCTAGTATGCATAATATTATGCGAAATACAACAATCAACGCATATTGTATTCTCATTTTACTTTCCAAGAATACCGTCTGTAAAATGGGTTTTAGAACACCTGGTAATGCTATAAAGTTTCACTAATTTGTAAAATATATTTGCTTTTCTAGTCATATTCAATATAGTTTGTATGTTTTATATATGAGTCTATTATACGCTCGAAATTTTTGTAAACTTAGACAAGCTTAACGTTTTCTCATAAGGTTATTTCTTAGACCACGTGTGCATTCTGCTATCGTTTCACCGTTTACTTTAGCTGTAGAGCCAATACAAATTCCAATGTCGAGTAATATATTATATCGTTGCGCAATTGCATATGTAGGGATCCTCGAACTTAACCATGGCCACTATCAGAAAGTCGTCCTGTGTATGCCCTGAGGCTTACTCAATATTGTATTGCAGGATTCTATTCCTATTGCAGGAATAATCTACAGCGTTCTGGGGATCCCTTTATTGCACCTTAAGCCCTTATAAAATAGGTCACGTCTTTAAATTCATTTCAATCGCTTTATCCAGACTAGTTCGCGGCATCATTTTGTGCTTTCTTGAAACTGTATTAGGTTTCTGCAAGATTTCAAGCTTCAAAGGTGCATGCATTTTTGATTTCAGTGCAATATTGGAAAAGCGAACCTATTTTACGAGTACTGTTTAGTTTGCAAAGTTGAATTATCTCGTCGTTCTACCTGCAGCATAGGTGACACATAGATCACTCCTAAGGCACTTGATAAATTGGATTGCTTTGTCTCTATGCCTACTAAATCCGCTAAATTTATCTGCTACAACATTATTGTTGGTTCTTTCTTATCAGAGTAAATTAATAGGGGATATACTATGGCGGCACTTTCAACGGCAGCTTGCTCCTTTTTAGTGTGACACGTATTCTAACAAGGCCTCAAACATTCCCCTCCTTGTTCCTTTAGTAATCTCCACAATGTTAATAAATTTAAAGTTCGAAATGTTTTGTTTGTAGTTCACGCCACCAAAAAATCTATGATTTGTCTTGAAACTTTCTGGCCAGGTTTTTGATATTGTCGCTCGACAAAAATAAGTCTTTTGTGGCGGGAAAAGATATTTTAAATAATACATGTGTACCGTATGAACACGGAGATACTGCTAAATTTTTACCAACTAAAACTTTTTCTCAAATATCAAGTCCGCTAAACTCTACAAGTTTTCATTTCGAGCCTCTCTATTCGAGCGAAAAGTGATATTTCTTTATACGAGAAAAAGCCTCATTCCATTTTATTTGTATGTATTTCATATTTCATCATTTGTTACATTAATTGTAAACTAATTGAACATTTTACATAATATCCAGTTGAATTATAGTCATCTATGAAGTTTATATTACATTAAAACTAGTTTTTTGAGAAGTCGATCACCTTTTGCTCTAGTTCCAAAATATTCCGTCAGATGTCAGCCATTTTGCGTTAAAAGGCGAATAGAGAACTATAAGTAATCTGAAGGCAAAAAAGTTAAGCTTGTTGGGTATATTGAGACTAAGGAAAGTATAGAAAACGCCACCAGCGGAAAAAAATGAAGCTTGCTTCAGATGCACCCGAGACACTTTCTCCATTTTCAAATTGATAATTTTAATATTAATCGTAAATAAATTTATTGTTTTTATATGTTATTGCAATATATAAATAATATTCAACTTTCCAAGATCACTTTTCATAGATAATTCATAGAAAAGCATGACTAAACTCTTTTTCGTAGTAATAAATTTTTCCGCGAGAGCACAGGGGTAAAAGTCTCAACTTTTGAATGTTAATTTTTATTTTCATAAAGTATGCCGTGCTAAAATTTCATGGAAAAAACATCCAATGAGCTTATTTTTAATGCACCCGCATCTTAAATCCGTGAAATTTTTCACTGACAACAGAATCTTTTGTGATGAACTAAATGTGAGTATCTTAGTCTTTTGACGTGGTTGAAGCATAAAATAATATACTCTATTGATATTCAGGTGGCATTAAAATCGTTGGAATCAGTTGCTTTGACGTATAGGGTTGGGAATAAGATATAACTGCAGGGCAGAGGAACTCGCTAGATACGGTATGACCACGTTAATTTCTCTATGAAAACGAGAGTTAATATAACGGGAATTCTCACAGAACACTGTTTTATTGAGAATATGCGCGAAGGTTGGTTTTAGAATATAATGACTGTTCGGCATTAGCCCGCAAAAAGCATAAACATCTGGGTCAATTCGTAATAAATGAGCTATCAGAGCTAGAAAACAGCAAAATGCGAGACATTTTACACAACTACTAGCTCTAGATACACAATGGTTTCTGTATAGGTAGGATAGAAGTAAGATCTGAATCCAAGTGTGAGTAAGCAGCCGTTACAACCTAACCTAACCTAACCTAACTTAATATGTAGAAGACATATCTTCATCAAAATGTTTCCATGTCCCACCTGCAATTTGCTTTGCTTTAATTGTCAGCGCTTGGGAAAACCACCTATACCGTTTTTGATTTCAACTAGAGCCTGGAAAAATGTTCTCAAGATCTACTTGTGGTATTCGTTCGCTGTCTTGTAGATATGTTTAAATTTTTTCTCCAAGATCAGAATTCAGCTTAAACGTAACCACTACGTTTTCAAATGTGATAACTATTCTCGTCTTAATGCGTAGCGCAGCTGCGGATATGTCTTGCAAATCTTTTTAATCGCACCAGTCGATTACAAAGAGATGAACATCACTTAAAGCTATAGATAGATACGAAAGTGACTCGAGATGTTGAAATTTTTGAGAAAGTAATCAATACCTTCTGCAGTCATATTTATTTAGTTTGCAGTAAGCTCTGCTATATCCGAACCGGTTCATTATGTATTATCCTTGTAATAAAGCCCCAACCTATCTGTCTTTTGAACTTAGCAGAACAAGATTTGTATGAATCGCTATACAAGAGCCATCTCTTGCTTATTGAAACAATCTAGATCCTGGAACAATTCCAGACGTGTTTCTGCAACTCTCTCATTACAAACAATGACTACTGTCCAGAGCTATACTTTTTGCCAAGGTATTCAAATTCGAATGGCTCTTTCGATAGTATATGGATTCCAATACTGTGATTGTAACTGAACATCTTCAAAACCTGAATATCACAGGACAGTTCTCTTCGCAGCCTCTAGAACAAGTGTATACGACACATTTCGGTTGCTGACGCCTAATTTTACATATATGTGGTCATCGACAAGTAAAGAAGCTCGATTTGATGAATACGATTTTTTTAGTGTCGCTACTAAACTACAGGAAAATGTTGAGGAACCAGAGCAACAAGGAACAAGTGTTTGTACTATTCTATGGTATTGGCCAAGTCGTTAGACCTGCCATTTTTAATCACCAAGCAGATATATGTCATAGTAAAATTTAACAGAAACATCAAACATGACTTTAGTATGTTCGTCAACAGTTTCGAAGCTGAATTTGATGAAAGCTAGATCTGTGTGGTATCTCAATATCTAGCTATTCATCTATCATAATGCAAGAATAATAAGTACTCTATCAAAATTGTTTGGAGTAATGCACTTTGACGGAAATGACTTTACTGGTTTTATACTGGAAGCGGAAGAGTCGATGTGATTTAATGCGACAACATGCAAGAACTCACGAAAATATGCCAGCGAGCTACTGGATCAAGCAACATTGAGGCAGTAAGTGAAGAAATTGTGCCACTACAATGGGCAATTACGCTCGAACTTAGAATTTCATTCAGCTTCCCTCGAGAAATTAATTCTGAGATACGCTCACCAGAAGGGTATACTCCAATCCTGCTGACTTTTTCTACTATTCTTTCTCTATAATATGTCAAAGTTAGAACCTACAGAACTTTATGTTAGTGTTGCACGAGCGATTCAGCAGATGAATTGCAAAGAGAACAACATATCGAGAAGACGATTCATGACAATTGGAGGGGCAATCCGCTTATTAAAACAAATTTCGGCGGCCTTGCGAGTCGTTCCCTGTTGTGGTGTATTCTAGTACGAAGATGACGAAAACAGCACCGATTGATTTGCACTTCTACTTTTAATAATAAACTTTATTATTTTAATTTTAATTTTGTTTAAGTTTATAAAATATGACTTTTTTAGTTGAAGCGCACCGAATGACTGAATACAACAAATTTTTTCGTTTACATTCATCCATTTGTCAAATTTTATGTTGGTACACATGTTTACCAAAAATTACGAATGCATCGCACAAATATGAATGTACGCAACCAAATGTGTTAGTACATTTTTGGTTTACTGCAATAAATATGACATTTCGAGCAAATGGATGAATGTTTACATATTTTGATGAAGTAAGTATAAATTAGACATTATATAAATTAAATTGCGATAGTTAAATTATTAAACGTAATTACATAAATTATTTAATTTTAGGAGTACATTTCAATGCACAAGAAAATTGTAAGTTGATATTGAAATAAATACATGAAATTAATAATTTTAGCTTGTTCCGGTTTTTTGTTTTTTGTTTACTTGATGTGGTGCTGGGTTAGACGGCAGGATGCAGGTAGGTATATTTTTTATGTGTACAGAATCCCGAACAACAATACTGTAGCCTCAACATGTTTCGGCATGTGAATGGGTTTATCGACTTCCACTTCATCAAAGAAACAAGACGATAGTGAAGAGAACATTAATAAGGACGCCACTGAATCTAAGGAGAAATGTTCTAGAAGTTGTATACGAGCACCATTCTTCATGTTTGCATTAGCCTGAGAACTACTATATATGCCCTTCACTTTAAACACACTTCATTCTACCGATGGTCAATTTGCACAACAATCCATGAACTTCGGTCAACTTGAGATTTTATTTAGAGGTCTACTAGGATTATTATTCCTTCCTCTATCATTCCTTCGCTAGATTGTAGGTTGTAAGCTACATCGAGTTATTTTTGGTTTGTGTACAACGCGGCGTCTATTATATTCTCCCGAACAACAATACTGTAGCCTCAACATGTTTCGGCATGTGAATGGGTTTATCGACTTCCACTTCATCAAAGAAACAAGACGATAGTGAAGAGAACATTAATAAGGACGCCACTGAATCTAAGGAGAAATGTTCTAGAAGTTGTATACGAGCACCATTCTTCATGTTTGCATTAGCCTGAGAACTACTATATATGCCCTTCACTTTAAACACACTTCATTCTACCGATGGTCAATTTGCACAACAATCCATGAACTTCGGTCAACTTGAGATTTTATTTAGAGGTCTACTAGGATTATTATTCCTTCCTCTATCATTCCTTCGCTAGATTGTAGGTTGTAAGCTACATCGAGTTATTTTTGGTTTGTGTACAACGCGGCGTCTATTATATTCTCACGCGTGATCTCTCCCATTTCCAAAACGCCTTTGCAACATAATATCGTGTCGTTTGGCATATATTGTCATCCTCATTTAAGCAATATGGTCACATTGGGTTCTGTTTACCCATTCTATTCTATCTAAAGATAATCTAAAAAATAACCGAAGCTTGTCCAGAACTGGCACAGAAAAAATTCTATTTCCCCATGTTCGCAAGTAATCGCCACCACGCGTCCCGTTTCTGCCATTTCCGCTGTCATGTCTGTCACTTGTTTCTCTTCTTCCAGATTCATTTCTTATCCGATAGATCTTCTGACGCCTATCGGGCACATGCCGCTCTCAATACCTCACATCATTGGGTTGTAATTATACGTTTCCGGCATTTCGCTTCGTCTAAGGTGCGAGTTCATTCAGCATCATTCAGTAAAATTACTGCACAAGCTCTATTGTCATAATCAATACCTTTTTTCTGGAGCGAGGACCACTCACGTTGACCATTAAACAGCTCAGACAGGCTGTCAAAGTGCAATATCACTAACTTTACAAATATAAAGCACGTGAGGCTGCTATCAATTGTTTCCCGAAGTACCTCACCATATAGAATATACGATACTATCCGTTTGGTGAGCATAACAATCTTGATCTTCGCATCATTTGATTCAGCCAATACTGAGCCAAAACCAAAGTTCTGGACATAAATACGATTGACACGCAATTCCCGTATTCAACCAGAAAAAACTCGCCTTGATTTTCATATCGTAGCTGGGTGTCGTAGATGATATTCCACAAATCTGACTCAAGCATCAAATGCGCCACTTTTGCTGTGATGTTTGGTGGCAAGTACAATACTACAGCTGGTATAGTTTGGTATCCCGAAAGTGCGTGGCAACGGCTCAAACATATCGCCCCATTTAACCGAATTAAAAGCGTTCTATCCAGGATAACCAGCAACTCAATTGGCCAAATATTTTTCCTTGTTGGTGCTGCTTTCTCGCGCATGGGGTATACTCATTTCTATAATCTAAGGCATCTATTATTTTTGACCTCTACTTTCCACCTGATACGACCTCAGCTCTTTGGTTTAGCTCTGCTGCTTTATCTGGATTCTCCTTCTTACCACGTTCTCATTCGATTGCCGCATCCTTTTCGTTCTCAACTGTGAGACTATCGAGGACCACCACTTCTCCTTTTAAGCGTGGTAGAAACTCTCGTAGTTCACCTTCTTGCCATACTGCACCACCTACCATTTTACCAACCTGCAGGATCTCTACCTTCCTCATTCTTTGGGCATGCGCTATATTCCGAATGGCATTTAGGACCAATACATCGCGTGCTTATAAACGGCTAGTTGAGAAAATTCGAAAGAACGTTCGAAGTTCGAACGAAGTAAAAGTTATATAAGTTTCCATTTCTGACTGGACAAGTCGTATCTTCGAGTCGTGAGGAAACAATGGCAGGACATCCTTCTTCGTTCATGGTAGATTCGCGGATGACTTCACAAAAGACATCGAGAACGTTATGTTCGATAGATCAACGAAACAGCAGAACTTCAAATCGAATTGGGAATTTTCGTGGAAGCCTATAGGCTATGCTTACATGTTCCCGTAGTGCACAGATATACAATGAAGAAATTACCAACAGTCTACACTGCTTTGCTATTATTGCCATCCACACCGTCAAGCAATAGCTAACGAATGGAACTGCTATTTAACAATTCAATGAAGAATACTTCTGATATTGTATTGTGCATTACACAAGATGGAATGCAGCACAATAAACTATGCCTTGTTGGAATTGGAGCCCAAACTATTTGCCGACGAACAAGAATTCGTTGCATTAAATCGAGTCTAACCTCTAGACTGATTAAAGATTGAAAAATTGGATTGTTCGAAGCAAACGGGAAAGAAGCTTTACAACAAAGAAGTGTTAGCAGATATCAACAACTGACGTTCTTGACCTAAATAACTTTACCTGGCGTCAAGACAAGATTAAATTAAAAATATATAAAATGAATCTTTCAAAACTTCGGCCTATCAAACAGTCTTACTGCCTATACCACGTGGAAGGGGCCTTTATAAGTTGAGATGAGAAGACTAAGTCTACCAGAAGGAGCTGTAAAGAAGAACACAATTCATTTTGGCCTGTTTATGTGTTTTCAGTAAAAACTTACTCTAAGCGTGCAAATAGACGATCGGTAACTCTGACTCTAAAAGCTTATGTTTCGATTTAAATAATCGAGACACATTGCAATGCAAATATGAACTGGGATTAATTTTAATGACATAACTGATTAAAATTGGTAAGCTATACTATTTCTAATCGGTTCAGATTTATGACGCCATTAACGTTGCTACTTAACAATAATTTTGTTTCCTAAAATATATTTATTCACAAAGATTTCTTGAAACCGAATACGAATGATAAACTTTGAACTCAAAATTGTAATTGAAACGATGCCCAAGTTTATTTATGAAAAACGATAAAGGCAACACTTGTACTGGTGGTTGGTTTATGTGCACTAGAAGTAAAGTAACTTAATACATACGTCTTTGTTAGTACAGTGCACACCCATACATAATATCTTGTGTACATTTCAAAATTGACATAAACCAGCTAATCTCCTAACAGTGCAATATATGTGTTGCTGTAAGTAAACTGATAATAGCAAAAAGAAAAACAAATACAAAACAGTATTCGTGCACGATTTCTTTACGATTTGTACTCTTTTGGTCAGTTCAAATAAATCGCTCGGCCAAGCCAGACCAATACTTTACGCGGGATACTTAAAATCGAAATAAGATTTAAAAATGCTTAAGCAAATTATTTTTGTGTTTTTGATTACGTTTGTAATTAGTTTGGTGCATACTGAAGTGGTTGAATGGGCAGAATGTGATGCACGTAAGTTTTAAAATCGTTTTGTTGTAATTTTTTCAGTAAAACATGTGTAATCTACTGTGTCCATTCAAAATTCGCGGGGTTATCGTTTATCGATTCTCTGCGTATTTAATGTTAAATATATTTAAAATTATTTAGTTTAAATATTTAAAAAAAATACTTTACAGATCCCCATTGCCAAATTAAGGAAGTGCGAATGACTCCGTGTAGTGCGGCACCCGAGCCATGTAAATTTAAACGGGGCACTTCAGCCGCAATGGAATTTGATTTTGTACCCGATTTTCAAGGTACCGCCGGCAATTTAAAAGGCGAAATTTTCTGGGTTAGTGGCAACAATGATGTTCCATTTGCTGGTATGAATACAGACGGGTGTGCGTTCACAAACTGCCCGTTGGTTGCCAACGAACAGCATACATATAATTATTCCATTGTAACGTCACGATCATATCCACTTGTAAGTATTTAGTCTTATAATTAATCCATTTTTTTAATAATAAATCATTAATTTTTATTAACGTTCTATTACAGAGAACGTTTACCATCAAAATGAGACTTACTGGAGATGATAACAAAGAATGCTGTTTCACCACAAAAATTAAATTAGTGCGATAATTTAAAATCGTTGTGTATTAATTATGGACTTTCATCTATTTCACACGCTTTAAAATAATAAAATATAACAAAATAATGATTAAATAATTTTTTTTGTTGGATGTTAATGTGAACAAATAAATCTTGAGTGTGGCTAATCAGTACCTGTTACTAGGCATTTCATCTTTTTGAGTTCCATAATGGCGTACTATAATTATTTCCATAAGCCAAATGATGTTTAATAAATGTGGTTCTTGGAACATGATGCATACCAATTTCAGCATAGAAATCGGTTATGCCATTTCTATATGTATTAGAGTGGGAGTGGGCGGAAGAAAGTGTTAAGATAGAATGTGCAAATTTAGTCTAAATTCCAATCAATAAAATATCTATGTCTGCCGCAGAACGCGCGACTGGAGCTTCCCTGTGTATTAATAATTTTATTAGTCATTTTGGGTATATTAGAATCAAGACTACTAAGTGAAATTAGGCCTCTAAATTTAACCTAAGTCTTAAGAAAATCGTTTGATTCAATTTTCGTACCATCAGAAAGCTAGGTCAACGTGCTCGTTAACTTTTTCCTAAACCATTCTTATAAAACAAAAATACAAAAATTATGAATAGTTTAGCAAAAATTTCACAGGCCTATTTAGAAATGTGAAATTTCTCCTAAAACTAAAACTACACTCGCGAGAAACTAAATCAACTCAAACCTTCAGCACTGACAGAAATGCGATTTTTTTTTTAAATGGCGTAACCGATTTTCACAAGACATTATTTTTTGAAAGTCTACGCCACTTCTTGGCTCAGTACTTTTTTTTATAATGAATTTTGAATGAAAAACCAACCAAAATTGATGATTATGAAAAAAAATAGCTATTGGTGATATTTAAATTTAAATTACTACAAAAACTAAAACAAAACAAAAGCAATTTTATTGGTTAATACTTAGTATTGTCTCCCCTTGCGTCTACAACGGCTCGCATGTGATCAGACCTCCTGTACAACCTCCAGCAGGTACGAAAACAAAGTCTGTTTTCCCCTCAATCGATATGTAGCAGTCCACACCACCATACACGAACCGCAACCGTAGTACGCAGTAGACCCTTCTGGATACCCTTGAGACACCAGATTCCTTCATGTTTAACTGACGCGCGACTTCTATTTGATTGCGTCCTTCTTGAAATAAATCCATGATTTTGAGGAAACAACGAATGAAACTGGTGGAGATTTGGTCAGGTCAATGTCTAAGTGTAAGTGACTGATGGCAAATATTGGCCAACCTGAGTGTCGACAACGCATCTCACCCCAACCCTCTAAGAACATAGAATATCAGCTTACAACCACATGATTAACAGAATGAACAATATACCCACCCAAAGACAGATTACGAAGAAGAACTGAATATCATAAAACACATAGCCACCAAAAACGGATTCAAACATGATTTAATTGGCCAAATAAATAGAAGATATATACATATATGTGTATATATACAATAGCCAGAAAACAACAACAAGTATCAACTACACTACAAAATAACGGTAGAAACACAGAAACAAAATACGTTGAATATAATAAAATGACTCATCGAATAATAGAAAAAACCCTCAAAAAATACGGATACAAAGCAGCTTATAAAAACAGCAATAAACTAGGACAAAAACTTAAAACCCGTGACTCATCACCAGAAATAGACTAAGGAGTATATAAATTAACATGCGACGCCTGCCCAAAATTTTACAACGGGCAAACAGGTAGAACTTTCACAGAAAGGTTCAAAGAAAATAATAGCGAAACAGCAACAACAAAAAAAGACATTAGATAACATTACGCCCTACACTTAAAAACCGAAAATCACAAATTCAAAGGCATAAACACAAACTTGACAATAATACATAAACTTAGAAAAGGACAACGACTAAATAGACTAGAAGAACTTGAGATATACAAAGAAAGGAAAAACAATAACTTAACGACAAAATCAATACAAAGACCAATAGAATCTATGATCTAATCCTGAAATGTAAAAAATAGAAAGAGAAGGAATTAAATGCAAATCAAAACTATAATAGTTATGTGCATATCCACGCTAGGGTGGAACTAGTCAGGAATAAAAACTTAACTTAATAAAAAATTAAGAATGCGATAAATTGCATTTCAATGTTATTACCCAGTCAAACATAATTTTCATGTATAAGAAACCCAACTGTCACTTAATAAGAAAATAGTGCGCGCGATTTCTCGCACAAAAATAATTTATTATAATTTATAATTTATTTATTTGGTAATTTTCCTTATTTCTTTCTCTCTCTCTAGCATTTACATCCCATGAAGGGATTTTGCCGCCCGCACTATGGTCCTCCATCCGTCTCGGTCCATCGCTCTCGTCATCCAATTTCGACATCCTAATACGAGTAGGTCTTGTTCGACGTCGTCACGCCAGCGCAGTCGGGGTTTTCCTCTACGACGCACTCCGGCTGGGGTGCGACCATAGTGCAAAATCCCTTCATCGGATGTAAATGCTAGAGAGAGAGAGAGAAATAAGGAAAATTACCAAATAAATAAATAAACAGTGTTTTTTATATAATTTTGAAGTGACAAAAGTACACAAAAGTGAAAAAGTAAAAATGATTTTTCAAGAAACAAATTTCTTCATGTTTGAAAATAGGAAAAGTCACAAGGGGCTAGATTTAAGGTGAATATGGTGGATGGGAAATTAATTCAAAGCCCAATTTATCCAATATTCGTTGTGTTTTCCATGTTGAATTGGATGGTGGTGCATGGAAGAGCGCATTTTGTTCTTCAAAATGGCCAGTTTTTCGTAAGTTTTTCATTAAAAGTGCTCAAAAATGATTGTTAATATTCACCTGTGACGGTTTCACTCTTCTTAAGATAGTCGATAAATATTAAGCCTTGTGTATTCTAAAAGACAGTGTCCATAACCTTACCAGCTGATGAACCAACTTTGATTTTATTTGGAGCTCATGAACCTGCTTCTACTCAATGTTTTCACTGTTGATTCTGACGTAATGTGATGAATCCATCAAGTTCATCAACCGTTATAGATCGACGCAAAAGTAGTTGTTACTAGTGACGAGGTAGATGTTCTGATCGGATTCTAAGATAGTTTAGGATATCGAGGCTTGATGTGTCATTTGGGAGTTTCGGCGATAGATTAAAAGCGATAATGAACGCGGGAAAATAATAGGTTTAGTAAATATTTTGAAAATATTCAAAGATTATTTCCAGTATTTTCGCGAATATTCCGGAAGCGGTGTAAATTACGAGAAATCGTGTTGTAACTGACAAAGTATTTACGAACCGAATTTTACAGCGCAAATTCTAGACAATATCAACAACAAAAGAAATTTGTTTTCTGAGTACCATACAGCCTTGACTAAAGTTAAGTAGAATATAACAAATAGAGCCTATTAATTATTCTGAGGTTTAAATTTGTTTAAAATCCAGTATTTTTTATTCACTTGCTGGTCCAGTTATTTAAGTTATAATAGTGATGGCCCTAACATTTCCATCAATAATTTACATTTGATATCGAACAGCAGTTTGAACTAAAATTTGTTTCTGTCCATTAATTGAGCACTTGCAATGAACTGACCTGACCATTGATGTAATTAAAATTTTATCGAGGGATATCCGGTTATTAGTTCTATATACCGGCTCCACTGCCTCTTTAGTTAAAATTGGTACAACCATAAACGATTCTATTCCCGTCCATGAATTGAAATTATTTTGTTTTACAAATCCAGCAATGACTTAAATTATACACTTATTTTCAAAAGTAGTTCAACAATATTTGAGCTAACATAAGATTCATTCTGTACTGTCATACTGTACGATGTAAATCACTTCGCGTAATCCTTCGTTAAATAATCCGGAAAATAGGAGTGTCGCCAAATAATTTAGCGCTTAAGGAGACCAAATAAATTGTGGTTTTGTAATCATTTAACCAAAAAAACTTGTTAAATATTAACATATGCAGTGAATAAACTTAACAAATTAAAGACTTAAGAAATTTTAAAGTTATGAATAAATCTGTTAATTAAAAGGAAACCACCTTATTTATTAAGAAAGAACGAGTCTTTAAATTTAAAATCGCAAACCTTTTAAAGCAAAAGACCAAAATTTTCCCACTGTACTATCAAAAATTACCTCATACCGCCCAGTCATTCGAGGGCATAGAATTTAAATCATGTCCCGAAGTTTGTTTTGTCGATCGCCAATTTCATCAATCTGCTCTTATAGATGTTTTAATCGGTGCAGATTATTTTTTCAACTTGTTGGAACCTGGTCAAGTTATAATTAATGAAGCTGGGTTTATTCTCCAAAAGACGATATAGGTTGAGTTGTCTTCGGATGTTTTCATTATATAAACGAAACTAGCTTGGTCTAGAATTTCGCGGCAGGCAACAACATTTAGATAAAACCGTTCGTATCGTCGGAATTACATTCCTTCAGTAACAAAAATCCATTTTTATTTCCAGAGGAATCTGTTGACCGATTTATAGAACAAGAAGTCAACCGAAAATTTGGGTAAATCCTTGCCTTATATATACCGAGATTTCATGACAGAAACAAATCAGATTGTCCATTACGTAACTCACCTTGGGGTATTGAAGTAGTTCAGCACAACAACCAAGATGATTGTTGTTTTCGACGGGGCTGAAAAACCACTACGAGAAAATCTTTAAATGGTTATTTAGTAATTGTTCAACCGTTCAGACTACTTTGTACTCAATCATCCTCAGAATCCGAGAATACAAGTTTTTAGTGACTGCCGACGTCGAAAAAATAGACGTCGAAAAAGGTATTAAAACGGGTTGGGGTCATTTGCCCGACTTTCAAAATCCTGAAATCAAAATCCCGACCGCCAAAAGACCGATTTTCAAAAGACCAATTTTCAAAATAACGACTTTCAAAATCCCGTCTTACATAATCCCTATTTTTAAAAGCCCGCGATTTACCCTGTAGAATCCCAACAAGGGATAATCTACTGGTAAGCAATCTGCCGTTCCACACTTTGATTCTTTCGTTGTCCATTCCACACTTTGATTCTTTCGTCGTGATTCTTTCCTTGCTTCCTTCCCCTTCACCTACAATCACGACGAAAGGATCAAAGTGTGGAATGGTGCAATTCGGATGGGAACGGGTCGGCTATCCAAAAAATAATTCCAACTGACCTAAATTTCCAAAATTATAGTTAATAAAAATATAAAATTCCATTTTACAAAATACCATAACATAAATATCAAAATTCCAATTGAGAAAATTCCAAAATTTGTTTATTTTAGAAAAAAAATTCCATATACAAAATTCCATTATTTCGTAAAAATTCTAATTGGTTTATTTCAATTAATTAAATTAAATTTAATTATTCTTAAAAATTATTTCTCAAACATGATTCTCATTGATAACCAGATTGATTAACGCTTGTTGTGATTCTAGAAAACATGGTTGGACTTTGTTTTTGGAATACCGACCCCTACAAACATGCCAATATATACTAACGGTACAGTCAATTATGAATAAGTATTGTAACGGTTTTAGGAAATTACAAGATACCGTTGAATAAACTTTAATTGAAAATTTCCTAATTATAAATTGTAATAAAATTTCCAAAATAAATTCCATTTTATGCCATAAAATGGGATTTTTTGGAATTTTGTATATTGGAGTTTTAATTTTGTATAGGAATTTTGTTTTTTGGAATTTTATTTTTAGGAATAGTTTTTATTGGAAGTTTTGTTTCTGAAATTTTTTTTTTGGAATTTTGATTTTGGAATTTCGTTTTTGGAGGTTTATATTTGGCAGATCGATCCAAACCCATTTGTGTAGCCAAAACGGCATGAGCCATTATGATGGCTCACAAAAATTTACCAGAAAATCTACTCCATAAATATGGAGTGATTTTAGTTTTCTAACATTAGTATTTTGTAAACCGTATTATCGATACAGTCTATGGAGTTCCAATGGTGATAAAATAAATTTTATTAAATCAGTAAAAAAGTGTTGTTTAGTAAAAGATTTTGTGTGAAATATTTAAATTTTTTAAAATATAAAAAAATATTAAATAAGAGGCCTATTACAAATAAAAATAATAAAAGGAGCAATATGAATATCTGATTGGGCAAAACGATCAAAAATAAGGACAAGCTGATTATTGACGGTTACGCTTACCATCTCGAAAAGATGGGCGAAAATCAAGCTTATCGATGGTTTTGCGAATAACGGAAAACCTATTGTGTAGAGCAAGAACAACCACAACACTAGAAGAATGAAAACACGAACTAAAAAAGGAACCATCATATCATAATCACGCTCCGGTGGCTTCCGAAAAACAACTAATGAAAGGCAAATGAAACAGTAAAAAAGTTTAGAAGAAGTACCAGGGTTGCGACCTTCTCAAATATTAAGAGAAAGTATTGTTGACCCCGATTGAAGATTATATTTGCCTTTAAATGCAGCACAAAAACAAATGCTCGAGTGCGAGGGCCACAACACTGAGAGAGCCGGAACGTTGAAATAAAATTTCTATTCCGGAAACGTTAAAGTTTATTGACGAAGAGTGTAACGTGCCGTGCGCGATGGTCGTGAGGGTAGACCACGATTTATTCTTCGCTCGGGCGCCAGTCTTCCTGGCACGTCTCCTCAGGTAATGTGCTTCAAGAGCAGAGCGACTAAGGTGGGTCTTACTCTAACTTTTCAGCGTGCCGCTCGAAAAAACAGCAACTAGGGTGAACCCAAACTTGACTCACCTTACGTGATGTACATACCGCCCCTTCTGTTCCTGGCTTTGCGGTACTTCTCAGGGGCTCTTTTCTTTCCTCTCCACTGTAACCGCAATTTCCTTTCTTTTAGTTTTACTTATATATTTGACTTCTTTTTATTTTTATTTTTATCACAATTATTTACTTTTTATTTTTTTTATTCATACACGAATTTTTACCCGGTATCGAATAATCTCGTTTACTCACTCGATCCCTTACAATCTTTTATTTCGTGTCTTCTCTCCACGTCATGACGTTTCTTTTTCTCAGCTTAAACGTGACTCCCCGGACCCAGCAACCCCACTTCGCTCTTCTTTTTTTCCTCTTTTTTCCGCTCTACCATTATACATTTTCTATTTATTTTTCGAAAAGGCCTACCCCAACGCCATCTCAGCTTGGGTATTTCCTTAAGTGTTTTTTTACTGTATTTCTCTCTGCACGTATAGCACATTTGCTGTATTGTTCCTTACCCGATTTGTATTGTAATTGCAGCTGTCAAATTTCACCTTAACCATAACTTTACAGTATCGTAAACTCGTATAATAACATCATTCCGGTAGAACATCTGCGACAGCCGCTTCGTTGTCTGCCTCTGGTACCTCACTAGAACCCTTTTGCTCGTTGGTTCCTTTTGAAGATCCGCACCCAAAACAGACATACAATGACCCAGCCGTGTAATACAAAAGTGTTTTTTTTAGTTTTGATAACCAAAACAGTTTCTACGCCTCACCGAGAATTATGATGCCATCGTAATCCAATAATTGTGGCCGGTTTTATCGGTCTATCATTCGATGTCTAACTTGGAATTGAATGATGGTACGCTTATTATTAGAGGAGTTATGCTTAAAATTAAAATAATAAAATTCTAAACCGTGCGGTAATCATCTGATGTTGTTTGATGCGATCAAAAAAACCCTGGTTATCGATGTCAAACCCCAAAAAATCGATCCCTTGATGTGGGATGAGATCGCAACGCGATTCACCTAGCACATCCAGCCTCGTGAGTTATCGGGATCGGAAATGGGTGGATTACCATGGAATGCAGCGGTCTGCTATCTCGGATAACGGACTGCATGTGCTCTTCGCATACCCTGGTACGACCGGGCGAACGTCACAAGAGCTCTTTGTATTGTCGGACAAAGATTTTGGAGAGAATAAAAATATTTTATTAAGAACAAAAACATCTTTGATGTTGCTGGCAGAAGCTGAATTGGCTCATGGACGGTACATTCGAGGTTGTACCATCTATAATGAGACAGTTATTCTCGATCCATGGTAAAATTGGCGACCAGTTCCGTCCATTATTATTTTGTATAATGAGCTCAAAATCAACAGAAGCTACTCGTAGAAGTTCTATGAGCTTTGTAAAATTACTTGTGATTGTAGCGTCACGTTAAATCCAAAGAGAATTGTGTCTGATTTTGAAAAAGCAAGCGTAGCTGCAGCTAACACCTTCAGGTTAAATTTGGAAGAAATTAATCTAGACGCCAATCGAATTGCCAAATGGTTCCAAACAAATTATATAAGGTGTGTTCATGGATACCAAGGAAGACCCCAATACAGTCCAGAGTTCTGGACTATATTCCAGAACCATGGAGATACTTTCCCTAGAACACAAAACTCGGTTGAGGCCTGGCACGCCCGACTAAAAATAGTGATCGGAAGACCTCGTGTTGGAGTCTATAAGTTAATCGCAGAATAGGCAAATGAAATGATGATATGCAAAACACGCATTGAGAAATGTTAAGCTGGTGAACGCGTCCCACTAAAAAAAAAAATGTGGAAACGAAGACAGCAACATTTTAAATGTACTGATAAAGTTAATAAATAATAAAGTTAATTATTTAAAAAATATTGCTCATGCTATAAATTTCTATTAATGTAACTTAATTTTATTTATTTTATCATTAAATATTTCATCAAAAACCCAAACGTTGTTTTCAGGAAGACCAAAAAAATATTTTATTAAAAGAACATATTTATACAAATCCAATTTTGTAAATTAAATTTTACAATTTTTGGTTGAGGAATTGCCAAGTTCAATTGGGCAGCCCCAATCCCAAAAATTCTAGAATAATTCACATTAAAATGCAAACTATATCCCAAATTTAACCAAGATCGGCCAAAAAACAACCGAGTTCTTAATAAAAATCAAGATAATAGTAAAATTTAATACAGGCAACCCTCCAAGAATACGATTAATTCGTTCCGTGTTCTTTAAAATCGAGTTGATCGAGATGATATAAAAAACCAAACTAAAAGAGAATAACGAAAATCATGTTGTTTGAAACCGTGTAATTAGAGGAAATGAATATTCGTGTTCTTCGAAACCGTGTTCTTGGAGGGTTTCCTATATTTAATATTTTTTAAAAAATCCCGACTTTTATCGGGATTCTTAAGGTTTCAGCAAAATCGGGATTTGGAAAATCGGGATTTTGAAAGTCGGGATTTTGTACCGACGCCTATTAAAAGGAATTGTCGATGTTAACGAAAATCCCAGTTCACGCGCGTCGAACGCAATTCGCCATGGCACCTACGTTGATGACTTACCCGGTGTCGATACTGAATATCGTCGATATTACGCAACTTAAAGAAAGTATCATATGTTTCAAACTTTGAAAGTGAAGTCAAATTTAGCAACCATTTGTCCTGATGAAGATGGCAAACTGAACGACAGCTCCCCAAATGAGCCACTATCAATTAATATATTGCGTCATAATTGAAATCCCGCAAAGTATCACTTCATATTCACAATCTGGAAAGAAATAAGTTCACTATCCAAAAGAATACTTGTATCGGAAGCTAGTCATCTTTTTGACCCTCTTGGCTGGTTGGTTAAATCATTATCGGTGTCAAAATATTCGTCCAGAAACTCTGGGCTATTAGGTTAGGTTAGGTTAGGTTAGAGTGGCTGCTATCGCACACTTAGGCCAGCATTGGCCCATTGTGATACCACAGGATCCTATCTCCCCTTTACTCCTGCTGAAACCATCCAGAGCTACTTATGTAGCGTAAAATATCTCGTATTCCACAGCCCGCGAGTTCCGAAAGGCTGTCCATACCGTACACACCTAAATACTTATGCCTTCTGTATGATAGTGCCGGACACGAGCATAGGAAGTGATCTAGTGTCTCTTCCTCCTCTTCGTCTAAACAACTTCTACAAAAGTCATTCGTCTGTAGACCCAGCCTTCTTGCATGTTCCCCAAAAAGGCAGTGTCCTGTCAGTATCCCTACGACCAATCCTAACTCTCGTTTTCCCAGGGATACTAGTGCTTTGGAGCGCCGCAAGTCCAGTTTTGGCCAAACCAGTTTTGCTACCCTGCACGTGAGGGTGTTGGTCCACCTCTCATTTGTCAAGGCGATTGCCTTTTTACTGAGCGCCGATCTAAGCGCTGCTATAGGCCTCTCCAGACCTGCCCTTTCCAGTTGCATCTGGAGAGTCGTACCGTACCTAGCTAGTTCGTCCGCCCTGCAGTTTCCCGTGATGTCCGAGTGACCAGGGACCCAGATTATCTGGATACTGAAATACTCGCTCATCTCCTTAAGAGATGATCGTCAATCTAGCGCCACCCGTGACTTCAGACAAACCGCCTCTAGCGATCTGACCGCCGCCTGACTGTCCCCATAAATCGTGATATCTCTAACGGATACCCCGTTATGCTTCAACCATGTCCCGACTTCACCTATCGCCACCACTTCAGCCTGGTACACACTGCAGTAGTCAGGGAGACGAACGGAAATATTAACATTAAGCTTCTCACAGAAGACTCCGGCTCCTACTTTACCGTCTAGCTCTAACTCGTGCCTCGTTTTCCAGTATTGATCCGTTCCTCCAGGATTCTCTCGAAGGACAGATGGTCCGGAAAATTTTATCGAAGCACAACGTTGGTTTAATATAATCTAGATTCGCCAGTTCTTCCCTTAGCGATCTAACTATCGTTGAGTGTCCCGCCTGAAGACACTTCCACTGAGAGACAGCCGAGAGCCTTGTAGCCACATTGGCTGCCATCTGCTTACCAAAAAATTCGATTGGAATAAGATGGAACATAACCTCTAAAGCGCGTGTAGGTGTTGACCTAAGCGCCCCGCTTATAATCATGCAGGCCGTTCTTTGCACCATCTCCCACATCTTCCTATATGTTACCTTCTCCAGAGCTGGCCACCACACACCCACCCCGTACATCAGCACAGGTCTTACCACAGCGGTATAGAGCCAGTGTACCAGCTCTGGTTTTAGACCCCATCTCTTCTCTATGGCGTTCTTACACGAGTAAATGGCTATATTAGCCTTATTCACCCTTTCTACAATGTTAGGCTTCCAGCTTAGCTTACTGTCCAAGATTATGCCCAGAAATCTCGCTCTGTCAGCAAAAGCCAGTCTAGTACCGTTCACGGTAGGAGGAGTAACTACCGGAATTTTATATTTCTTAGTAAATAGTACCAGCTCTGTCTTGGAGGGGTTAATCCCTAATCCACATTTGCTGGCCCATTTCGTAACGATTAGGAGTGCATTCTGCATAACATCCCTAATCGTATCCAGATATTTGCCTGAGACAGCTATCACTACATCATCTGCATACGCTACAACCCCTATCTCCTCTCCCTCCAGTTCCAAGAGCAATCCATTCATCACAACACTCCAAAGAAAGGGAGACATTACACCTCCTTGCGGGGTTCCTCTAACCACCCGCCTTCTAATTGTGGCCTTCCCCAGTTTCGATGTAATAATCCTGCTTACCAGCATCTGATTTATCAACCTACATATGGGGTAGTCCACGTTCAAAAATAGCAATCCTTCCATGATCGCCTCCGTTTTAACATTATTAAAGGCACCCTCAATGTCGAGAAATGCTACCATACAGAACTCTTGCGAGTAAATTGACTTCTCAATCATGCGTACTAGATCGTGCAGAGCTGTGTCCACCGACTTTCCCTTACAGTACGCATGCTGCGACATTGCCCAACTCCTAGGCTCAATTTTTGATCGAATACCTATATCTACCAACCTTTCCAAGGTTTTCAACAGAAAGGATGATAGAATTATAGGTCTCAGATCCTTTGGATAGGCATGCGAGCTTTTTCCCGATTTCGGGATAAAGACCACCCTGACCTCCGTCCATTTTTAGGAATATATACCAGTTTCAGACATCCCATAAAGATACCTTCCAGCCAGGGGAGGATGACTGCTGAGTTCCTCTGGATCTCTGCTGCTATAATCCGATCCGGGCCTGCCGACTTATAAGGTCTAAACCCGTTCAGCGCCCAACGGATTCGCTCCTTATCCGCGATGCCCTCCATCTCTATTGAAGGTGTTACTCGATTAGCTCCAGGCTCTGTCGAGTCTTCAAAGCTTCCCGGAAAATGGGTTTCGATGAGGAGCTCCAAAGATTCCGCACTTGAAGTTGTCCATGACCCGTCTGGTCTAATTAAATAACTAGGACTGGTTGGGTTAGTAGCTAGAATTTTCCTAAGGCGAGTAGTCTCAGAGACCTCTTCCATTCTACAACAGAAGACGTGCCTTCCTCAACTCTTTTTTGTACTTTCTGAGGTCCTCCTTATAGGAGTCAGAATCCCGAACCTCCCTTGTGTTCTTAGCTTTATTAAATGCTCTCCTACACACACTCCGATATCTTCTCAACTCCTTGGTCCACCATATCGGTTTCTGCCTACCCCTAGGCTTTATTAGGGGGCACGCAGCATTAAATGAAAGATTGCATGCCTCTGTGACAATATCAACCATGCCATCTAATTCCTCTACTGTCGCCGGAAGTCCAGGAACCTCCAGCGGCAGTAGTTCCTTCAACACCTCTCCATATTTGTTCCAGTTTGTCCTTCTGGGATTCCTGAAGGATTTCCGGGTAACAGGTTTAATATCGAGGTTATAAATTACATATCGATGATCAGAGAATGAGTGCTACTTCGCCACTCTCCACCCTCTGATCATATGAAAGATCGTTTCTGACACAAAGGTGACATCTAAAACCTCCTGTCGATTTTTAACAATAAATGTCGGTTCTCGTCCAATATTGCAAACTAAAAGGTTGGTAATTAATAAATAATCAAAAAATAACTCACCCCTCTCGTTGATGTCTGTGCTTCCCCAGATTGTGTGATGCGCATTTACATCACATCCGAGTACAACACCTACCCTTCTTTGATCTGCCGAGGCAGCCTTCGTGTGATGTAGGTTTATTTGTACAATGCTAACCATTGTAGTCGACCTTACTCACCTCTTCCTGCACTCCCTGCATCAGGATAGTGCCATCTATCTCTTTTTTCCGGAAGCTGTCTTCCTCTCGTCGAGAGCCTGACAGGATGCCCCCATCAGGCTCCAGAGAGAGGAGTCTACCTCCCCTAACTATGCTCCCCAGAGCCGAAGCATTACTTTCCTGGCCGTCCTCAGCCGGCTTGACCGTCTCCTGCTGGGTCCGTTCGCCGTCACACCCAGGCTGGTCTTTCGCAGTTGCGTCGGTCTCGTCCTTTTTATATACTTTGAGAGTGATCGACCCGAACCCGAAGTTGATCACTCCCTTTAATTTTGCAAGGGAAGCCAGGGATTCTTTATTGTTCAGCATGGTTGCCAATCTAAAGCCTCCCTTAGCTTCCTCTCGCTTTATAATCCTCCAGTCTTCCGTTGGAAGATCGGGATTACTGGCCTGAATGATCTCGAGGATCTCTTCTATTTTATCCGGCTCGGTTGGTAGCCAAACACGTGCCCTCGGCCTGCTCGGAATTTCCTCCCTGCAGACTGCCTCAAGCCTCGCGCCCGGCCACACCTCGCCTACTTCGGCAATTGCCCTTTTGTAAAGGTCGACCGATCTCTGATCCGAGCACGCAGTCAACTTCACGCGCCCCTGGTACCATCCCGCATCTCTGCAGGACGGGGGAGATCCCGGATTTTCTCTCAGGATCCGCAGGAAAATGGAGTTTAGTGCATTAAACACTACTCTCCATTTCTCTGACATGATCCTCCCATCTTCCTGGCTTCTGTCAATGACGGCTAGCGCCAGCACGTGCTCCTTTAGGATCTCACTGAATAGCTTCAGTTTTTGACCCCTAGGAGCACCCGACGTCTTTTTTACCTGAACCTTGGCTCGCTTACTCTCGCCCGTTTCCAGCTCTTCTTGGGACCTCTGTCTCATCGAGAGAGTAAAAAGCAAAGCATTAACTTATACTGGGTGTATAACGAAATCTCGGTTTTCAAAATCTCGGAGTGTTCCTTTACTTCGGAGATCAATCAATTTGTGATTTTAAGGATCACTTTAATAATTTGTTCCGCTGAGATGTTTTATTTAGTGAAAAAGAGATTCAATAAAATTAACTTTCTTTAGTGATATTGTTGCCACTTGCGGCGAGTAGCGTAATCTAATCGATGTATCATTTTCTATCAAGGATCCCAGAATTTTACACACCAAATCGCAGCTCAGAAGATTGTTATCAAACGTTGCACGTTAGCCATTTCAAGGCAAGATTATTGGAAACAATAAAGTTGCTGAAATTTAGTTCGACAGATTACCAGTCAATGCGTTGTTTGTGCGCAGGTCCTGTCGAGTAGAACATATCCGTCTGATGTTTTCAAATGTTGGCGTCGTCCTCGTTGGGGCTGTATCCATCCTTATATGCAAAGGGCGTTCAAATATCTGAATTTTCTATTTTTTCAGTATATCTGAATTTTCATCTGCCTAAATGCCAAAGCTATTTATCTGGAACTGGTTGGAGACTTGACTATTGAGGCCTTTTTTAATGCAATGAAAAGATTTAAAGCCAGTAGTTGTGTCAAAAAATCTTTAGTGACAACGGCATGAATTTTGTTGGCGCTGATCGCAAATTAAGTGAAGAGTTTGGTGGCATCTGGAAATCGGAGTAAAGGCAGCAAAATTAATTAATTAAGCTGCTCAATTAATTTCACTGACATCGATGTGCTTACACCGTCGCACTTCTTAAATTAAGCATTCAGAAACACAGATCAAGGATGGCAAATTGTGCACAAATGTTGGAAAAATATTGCGGCCTATCAAAAAATATTGCGTGCTGCCAATATCAAATGAGTGGTTTCATTGTAAAGCCGGCTGTACAGACATCCACAAGCAAAGGATCTATTTATGATTAAATAATTAATTAGCCATGGAAACCAAGGTGTTTTAAGGGTGGCGGTATGTTCGAAAATTACACAATATATCAAAAATCAAAATATACACCTTTAATAAAATTCTCATCCTAAAAGCTGATACTGAATAGTCCCCTTGATCACCCATCCCGGTAATCTTCCGGTTCATTCTTCGAATTCGACGTACTTTTGATTTAACAACAACTGATCAGAAAACCGAGTCGTTGTTAGTAGACAAGGAACATGACAAGAAACACAGGCAAGTGGCAACGCAAACATTTTAAATACAAACTGAAATTATGTAACAGATTTATTTAAAGCGAATTTTGTGTATTTTTAAAATTTAGTACATTCTTATCTCGGTGCCCGTGCTAAACCATTTATATTTATATCTGTATTTTAAAAGTAAATGCAAAATATGTTCCAACAAAAATATGATCGTGCTTAATATCCAATTACCGATAATGAATGCCCGCAAATAACTTAAGTCTGAAAATAGTATTGGGCGAAATCGATTATCTTTTGGAACATAACCTTCCTTAATTCGTCGTATGTAGTACAATCGTTTTTGGTCGCTTGCAATGGCCATTTCATGATCCAAAATTCCACTTTCGAATGATATTCGTAAAACTCTATTAAATACGGCAATATATGGACTATTACGTGCAATGACACTGCTGCCAAACATTGAAGATGGTGATTCCTTTATAAGATGCAGTAAATCAAGCCCGGTTGTCTTATCAAAATATTTTACACCAAAAGGTCCATAACGTATTAGGGGCATCATAAACGCGGTCGTTTTATTATAAGCAACCATATCCAAACCTTCTGGTATCGTGGCGAACTGTTTGACAGTTTTCACCCCAATTTCTCCTAGCATGATTTTGTTATCATCCGTACCTTGTTTGACATTCTTTACCGAACGATTAATATTTCTTAACATAGTTATATTAAGATTACTGTCGAGTAAATCTTTTAACGAGTTCAATTGTTGTGGCTTTAAAGGATGATTAAGTTGTTCCACAATAGTGCCTTGGTATATGCTTGTTAGTAGTAAACTAAACAATGTAATTGTTATGAATATGACTTGATTAAACATCAATCTTGGAGCAATCACCGACACGCTGTGGAGTAGGGCAAACACTTTGAGTGGAATTGCTACAGTTGCGATTTCTTCATTTTTTTCAATTAATAGTTGTCCTAGTACCCAAATTAAACTCAAAACGATTAGGCTTACGGCAATTACAATACGAGATTTAACGTCAAAACACTCGTAGGTTAAAATGTTCAAGGGCACTGCTTCATAGTTTACGGGGACTATAAAGCACATTTGAAGTTTATTTGTAGGGTACAAGAATACTGTGTTATTGTAGGCTACGTCTATAAGTATTCTGTTATTTATGCCGACTTCTCCCATCCCACTATCAATCAATTTGGCAGAACCTATATATGTAAATAACGTAATTATTAGTTATTGAATATAAAAGATGCAGATCTTTATACTTACCTATACCAGTAATATTCCTTGTTTTTGATAAGATGTCGTTTTCATAAATTGGTGTAAAGTTCATAAATTTTTTGCACAGTTTTAAAAGTGTGCCATCTAGACTAGTGGCATCGACAACTTGGCCAGACGAGTTTCTAACTAGTACGCTCACTAGGGGAAATTCAAAGATAAGAACCTTAACCGGATATCCGGCCATATTGCTCATGAATAATTTAAACCGATAATTTATTTGTGCAACTATATAATGGCTTGAATTTTTATCGCTGATGGAGTATTCATAAAATTTTGATTTAAATGGATTAATTTGTATAATTTTATTTCGCCCGTCGCCTTGAATCGATATGGCGATCATTTCAAAAGTCTTCTCTCCATTCCATATTTTGAGCATGAATCTTTTTATGCTTTCTACATTTACATCGAAAAACACCAATACAAGTCTATTATTTTCACTAGCTCGTATCACCGATTCCATTGTGGTCAGATCATGCATGACCAGAATACAGCCGTATACGCGTCCAGTGTAAATGGCATATTTTCGAAATGACTTGTAAAATTTTGATATTCTGAAATAGAAGGCAATATTAAAAAAAAGCAAAATTTCAAAAATTTTCAAAAACTAATTTTACAGTGTTACATTGTTGTAGCGGAAAAGTCCAAATTTATAATTTGTAAGGGAGTATTTTAATATTCTGTCCCCAAGATATTCATAATGCTTCTGTACAAATAATGTAACTACATGCTGGTCCTGTAACGGTAAATAAAAATATTTTTTTTTATTCGCATTTCGTACTCGGATTATCAAAAGTACCTTCATAAATTCCGATATAATTTCCCATTCCGTTTCTAAATCACTACGATCCTCGATATTTATTTGATTTAAATATGATTCGGCTAGGATAATAAATGCAGAGAAAACAAAAATTTTCATGTTCATGTTATGTGTCGGCTACCAACATATTGGTCCTGCAAAGATTTAAGGGGTTACAATTTTATAATCTTGCACGGTCCTTTGTCAAGAAAAGTGAATCAGCCGAACTTTTCATTGGCTTTCATTGGTCAATAAGTTCGGCATATCTATATGAAATAGCGGTAAAATTTCAAATTTAAAGGGTAATAGAAATATAACTTATCACTCCCGGTATGAAAACCGGTAGCTAGATTTTTTATTTGGTTTTTTTTTTGTATACGGTTATACGAGGTATCTTCATGTTCCGGAAAGCCCAGTCCAGGTGGAAGTAAAGGAGGAAACTTAATGTTCAGGTTCCTCAGACACCTTCATCATTACAAGGTAGCTTCCTAGTCCAAGAACTTTGGGCCAATAGTGTCCACCTATTTGGGCTTAGGATTCCTAAATACAAGCTGCTGATAAATCTGAATATCTTTCTGTTACCAAATTACTTCAGATGTGATCATGGGGAAGATCCACAGCATGGGGAAGATATCCCACCTGTCATTTTTGGAAGCTTATTAAAGGAGGCTCAAAAGTTTGAGTTATCTTGGGAAGTGATGCAGATTCACATTACACAATTTAGGGAAGCGGTGATATCAATGAACGGGATGAGTTCCTCCTTGATTTTATTCTTAGCATTCTATTATACCACATTAGCAAAATCGCTATTAAGAAATTATTATTTGCTACCAATTGATAGACCAATAAACTTAAATTTTTATTTTTATATTAATTTTTTTTTATCTATTTGACTAAAATTCTCTATCGAGTATTTATAATTTTAAACGTTATTTTTTCTCTTCCCGTTTGCGTTTCATTTAATTTTAGTTTTACTTATCTTTATTTTTATTTTTCTCTCTTTTTTAATTTTTTTCTTTTCTTCATCACGAGTTTCAATTCTGCTTTCGAATTCGTAAAATCAAGACAGACTGAGAAAGTGTCTTCGCGGCAGAGCCAAAGATGTCGTCGAACATTTAATGATTTTGCCTGAAAGTCTCAACGAGATATTGACAATATTACGAAATCGATTCGGACGGCCAATTTTATTGCGAATCACTTGCTGGATAAACTGTCTTCCGGTTGTTAAGAAAGGCAAGTCAGAAACCATGGACGATTTTTTGACAAGTTTCATCTCGACGCTCAAAATTCTGCTAGAGGATACCCATCTGCGAACCCCAGTGTTATGTTCGTGACGTTTCATTAACGATCCCAACAAGCCGTGCAATTCATTAAGTATTTTGACCGTCTTGATAAAGATACACCAAAAGTCAAAATTTTGGATTTCTTGAGTTGGATAAGAGAGAAGGCCGACCCGCCAAGCCAACTAGTGATAACTTCAGTAAATAAGCAAGTTGAACCTGACAAGCACAACGTCAAAGGTGCATTCAAGAAAGATATGACGATTACAATCGTTAACAACTATGTCCAGAAACCGTGTCAGTTCTGAACTGCCTGTCAACTGTTCATAGATTAAGTGGTTGTGTTAAACTCCAGAAGATTGACGTAAACTAAAAATGGGATTTTGTTACAAAAAGTCCACACTGTTTTTGATGTCTCAGTCCACGACATAGGCTGAAGATTTTCAAACAGCGAAAAAGTTGCGGCATCAAGAATTTCAGCCGACCACATCATCCGGTGCTCCACAAAACTGAAACCAGCGATGGGACCGTCAAAGTGAACGAGACACCACAAGACCAAAACTGTCTGGTGAACAATACCGCGCAAAGAGTGCTGCTTAAAATAATGCCCAGCAAACTCAAAGGTTCCAAGATGACGATTGAGACATTTGCATTGTTGGACGATGCTTCGACAGTCTCACTCATCGATCAAGACATCGCCAACAAATTCGGATTGGACGACCCTTTTCAGACACTCAAAATACAATAGACAAACAACCAAATAGAGAGTATGAAGGGCTTTTCGCTGCCGACACAGACAGTTGAGTTCGCCAAGATTGTGAAATATTTTAAATATTCGCCCAACGTCACAAAGTTTCGTTCAACCAGGGGAACCAGTAATTTTAATTGGACAATATAATTGGCCTGTGATCGTCAATCGTAAAGTCATCTATGGTCCCTGGAATGGTCCCGCCATCAGTAATACCTTGCTGGGTTGGGTAGCCCAAGGACATATTGAGGAACTAGACAACAATCCAAATTATACTTGTCACGTTTTTCAGACCGAAGAACCCGAAACGAATAGAGATGACATCAAAGTTTTACACGAGTTGGTGAAAAAACAGTGGAAACTCGAATCGTGTGGAATGAAACCCGAGACAGAACTTGGATGGACAATCCTAGACAATACAAACGATGCACAATGATCCAATGATTGAGAATACAATCCAACGTGTAGATGGTGACAGATTCGAATGTCGACTTTTATGGAAAGACGACCATCCAAATCTCCCAGAAAGTAAAACCGCAGAGATTTCCCGTTTCCGTGATTTGGAGCACAAAATGGACAGAATTTAAATTATGCTGCTTTATATCCCGAAAAAATGAACGATTAAATTGGCAAAGGCTATATTTGAAGAAAATGTCCTCAAACTACATCAACCATTCAAATGGAAAATCGTGGTATTTGCCTCACTTTGGAGTGATAAATCAGGCCAAACCGCAGACAAACTGCAAATCGTTTTTGACACTGCATCCAAATCTAACGGGAAATGTCTAAATGATTTCTCGTTTGCCGGACCCGATTTGTATAATTCACTATTGAACATCTTGATTAACTTCCGCATTCATCCAATCGTATTTGTCGCCGACATCAAAGAAATATTTCTACAAGTCAACGTTCGGGGTGAAGACCGACCAGCCCAGCGATTTTTTTCGGTTCCACTTGTGGTCCGTGTTTGGCTCAGGAAGTCAAAAATCGGAATGCCAGAGAATTCATGTCGGAATATCCAGAGGCATGTAACGACATTATTAAGAATCATTACACGGACGACTATTTGGGAGGCGCAGTAGATGGACAAACGGCGATTCAACAATTCACGACGTCATTGAAGTTCATATGAAATGCAATGTATCCCCTGAACTTCAGCAAAATACCACTAACCTGTTAAGACGACCGACGAAGCGAGACGTATTGAAAATAATCATGTCCGTCTTCGACCCCCTGGAACTCCTGTTAAATATTCTGGTAGGCGGGAAAATACTCTTGGAAAAAATATGGGAAAGTAATATCAATTGGGACGACGAGATAACCAACCGTCAGTATGACTCGTGGGAAACGTGGAACATAAATTTACAAAAGGTGTATTCTATAAATTTCACGGAGATACCCGTCATTCCCGATAAGCGACTGTCAAATCGAACTTCATATTTTTGTGATGCATCTGCAGGCGCATCTCCAGCTGTTGCATTCTTTGCTGTTTTAGGAGCGAGGTTGGCCACATCTTTAAAGAAATCGTTAAACCTAAACGTATATGCCACATATTTTTGGAGAGATTCAGAAAACGTTCTCCGTTGCCCAAAGAGTTGGTGAAATTTAGGAATTGACAAATGCATCTGACTGGCATTGCGTACCGATACATTTTGTATCAAGTTCGCACTGCAACATCGAATTATGAGCTTAAAAAGAAGCTTTGATCATGATCGAAGACATATGCGTGCTTATGTGTGGCAGTTATTTGTCGAAATTGGGCATCTCAGCACCAATTTATTTAAGAGCAAGTGTACGATCGAGATTCAATGAGCCAAATAGTACGAACAAATGTCCCGCTTTTGAATGCACAACAAAAAAACGTGTACGACGCATTGATGAAGGCAGTTGACGAAGGAAATGGCGGAATATTCTTCCTCGTCGCTCTTGGTTGAACAGCCAAAACCTTTCTGTTTTCATTGTGGCTTTTGGCCACAATTCGCTCGAGATCTGAAATTATCGCGTTAACTGCTCGAGATCTCAAATTATCGCGTTAACTGATTATCCACACGAATGACAAGCCCACAAATTGTTACAAATCCGTTGATTGTGTGAGCACCGCATAACTTGATGCTCAAGGTGGGATCTGTGATAATCAATCTGAACCATCCGAGATTGTGTAACGGAACGAGATTGCCTTTGAAAAAATTGATGAAGTGGCAAATTGAAAAGGAGAGGATGTTCTACTTACGAGAATTCTTCTGATCCCAACTGACATTCCTTCGACTTCAAGCGCATTCAGTTCCCTGTTCGTTTGGCGTTAGCTATGACGATTAACAAATCTCAAGATCAATCGTTGGAAGTGTGAGGAATAAATCTGGAATTTCTGTGTTTTCTTCATGGTTTGTTGTACGTCAAGATTTCGAGAGTTAGCAAACCATCATCGTTGTTTACCACAATGCATTGTATTGAGTTGCGTCTGTATTCAATTTAATTTCACTCGAACAAAATATATTGAATTCTTTTGAATTCCAACTGACTAAAATTCATTTCCACACTAATAGAAAAAATCCAAAAAACAACTAAATTTTCGATATAGGCCTCAATTTGAATCGACATTTCATTCACTTTTCAATACATTAGTGTTGAATTCGATGAAAGCGGAATGGAATGTCCACTCAACTCAATCGTCTATTGAGAATCTATTAAGAAGTTGAGTTGTTTGATTTTTTCTCATCAAAATCAATTTTTGTGAAGGACAAAAGTATTTGGTCGGAACGAAGTAATTTGGGGTGGAACGAGATTCGCCGGGTCAGCTAGTAATTTATAATTTTGAACTGTACTTTAATTTTAATGAATTTAGATGTTGTTGATTGAAAGGTTTGATTTAAATACAAAATGAAAAAAAAAAAATAACAGTTGCGTCCTAGAAAGGAAGTGAAATTAACAAAACTGTGTGATTTTTTTTTATTAAGAATTGGTCCACGTCTGACTCTGAGTTGCAAAGCGATTGCAGTATCAAAGCATTGCAACAGTAATGAATGTAAGATGTTAAGTAATGTTTTAAGTGAAACAACGTCTTTTAGTTCGGCGCAACTAGCGCTTGTTCGGATAAACGTTACACAACGTACAGCTGCTTATATGTGCCGTTATAGACGCTTAAAGTGAACAAGGGAAGCACTGCATTTGATGATTAGAGGGCAATGGTAGTCTTAATCTATCGTTGAGACGTTGGAGAGAATAAAGAGTTGAGTTTAAATTTACCTTAAATTTTTAGTACCATTTTCCATGAAGTGTACCTTTCACTGGCTCCACCGAAAAATCATTTTCTATACAAAACAGATCTGAACCATTATTTTAGTGAAATCAGAAATAGTTATAACCGAACTTTTCACGCTATATACGAGTATGAAAAGCTTAACATGAATGATGTCTGTTTAATCTTATTATAAATACACCGTCCACTTTGTACTCTTACCTACACCTTTAACATTGAACTAACTACTAAATATTTTATTACCAAATTGAAACATTCCATGAATTGCTCTAAATCAATTATCCTGTGTACTGTCATTAAAATATTTATAAATTTTTTATGATTTACGATCAAAATGTATATTTATTTGTGGATTAGAAAATGTTTGTTCTTTACAATGTCGATAATACTAAATAATGTTAGTTTAGCGGAAATCGATGCTACTTCAGGCTAATGTAGATAATAGGTGGTCGGTAGAAATCCCTTGGATAATTTATACACCTTATTACGCTTTACACCACAAAATCCATGTTGATTTACGAATTTGTATGAAATGCACGACATGTTCTAAGGCAAATACAAAAATCGATCCAATCACATTTACCACAAAAAAATAAATCACTAACATCACATCATCGAGTTTAATTGGCCGCAAATAATTTTTATCATTGGTAAAATTTCCATTTCTGATTTGCGCTATATTTATTAATTGTTGCGAATACCTAGCTTTTACCACCTCATTTAATAAAATTCCACTTTCAACGTAAATCTGGTTTACGCGGTTAAATACTTCAATGTATGGACTGTTGCGTCTAATCACAAAACTGATAAGAGTCGATGCTACCGGTTCTGCTATTATATGTAACAATGTTAGACCTGTGTTTCGATTATAGTAGTGGATGCTGAATGGCTCATAAAATAAAATTGGAATCAGTAGAGTTGATGTTTTATTATATGCTACGACGTCTAGTCCAGCAATGATTGAATCGTATTCTATCACAGGTTTCCGACCAATATCTCCCATTAGATCCACATAATCATTTTCATTCAGCGGCTTATTCTTGCGAGATCGTTTTACGTAACTCAAAATTGTTATGCTCAGATTGCTATGCAATAAATCTGTTAAACTATTTATTTGACGTGGTTTTAACGGATTGTTTAGTTGCTGGACTACCGTTCCTTGATATACGCTCGTTAGTAACAATCCAAAAAATGCGATCGTAATAAAAATAATTTGGTTAAATATCTTTTTTGGTATAGGTAACGCTGTACCATGTAAAATACCAAACACTCGAAACGGAATACCGGAAGTCGCTTGCTCTGCATTCTCTGCCACAATACGTATCCCAATATGCCACAGCACGACTAATAAAATTAAAACAATTGAGATTACTAATTGCGATTTCGCGTCGAAACAGTAGTACGCCAAAATCGTTAACGGGGCCATTTCATAATTTATCGGAACAACAAACATCATTGCGACTTTATCAAATGGATCTAAATAGACCGTATTGTAATACGGCGTATCAACAATAAATCTTCCATTTATACCAACCTCAGCTTGGCCATCATCAATCACGGAACTAGATGTCTCTACAAAAAAATATTTAGTACATTTTAATACTCATACTAAGTTCGGTAATAAATTACTTATCGCAGATAAATTAGTTAAGTTAAAAGTTGCCCCGGCAGTAAAAATTGGTGTATAATTCATAAATTGTTTACTCAGCTTGACCATGCCACCGTCGATACCACCATATTTAATAATATGTCCCGTTTTATTTCGCTTGAGCAAGCTGACCAACGGAAACTCAAAAATAAATACTCGAATTCCGTATCCGGCCATATTACGAAGAAACGAATTAAATTTGAATTTTAAAAGGTGTGCAAAATTTGCGCTCGAATTGATATCCTTGACGGAATACTCAATAAATTTCGACTCAAACGGATTATGCTGAATAATTTGATTTCCATCGGCGCTCTGAATTAACAATGTGATCAATATTAAATGTTTATGCCTATTCCATATATTCTGCATAATTTTTTTAATGGTTGGTGTGTCAAAATCGAAACACACTAATACTAGTTTGTTATTTCCACTTGCCCTCACCAAAAAATCTATTTGGTTCGGGTCACGTACAATAATAATCGCTCCGTAAATTTTGTTTGCATACATTGTTGTGTTTTGTCGTGATTTCCAAAATTGTGATATTCTGAAATGGATAAAATGTTTGAGATGTTTGTTCTAAATATTTAGAACTTACAGTGTTAGGTTGTTGTAGTGGAAACGGCCAAATTTATAATCGTTTGACAAACATTTGATAAATTTATCATTTTGTCCAGTCCAGCTTTTCTCGGTAAATATCGTTACTATGTACTGGTCCTGAGAAAATAAAATATTTATGTTAAAAGAACTTCCAGGTAAAATTTTTTGAACGGTTACCTCCATGAATTTTGAAATAATCTCACCCTCAAATTCTAACCCACCCGCTTCAATTGTGATATCGGTTAGGTTAATTTTGCAAAGAAGTTCATTTATCAGAAATAATTGAACGAAAAATATACAGGTGAAAGGCAGTTCCATTTTGTATACATAGGAACGTCCGTTTATTGACTTGGAGAGTGTGAGATAAAATTTAATTAAAAGCAATTACAAATCAAAAATTATTTCGTGGTCTCTAGAGACGGTGTTGAAGACAGTGATTGATGTAATAATAAATTATCATACCCCAAACAATTCATTCACGTAATTGGTTTTCTTATACCTCTCAATCGTTTAGGAAATGGTTTAGGTTCATAAAAACTATATCTTTTTGTAGCAAAATATACGTTTATCTAATCGGTTTAGTTATGGCCTATACAAATTGATGATTTTCTAGAATGACACAAAATTTCATGTAATGAATGTCATTCCAATATGATGAGGAATGGACATACCGTATGAGGAACTTTTATTGCAATTACATTTTCATGACCCAACTTACGTATAATCTTAATGGCGTTGTTCCATTTAAATTATAAATGTTCCAGAACGTTTTCATAATAAAAACACGGATCCATTATGCTGAAATTATATTGGAAATCCCTTTTCTTAATGCAAACCGAGTTTTATCCCAATATGGCGCACTGCTAGACGCAATTGGAAACTCAGTTTGTAATTCTATAGTTTCATCCAAATTGATTGTTAAATGGCTTTAAAAAATCCAAGCTCATCAAATAACTAACCTAGTTCACCCGAAGGTGGTCATAATCAAAATCCTCCTCCAAAAAGAATAAAGAAGTCCTATTTCCATCCACTAGTATGAGTTCCGTCCCAGTTTGGTTTATTATAGAATTTAAATTAAATGGTTAAACATTAAATAATCATTTTAGAATCACATCCCATCCATCATACTCGTACTAAATTTCATGATAAACGGTTAACAAAATCCTTAGTTCCGTTGAAATTCCAGATCAATCTCTAAAATCCTTTAATGAATTTTTGTTGCAAATAACACATCGCAATCGATTTCTGCACTATAAAACTCCTCACCCACTTTTATCAACTCGTGCGAATAGATGCTTAATCCCCGCCATAAAAATTCCACAAAATCGTTCAACCGGAAAATTTTAAAAGGAAAGTCGTACTGCATCGATCCCTGGCATTAGAAACCACCCCTCCATCACCGGTATTTATCACAATTGTTCGAAACGATTTAAGGAAAAACCTAATAATTTAGAAAATGAACTCCGGCGTTACCGTTAGACAACCCAAACAATTTTTCTAAAATAAGTTAACTTCCCAATACTTAAAACTTTGTTTTCATCATTTTTAATTAAAGTTGTTTCAGCTGACCATTAGATAGATTGGATAGATTAGATAGATTAGATAGATTAGATAGATTAGATAGATTAGATAGATTAGATAGATTAGATAGATTAGATAGATTAGATAGATTAGATAGATTAGATAGATTAGATAGATTAGATAGATTAGATAGATTAGATAGATTAGATAGATTAGATAGATTAGATAGATTAGATAGATTAGATAGATTAGATAGATTAGATAGATTAGATAGATTAGATAGATTAGATAGATTAGATAGATTAGATAGATTAGATAGATTAGATAGATTAGATAGATTAGATAGATTAGATAGATTAGATAGATTAGATAGATTAGATAGATTAGATAGATTAGATAGATTAGATAGATTAGATAGATTAGATAGATTAGATAGATTAGATAGATTAGATAGATTAGATAGATTAGATAGATTAGATAGATTAGATAGATTAGATAGATTAGATAGATTAGATAGATTAGATAGATTAGATAGATTAGATAGATTAGATAGATTAGATAGATTAGATAGATTAGATAGATTAGATAGATTAGATAGATTAGATAGATTAGATAGATTAGATAGATTAGATAGATTAGATAGATTAGATAGAAAGATTAGATAGATAGACTTAATTTTATTTTTTAGACTGTGATTTGGTTAATTTTGTTAAAGATGATTTTAGATATCGACCTTCGTTAAACATCTTTCTCGACAATGTCAATTGGATAGGGTTATTTGACGGGCTGAACATTTCGCAGCTGCCTATGAGTTTAATCGAGTGGTTGGCCTTGGCTCAATCGTCGCTTAAAAAATATTGCAAACCGTAAATCTAGAGCTGTGAACATATTAAAGCGTTGTGGGAGCGAAATCGACAAACGTAGACATCGCGAATTTTGTAGAGAGTTTAAATTTCTTTCTAAAAGTTCGCGTCAATAGTCTTTTTCAACGATGTATTTGACACTGTTGGAAATCATGGTCAGGCTCCTGTTATATATACAGACTTTTCGAAAGCTTTTGATAGATTGGATAATAAAATTCTTATTCAGAAATTAATCGATTTCGGATCCGACTTCATTCCACTAAAATGGATTGCGACTTATACCTTACTTCTCGAAATCAATGTGTTAATATCTCTAAAGTTTACCCTATTCCATTTGACTTACCTGCCGGAGTTCCACAAGGTAGTCATCTGGGATCGTTACTTTTTACGGTAATACCGTAACACCGATTTGATGTTTTCCGGATAGGACTGTGTGAATGTTGCCCAGTTTCAATGAGAGTAGCATGTCCTTTCCACCCATTTTGTTCGAAAAACTTTGAATTTGATACTGTGACACGAAAACCACTTTAAAACAATACCGTATATAAGATAAAAGTTGTTTGCAACTACAAAAATATGGCGTCACGTACACAAAACACAAAAGCAAATAAAAAATTCTAGGATAAACACTTTCTTAGGAATCGATCTATAAAAAACCACTTTTGAATAACAACTAACTAACAAACGTACGTTAATTTTCTTTTCACTGCAAAAAAAACACACACAGGCAGACACGTTTACGCGACCGCCCATTTAAATAAGGCATAAACAACATTGCCTAGGAAAGGTAAAATTTTTGTAGTGGATGTCAAATTAAATACACTAAATTAAGGTTTAGCCCTGTGTCAACTAGAATAATCATAATAGGTAAGTTATAATCCTCCTTTGTTTCAAAAGAGATAGGGCATAGTTCTCGTTTCCCGATAGCTTCTTACCTTTATCGAGTGATTATGTTGCAATATGTTGCAATGAGCAGGATGATCCCGCACGTCTCTCACCGGTCACGGAATATTAATGATAGTTTTGCAGTCCTTGAGAAGTTTAAAGTCGTTAAGGCATTCTTTGGTTAATTCAGCACTGCATTGTTGTCGGTGCAAACAACCGAATGGGAATGGTGATATGAGAACATCTGAAGAACTGACAATTTTGTGGAGTGGTATTGCATAATCACTTACCATTTATTATCACTTACCATTCAGAATAACTAAAAATATTAAATCGTATAAAAGCGAGCGGTATACTTCAATCAAACTGGCATTTTACTTTTTGGTTGTTAAAGACAGTTAAAGCACACCACTTTAGGATGCTAGGCTAGCCATCTAGGCATTATAGTAATTCGACCTCTGCGCGAGTGATGTGCCGCACCACTGGCCCCTACCTAGCATTGCCTATTCTAGGAAATTATTGGAAACTATATAGAGATGTGCCTAAAGCGATGTATTATGGTCACTATTGTACGTGGCTTTTATTATTTTCTACCATCACGTTTTCCGGCTAAACTCTATGGAGGGGAGAACACACACGGGCGAGGTGTACGCACCACACAAAAGCCACTGTGTAACTCTACTAGTTCAAATACCATATGGACCAAGAATACGACTCACCTGAATATATAACTTTACTACGCCTGCTAGCGCGTGAGACATTACAATACTACTTTCCCCTTGGAATGGACATTTATCACTATCGATCATTTCTTCTTTTTCAAAAAGTTCAAATTCTTCTTTTTTTCTTCTAACAAATTTTTTAAATAAACAACAAACCTAGAGGTCCATAAATTTATATTTTAATGTTTTTATTGACTTTTTTATTTTAGTCATTTGCTTTTGTAATTTACCGATAATAAAACAAATAACGTAGGACACGCGCCTATATGAATGACCCCGAGATTAAGTGTCTCGCATGCTCTACCAACTATAAGCTAGCCGGGGTTTTCACACACATTTTTTCTCGATTTACTCGATTCAACTCCCAAACATCTCTGCCTCCGTGTCCAATTTCGTGTCGACTCATCCTTCATGACAAAATAATTTCCAATCTTCATCAGGAAATTTTCCGGCTGAAAAAAATTATGTTGTTTGAAGTACGATATCTTTTTGTTGACCGTCGCGCCATCTTTTAACCATCTCTCCAATCTATTCGTGGTAACCTTAATATTTAGAGCTAAATCGTACTGTGCGGTCGTTTTCCCACACAGCATAATACAGTGATAGTGTATATAGGGTAACTTTTACTAGGGTAACTTTTATCTGGTATTTGTTTCGTTTCTTTCCCCTTTACCAATAAAATCGGTTTTATCTGCGCCGCAATTTTTTGATTTTATTGGTAAAGGGGAAACAAACAAAGAAGTTATCGGATACCCTAGTGTGGCATCAGCCATAAAGATTCGTATAAGCGCACTAATTTTTCCCCTTTAATCATTTATTTTTTCGCTGTTCTTTCTCGATCAATTTTTTTTTTTATTATAGTTTATTGTTTGTCTAACGGGAACTTGCCTGCACTAAAAAGAAAATAACAGTACGGCGAAATATACAAAATAAAACAAAAAATCTTCTGGCAGTCTGTATTTGCAGAGACATTCGTTTAATCGCAGTACGTGAAAAGTGATTTTTTATTAAAGTTTTAATTTATTTCTAATTTTTTCATACGTATTCAAAGGTAATTACATACAGCAATTTGGTAGTTTGTTAAAAAAAATCATTTCAAAGACTGTTTCTTAGCAATGAATCGTTTAATTGAGGCGGAGCAGTTATCGATCAAAATATATAAGGAGGAAGGATATTCCAACCGGCAAACTGCAACAAAAATTGGGCGATCTGATAGCGTCATCCGCAATTTTTTAAAAAAGGCCCAAATTATGGTGTAGAAGCCCAAACAAAAGGCCGTTGCAAGATCTCAGCACGTCAAACTGGTCAAATTTGACATGAGGCTACACGAAATTGGCTGTCATGCAAAGAGATAAATTAGAAATTGGACCTTCCTGTGACGACTCGACACCATATAACAGATAGACAGAAGACGATTTTTTCTGGCGAGAAAAAATTTATGATCGTTCCGTTACCTTTTTGAGTCTGACACCATCGATATTAAATGGCTAAATATTATTATGATTAAACTTGTGAAAGTGAGTTTCTGACTCATATATGCTATCACTCGCTCGTCGCCGTCTACTTCTTGTACCAACACAGCGACAATCATAGTATCAGAAGCATCAGTTTAATGGTAAACTTTTTTGTGAGTGTGGATTAACAAGATTTGCAACGGTCACAATAAAACTTTTTAACCGAGTAAAACCATCATATGCTACGGAAGTAAATAGATTGCTGATTGAAGGAAGCTGTTACCGTAGCAAACTTGGGGATAAACCTTCTGTACGAACTAACATACAATTAACTCCGAACATCTTTATCTGTTTTTGGTTTTACAACACAGTTCAGGATATACCGGTAATTTTCTCTTCGTTAAAACTAAATCCCGATTCATCTCTGCTAATCGACAGATTAACCTTCCGCAGATGTTTCGTTACCTCTTTCAGCTCCATGTGCTCTTTATACGTCTGCTACGATGATGTCACCAAGTAAATAAATAGAAAACAAATAGACGACAAGGTAAACAAATACTCTCGATTCGTTGGTACAGATCAGTTCTTTGGAGATAGAAGGGATGACCATAGATCTATTCACTTTACACTTCTCATTGACAAAAAAAGTTATGTTTACCACATGAACAGTTCTATAGGCCGTTACTAATTGTTAAATCAATTGGAATCAATTCGAGTCCCAAGCATTTCAACAACACATAGATATCGAATCAGCCCAAGATCGTGCAACGGGCTCCTGAATTCAAAAGACCAGTCATATAGCGAACCCTAGCACATCGTGTTCTATGTGTGGCCAATTATCGTGTTCAACATCAATCAGTCACGCTTTCAATCAGCTGTGAACAACAATTCACATTGTCACCTCTAGTAAACTCGTTGCCATCTGTCTCTACAATGAGAGGCGCATTCGTCTGGTTCAAATTTCCTCTATGATCCCTGAGTCTAAATCTACTGTAGCTATGAAATGCGTTCTCCGTAGTTTGTACCGCTATTTCTCGTACTTCGAGGTTGATCGTTTTTGTGTGCGGGCCAAATCGATCTTTACTGGAATGAATTTTCATTTCCTTGGATATTTTCAACATTTTCAGCAGGACATGGGTCCGCCGTCACACCCTCTTTACCGCAACACCAGCAATGAATGCGAGTTCGCAGTCTCAAACAATCGAAGTGTCGCTGACCAAACTGAACAAGCCTATCGCTGAAATCATTTGTCATCATTTGTAAACCGTCTCTTCCCTTGAATTCTACATCATCTTTGGCCCCATCTTCTAAGAACAATAATGGAAGCCTCTTCCTAACCTGTTCCATGAGTTTGGTTTCATCCATCGTTGGCTAGCTGCATTCCGTACTGCGGTAACATATTGATACGACACCTTGAGGGGTCATAACATTATTTTATATGTAGTTTGGTTTTTGAATTTTCAATTTCGTCACTACCGAATAAGTGATGCCTTTTACTGATAGCATTGCCATCTGTTCTCGAGCATTTGACACAAGTTTTTTCTTGTGAGTGTGAATTGGCCTTTATACTCTGGTTCACGTTTTCCACACTCCTACAGTACGCGTAAACGTCGAGTAATTTTGAGAGCGAGACCAATGTGCACCTTGTGCGTGTGTGTGACCAGTAATAATATAGAGGAGTATTTTTGTGGAACGTTTTAGTTTTGGCGTGTGATTTGATGTCCGGTGTGAAAGGATAGGCAAGTGACGCGCACGAAAAGCGGAAAAAAAATATTCTTCTAGATTGTTTGGGGTGTGAGAATTTTGGAGTTTAGTTTTGGAATTATGTAAAGACAGTAGTGTTTTTTGTTATCAAATCGAGTTTGGAAAATTAAAATAAATTTTTTTTTGGACAGTAAAAAGTTTATTGTGACGCAATGGCCATTGTTAAAAATTATAATAAAATATAAAGATAATAAAAGGTATGATATCAAAGGGCCGAATGTTGAAGGGCCGAATGTCAAAGGGCCGAATTTCAAAGGGCCGAATTTGTCGAAGGGCTGGATGTCGAAGGGCCGAATGTCGAAGGGCCGAATGTGTCGAAGGGCCGAATGGGTCGAAGGGCCGATTTTTATTTTTTTATTTTTTGTTTTTAGAAATATATATTTTTTATTTTTTTATTTAATTTAATTATTTTTTTATTTTTTTTACATATCCCTTTTTTAAAAAAAAAATGGCACTATTTAAGTCCAAACCACACAAATGTGTGGGTAACAAATCATAGTTTGTAATGGCGTTTTTGATAAAAAATTTGGGTAAGATGAAGTTTTTTTAAAAAATTTTCTTTGTAGGATTGTGCATCTATCGTTTTTAGGAAGTGCAAGCCAAAAATTTCGAGAAAATTATTACATTTTCCGGGAAAACTTTGACTTTTTCATTTTTTTGGTCACAAATTGCGTATTACTTTATTCAAAATAGAACAAATGTGTATTTTTTTTTTAAATTTTGATATTAACATTGTATTTTAACAGTTTTTTGACAGTACAAGTAATTTTTCCGGGAAAATTTTGCAATTTTTTTAGGAAAATTTTATTATTTTTTTTACTTAGTTTAAAATTATAAATAAAATTGTTTGGGGCTCCCATCCTCTAAGGTGTACAACGAATTAAAATTAGTCTGCAAGGTTGACGAAGCAATTATTATTAATAAAAATAAATAAAACTAAAAAAAATATTGAAAAAATAAAAAAGGGAAAAATTCTCCGGAAAATCAAACAGTTTTATTAAAATAACGCAAAAACGTAGTTACCCGTTTCATGACAGTGTAATTCGAATTTTTATCATTAAAATTAAGATTTGATAAATAAAAACTGCAGATTTTTAATTTTTGGATGAACAAAATCAAAAAAATATTTTTGGAAAAACTGAAAATTTTCCAGGAAAATGTGGTGATTTTTCTTGCATGTACCTTACGGAAAATCAATTGAGGGTTTTTTAATTCCAAAAGTGATTTTGTTCGTATTGAGGTTAATCAAATCATTGAGTTTTCGGTGCATTTATTATGATTTTTGGAATTAGGTATAAGACAGTTCAGTTTGTTTCCTTGTTGCAAATGCACCTGATCCCGAAATAACGTTCGTTGTTTCCTTTGGTGCATGTTCGACATAAAAAGAGAAGCAGTAAATTTATTTCGTACAAAGAAAAGTTGCGCTTTCTATAACTCGTCGCTAATTAATTTCTTTCATCCGCAGCGTGGACTTACCACTTCGGCTGTTGTTACGGTTATCTAAGGTAATGCAACAATTAGGGGTGCTGCAGCGTTACGGTTTAATTCTAAGGTTCTTCATTTATACGGTTTAATTCTAAGTGACTTAATTTCTCCGCCGTGCTAAAAACACCAAAAATTTGCGTTTACGGGTGGACAACAACGTGGCCATTTGCATTTCTTGTTAACGGCGAGCGGACGCCCAACTGTATAGCCGGTTTAAGACGGGAAGGTGCCCAACGTTTTTCACATTCGGTTTAAGGCGGGACCATGCCTTACGGGTTTTCTATACGGTTTTGGCGAGACAAGAACCAACGGTATTTCTTTACCAAAGGCGGAAAGACGCCCAACGAATTGAACGGAATTATTATTTTTGTATTATCAAAGGCAGGAAGACGCCCAACGTTATTATTTTCGTTTAAATGCGGGAAGACGCCCTACGTTTTTCATTTTCGGTTTAATCCGGGAAGACGCCCTACGTTTTTAATTTGGCCGGTGGACGCCCAACGGAATTACCGACACGGGTGGCCAACCGAGGCCAGTCGTTTTTGTTAAAGGTGGGAGGTCACCCAACGCAACATACAGGTGGCCACCCGGCCCTTTATAAACTCCTGTTGGTATCGGTTGACCTCCATGAGATCCAAAGGTACGAGTTTTTTTTTTGTTTTAATTAAATTAATTTTTTTTATGGTCAATTTTTTTTTTTTGATTTAAATTCATATTTTCCACTTTTATTCTATTTTTCAACTTTTCAATTTTCATTAAATATATAATCTGTAATCGGGCACTGAATAACGGCTGTGGTGCGCGCAACCGTTGTGCACGTTGGTATCGCTCTCTTTTTTTCTCTCGACCATTTCCAGCTTGAGCTTGATTTATTTTTCTTTCGCTTCGAAATTTGTCACGTTTAATCCTTTTCGTTGGATTTATTTTTTCCGTTAGACAAAAATTTTTGTATATGAATAAAAAACAGCACTGTGTATGATTCCTGGCATTCGGTTTTATTTTTTTTCGGTTTTACTTTATTTTTGTTCTGTTACTAACCTGGTTATTTTACCTATTTTTGTTTTGTTTTTGTTTTTTTTTTGTAATAACATGAAGTACTAAACTTTTGTCGGGTCGGTTTGTACGGAGTGGTATTCGGTATTGTGGGAGATCATATAAAGGTCTCTGCGGGTGAAGAGAGGCTTTGTCTGTTGGAGAGATGTCCCTACCCTATTATGCTGCTTCGTTGTGGCTAAACATCACTTGGGGAGCGGGGGGCTTCTTCAGCAGACATTATACTTGTTACTCGGGGAGATCCGGTTGTTCTTGGGTGGGCAAGTATATTTATTCACGTTCCTCATATTTCGGTCGACGGATTTTGGAGTAAAAATTCAATTTAAGTTTTTTGTTTGCTTCTATTTTTATTCTGTGCTGTTACACGGTGGAAGAGAGGAGCATGTAAGCCTCAACTACCCCAAGACCCAAAACCCTGAAATCTAGTCGGCAAAATCACCGTGAGAACGGCCTGTGCATGTTTAGATGAAATCTGCGTGTTGGCTTTGTGCACTGGTAACAATATTGGGAAGCAGCACGTAAACCTTGTATTCCTCGTCGACGGATGGGTAAATTTTTCTAATCAATTTCGCCATATACATTAACTAAACCATTCAAATTTTTAAATCTAGCTTTTTGATTTCGTACCACTCAAGAGCTACTCGTCCATGATTTTAAAGATACTTTTATGTAGAAAGGTTCGTTAGCATTTCAACTCTAAACAGGAAATATGTCAAAGGTACACACTGCCTTCACCACTAAATCGAATTGGCCATTTCTCTAATAGAATTCGCTTTCGGTCAGTCAAAATTATCGGACTCGACCTAACTATAGTCGATTAATCTTCTAACTCCTTCCACTGATCCCGTGAGTTGTGATTAACTCGAACATTTTTCATTACCCTAGTCTGAACGTGTTGTTATTTTTTTTTCATAAAAAGTTTGGATTGAGGCGGATTTCCGTGCTCTACCCTTTCTCATATCTGACCGATTCATTTGTTGAGAGAGTGCTCCATTTTGTTGCCAACTTACATTCGAATACACTTACAATACACGTTTGATGGCTCTCACAACACCGTATGACATGACATCCTTTTCATTGTCATTGCCCATTGTTCCAAAGGCTCCGTCCATGCTTTTTTGGTAGGCACGTCTCCATTTGTAAGAGCTGTGTAACGCAGATTTTGTAAAACGTATGTATAATGTTTCAATCGACGAATTAAACACTTTGCTATCTTCCATTGGCAACAGTGGCGGCTGTCGTTCATTTTCAAGCACTTTTCGCAGTACTAACGTCTTCCATCGACTGGTTTCACAAATTCAATCACCAACGAACAATTGTAGTTTATTCGTTGAGTCTCAAAACCTCGAGTCGGTCTATTGCTACGCAAAACATCACATCTAACCGATTAGTCAATAGTATACGATATTTTTGTGAGTTGTTCGTCGATATTTTAGTCAGTCGTTAGATTGTGCCACGATGCATACATTGAATATTATAGAACAAATCGATTCTTTAAAAATATTCCAAAGGTGAGATCGCTAATAATTTTAAATAAACTAAAATAAAACAAAACAACAAAGTGCTTGAAATATTGGTATCCAAACCTTTATTAGTTTTTATAGAATTTTTACATATTCTGCAAGGGCTGAACCTAAAACATCTCATTACCTATGCTTATAATTAATTGGAGAAACATTTTATCACATAATGAAACAAATGCTCCAATAGAAATACAACAATTGATATCCCACAGCCAGAAACCAAAAAATAAATCACCATCACCAAATCCGATATACGAATGGGACGTGCTAGTTTCTGTTTTTCCGGAATAAACCCATTTTTGATCCGCTGTATATAAAACAGCTTTTGCTTGAAACCAGCTTTTCGAATATCTCCTTCCATAAAGCCACTTTCAATACCCATTTTTGTGATGCGATTAAACGTACTAATGTACGGACTATTCCGGGCGATCACATAGCTCACGAACATCGATGTTGATGGCTCTTTTATACTGTGCAAAAGATCAAGACCCGTTGTCGTATTAAAATATTTAACAGCAAATGGGGTAAAAAACATGACCGGCATTAATAACGCTGTTGTTTTGTCATAAGCCACCTTTTCCATCCCCTCATTAACTTCGTCGTATTGCATAACTGATTTTCGACCAATGTCGCCCATTATCAGCAGGTTATTTGAATCCTCGACACTGTCCTTTTCAATTTTTTGTTTTACATATGTAAATATACCAATATCTAAATTACTTTTTAGCAAGTCTTTTAACGTTTCTATTTGTAGCGGTTTGAATGGGGTACTTAAGTGCTTCACCACCATTCCTTGATATACGCTTGATAGCAGAAGTCCAAAAAATGCAATAGTTACGAATATAATTCGGTTAAATAAGATTTTGGGTACTTTAACGGAAACGCTATGAATTAGGGCGAGTACTTGAAGCGGAATTGCGGTGGCTGCAGCTTCGGTGTTCGTTTTAATAATATATATTCCAAGCAACCATATGAAGGTGGCTAGTACTACGCTGAATGCGATATATATTCTCGACGGTGTATCGAAGAAGAAGTAGGTAAATATTTCTAATGGCTCCAGTTCATAATTTACCGGGACGATAAATTTAAAATCCACTTTAGCCATAGGATACAGATATACAGTGTTATTAGATGAACCACCGAGTATAAATCTACCGTTCATTCCGATTTCGGCCCGCCCATCTTCGATCACTTTGGCCGAGTTTAGTCCGAAACTGCTACCGGGCCCGGTTGGGTCTCTCACATAAACTGGCGTAAAATTCATTAATTTTTTCATTAATTTTAACATTGTGCCATGCATTCCGGTATAACCGATCAAATGGCCAGTTTTATTCAGGATTGGCATGCTAATTAAGGCAAAGTCGAATATAAACACTTTCAGTGCATACCCATTCATATTCGTCATAAATTTTGTGTACTGATCGTTTAGATGTTGCACAAAATTTTTACTCGACGTTATTTTATCGATCGGATACTCAAAAAATTGCGATCGAAATGGATTTTGCAGTAGTATTCGGTTTGTGCCGTTTGAGTGAACCGACAATATGATCATTAAATACGTTCGATGCTTTTCCCAAAACGTCCTCATCATCGTTTTAATTTCATTTATATTCCGATCGTACAGTACTAAAACAATTTTATTATTTGTACTGACTCTTACTAAAAACTCTGCAAGGTCGAGATTTCGCGTTACGATTATAGCACCGTAGATTCGTTCGGTGTACATTGCGATTCGTTGAAATGATTTCCAAAAATTTGATGCCCTAAAATTATTACGAACGAAATTATTATTTTATCGAAATATTTGGTATAGATTACAAAACTTACAAAGTGACATTGTTATACATGAAAGCTCCGAATTGAAAACGTTTAATTGAATGCTTTAGTAATCGGTGTCCAAAATCCTCGTAATTGTGTTCAACAAAAAGCGTAACAACATATTGATCCTATATAGTAATATTTAAATAATTTTTTTTTTAAATATAAAATCAAAAACTGGGTATACCTCCATAAATTTGGCGATGATTTCCCATTCGAATTTCAAATCAATTTCATTGTCGAGATGAATTTTACACCATACCGTGCTCATAAGAATGAAGCCAAGGAAAATTATTATTCGCTGTTTCATTGTTGCACAAGTAATTACGATTTGATTGATTTTCTATAATTTCGATCAAAAAAATTTAATTAAAATGATTGCGGTCGACGCGCTATAAAATCCCATGTGAATCCCGATTCCCATTTAAAGTTTTCGTATTTCAATATATTACGAGTAGTACGTAAATTTTGATTTATGCGCCCAACCATCCTTGATTTGGGTTTGAAGAAAATGTTTTCTGATTTAATTGTTTATTTGTATAGCTTTTGAACGATTAGATAAAACATAAAACAAACATATTTGAATCAATTTTAATAGAGAAACATTCAAATCCTTAATTATAGTTTCATTTGTGTGCTTCTGAATGTTTATAAGTTCAGTTACTGTCGATGTGTATGGGTAAGTGTATCGTTCTTGATTTTTTCACAATCTAGTTTGCTTTTTTAGTTATCATTTACCAAATTTTGTTTTTAAATGGTTTGTTTGGGAACATTTTAGTTTCGTTTAAAATAAAGTGAGCATGAAAATGTTTGACGTCGATATTTTTTTGCAGATTTACCTTTCGTCATATTATATCACCAACTCTGTGTTGTGCCCTATTGTCTACAGTGCGTTATAAATTAATATTCTACAACGTATGTAAATAATTAAAAAATTTGCGTTGACGATGAAGAGAATCTAGATAATATGTTGACCGTGTAGAAAATTTCTGTTTCTGTTAGCAATCACCAAAATTCTATGATTTTGCTTTACTGGAACCGTTCCGGGATGGATAGCTTATTTCTTACAGCCACATTTCGTAAAACTGTTTTAGGACAACTTAAAAAAATCGTAAAACGAAAAACACCTGTGTTAAAAAGTAGATCTTTAATACGTAATTTCTATTTAATTTTTTTTTCTGGCATATTGAGATAAAAAGCTAGTGATAATTTTTTTGAAAACAAATTTAAATTAGGATTTTTTTCCTGCAAATTTAGATATGGAAAGATTATTCCCAATTTATAAATATTTACATCAAACTTTTCTCCTCAGTAGGCCGGAAAAAAATATTTGAACGGAAATTACATATAAATTCTTTCCCAAATTCTCTATTCCCGGGGAATTACCAGAATAGTGCCACAAAAGAAAATAAATATCACTGACTGTAAATTCTCTCGAAATTAATTCGGCAATGGTTGTATTTTAACCTCTTAATAAATTAGTAGATTACCACTGAATGGGTATTTTAGAATGAAAACAATTGCTTAGTTGAATACTGAATTAATTCTCGTTTTTATTTTTGAAATTTATTTTTTACAAAATTTAATGATCATGTCAGCACTGTAAAATATATTTTTTCGTAACGCTAAAAAGTATCGTGAATACTGGCTAAATATTATGCGCTAAAATTAAAATTTAATCTATAGCTGCGTTTCTTGACGCTTGATCTGATCCAGATTCCAGTTCCAGTTCACGCTTCATGAAACAACACAAAGGCGCTTGCTAGATTTAAAATCAAAATTAGTGATCTGAAACAAAATGTGGATAATGTTTTCCATTTGACTGATCCGGATCAACGAGCGCCAAGAAACACGGTATATTTAAACACTGATTATTGATTTAAAGTGTGTTGCAAAACTACACTCGCGAGCAACTAAATCGACTCAAATATCCGCGCGTAAAAAAGGCGCATTTTTTTAAAATGATCTTCCGGAACTTCCAACGGAAACTTCACTTATACCCATTTCAAGTTCAAGTTATAATCAAGTTCGCGGCTATCAATTACCTGGTTCATCAATAAATAACGTAAGTAATTCCTTGCAAGCAAATCAGGTTACCATTTGACAGCCCGTGTCACACGTAACCTTTCAGTACCCACCAATGGCAAATATACAGGTGTCTAAGTCTCAAATGCCATATTACTATTAGCCGCAGAATTACGGTTTTGATAAAAATAATTTTTCACGTCCCCTTGTACCCAACAGTCAAGTTGGGCAAAAACGGCTGGTGGTGTAGGAAACTTCTCAAATTATAAAACTCCTTTTTACAATGCTGTTCATAATATAACTCGCGCTACAAATTCCGTAAATGTAAGCCCGAAAGGAAATCCTGATAAATGGAAATTGTCGTACGACGGAACTGACATGACCGTGAAAAAATTCATATTCCAAGTCGAGCATTTATTTCTAAAGGGGCTTGCACGGAACCATTATTGGGTAATGTTACAACAAAATCCGCGGTGTACTTGGCAACACCTTAAGGATTGCCTACTACATAGGTTTAAAATTCGGCGATCGGATATTCAAATTCAACAAAGCATAGATAACAGAAAACAAAAATTTGGTGAGAACTTTATCGATTTTTACTAGCCCGTTTGGCGATCTGGAAATGTTAGAAAATTTGAAAAAGAACATGCGGCGAGACTTGAAAATTCACCTTGCTATGGTAGATTCATCAACACTGAAAGAGATTTGGAAAAACGCTAACTACATTCCTGAAAAGCCACGTTTCAGACCTCCATAAATGAATGCGGTTTATAATGATGTAGAAGATCTAGACAAAATAAGGCAACCTGGGAATTTTTACGATCACAATATTTCGGCTATGCAGTCTACTAAGCCTCTAATATATGCTTCGGCTCAAGATACGTGAAGCAAAAATCTCTTGTTAAATGTTGGAATTGTAAGAAGACTGGCCACATTTGGTGGAACTGTGATATTCCACTGCGATTTTTTTGTTTTTGCTGTGGACTGTCTGACGTTTTGTTACCCTATTGTGGTTCTTGCAACCGGTATTGAAACTGGAGATCGGGAATGGAACGGCATGGGTTCCACCATTCCCAAAGTCAATTTCCGAGACCCACTTCCAATCCATCTTCGGAAAAATTTAACCCAGCACAGGATAATTGATTCCCAAATGTTCACTAAACAATACATCTTCAAATAAATTCCAAATTAATAGTCCAGAAACAAGGTTACACTCTTCGAGAAACCACAAACTTCGATCCTTTCGTCACTTTAAATTTCGTCGTCAATTTCGAGCACAAATCGAGCAGAATCCGTATATGGCTCATCTGATCACTCTATAAGCCCTATACAGTGGTCTCTCTTAATGGAGTCCAACTCAAAGGTTTATTGGACAGTTACGCTAATGTCAGTGCCTTGGGTTGTGGAGCTGAAGAGTTTCGCGTCGGTTCTTGGGTATGGCGGGCTGATATCGGTTATTTGTTAGAAATTATGCAGAACTTTCAGCCCCCTTAACGGACCTCCTTTTAAAAGGAAAGCGTTCGATCAGCTTAAATCATGCCTTATTTTATCTCCTGTTCTGGTTCTACCTGATTTCGGAAAAAGGTTAGACCATCCTATATCGTTTATATCCCGAAAGCTGAATGTAGCTCAGAGCAATTACTCGGTCACTGATTTGGAGTGTCTGTCAGCCTTTTTAGCAATTAGGAAATACCGAGCGTATGTGGAGGGTTAACTCTTCACCGTCATTACTGACCATGCCAATTTGACCTGGCTCATGTCACTCAAGGACGCTCATGGTAAATTAGCTCGATGGAGTTTGACGCTATAAGGATTTGATTTTGAAGGGGAATATTGCAAATGAAACCAAAACACATGGACAATCTTACCTTATTAACAACAGGTCAATTCCAAATTGACCTCAACTCTGAGCATTTTGCATCATCCGATTATCGTTTTATGGTGGAAAATATCAAGGTTCCGATAAAACAATTTAACCTTATTGAAAAAGATGGTAAAATTTATATCAATACGTCGCCTAAAATAACTTACAAGCCTGGTCTAAATACCTTATCATGGAAATTAGTTGTTCCAAAAGAACTGCGGTTTGATCTCATATTAAAGGTGCATTCGCCTCCTTTAGGTGGGCATCCCGGTATTCAGAAAACCTGACATTGTAAAGCAAACAAAGCAGCAAATTACAGTACCCGTCCCGGTCTATCATCGCTCCCAGTAACTTCGCGGCCTTGGCGGAGGTTGTATTTGTGATTTTCTAGGACCTTACCCATGAACCTTACCCACTTCTCTAGTGATGACTATGCCATTGCGTAAAGCGACTGCATCAGACGTCATAAAATTCCTGGAAAGTCAGATATTTTTCATGATTGGGGTTCCCGAGGCTCGATAATGCAAGACAATTTGATTCACATTTAATACAACAATTATGTGAAAAGTATGGAGTTAAGCACATCTTTACACCTAAGTATTCTTTTCAGGCGAATGCTAGCGAAAGAGTGAACCGGACCTTACTGGCCGCATTACGAGCTTACATAAAAGACGATCAACGTGCATGGGACTTACACTAATGAGTGGACAGGTTACTCTCCTCATTTTATTGCATTCGGACAACACCCCAATCTTCATGGTTCATTGTAACCGCTTTTCCATCAACTTCAATCGATTGGCGGTAACCATGACTCAATGGAAGATAAACCAGAGGACCTATCGTACATGTTTTCCAAAATACAGCGAACTTCGTAAATTCTTCTAAAGTTTCTCATCGGAATGTCGATTTACGAACTAGATTACCTTTGATTACTGTTGGTCAAAACGTTTATGTCCGAAACTTTGTCGAAAGCAAGGCATCTGATCAATTTACAGCAAAACTTGCACCGAAATATTTGAAAGCCAAAGTGATTCGGCTGGTAGGCAATGTTTGATTTTCATCTGAAGGATCTAAAGCTATAAATTGTGAAGTGCTGAAACAATAGTAAATTGTAGTAGACGGGTCGTCCCCACGCGTGTTGTCCACCGCTGCGTTACAATAGCAATAGAATACCATTCATTGTGTTGTTACTACTACAATTATATTTCATACATTGGTAGGTGTTTCTTCAAAATATTTGGTTTTTTTGGGGAGAAATCGGCAGTCAGTTGGTAAATCTAAAATCGTTCGGATCGTGCAAAATTAAGTATTGATATTAATCAATTGTTATACTTAAATTAATACTTAAATTTAATTTATAATTGAACTTTTATATGTGCTTAGTATTTAGTTTATAATTTAAGTAATAATACGATAAGGGAAGTGCTGAAAATCGATAAATAAAATCATAAATAAACGAGAAAATCAGCTTAACAAAAAAGGTCGAAATTATGAGACCATTAATGTGATCCGATTTTTTTTTTACGTTACTCAAAGACTGTTTAAACAAGTTAAGTAACAAATAATGTGTTAAGAATAAATCTAAAAACAATTTCTTACACTAATAAGTGTTAATGATATGTGATGTTTGTGCCGCTAATAAGCTCGAAATAATCTAAATTCAAGGGAAATAAAAAATTACTGTAATGAACATTAAGAGTTCCATCAACGGATATAGTGATGTTGTTTTGCTTCAAAACCCGGAACGTTTACCTGGCAAATTTTAAACGTAAAATTATAACCGTTGAAACCATATTTAAATTATACTATATTTTTAACAAAAGAACACTATATAAAACTATGATAATAAACCAAAACAATAAACTAAACTAAATAAAATATACTAATTATCAATTCATAATATTCTAACTATAATTAATAAACCAAGTAACCAAGTAAAAACTACCTCGTTGATATTGATTCAATCTAATTATCGATTGAACACACCTTCGTCAATATTAATCAACCGTCGAGTCTTGAATAATGTTCAAGATCAACGTTGAATCGGATTCTCACGTTCATCATTCAACGTTTTTTTCATTCTTTCTTTGTTTTAAATCGAATCCGCTCGAAACGCGATATTTCAAAATGCGATATTTCAAAACGAGATATGACAAAACGAGATATGGTACAAAATGCAATATTTCAAAATGCGATATTTCAAAACGCGATATGGTACAAAACGCGATATGGTACAAAACGCGATATTTCAAAATGCGATTTTTCAAAACGCGATATGGTACAAAACGCGATACGGTACAAAACGCGATATTTCAAAACGAGATATGGTACAGAATATGGGTTGCGAAGCGGCGGGAGCACAGCGACCCACCTGATACCGATCCTATATACTATCGTTCCTATCGATTTTTAAATTCCTATAAACTGAAATTAAATTTCCCCTTCACCTGCCTGATATAACCCGATCCTAAACTCCCGTTTTGTACGATATCGCGTTTTGAAATATCGCGTTTTGATAATTCGCGTTTTTAAATATCGCGTTCGAAATGGGACCCGTTTTAAATATACATATTTGTGAATGACAATTTTTTCTTGCCGCCATTTTGTTTTTCAACTCTACTCAATCCCACTAGCTTCGTCGAGTTCAAAATAATTTAACGAAACCACAACTCTACTCTGTTTCTATGAACGCTAACTCCAACTCAAGCCACTCTCAACTCTGCATGGAAACAAGATAATTATTATTATATAATTATTTTCATTTTATTTTTGTTATTTTTAATAATTCTCATAATTAAAAGCTCACGTTAATTTTTTGTTTTGATTATTCAATTAAAAATATATTTAAGATTAGAGTAGGACTAGATTAAGTTTAGCTAGGTAGTTTGATTTATAGGCGAATGTTTATTTTTGGGATTGTGTACATATAAATCTAGCAACGTGTTTTATAATTTGAAATTATATATTTTTTTTTAATTCATTTGATTTGAACGATTGGATTAAACATTATGTTAATTTTCCAGCTCGGAAATGAATTGAAGTAATGTTTTTTTTTAAATAATATGAGATATTAAATCATTACCGGTGACACCCAAGTAGGTAGTGCAATGGCAGGTGCAATATTCATTTAATTCAATTTCTGTATGTAAATTATCAGCATTCTCTATCCCCTTATATACCGTCAATTTCTTTCTGAAATAATGACCAAATTTTACTTCGGTCAGAATTTGTCATTCGCATTAATAGTTTTCTTCCTTTATGTTTTCATTTGTTTTTTTGCCTTTTAACCCAGTGGTCTATCAAGACTCGTTCAACCCTTGCAACACCCACTTCTAAACTCCTGAGCTAAAGCCGCGCTTAAAATGACCGCGCAAGGGCAATGAATAAGTATATAAAACAATTCTGAAAACGAAACGACGTTCTGAGAGTTCACCTGTGGGTGAAAATTCTATACGATCTAGAAAGGTTTCGTTACACCTGCACCGTGAAAATTACAAATTTTCTGTAGAAATTGATACGATTGGCGCAGATTGGCGATTGCTGGATTTGAATTATAACTTGTTAAGACCACTTTTGTAAAAGGAATTAAAGGAAAGGAACACATGCAGCATCTGCTTACTTAATACATCTTATTCTCTTTTAGAATCAATTTAGTTCACTTCACTTTATGAAAATCAAAACTCTTCCCCCCAAACAAAAAATAGTTTTTTTCCAAGATCTAACGAGCATTATAAATTTTGAAAATCGCGATGTAACCAGTTGCTGAATAAAATGCATTTTTTTATAGATGTATAAATACCGTGCAGCGACGGTAGCTCAAGTATAACACATTGTAACGCTGAACGTCGCTACACTATCTGCCGGCATTTTTCTTTCAGGCGACACTTTGGCAATTTAAAAACTTAAATATTATAACAGTTTCGTTTAGCTCGAAAGTTTTTTCAAATTTATTATATTTTCGAAAAGAAAAAACCAAGTAAAGTGCTACTTGTTGCATTTAATTTAGAAATTTTTTAGTGTTTAGTCGATTTTCTCATAATTGAGATACATTTCAACATATTTGCAACCAACTAAAAATCTTCTCTGGAAGGTGCCACGTCCGGTGGAGCGATTTTGGCAAAATATCATTATGATCTTAAAATTTGTGGAAAAGCTTATAAGTATGAAGTTTCATTCCGATTAACCAATCTGACTGGGACAGATTTGCAAAATTCAATCAATATTGTGTGAAAAGGATAAGTATGAAGTTTCATATTAATCAATCAAACCGCCTATGCTGTACAGGGCCGCATTTTTGTTCACAAACAGTTTTTTCTAAAAAAAACGCCATTCCCGCCATTTATAATCTATGTTTGTTTTCTCGTGATTGCTGTATTTTGTAAAATATTTGCAAAAAATGGGAAAGCTTTTAATGAAGCAATTACATCCGGTGGACAGATCTAGGTTAAAAATCACTGGGATTTCACAGTTAATAAACAAGTTAAAGGATGAAGTTTCATCTCGATCGGACAAACCATCTGGGCTGTAAAGAGCACACATAGTCTTCTAAACTGTTGTAACACGTTGCAGATGCTTGGTGCTGTGCATGTTGAACATTAAGGATTCTTGCCGTGCTTGTACTTTAACAAACTCTCTCGGAAGCAGCTTCGTTGAATAGACCATGCCAGAATATACCATGCCAATATGTCGCTGCTCACTCGGTGGAGGTAATCTTAGCCGTGGATAGCCGTGCACTCTGGTATTGGATAAACACTCTATTGGCAACATGAAGAGACACTCTCACTTAGCCCATGTTTTACACAGTTATTTATTTAAACAAAAAGAAAATTTAAATATTCATTATTTTCAGATAAATATGAGTTTTCAATAATAACTAGTATAAGTTTTTATTAATCCGAAATGAGACAAAAGAAAATTGAGAAGGAAAAAAATATTGTAAATTATAATCTATCATTACTTTAAGATTATTTTATTAATGATCGATCGCACGATTAAAAACAAACGAGAGACATGAATCCCTTCAGATTCTGAAGGTTACCTGAAAGGAGGAGTCCTCAGACAAAGAAGCGCTTCCTACATCCGAGGCTCTGCAATATAGGGAATTAATTCCTACAAAATGAAGAAAGAAAACAAAATCATATTAGTTTAAATGTAGATAATAAGAAATAAAGTTATTAAGCGTATTTAATGTAAATTATATCGTACACCATTAATAAAACCTTAATTAGTGTTTACAATAAAAAAAAATCATATTAAAAACAAATTAAGCACGATTAGAAAAAGGTAGAATACCTATAAATAAAATTGTGATTAGAAAATTCGAACAATAAAAGATAAGATAAAACTTAGCTGCCACCATGTGGTTATGTCAACCAATCTCTCGTCCTTGCCAAATTTTATATCTGTACCAATATCGCCTCCCCAAAGAAAATGACTCCACATAAGGTCGATCAAATAAACGTGGTTGTTCCGCTTCTTGCTCTACCGCTGATATGATGTACCGCTGATAATTATAGCGGATTATGTACCGGTTTATGTGTACCTTATTTAACCACCGATCGTTATAACATTTATTAAATTGATCCACATGCACGGTGTTCCAACCGTGTGTGCTTCTTTTTCAAGCCCCGCATTAATATTCGGAATGTATGTATGTGCTCTTTTCCAGGCTCGTATTAACACACAAACAAAATTTTCAAATTATCGCAAAATGATCCAAAATATCGCAACTTCCTGCACTGTATCATTCACGCAATTTAATTTTTTCTTTATTTTCCAAACAGAAAAAAAATTATACTTGTATTCCCCTTGCATCTCACTGGGAGTTTACTTTTATTTTTTAAATATATTTTTTTTTGTGGGTAAAAACAAATTCACAATCGAAAAAAAATATTGTTACGATTTTGCCTTGTCACTCAAGGGCTTATTATACAACACAAAATTACCAATTAATTATTACAATTATAACACACTTTAATAATCAATTAATAATCTTTCATTTAACCTTCACTGTATCACGTTTAAAATAAAACTCAGCATTCCACGTCAACGCGCGCCTTTATATACCAAAATATATGTTTCTAGAATAATCCTAAATGCACATCGAGCAAATATGTTAGTATAGAAATGACGCCTAAATGTTGAGTATAAATCATAAATGCAATCGAACAATATGAAATTAAGTTATTCTATTCTAATCCAGGTGTCACCGTAACAATATGTTTTTACTTGTAATTTGAATTTTATATTTGATTGAATTCATTTGTTTATCTCTTATACAATTTCAGAACCATAAATCCCGCTATATATGATCATAATGCGCTCACAAATAATAATATTCGTTGGATACATCCTAATGAACTTCGCCATGTGTAAAATTCATCTCGAAAAGGAACATGATTTGAAATTTGAATGGGAGATAATCGCAAAATTTATGGAGGTAGGCGGCACTACGTAAATTTTGAAATTTTGTTCAAAAATCTAATATTACGTTTAATTCACAGGATCAATATGTCGTGACGCTTTTTGTTGAACGCAACTACAACGATTATGGACACTTAATACTTAAGCATTCAATAAAAAAATTTCTATTTGGAACATTTTACTACAACAGCGATAGATTGTAGGTAGTCCTGTTGGTAGTCTGAACCATTTTTGGTTAAAGTTTTATTTTACTTTTCAGAATTTCACAATATTATAAATCGTTCGAACGTATTTCAATGTACACAGAACGAATATATGGTGCGATAATCGTAACGCGTAACCTTAACATAACGGAGTTGCTGGTGAAGGTCAGCGCCAACAATAAGATCGTTTTAGTACTCTTCGATATAGAGATCAATGTAATTAAAAAAATGTTGAAAATGTTTTGGGACAAATACCGTACTTTCACCATGATCACCTTATCGATTTCCTCGAACAATACAAATCGGATTATTCTTCAGAATCCATTTCGATCGCAATTTTTTGAGTATCCGATCGATAAAATAATGTCGAGTAAAAATTTTACGCGGCACCTAAACGAGCAGTATCAACGGTTCATTTCGAATATGAATAAGCATCCACTAAAAGTTTATATATTTGAGTTTCCATTCTTTAGTATGCCGATCATGAATAAAGCTGGTCAAGTAATCGGCTACAGTGGGATGCATGGCACAATGTTGAAAATTACGAAACAATTAATGAATTTTACGCCAATTTTTGTGAGAGAAACCACCGGCCTTGGTAGTATGTTTGGATTAAGTTCGGCCCGTGCAATTGAAGATGGCCGAGCCGAAATTGGATTAAATGGTAGATTTATTCTAGGTGGTTCTTTAAATAATACCGTGTACCTGTATCCCACCGATAAAGTTCCATTTAAATTTGTCGTACCTATAAATTATGAACAGAAGCCACTAGAAATATTCACCTATTATTTTTTTGATATACCATCCAGGATATGCATTGCACTAACCTTGGTAGTAACCACGTCGATATGGCTTTATGGCATACGTTTCTTTAAATTCAATGCAGAAACTGCAACATCCGCTATTCCCCTTAAAGTATTGGCACTAATTCATAGTGTTTCCGTCAAAATTCCAAAAAAACTGTTTAGCCAAATAATATTCGTAACCATTGCATTTTTTGCACTACTGGGTAGTGTATATCAAGGCAAGATCGTTGAGCTCTTGAGTATTCCTTTTAAGCCACTCCAACTCGAAACATTAAAAGATTTGTTACAAAGTAATTTGAATATAGCTGTGATCACGTATGATAGTCGTAGTAACGATACAAGCAGCGTCGGTGATATCAACTTACTTGTAATGGGAGACATTGGCCGAAAAACTGTTCAACAATATAACGAAATTAAAGAAGCAATGGATATTGTGGCCTACAACAAAACAATGGCCGTATTAATGCCTTATATGTTTTTTAACACATACGCGGTTAAGTATTTTAACAAAACGACGGGTCTCGATCTTTTGCACAGTATTAAAGAACCACCAACAACAACATTCGTGAGCTATGCAATAGCACGGAATAGTCCATACATTGGCACGTTTAATCGTATTACGCGTTTGTGTATTGAAAGTGGTATTACACGTTACGATATTAACAAGGCGGCCTACAATCAGCAATTATTTTATATGCGCAGAATTAAAAGTGGTTATGTGCCCAAAGAGCAAAAATCAGTGCGCCCAATTACATTGTCTGATGTAGTCTTGGTCAAGTATTTCTTTGTGATCAGTATTACAATTTCAGCAATTGTATTTTTATTGGAACTTGTAGTTAATTTTCTTGTAAAACGTTGTTCCGGACTGATACCATTGCAGTAAAAGATTCACCTTTATTAGATCCTCTAAAGTGGATTATTGAAAGTTTTATAGAAATATGCATGTGTAAGTGTAACTGCATTATACCCGTAATAAAATATTTAATGTACAAATTTGGTTTAAATTTGTATTAATTAGAAAATATATGTTTTTAGTATCACCAAGGTTTCTACCACCTTTAGCTATAGATTCCAATTGAGAAAAGGCTCAGTTTCATTCAAATTCTGGAGTTTCATCATATGCACCGATGTCTATTAGGTTCTTTGAAATTTCAAATTTGCAGACCTATTCAACCCTTAGACAGTAGAATTATTCTACTTTCAACGGTACTGATACGTTTCCCGTGTCACGTATATTCGAATTGAGGGAATTCCTATGAGCAGCGGGCTTTATATTTCATCATAAATCAGCCAACAGGGTAGGGAAACTATTGGTAATGAATGACAAATCGGTGAACCTTTTGTCGCAACCAAACAATCTTGAAAGATAATCGCAGGCTGTTGTGTTTCCAAAACCAACTGGACGCGACGAGGTTGAGCGATCATTAACATTTATAGGAAGATCAAAAGTACTGCAGACGCCTCCGTCTACAGAAACGAAGGGAAATGAGTTTATTGGGAGAGCAAGAGGAACTCGGAAAACCAAGAAACGGAAGGACAATGAGCAGATGAATACGACACAAAATGTCCATGCGCAACTGGCGCCAGCTAACGATCGTGGCCCTGGGCCTCTGCAGAGAAATAATTGCAAAGATGAAAGCGGCCACGAATATACAAAAAGATACATCGAGCGATGTCAAACTTGAAATTCTCTTGAGAATTTGTATGGTAAATGTATACAAAATCTAATGAGGATTTCGTGAGAATAGCGTACAAAATCCCACTGTTGGATTGACTGAATTTGAGGATACATTCGAAGCTTTCACCTACAGCTAGAATAGGTAGAAAATAAAGATAGATACGATAGGGAACCAGTCGACATCGTTAGAGAACCAGTCACCAGAACTAGGAAGCGTGGCAGAATAAGAAAAGAAGGACAATCATACGCGGAAGTGGTCAAAGAGATCCGCAGTAAAGTCAAACCAAAAGGCGCGGAGGCGGAAGTAAAAACAATTAGGCAAACTAGAGCAGACAGGGAGAGACACTTTAGAAATTTTTGACTTCGATTGTTATACCCCGAACAAAACGAGGTGGAGGAGGTGCTCCGACGGGATATTCCGTGAATGGAATTCCCGAAAATAAATATATTTTCTTGTGCCCCAGGGGCCAAAAGATTTTGGATATCAAGATACAAGAGGCCTGCCTGGAAATCAGTCAACCAAGGGAGAGTTAGGGTGGGCTGGACGTACTGTTTTGCGTACGGACACGTGGAAAGGAGCTCCGACGGGCTAGACAGGAGCAAGCTGTACTTAAAATAGAGCAAAGGCTTGCAAAGGCAAATTATGTATATGAAGGCCGCCTGACCTACACCCCTGGATCCGGGTAGTGCAAAGTTTATGGAGAGGTGCTACAGGCTGCCAAAAATAGACTATGTTGAAGGTAATCCTGAACCGAAGTAAAACTGCCGACTGTCTTGTTAGGACACCTTGTTGGTCATAACAGGATAAATTTGTTTCTTTAATTTTTCGTGTAAAAAAAATAAAATTCGTTTTAATCGAATAGGTGGTGCCATCTACCGTGCGGCATTCACATTGAAGTTTTATATGTTCTTGACTCATCCAATTTTACTACCTACACCATAAACGTCTGATAATGGTGGAGCGAGACGAATGTGTAACTTGTGCGTGTGCACGACCGAGAAGTTGTGGAAACATACGATGGATACAAAAGGGGAGCATACAAAAAAACCAAATATGTTTCTCAAATTCTTTTTGATGTAGTGCGGGAAATTTATTTTTTGGATCAGTCTCGGTTTGCTTTTTTTGGATGAATAAAGTCTAGTTTTGGAATCGAGTACTATAAAACTCAATATTGAACTTAAAATTAAAGTCGTACGTTACTCCATTTTTTGAAATAAAATAAATTAAAAGTTAAGTTTTTATTTTTAGCAAGTTTTATGATTTAATAAAAAATTGTTTATACTGTATGAAAATATAATTTAAGAACCTTAAAGATTATACAAATATTTTCATTGAGATGATGAGTAAAGGAATAAATTAAGACTCGTGTTCTGTGAGCGGTATTTTCGCGGACCAGGCTACTCCAGTAACATAGTTGAGTGGGCAAAACCGTGAATAGGCGTTTTTCAACGGTTACCGCTATTATTTACGGCTGCTGGAATTTTAACGGAGGGCCACAAATTAGATTACACGTGCCAAAGTGCCAGGTGAGGCGAGTTAACGGCCTACGCCTACCAAATGTATACGGATGGAGAGTTGAGGCTACTTCATTGGTTTACGATTTTGGCGAGACAATGCTCAACAAGTTTTGGGGGTGACTAGTTGATGCCACTTAATTTTTTCTATGGTCTTGGTGAAAGACGCCCAACTGTACAGGTAGCCAACCGGCCATTAGTAAAATTTTAACCAAAGGTGCCCAACGGTGGATTTTTTTTTATTTATTGAGTTTACCGAAGGTTGGGCTGCATCACTGGAGCTTTGGTATCGGCTGCAACAAGACCGTAACGGTCCGGGTGAGGTATCACCTGTGTCATGACGGCTACCCAACAAGGCCGCAACAGTCAAGGTACCACAGTTTTATTTAATTTTTTTTCACTTCTTTTTCTAAATTTTAAATCTTCAATTTTTGATTTTTTTTTCACATTCAATATCATTCAATATTAACATTATTCAGTTGTAATTCAGTTGTAATCGAGCAGACGTTAACGGTGGTTGTGCACGCGACCTTACCCTACTAATTAAAAGAGTATGGTGATTCCCAGTTTTTGAATTATTCCTTGAAGATGAATCACTAAATTCATTCTCGGTTAGGCATGATGAGAGGGGGATTCTCCTCTCATGTCGGAATTCCATATTTACAGGCTGGGTTTGCCACTCCCCTTCATCCCCTTGGGTTGGACATCCGCAGGGTCGGAATGGTGAGTGCAGCGTGTGTTATCCATTCGGAGATGACCGTAAAATCCACGTGGTATCCCCGTAACACTTCGGCGGTCTCATGCGTGGAAGTATATGAATTGTGGGAGACTCGCTGGAGGTCTCTCCGGGTGAAGAGAGGCCTGATCTGCTGAAAAGACTTCCCTACCCTATTATGCTGCTTCGTTGTGACTGAGCATCAACCTTTCGGGGTAAATGGGTCATTGGAGGGGGGGGGGGGTGGGGAAGGAGGTCTCTTATGCAGACTGGGTTTTTTCTGCGTGCTTAGTTGAAAACTGCGGGTTGGCTGCAAGCCGTCCGTAATAGTCTCTTACAACAAATGACTGAAAATTGGGAACTCCGACTATTTTGCTCCCAAGTGGAAAGGTACAGCTAAAAAATCATGGGGCGGGGCGTCGCTACGCCTATATTAAGAGCAAGGAAGCTACCTTCTTTAGCTGTTACGTCACTCCCAACAAATCAATGACAGAATTCAGAGCCAAGCTAGAACCCTTAGAGAACGAAATTCGGTGCATGTCGGAACAGATGGTGGTAGGAGGCGACTGCAATGCGAGGACCGATTTAATGCGATTTTGCTTCTGAAATCCGGGTGCCTCTTATCCCAAGCTGAAGAGTCATGGAGGACTACTGTGGAACCAACTACCAGTATATAACCTTCGAGGCGGGGAACAGGCGGCAAGTTGCTCCACAAGAAAAACCAAGAAGGTGGAACTTGGATAAGCTGGACGCCGCGTGGTTTTCGGTGGAACTCGCGAAATGCATCGAAGCACGAGGGACAGGGGATAGAATGGAAGCCGCGACTGTGGTATCTGCCATTCTGAATCTTGTAACTTCTGCATACGAGGCTTCCATGTAGACTACCGAAATTACCGACTTTCACAAGAAATGTCTTGCTTTACGCTGTGGGGACCAACGCGCAGCAAACAGAATAGTCATACATCTAACAGTGTACAAATTTTGACAAGCCCGATTGGCACCACTATCATGCACGTAAAATACCTGGAGAACGCATTTGGACACTGGAAAACAAACTGGCTCCTGAATCAGATGGAATACAATCGAAGCCGTTGTGTCCTACCCACCTCTGTGTATGTTGACCGCAGCAGGAAAAGTGATGGAAACATTTATTAAGGTAAGGCATACTCGATCAATTGATGATAGCAACCTCTCAGTTAGCCAGTTCAGTCTTAGAAGCGGCCGATTTACTATCGACTATCGACGTGGTGAAAGAAGTTACAGAGGCCGTGAGGAGAGCAAAAGATCACAACCACTTTTCGAGACGTATTGTACTGCTAGTTACGTTAGATGGAAAAAACACATTTAACTCCGCAAGGTGGGAGCCATCTTTTTCGCACTAGAGTACGAGTTTGACATACTAAGGTACCAGCTGAAGATTTATAATAATTATTTTAAGGATCGCATCCTGCGGTACGAAACCGCAGGTAAACAGCAGACTATGTAGTTAACGAGCGGAGCAGCCCAAGTATCAATTTTAGGACCTGATCTACGATATATATTTTATGATATCTTGTTACGGATTCAAATGCCCGACGGGAGTTGGTTGGTTGGGTATGCGGATGATGACGCTGCACTCATCGCTCAAGATATACTAAGCTAGCTCAGTTAAACCCCGAACCTGGTGATGCACAGGATAAACATTTTGATGGCGACACACGGATTTTTCCTCGCGCTTAACAAAACAGAGATCGCAATTTTGACAAAAAAAAGGATCCATACTGAAATCCCAATGTTGGTCGGGCAAAAGGTCGCCAACACTAAATCAGCTGTCAAATACCTCGGCCTAACAATTGACACAAAAATGAGATTTTCCCAGCAGATTCGACAAACAGCAGACAAGGCATCAAAGGGTGTCACGGCTCTAAGCAGACTAATGGCGTATACGGTAGGGCCAAAATCTACTAGTAGTAAGCGACGCCTATTAATGTCCGCAATCCAATCGGTATTTTTATACGGAAAAGAAGTGCGGGCGGATTCAATGAAACAAGAAATGTGCCGGAAACTGGCAAATGCCAATCGAATTATTGACTTCTGAGCAAAAAACATTTACGAGAAAAGGCTGAGGTTGGCAGAACAAGAGCTAGTGCAGAAGAAGAACCCACACGATGGAACGACGGCAACTATCCTGAGAGAGCAAACCCAAAGGGAGATGGACAGCGAGGCTGATCTCCAAAGAAGCCCTTGGATTATATTACCAAATTTCAGAGCACCATGGCTACTTTAGAAAGTGTTTACTGCCTCTGTTGGCCAGGCGATGCAGACGCTGCAGAACACACATTTTTTGAGTGCGATAATTGGTCACAACAGAGAAGGGAACTAGAGAAAGAAGTGGGACAGTGGTCCTCCGATACAGCAATAGGAAGCGTGGTGTGTCCACCAAATTTGTATTTTGAAGTAATGTGCGGCAAACAGTCCCAGAGAAGCGTAGAAGAAGGAGAGGTGTTTTTGTGTCTCGGTGTCCGAGAGAAAATTGTTTAAGTTTCTTTGCACTTCGATGAAAAATATATGATGAATTAAAATGGGAAACTCTTCCTCCTTACAGGGCACCCTTCACCACATTTGAGAAAATTATTGTGGTATTCGTGCTTAAGAGTAACAACTCAAAATTCAAACTACTCGTATTTCGTGATTCCAGCTCGGTCACCGAGTAGTTTCGCTGCGCCGCATTGAGCTTATGTGAATAAAACTAAATGGACCTCTCAACCCCCCCGGTGTCCACCTGAAACGAGACACTGCCTGCCCCAACGGCATTGGCATCACACTGAATAAAAAAGGGTTTAGTATTATCATGATATGGGTCAATACTGGGGCTGTTCACAAGGCGGTTTTGAGTGCGTTAAAAGAAGTATCCGCAGCTGCAGACCAACATACCTTAGTGTTCTTACTAGTAAGATCGGTGAGAGAAGAAGCTAACGAGGCGGAATTTGGAATAAAGCCGTTAAAATATACATTTGCTTTTATGTAAACATGCTTTATGTTTATGTTATGGATTTGACACGAGTTTCTCCGATCCACCCCCCGAGAACGCTGACACTCGCCCCGCTGCCGAGAAGACCGTTAAAAGGTATCTTATTGATTAACACCTGGGCGTAAGGCCGAGTGTCATTGTCCTCGAATTTCGATTGAGCGTTCCGTTCATCGGCTGTCGACATCGAGCAGAAATAGTACCTCTTACCCCACATCGATAACAGAATAATCCAACTGGAGCCAACTGATAATCCATAAACGTGTGACCTACATCTGAACAGTTAAAGCACACGATATTTTTACCACAACTTGAATGCTGTTTGTAAACTAATCCCGCAACTGTCTGCTGGAACATGTCCTCCAGTACGTGTCGCCACTGCCGATGGAAACCTGCTCCCCGATTGAATGGGGTGTAATTCTCATACGAGTCATACGATCCACCATCATCATAAGGACTGCCTGATGACTCGTTGATCATGCGCCGACGAATACCCTCAACTTGGGTTTGCAACGTATTTTGTCGTTGATCCAATATGGCGACCTGGTCTGATACTACGGAGAATTTCTCCACCATGGATTCCAACAAGGTAGTTTGCGCATTGGATTGTTTTACAGCCAAACTATTCAACTGTATCTGGTCAAGCAATTCCTCTAAAGCAGATTTCCGCTCCGCCTGTAGTGGTTTTTCAGAATCTTCCTCACTACCTAGGTCATCGACTGCTATGTCTTTATTTTCGTTGTTATGGCCGTCTGGAGGAGGTAGGTTCATCTCGAGGTGCACGCCCTTTGCGTTTTCAATGGACTCGTTCAATTTTTCCTGGTTATCCAAATAGATCTGCAAACTAGCCTGTAAATCCACACAGGCGTCTGATGCACCTTTCACGCAAAATGCTCGTATATTTAGGTGATTTGGTTTGGACGCTCGACTAAGGCGGCCGGACAAATGTAACAAGCGGGAGTGGTAATGTTGTCCCAATATTATGGGATCCTTTGTTTCCTGCTCCAAAAGAGTAATCTCTTCCCGAATCGCCTCCAACTTCCTCTGACACGTTGAGATCTCTACATCCGATCTTTTCGATGCGTTTTGATGCATTCTTGATGGCTGTTCTCTAGTCTCGGCTTGCTCACTTCGGATCGTTTCCTCGAGTTGATGGATTGCATCGGGCGTATCGAAGTGAATATCACGAAGAAGACACTCCACCTCCATCTCATCTTGTTGCAGTAAGGTCACATCCATTTTGGATAATAAGGATAAAAGGGTATTTTTACTCGATTAAGTTCAGCAAAATTTAGACGCAATATAATTTTTTCTTTATTAAAATTTATAATAATACAAAATTTTTTAATTCAATTGACTTTAAATGAACCTGAAGGTTTCAAAATAAAGTATGTAGTTTATTATTATTCAACACCCACAATAACTATATCGCTAAAGAAAAGGAGTATTTAAACGTAAAATATAATCGAATAACAAGATGTTGGTATTAGGGGCGGTGAAACCGTTCACTAGTACCGTGGGATCCGTAATTCCACGATTAATTTAACGACGGAGTAAGCGAGATACCCACGAAAGTGGTACGTTATCATAACCTTTCTTTGGAGGGCTCGTGAAAGTTTAATTACAACTACAAATAAATTCAAAGCAAGAATCAAATGGCGATCAACAACCAGAAAGTTACCTCGTGTGTTGGATAATACCAAATACGAATACGAATTCGGTTTATTTCTTCTCGATCCACGGATGATAACATGGGGTATCCCACACTGGACGTTGTCGAGGCCTTTCTGGATTAATAAAAAATGTTAATAATAAAAATGTTGACAATGAAACAACCAACACACCCAAAGTACGCCGATAGTAAATAATACAACCAAATAATAATTCAAAAACCGTGGAAGAAAATAAAGTTAGAATAATAATAAGACGAAGGAATGGTTACCTTGTGCAAAGTTAGGTTCTAAAAAAAAGGTTCTAGGGACGGTGAAGCCGAGATCCACTACTACCGTGGGGCACATTTTTTAACGACGGATGTAGACGAGATACCCCCGAAAGTGGTACGTTATCGTATCCTACTTTGGAGGGGCTCGTTAAAACTTTTAATATAAATCGAACGAAAAAATTGAATTAATCAAAAGAAACTACCAACACACCCAACGGTATGCAGGCAGAATAGCTAATACTCAAACGGTAAGAGAAAGGAAAAAATGAAGCACTAATTGTACCCGCGGGTTCCAATACTGTTATGTAATGAATAAGCAAAATGTCTTTTGGGTTTTTGGTTAACCATGGATTGCTGGGTAGAGAAAGAAGGTTGACAGAAAAAGGGCACGTTCGAGCAGATAAGAATCAATTGGCAATAAAAAAAGGTGATGAGTAAAATTTAAGATAGACATAAATAAAAAATCATAAATAAAATAAAAGCTGTCTTTATTTAGTGAATCATATAATATAACATGGCGCAGTTGATTTAAAATTAACTAGAAAGATAAAATAAATAAGTGTTTGATTGAAAAAAAAAGAAATAATTATAATAATAAAAATATATAAAAGATGGATTTTAAAATTAATAGACCATCGCCACTAATAATTGGGAGTAATGCTTCGGAAAATTGGAAAGTTTTTCGTCAGCGGCTTGTTGAAATTCACATGAAGGCGACAAAAACGCATTTAGAACCAGATGACATCAAAATAGCCATTTTGTTGGACATTGGGGGAGATGAAGCTATATCCGCGTTTAATAGTATCAAATTCGAGAAGGTTAAAGTTAAAAATGAGAGGAATGAGGAAGTGGATATGGAAGAAAAAGAACAGTTTAGCATAGTTTTACAGAAGTTTGATGAATTTTACAACCCACGGAAGAATCTTGTGTTTGAACGGTTTAAATTTCTGAAGCGTGTTCAACAAGAGGATGAAACTTTTGATGCCTTTTTAGCGGATATTCTCAGGTTGATAAAAACATGTGAATATAAAGAACAAGATGATCAACTCCGGGATAAGATTGTTTTGGGAATTTTCGATGTCAAACTACAAGCAGACTTATTGGAACGAGATAACCTTACTTTTCAAAAGGCGGTGGAAAAATGCAGAACGTCAAAGTTGAGTAAGAAACAAACTCAAGAAGTACAAGGTATACATAAAGAAGTGATTGATTTAATTAAGAAGACAGGTAATGCATGTAATGATAGAAATTTAATTAAGGATAGTAATAATGATATTAATAAAAATGAGGGAAAATTCTCGAGAGGGGCATTTGGCAATAGAAATGTCAATGCAAGTAATAATTTGTTCAGTTGTAAAAAATGAATAAAAAACATGCGGCAATGAAATGTCAACGTGTAATAACTGTAATCGGTTAGGACATTTTGCAAAATGATATTTCTCGAGAACGCGTATTTATAATGTAAACACTGATGATAGGAGGTATGAAAAAGATAGCGATGACGCGTTGTATTTGTATTCGGTTGAGTCGGAAGTTTCGAGAGAGTGGACTGAATTGGTGCGTGTTGAGGATAAATTAGTGAAGTTCAAGGTTGATACGGGTTCAGACATTAACATTCTTCCGTTAAGGATATTCAAGAAATTAAAAACGGGATTAGAACTACATAAAACCAAAACTATTTTGGAATGTTTTGGTGGATTCAGAATACGAGTAGTAGAGAAAATTGGAACCGTTTATTGTGGTGGAAGACATTGGTACTAGACCTTTACTAGGATTTTCTACAACAACAAAATTAAATTTAATTAAAGTAGTTAGTATTAATGAAGTTGGGGATGATGAAAAACAAAGTCTAAGGGATAATAGTGAAATATTTTTAAACATGGGTTGCATACCGGAAAAGTGTAAAATTAAAATTCGAAATGAGACTATTCCAGTAAAACGTCCGCAACGGGAGATTCCTATCATGCTGTGTGACCGATTTAAGCAAGCTTTTGATGAGTTAGAAAAAGATGGTGTAATTGAAAAAGTAAATTATCCAGTTGATTGGTTGAATAATATTGTTATAATTGAGAAAAAAGACGCTAAATTACGTATTTGTTTAGATCCTCAAGAGCTTAATAAATTTATAGTTACAGAATATTTTCCTATTCCATCTCTTGAAGAATTAACAACTAATCTAGCAGGGAAAAATTTTTTTACTACTTTGGATATGAAGCAAGGATTTTATCAGATAAAGTTGGACAAGGAATCGAGTGACTTATGTTGTTTCGGCACAAAATTTGGAGTGTATGAGTTCAATCGATTGCCATTCGGGTTATCAATGTCTCCACAGTACTTCCAGAAGGTAAATTTTAGGAATTTTGGTGATATACAAGGAGTATTCATATATATATAGATGATATTCTTATTGCTGCGGAAAGTGAAAAAGAACATGATCGAATTCTTAAACAAGTAGTGGAACGTGCAAAGCAATATAATATCCGTTTCAACAAAAACAAAGTACAGTACAAAGTAAAGGTTGTAAAATATTTAGGTCATTTGTTTTCAGAAGATGGTATCCGCCAAGAACCAGAGTGCGTGAAAGCAATTGATAAAATAGGTGATCCAAAAAACGTGAAAGAACTTCAGTCATTTTTGGGCATGATAAATTATTTGAGAACATTTGTTCCGAATATGTCAGAACTAACAACAAAGGGCTCTATTGAAAAAAGATACGGAGTTTGTATGGAATAATTCGTTAAAACAGGATTTGGAAAATATTAAGAGTTTAATTAAATCCGCACCTGCGTTAGCTATATACGATAAAAATAAAGACCTGATAATTCAGACAGATGCATCGAAAAACGGTCTGGGTTCAGTATTATTGCAGGAAGGCAAACCAATTTATTATGCATCACGCCATTTATCAAGTGCGGAGCAAAATTATGCTCAAATTGAAAAAGAGTTGCTAGCAATTGTGTTCGCTTGCAAACGGTTTCACAATTTTGTATATGGTAGAGAATTTTCAGTACATACGGATCATCAACCATTGGTTAGTTTATTAAAAAAAGATATAACCTCGTCGCATGGATCACGAATCCAACGAATGCGATTGAAATTAGTCATATATAATTTTAATCTGTCTTATATACCGGGGAAAAAAAATGATCATCGCAGATTTACAAATGAAGAAGAAAATTTAACCGAAGTAGTGCATACGATTAATATGAGTAAAGAGAAAGAAAACCTATTTGTAGAAGAAACTTTGAAAGATAAATTATTAAGTAAACTCAAGGAGTATATAATCAATGGTTTTCCGAAGAAAATTGAAATGCTAGACGAAGATGTTAAAAGATATTACAAATACAATGATGAATTAATCATTGAGAATGGATTAGTATTCTATAATGATCGAGTGGTGGTTCCGAATTCGTTGAGAAAAAGTATGTTGAGTCTTTTGCATGAAGGACATATGGGTATTAGAAAAACCCGAAATAGAGCGAAATCTTTGTTGTTTTGGCCCAGTATTAATGAAGAGGTATCAGATTTAATATTGGCATGCTCAGTTTGTGAAAAGTTTCGGGTTTCAAATATAAAGGAGCCATTGTTACCACATAAAATTCCGAATAGACCGTTTGAAAAAATTGGATAAGATATAGGAGAGATAAGAGGGGTAAATTTTTTAGTAGTGATTGACTATTTCAGCAAATGGTTTGAGATAGCGATATTGCAAAACAAAACAGCAGTTGAGTTAATTAAGAAACTTAAATCCATTTTTTCAGTTCATGGCATACCAAACGTTATGATTTGTGACAACATGCCGTTTGCAAGTCATGAGTTTAGAAAATTTGCAATTGATTGGAGCTTTGAAATTAGAACTAGTTCTCCCACATATCCTCAGTCAAATGGAATGACTGAGAAAGCTATTCAGATTGCGAAGAATATATTAAATAAATCTGATGATTGGCAAGCGTTATTGTTGGAATATCGTAGTACAATTTTAACAGACATTGATTTGTCGCCTGCCCAAATATTAATGGGTAGGACAACACGAACACGCTTGCCTATTAAAGACAAATTACTAACCTCACCAAATCAAGATCATGTAAGAAACAAATTAATTACAAAGAACGAGAAAAGTGCGTATTATTATAACCGTGGTACGAGACCGGGTAAAGAATTTCAAGTGGGTGATAGTGTGGTCTACAGAAATGGAAATTTTTTAAAGAAAGCTGTAATAATTAGGAAACACGAGGCACCTAGGTCGTATTTAATAAGAACAGAGGAAGGAAGGGTATTGCGTAGAACTTCGTATCATTTAAGGTTTTCGTATAGTAAAGACAGGGTTGAAGAGGGTGGTGAGAAATTTGGTTCACATATTCAGGTCACTCCGAATTTGGTAGATTTTGAGGGAGCACGTCGCGAGTCGGATCAGTCACGTGTCGAAATAATACCTCCTATCAGTAGTGGTAATAATAGACAAAGGAAAAATCTTCCACATCAATGTATTAAAGAAGAGTACAGACAAAACGAAAATGAGGAGTTAGGAGAAGAAGTTAGACGTTCAACTAGAAAACGTACTATTCCAATTAGATTTAATGATTATTATATGGATACAAAATAAGAGAATAAGAAGTACCTAGTTGAAAGATAATTTAGTAAAGAAAAATTTTGAAATTGTTTTTGTGTTTTAGTTAAGTTTAGTTTTAAGTATAAATAAAATTGAAATCAATGTTTACACATTATATATTAAAGAGGGAGATGTTATGTAATGAATAAGCAGAATGTCTATTGGGTTTTTGGTTAACCATGGATTGCTGGGTAGAGAAAGAAGGTTGACAGAAAAAGGGCACGTTCGAATAGGAATCAATAGGCAATAAAAAAGGTGATGAGTAAAATTGAAGATAGACATAAATAAAAAATCGTAAATAAAATAAAAGCTGTCTTTATTTGGTGCATCATATAATATAACAAATACAACCCAAAAATTAACAAAAATCAACAATATCAAAAAAAAAAAAAAAATATATCAAATAAAATTTAACAATTTTTTTAAATCAAACAACGATACGGATGGTATGATGAGAGTGGAAATCCCACCCCGCGCCGGGTAAATAAAATAATAATAATATAATAATAAATGTTGTTTGTTTATTCCTCAAATTTCGGTCCAGAAATTTAGAGAACAAAAAAAATGAGATTGAAGGGAAACTAAACCCAAGAGGATGCCAACCGGGAGACTGGCTTTGGTGTGCGCATCCGTGCGAATTCAAACAACGCAAGACCTTGGTCTCGACACTGGAGGCGCAAATCAAAGGGACGGAAGCTATAAAAAAAAAATAAAAAAAAAAGTTGAAATTTAAAACTGAAAAAATGTTTATTTGTTATACATTCGCGAGTTTGGGCGCCACTGTTATGGACGGCTCGTAGAGAGGAAAATAATTGTTATGACCAAATAGTCGTAACAGGATTGACAGCTTAAAAGTCAAACTGCGCGAACTTTACGAGCTAATAACATATCCTAAACTTACCTGGTCGACCTGGATCGACATTTTTAGATTGCTGAGTTTTAGTTAGGACTCATTCATAGCTCATAGGGAGATGAATATTAACAGGGATTATATGTAGAATAGTTGAATAAATGTCCATAGTAATTACAAACCGTTTTTTTTTGTTTTTAAAATTTTTTATTAAATCATAAATATTTTGGGATGGTTTATAAATCAGTTGTTTCTACACCATTGTGTAATTGTGCAATTATAACTAGCATTTTAGTACGAAATGAAGAAAATGTTCCAACAAGAAAACTATCGTTGACACAAAAGTACTGACGGCTAGAAAATATTTTAGCAATACCACATCTGATAATGTAATTGGTCGTGCCTTTTTCTGCTCCTCCGGAATATAACCATTCCTAATCCGACGTATGTGAAACAAATGTTGATTGTATGACGCTTTGGCAATATCGCGACGCATGATACCATTTTCAACCGATATTCTTGCAATACGGTTGAACGTGTTAATATACGGACTATTCCGTGCTATTGCATAGCTAATAAACATCGTTGTCGGCGGTTCTTTAATACTGTGCAACAGATCCAAACCCGTCGTTTTATTGAAATATTTAACAGAAAAAGGATTAAAAAACATACTTGGCATAAGAAGTGCTGTAGTTTTATTGTACGCAACCATATCCAATCCCTCTTTAATTTGATCATATTTCATCACAGGCTTTCGGCCAATGTCTCCCATTATAAGTAGGTTGTTGATATAATCGGTACTGTTCTTTTCGATTTTACCTCTTGCGTATGTGATTACGGCTATATCTAAATTACTTCTTAATAAATCACTTAAGGTTTCTATTTGGAGTGGCTTAAACGGGGTACTTAAGCGTTTCACAACCATTCCCTGATATACACTTCCCAGTAGGAGTCCAAAAAATGCAATGGTTATGAAAATAATTCGGTTAAATAGTTTATTTGGGATTTGTACGGATATGCTATGGATTAGGGCGAATACTTTAAATGGTATTGCTGACGTGGCACTTTCAATATTATTTTTAAACAGATAAATTCCAAGCATCCATAAACATGTGACCAACGTTAAACTCAATGCGATGTATATTCGCGATGTACTATCGAAAAAGTTATAGGCAAATATCTCCAACGGTTCCTCTTCGTAATTTATTGGGACGATAAATTTTAACGCTACTTTATCCATAGGATAAAGGTATACGGTGTTATTAAACGGCTCACCTAATATAAACCTGCCATTCAATCCGAGTTCTGCTCGACCATCTTCAATAATATGGGCGGAGCTTAACCCAAACATACTACCGGGGTTGACAGTTTCTCTAACAAAAATTGGAGTGAAATTCATTAGTTGCCTCATCATTTTTAACATTGTACCGTGCATCCCTGTATAGCCAATCACATGTCCCGCTTTATTCATAATCGGCATGCTGATAAATGGAAACTCAAATATATATAATTTTAGTTGATGTCCATGCATATTCAATATAAATCTTCTATATTGGTCATGTAGATGAGCAACAAAAGTTTTACTTGACGTAATTTTATCGATCGGGTACTCAAAAAATTGCGATCGAAATGGATTTTGTAGAATAATGAGGCTTGCCTCGTTCGATCGAATCGATACGGTGATCATATTGAATGAGCGGTATTTATCCCAAAATTTTTTCATAACTTTTTTAATTTCATTTATGCCTTCGTCGAAGACTATTATCACTGCTTTGTTATTGCCACTGATCTTCATCAATTTTTCTATCAATTCGAAATTTCGTGATATGATTATTACACCGTAAATCCTTTCAGTGTACATAGCAATTCGTTGGAATGATCTCCAAAATTGTGAAATTCTGAAAAATTATGGTAAATCTTATAATTTTGAGAGTAAGTCATTTACGATATTGGCCTTACAATGTTACATTGTTGTAATAGAAAACGCCAAATTGAAATTTTTGAATTGAATATTTTAGTAAACGGTGACCATAATCCTCATAATTTTGTTCAACAAATAATGCCACAACATATTGATCCTGTAATTATATGGGTATGAGTATTAAAACCCCCGCAAACGACTACTCTAATTACCTCCATGAAATTAGCGATGATTTCCCATTCGAATTTTAATTCCCTATCGGCATGAATAGGTAATGCCAGGCTTACCATAATACAATAAAACCAAATCATTACTTTTAACTTCATTATATCAAGATTAAAAAAATTGATTTAAACGATTTCTATAAATTATTTTTTATCTGTTTTCAATAATTTTGCTCCACCGCACGTACAACTGGTATACTCGACTATTTAGGACGAATTAAAGTTTGAGAAACACTAGTTTGAAATCAATTAGCGCGTTTTGTAATATTTGTTATTTTGTCATGTTTATGGAAAACAAACAAACTACTTGTTTTATATAATATCCGAAAGACGAAAATTATTTACATATTCGTAAAATGTTAGTTTACACATGATTAAAATCCGATTTGACTTGACCGTGTAGTTGCAGTCAGTATGCAAATAGAATATCACATACATAATCGTTCAAAAATCGATTACAAAAAATACACAAACGATTTAAATCTAAAAATTCGTAAAACTATAGTATAAGAAAAGCTTATAGTACAGCAATAGCGAGTTCCTGCATCAAAGGTTAGATGTCTCTACTAGTACTAATTTGAAATTGTATTTTGTATTTGAAATCGATTTAAATCAGGATATTAATTATTTTTCATGCATCGAACCTATATAATATAAAAAGTAGGCTTAACTTAGGATGAAGTGATGCAAAGTTTATATTAATTATTTTTGAAAGCAACAAAACAAAAAATAAAAATTTTAATTAACAAATTAATCATGTAACGTAATCCATGAAAAATGCAATAAGATTTGTTGAAGACGAGAGGTGTGCGGGATCATCAGGAGCTGAAAAGAAAATATAAAAATGTAATTTAGATTTAACTATGTATGTAATATTGTTTTTACTTAACTTGTTATAGCTTATTATGTATATATATGTATGTTGTATTCAATTTTCCATTAATTTTTGAAAAAGAAGTAATTATAAATTAAAATAGGAGAAATATTGTAAGATAATTTAAATTGCTGCCAAAACTTACCATCGATCATTAGAATATGACTGCTGATCCTTGGTCGATAAAAATGCCAATCTATATTATCGACTAGATTGTAGAAGTTCTGCGTTTTGATCGCCTGTCATCTATGGTTGAAATTCTATAATTTTCTTGACTTTTAAACAATTCAGCATTCCGATTTTCAGTCGATTTCTTAAGTTTTGACACATTCTTGATTTAGTAGGAAAATAATTATGAGTAGCTCTTTCTCTTCATTTTCGACATGTGCGACACGAGTGCTGGAACTATCTTAAAAGGAAAATTGTGCTACGTGTGTCATATCGGAAAACCTTAGCTACCTTTCTATAAATTCGGGATACCTAAACCGTATCAAAGATAAAATGGTCCTTCCAGCTGGATTGGATAGCTGACATCTGAAATTCGTACGGGTAAACAATTCAATAAAGATCTATAACGCGGTGATACAGTACATTTAACGAGAAAATTTATACATCAAATTATTCTTTAACACCAAGGAAAAACCACGCATCAAGGAAAACACTTAAAATTAAACAGCTTGTCCGCCGCCGTCTTAAAATATAATAACATGAAGCGCGTGAGTTTTTTAAATTTTATAATATTTTTTATTTTTAAAATCAACTAATTTCTCGATAAACTAATTTAATCGGTAAATAAATCAAAATAATGTTGCAAGTGAAAATTGAGAAGTGAAATTAAACAGGAGCGGTGATCCAAGACCAACCTCGGAGGATGAATTAAGACGTAAAAGTGGATTTGCATAAAGGCTGCTTTAAATCGCCTCGAGAAGAACATGTCACATATGACCGAGACAACAGCTCGAAAAGGTGTACTCTGAATTAACCAGTTTAGATGAAGAAATAATGCAGTTGGAGAATTCGGCATAAAGCAGCGAAGTGGCGGAGCTTAAAATGCGATATTTTTCTTTGAAATCAAAATTAAGAACAGCACTAAACAAGCAAACCGACAAGGAAGTTAATGAGAACATGAATGTATCCATTAATCGTCTATCTGATCAATAAACGGAACTGGTGCAAAGTATACATGAGACATCATTTATACAGAAAGATGAGGGAAAATTAGAAGCTGTGCAAATTCCATCATTTTCTGGCAATTATGCAGAATTCCCAACATGTAAGGATTTATTCGAAGTTACCATACATAAATCCAATTTGTCTAAAATACACAAGTTTAAATATCTTAAGGACGTATTAACCTAATCCGACACATGACTGTCACTGATGTAAATTACGACGAAGCTTGGAGCAAAATTGTACAACGGTATGATGTCAAGGAGCAGATATGCAGTTCATGGATAAAGCAGTTGTTGGATCAACCTTTATATTTGGTTGACGGGAACACATTTTTTCCTGTTCTGTCAATAGAAAAGTCATGTCTGACAATTTAAAAGTCAATTAAATGTCAATTTAACATTTTTGTCAATCCTTACTCCATTGCTGTTTAAAACTAAACGAGAAGACAAACGAAATTGTATTGTGTCTTGAGTTCTCAAGAACAAAGTTTATGAGTTTTTTCTTTGTTTCACATATACGTACACTCTTCACATTAGTCGTAAATATTGAATTTTTCCGCTTTTTGTATCAAACAATTATATGATTCAATGTTTTGGTCTAGTAGGTAAGTAAACCAACTGCGTAATTCTCATAATTTTTATTTCCATTGTTTAACCAAAATTCGACCCCAGTAGTCTGTCTATGGCATGAGGCTAATTAAAAAATCACATCTCGTCTAAATTACACAATATAAATTCGCCTGAATGTTTACTTACATCAATACTATTACAATAAGTTTATTATTGTTGCATTTTTGTGATGTTGATATTAGAAAGGCTTGCGCACTAGAAAATGAAGAAGATTTTCCAAAAATCAAAACACTTGACACTTTTGGCTGAAACGCATCAACCAAAACGTAATCAGCCAAAACTCCATATGGCACCCATAAATGAGAAAACTCATTCTTCAGTATCGAATGTAAATGTGAAAAAACAAGATGAAACACAAAGTAATAAGGTGAGCTGTCATAAATGCACTAACGAGCACTACCTCTTCAGTTATGAAGAGTTTATCAAACTACCTTTGGAAGCTATAAGAGAATTTGATTTAAGCAAGCAGATGTGCTTTATTTGCATGAAGTCTGCACATTTGTATCGAAACTGTAGGTCTAAATGGAGATGCGCACATTGGGCAAATGCCAGCATAATACACACTATTACACGTTCAACGAGCACCAATTCAAACTGATACGAAAGAGGATTTAACACCTGTGACAAAATAGCTATTCAGCCACTTTATTACCTACAGCTTTAGTTAGGGTCAAAGATGCTCTTGGAAACTTCCATCTTTGCAAAGCTATGCTTGATTCTGGGTCGCAGGCGTCATTTGTTGACGGCAAGTTGGCAAATAAGAGCAAATGCCTTAATTTTAGATCTTATACAACGATAGCGGAAATTTGTCATCGGAAAACAAGAGATTACGCTACTTGCCGCAAGTGGCAGCACTATCACTAAAGAGAAATTATTTTGTAATGTAATTACCAGCGGAATTTTTTTATTCATTATGTATATATTTTTCACTAAATAAAACACCTCAGCGGAATAAGATATTACAAGTGATCCTTAAAATGGCAAATTGATTGATCTCCGGAAAGGAACTCGGTATATGAAATGTTGAAATTCCGTCTTTCCGGCATTTCTTCCACTAGTAACCAATGATTTTGGTTGTTTTTCTAATAGCTTAGGCTATACTAGGACTATATGGAGAATTTGGGGAAAATTCATGGACTAGAATTTTTCGATTTTCTCCATATAATTTATTTTCAGTTTCTGGCCAATATCTCAAAAACTTCCACTAGTAACCAACTTTCGGTTAATTTTCTAATAGCTTAGCTCATACTGAGACTATATGGAAATTTTGGGTAAAATTCATGAACTAGAATTTTCACTAGAATTTTTTGATTTTCTGCGGCTATATAAATTATTTTCAGTTTCTGGCCAATATCTCAAAAACTTCCGCTAGCAACCAATACTTCCGGGTTATTTTCTAATAGCTTAGCTCATACTGAGACTATATGGAAAATACTTTCGGTTGGTTTTTTAGTAGCTTAGGTCATACTGAGACTATTCTAGTCCATGAATTTCCTCCAAATTTTCCATATAGTCTCTGTATGACCTAAGCTATTAGAAAATTAACCGAAAGTATTGGTTACTAGTGAAAGTTTTTGAGATATTGGTCAGAAACTGAAAATAACTGATATGACCGCAGAAAATCAAAAAATTCTAGTGAAAATTCTAGTAAATGAATTTTCCCCAAATTTTCCATAAAGTATCAAAGCTATTAGAAAACTAACCAAAAGAATTGGTTACTAGTGAGAGTTTTTGAGATATTGGCCAAAAACTGAAAATAACTTATATGGCCGCAGAAAATCAAAAAATTCTAGTAAAAATTCTACTCCATGAATTTTCCCTAAACTTTCCATATAGTCTCAATAGAGGTCATATTAGCTATTAGAAAATCAACCGATTTTCCCATATAGTCTTAGTATAGCCTAAGCTATTAGAAAAACAAACGAAATCATTGGTTACTAGTAGAAGAAATGCCGGAAAGACGGAAAATTGTGTTACAGGCTGGCTACTGCCAACCTGCAGATGTCACTAAGCGCACGCAGAGGCCTCCACGGTGATTTTTACCGGCTACATTCTCAGGGAGAAGTGCGACGGGTCGTGGGGATTGAGGCATGCGTGGCTCCTGGCTTACACCGTGATTACAGATATTTATAAACAGGAAACAACCGCAAATAATAATACCCGAGTTCTGCCGGAACCTGAGGAACGAACCAAAAAGAAAATAAAATTAAAAAAAAATTATAACGGTAGAGAGGTGCCCTGGTGCGTGCATCCGCCCGAACTCGCACGGTGGTAAACACCGGTTTCGAATCCGGATGCGGGCACCAAAGAACCGCCCACCCTACGCCGACACAGGATTGGAATTCCCCCCTCATCACACCAATTTTAATAATTCAATTTTATTATTTAGACACAACAAAAAAAAATAAAGAAACCCAACTTCCCACGAGGAAAAACAACAAGGAAGGGAGAGAACGAGAGAGAGAAATTTATATAAAAAAAATATAATAAAAAAATTTAAAAGAACAAAATACCAAAAAAATGAAATAAAAAAAAATTAAAAAAAATCGTAACTTAATTAATTAAAAAGAACAATCTGTTGCGGCCTTGCACGGCCGTCATGCCTCAGGTGACCTTACCCCACCCTGACCATTGCGCTTTGGCACCGTTAAATATTTTGGCCTCGACTGGCCGCCAAAATAAAACGGGCGTTGCGGGGCCTTTCCCCGATACCAATAAATATACAAACAATAGCCGGTTGCCTACCGTATTGTTGCGGGGCCTTTCCCCGATACCAATATAAATAACAAATAGCCGGTTGGCTACGCGTTAGCTGCGGCAGACCACCGAAAAAAACACAATAGCCGGTTGGCTACCGTTACTGTTGCGCAGACCACCGATAAGTAAAAAAAACACAATAACCAATTGACTGCCCGTTGAAGTGCTGACTTGTCACCCTTTGTAGTGCTCTCGCAGTTAATTTAACAACACCAACAGAATGTTATGAAGGGTATAAGGTATGGTTGTGTATACTTGCGTTTTATTTCATACGGAAAACTAAACCGGGCCCTCTTCACGAAAACGGTATTTTTTTCCAAAACTATACTTTTCACTATCCTCCCGTTTATATTTTACATCTCGGTATAATCTTATAAATTCACACAAAAAAATTAATAAAACACGAGATGAAATGGTATTAATTAAGTTGTTTTGTGTCAAAACAAAAATTTTTATTTTAATTTCTATCAGTCAATTACAGTTTTAACTTGTATTTTTATTTCCAAAAAAAACCCAAACGAGACTACCTCTCGCTCGATTCACAAATCAAATCAAAAAAAAAAGCTCGACTTTTGTCATACAAAAAAAAAACTCAACTCGACTTTTTATCTAATCACTTTCCAAAGCCAGACTCTACTTATCAAAATTCACAACCAGACTAATTTTTTAACAAAAAAAAAAATCTCACACCAAGAATTGTCTTTCTTCTCTGTTTCTCGTTTACATCAATTCGCATTGATGTAAACGAGAGGCATATAAGAAAAACATTTTTATGGAATGTTTTGCTTTACACACAACCGATGCGCATTGCTCTCGCTCCCTCGTCATTCTTCTCATAACAGCGCCGTTTTTATAAGAGGTAACAAAACTGAATAAGGCCGCGCACACTATCATAAATGGGCAAAGACACACACCAAAGAAGAATACACAAACATTTACAACAGGTGGGGGTGTACTCAATAAAACGAATATTCATTCCACAAAAAAAATTGTTATTGTTGACGACAACACAGTCGTAACAATTGTTAAATTTCAACATTTCATATAACGAGTTCCTTTACTTCGGAGATCAATCAGTTTGCCATTTTAAGGATCACTTCTAATATTTTATTCTGCTGAGGTGTTTTATTTAGTGAAAATATATATACATAATGAATAAAAAATTTCCACTGGTAATTACATTACAAAAAAAAATCTCTTTAGTGATAGTGCTGCTACTTGCGGCGAGTAGCGTAATCTCTTATTTTCCGCTGTCAAAATTCCTCTATCTTATACAGCATTAATTTTAGATCGTATGCCATTGGTCAGCAATCCACCAAGATCAACAATACAAGAAGAAAAGGGTAGTTTTCAACTCAAATTAGCGGGGTTAGAATTTTATACAATAGCCAAGCAATTACTACTTGGTGCAGACGTATTTTTTCAATATTGAGAAGCGAACAACATATTTCTTGATATGTAATAGCTGGTTGTTTTCTTTTTCTTGTGAATACACAAGTATCTTTTTAAATTTGCAATGAAATTGTAATCAGTCTAGTATAGTAGACCACCCTTTTGTGCGTTGAAGCTTCGGACTACCCCCTACAATATCTAATGTCATTGAACCAATAACTTTTAATTTACAAATAGTTCTCAATACAGAAGAAACACTTACACGGTTTTAGCAAACAGAAGAAAGATCATTACAATATCTAGAAGATGCTGAATATCATCCAGCTGAGGTTGGGAAACTCATACTATAACGGCTGGAATACCTAGAATGCAAGCTTAGCAGAAATCAGACCCCCAAAAACGATTATGCAAGTTTTATCACGGAATATGAAGCACTTGGCCTCATGAGGAAAACACTAACTACTGAAGATGACATACCGGGAAAGAATTATTTTCTGCCACATCACGCCATCATACGAGAAAACAGTGTAAGCAGTGGAACCTCATTAAACAATCTCTTAATGGTGGGACTCACAATTCAACCAACTTTATGGATAACTGATATAAATAAAATGTATCGTCAAATTTGGTTAGATGACGATGACATAAACTATCAAAGAATCCTTTGGAGGCACAATCAAACTAAACAACTTCAAAGTTATCAGCGGTATACTGTAACTCATGATCTAAGTGCAACATTAGCCAAAGCTGGGTTAAAACTACATAAATGGACGCCCAACATAGCAAAAGGAGCTGAAAATTCTAGGCCTTCAGTGGATTCCAAACGCAGACGCCTTTACATTCAAGGTAGAACCAATGGCAGAAAGAACACAAACAAAGAGAATAATGTTGTCGGAGTCTAGTAGGGGTTTTGATCCTCTAAACCATCTTTAACCATCTTTCAGCAACTATGGTTAAGAAAATTGTCATGGGATGATGAACTTCCGAGCGATCTGGACAATCAATGGCTGAATATACGAAAGGAATTAAAATTATTTGAGCAAAATTCCCCGATTTATAAATCATATTGAAAACAAAGAACTAACCGAGTATCACGGATTTGCAGATGCCAGTCATATTGCATACGCTGCCGATGGTTTATTGTAAAATCCAAAGGCCCGACCAAATATTTAAAGTATCATTGGTGCCAGCTAAATCTAGAGTGGCCTCGCTAAAGCCAATATTGATTAAAGTGGTTTGTCTAGAGCGTATATAAAATGTGGCCTAATCATGATATTGTAAATAATTTGCAGTCCCAGAAGACGAGTTGAAAGTAGTTAAAACTTTAAAAGTATCGATTGTTATCGAGCAAGATTTATTCGATAAGTTGTTTACAACGACAAATAATTATTCAAAACTATTACGAATAGTAGCATATGTACTACGATTTACAAAGAGTGCCAGGCAGAAACAAATCCTTACCCATAAATCCATTGCCGCGGAAGAACTAGATGAATCTGAAAAGTTCATTATTAAATATGTGCAACAGTCAATCTTCTATGATGAATTGAAGCTATTAAACAAATCAAAATCCATATCTAAATCGAACAATCTAACAAAGCTATCGCCATTTGTTGACACAGATGGTATTCTATACGAGTCGGGGGCAGATTACAAAATTCAGAACTATCTTTCAATGAACAACATCCGATAAGCTTACCCAATGGACATATGCTGAGCTAAATTATAATAACTTCGGTGCAAATCTCAAATCACCATCCCGGTCCACGGCAACGATATTGAAGTGAATATAATTAGGAAATTTCTTAAAGTTCCAATCAATTGGATTGGTATAAAATGCAAGGTAGAGTTTATTAGGGCCATATTGAGTTTATTAGGGCCATAAAAACTATGATTTCTGCTTCATTCGTATAATCTTTGGACTTTTAAAACAAGATATTTAAAATAGATTTAAATTTCATTTGTATGAAAAGTACTCAAATACAAGTACAGAGTTATATGAAAAAAAAGCCTAAATGTTGATATTGCACACAAAAAAGACTTTTTACCTTTTTTCGATTAATTCACTATAATCTTTACATCGGTAACAAACACACTTAAATGAAATAAAAAATAGTGATCTTGAATCTTAAGAGCGTCGCAGCTTAACGAGCTCAAATTCGTGAACAGTTTCCATGATTTCTCTCGGAGATCGTTTTCAAGCCACTGCAGTTTATAAGCGTGTAGGCTATTCCAATGATGTAATTCGATTCTGAGGTAGAAATCCTTCACTCGGTATTTGCTGAACGAAAGTCTTTCTACTTGCTCTGGAGCCAGACCTGCACAGTGTCAGCAAACTTCCTAAACTACTCGCAACAAACGTCAAATCCTCTTTGACAAGCTGACTGCGGATCAATTGGTTCAACTTGTAAAACAAGTTTTGACGCTAGCATCGCTGTGTCTAGTTGGTACTCATAGTGTCGAATGACCATCATCATCCTTAGCTGCAAATCCTTCATCTATTTCAACAAGGTAGAAAAAGACTACAGTCCTCAACTCAACGGCTTTTGCTCTTCAATCCTTTAATGTAACAGACATTTTCAATTGTTTTATACTACTGGCAGCCAACGACTTCCAATTTTTTTTAGTTATCACGGACTTTGTAGAACTGGCAAGATAAAACGGATAATTATCTTGGCAAGAGATAATGAACCCTGCCTGCCAACAGAAGTGCGATTACCAAAAAAATTAAGGAAGACAAGTCCCAGTGAATTAAACATCATGATCTACTATGTAACAAACGCTCAAATGTTGTTGCGGTTACTGTTTTTTGTTCCACGGATTTGCATCAGTCCCTGAAAAGGGATTATCTCAATTAATTATCTTTGATGTTAAATCGAAGCTTGATGGCGATATGGTCACAACCTGCTTAATAAATCAAAATCGCTTGGATATAAAAGATTTTAAAGTGTTATATAGAATTGGTGCGAATAATAAAGAGACGGGTCATTTGGTGGTGGAATTTGACGACTACAGGTTTTGGACTTTGTTACGTAGATAGTCAGAATCAAATACAATGAAGGCTTGATGCTTAAAATTGATGCTTTTAGTGCTTGCAAAATGAGTAAATTCGTAAGCTGGTTGTCTTTAGGAAGAATGATAAGATGATTCCGTTTGTATGGCAACTTTGATTCGTTGAGCCGCCCTCTGACCCAAAGTATACCGTCACTACCGATGAAAGGTCGCAGAGATAGAAGTGGGCTCTTGCCTAATAGATGGTCCATGGATCATGATGTTTCCTTGACGAAATGTGATTCTTGAACCAGCTTCACCCAAAACTCGAAAGACCAATAGAGCTCGAGCAAGATGAAGAAGCCTTGAATGTGCTTAGATGTCGATTGATTTTATTTTTCGTTGGTCGATATTAGTGTGAGCCTCGCTCGGTTCTTGGCGTGGCCATTGACCTGGATCTTGTCGTAGCCAAACAGGACTTTTCCACCACAGCGGATGGCTGTTTAGTAATGAAGGGTTATGTTGAAGCTTGGGCGAAGACGTTATGTTGAAGCTTGGGCACCACCAATTCGAAGCTTTTGGTTAAGTGATATCCCGACCGATGTTGTGTGTGATGCATCGAATACTACGCTGAGTTTGCGTTGCATCACTTTGTGATGACAAAGAATCACGTCTGACCCGGCGAGTTATTGTATAAGCTTCTGACACTTTCTCTATTTGACTCGATTCCAGATAATCCTGCATTAGCCTGTGGTACCGAAAACGCTTGAGTTCTCATTGAATGGATTCGTAGCGTAGTTCACATTCAGACTCATCGAGCTTTAATTTTCGAGGTGAACGAACATCTTCGATTTCCCAAAACGACTCGAACGCGTTGTCGATTGCGTCATAGTCCTCGATGGTTGCTGTTAAATTAGATGGCTAATGGGTTGTCCTGTGCAAAGTGGGGTTAACACCGCTGATACAACCATGCTTCTGTGCATTCCGATGGCATCGGCTCTGAGAAAAATAATTATTTTTTTGGATCACTAAAGCAATGAGGATCGGCCAGTTCCAATTGCTTCAAGTGTGGCCATTGTTGGCTGTCAATTGGTTGGGATGGCGTGCCTGTGTTCTTCCTGTGGGCGCGCCGTTCGCACAGATTCCACTGATCGTGACTCTGCTGGTCTTCTCGTTAATCCGATGCGAGTTGCTGTGAATTGCAGTGACCGGAATTTGTGATGATACGATGATTCGGCGTTCGTATTCGGATTGTGTAATAGCGTGTGGGATCTTTTGTTGCAAACCCGACAAAAACTGGGTTTGCGGTTCAGACGAGATTTGATTTTTCTTCGAATGTTAGAGGTTTGAATTGATCGCAGTCCGAAGTGACGACGAGTGAGCGAGATGATTTTGTGACTCGTTTGCCAAGTGCTTGAGTGCGCAACGAATACGATAATGACGGCTAGTTTTACGAATCCCACGTGCTACACCGAAACGTTAGATTTTATTCCTTACGAGAGTTGCTGCGTCACGGCACCATATAGATAATTTTTTTGCGGTTAATACAAGAAAATATTTTATGATTATTTATTCGTGCCGTGTTGCTCGATCAGAGGCTGAAGTAAAAAAAAAAAGTTTTCCTCATGTATTTGACAATTTGACAGCTTCGAAAAAGTGTTATCCGACGTTGGTGTTTTAGTTAAAACACTGTTGCGTGACATTTGATTGTAGGGTGTCCACCGATAGATGTCACCTCTGACTGTCGTGAAGACGTTAACATCAGAATTAAATCGATAATTAACCAATATTTTTTTTCTGTTGCATACCAGTTTTGGATGGCTTCAGATCTTATAGAAACAACGTTTGTATTTTCGAGTTTATTTAGAAATATTTTGAGATACAATATGTCCGTTCCGAATGGAAGTATTGGCTCAGACTGTAAAATAATTATGTACGTATACCTCGTAGATAATTAATAAAGTTTTCAATTGTAGGAAAACAAGAGAAAATCTTGGTTCTCAAACAAAATACACTTTTTAAATCCTCTATAGGTTCTCAATGCTATTTAAACTTAAATATGTCAAGAAACGTGAATTTTAACATGAAGAGTACAAAATGGTTAAAATGAGCACAAAATTCGGTTACTAAAAAGAGTACGTCTGGTCACCTTTAACTTATTAATTTTGCCTCTTTTGTATCTCATATAAATAAACTTAAATGAACAGTTTGGTTAACTTTGTAATAATGTTAATTATTTATTTATATAATAATAATAATTTTTATTAGTAATAATATAATATTACACATATTTATTTAAATTAAATGGTTCATTGTTATTTGGTACATTTCAGTTTATCATAATATGTTTTGCTTTTTAATTACAAAAATAATAATTATTATATTTAATTAATTTGAAAATAATAATTTTTATATTAAAGACATAAATTTTGTTTATTAAATATTATTCATCCATTTTATCGTCATTATTATTATTATTATTATTTTTTAAATATTTTGTTATAGTTATTTATTGTTTTAATTTTGTATTATATAATATTAAAAATAAATTAAAATTTTTGTTTTTTAATTAATACATTATTTTTTTTTTTTGGTATTTATTTAGTTTTTTTTAAAAAGATTTTTGCTTTTATGTTACATGAAATTTAATTTTTTGGAAATTAAAGACGTGAATTATTTGATTTATCCCCATAGCGGTTGTAGTTTGTTCCATTGGGCGGCACGTTTTCCCCATAGTCCCTTTAAATTGTTCCATCCAGGTTCACGTTTTCCCCATGATCCTATATATAAAATAAAAATTGATTAATGCTTATTAATATATTGGCATGCGGTTTATATACCTCTAAAGTTGTTCCAGTTATTCACCCGTTTACCCCAAGCACCATTCATCGATTTCCATGCTCTCTTATTCATCTCATGTTGATTGTAGTCATAATCATTGATATTATTGTTATTATTTATATTGTTATCCTCAATTGTGTTGATTGAGTCCTCCCAATTATTTTCTACTTGTTCCATGCTATTATCATCCGGATATTTTTCTTTTTGTAACAAATTGGGGTTTGTGAAGTACACATCGTCATTTAATCCGTCGAGGCTAACCGCACGTTTACCCCAGCCATCGTTCAATTTATTCCATGACGATTTTTTCGCTTCATTCGATTTCATTTGATCTGTTGGATGTGCATTTGAATAATTTGTTAAAAATATTATTAGGATTACGACAATTTTTGCTTTGATTAGTGTTCTACTCAAGTGTTGGCTCATCATTTTGGCGGGTTTGGAGTCTGCAGAGAAAAATAGAAAAAAAAATTGGATTGTTAATCTGATATAGTTAATTGGACAAGTTAGAAAGTCACTTCATCGTTACTAAACGTTTGTCGTTTTCACAAAATTAGTCATATTTTATTTAAAATGTTATAAGACTCAAGTTTGATGCACTATAAGAAAGTCCGCACAATTATTTTCAACGGACGATCCTCCTATCACATATGACATAATACTTTATAAACGGACAATTCTCCATGTAAAGAATTATTTCAAATAATATACAACAATCTTGTATATACAAATAATGTACATAACAACTTGTACTTACATAAACGTACAACAACATTTTTACATACAAGATTTGTGTAAGCTAAAAATAATTGAAAAATTATATTTTGGTTTCACAACAATTTTGCATTACAATAACCTCTACATTCAAATCGTTTAGAAATGCATAAAAATCGTATTGAATTTACAAACCTAAATCAAGTAAAACGCATTCGCACATACATCATTCCATCGTTCAAGAGATGGCACTGCATCATCTATGTTTATTAACCCGTTGCCGCACAACTCTAAATTGACGACCGTGCTGTGAGAAACACACTTATTTCAATTGTTTATGCCTGCCATATGAAACTGAGCGTCATTTATATATTTGGAATTGAAAATTATCACATTTTCTCACAGTTTTTCCACGAAAACTCTCGAGGGTCATAGCCGTCATTTGCTCATCACGACATTTTGTTGCTGAAGCCGTCATTTGCGCGAACGTAAACCGTCATTTGCGCGACGGCTCTAGCCGTCATTTGTCTCTGTAGACAGAAATATGTATATTGAATTGTTAAACTTGAAAAATCGAAAAAAAAACAATTGATATGTTATCTGGAATGTTAAATCTTTTTTTCTTTGATGTGTTACGACCGTTTTGTCGGTAACAATTTCTTTCCTCACAAAAAGAAAAATTCGGTGATATAATGATTCGTGTCATTTTACGTATGACACCCCCATCTGTGGCGTATTTTGTCTCGTTTTTATTCAATTTTGTGTCTGGGATAAATTTTAGCTCAGTTTTTTTCCCCTTGCGAGGTTGCCAGTCTTGCATTGATTGGAATTGTGATGGAGCGAGACTAATGTAGATCGAGTGTGTGAAAGGTAAAAGCATTCCATAAGAATGTTTTTTCTTATATGCCTCTCGTTTACATCAATGCGAATTGGTGTAAACGAGAGACAGAGAAGAGAAAAGATTCTTCTGGAATGTTTTGCGCGTTATGTGGCGTACGAAATTTTTTTTTGATATAGCCAGTCGAGTAGTAATTTTTGTGAAAAATGATTCGAGCCTGGATTTTTGGAAAAAAGTCTTGTTTATAATTTAATAAAAAAATAAAATAAAAAGTAAGAATTGTATTTTTTTGGTTTTACCCCAAAAAAGGGGAATGTGTGAAAAAAATTGTCTCAATAAAAAATAATGGAAACTTAAAAATTATTTCTTATATTAATTATTCTCTTTTGAAATTTGAGATTGGGGTTTTGTGCATTAAAAACCAAGCGAGCAAAACATTTGTGTGCAAAGTGAAAATTTAATCCGAATATTTCTAAATACTTTCTACGGTGAAAATAGTGTCTGTGAATTATTTTCCCGTGGTCTAGAGAAAATCAGTTTAAATTTATAAACCAAAGTAGCATCAGTTGATATATTTTATGATACGGAAAAGGCAATCCAGTTACGTGCTGTGTATGAATAATTGAGAATTGAAAGTTGGTTTTCAATGTATTAAGAAGACGATCGGTGTACCATTTTAAAGGTGGCATCAACTAGTTGACCGACGTGTTGGTTACAGTAAAAGCGGAAATACCGTTCAACCAAATTATTTACGGCGGCCAGTCGAGGCCACGTTTTTGCATTTTGGTAACGGGGAGAGACCCCGCAATAATACGGGTGGCCAACCGGCCATTTGTATTTATATTGTTATTGGGGAGAGGCCCCGCAACCACATGGGAGGCCAACCGGCTTTTCGTCACGACCGCCACAAGGTCGCACCAACACGTGGCGGTTATTGTTTAAGGTACGGGTTTTTGTTATTTTTTTTATTTCTTTTGTTTTTGATTATTTTAAAATCGTAATTAAATTTGTTGATTGTAATCGAGCGCCACATAGCGGGTGCATGTTGCGCGCTCGGGGCATATTGGTCTCGCTTTTCTCCATTTCTCACTCATTTTTTTTTGTTGTTGTGATTGATATCATTGTTTAAAATGACTTGCTAAGTTCCTTTCGGGTTAGGTGTGATGGGGAGGGACTTCTCCCCCGGTGTCAACGAGGGGTTGGCGGTCTCTTGGTGCCCGCATCTGCCTTCGAAACCGATGGTTTGCACCGTTTGAATTCGGGCAGATGCGCGCACCAGGGCACCTGTCTCCCATTATAATTATTTTTGTTTTTTTATTTTTTATTTTTTCTTGATTTGATTGTCTCTTTAGGTTCCGGCCGATGGATTTCGGTGGAACCATCGGCTTAACTTATAATTTGCGTTGTTCTATTTTTCCTTAAATTATCTGTTGAATCACGGTGTAAGCCAGGAGCCACGCAAGCCTCAAACCCCACGACCAATAGCGCTTCTCCCTGAGAATGTAGCGCTCTGCGTGCGCTTAGTAATATCTGCAGGATGTCAGTAGCCATCTTGTAACAGATGTATTGGTATTACTGAATAATTAACAAATAAATGCATCAGTACACTTGGTACGAATGATGTTCCTTTTTTATTAATTAAAATATGGAGGACGGCTATAGACGTCATTTGCCTACATATCACCAAAAATGCGAGGGTATAGCCATCATTTGCGGCAACGGGTTAAAACATAATTTGTATGAGGTGCACCCAAATATTTTAGTGCAGGTAAATGGAAACCAAACCAGTTTTGGATTGTTTCGTTTTTCAGTATTAGGCAAGCAGACAAAAAAAAAAAAATCTTCGGCCTATTCAATTTGGATTTTTGCTTGAGCAACGCCATCGTGTTTTTATTTAGTATCATATAAGTAATTTTATCAAAGTGCTCCATGTGAAACCTCAACAACTGGTGACCCTGAACGTTGGTTATTACCGTAAAATCAGGTGAGTGAGTTTATTTAATACTAAAAGTGAATATAAAAAAATGTATATTAAGAAATCGTGAATGAGTGTGAATTTTTTTTAACTAAAGCCGCTTTTATTATTTGACAAAAAAATAATCAGAACGAACGAACGAAAGAAAATCAGCAACGGCGGCTTAAATTAAAACATATTTAGACGAGTTTTGTAATACAGTGGCCCAAGCCCCACCCGTGGTAAGCGAACCACATTTACAAATTGTCGATTTCCCCTGGTCGATTTTGTTTAGAAAACTTGAGTTCATTCCAACACCAATTTTAAAAAATAAATCACTCCTTCACTTGAGTTAAAATAGGTATAAAAATCAAAATATTTTTTATTAAAAAACCACTTGTTTTGAGTGTGATAAATTATTTAAATTATATATGCCCTGCGTGCACCGTTAGGTCATTGTGAACAAGAACATGGAGGATAACGGTGACCACAAAGACGATGTGCATGAAGACGAAAATCGTCAGCAACGGATTGAATTATCAGCGTCAAAATAATTGACGTGACTACCAGCATTCTGAGAGAATAACCCGAATACTTGGTTCATATCAGCCGAGATAATGTTCGACGCGAACAAGACCACCAGCGACAGACACAAGTTTGCGCACACAGTGATACCCCTATCGGAAGCTCAAGCGAAGAAGGTCGAGTACATTACAAGACCCTCCAGCTAACAACAAGTGAGACACGCTCAAGCAAAGCCTAATCGATCGCTACTCAATCTCTGAGGAGCGTAGGTTAGAGACGATTTTGAGCAAAGTCGAAATTGGTGAACACCCCACATACTGCATCGAATGAAATCATTACAAGACTATGGGTCAGGCAACTCCCTGATTTTATACAAACAGCATTGGTCTCCCTCAACAAAAAAAACCAGTAGAGTTTCTTGCTGTCACCAGCTTAGAGATACACGCGCCAAGGTCTATAGCTTTAGCCGTATTGAAAACACGGTAAAACAGACTAGCGATCAGCTAGAAAAGCTTGAGCGAAGTTCACATACTCCGCGACAACCTTTGTGTTCAGTATCACCATGGACAACCTCCGCGACAACCTTTGTGTTCACTATCACCCCAGGAAAACTTAAGCCAATCAAACAATAAACAGTCACCAAGATACCAATTTCCACGCAAGTGGTATTGGTATCACGCAAGATTTGGTAACACTGAAGAAATTCCCTTGTTTAACAGCTCCACCAAACTACAACGCTCCAGTAATGCACAATGAAGTATACCACATCGCGACTACAGGGCACTTACCTTTCTCCAGGCCAAGAAAAAAAAATCATTAGTTAAAGAAAAGTTTTTCTTTAAATTAAAACTAGAAAAAGTTGTGTTTTTATTTAAATTTTATGAAAGAGCAGAGGTTTCACAATATATACAGTTTCACCCAGTCGGTTTGGGACATGTAGCAGGTATATTTGTCTAGCTATGTGTCTAAGTGTTTAATTTACTTGTTTTAGCTTGCCTCAGATGGGGTCTAACAATATAAGAACCCGTATATCCCATATTGCATTCGGATTTAGCTTTGTTTCAACTACTATTCCAGTTAATTGATGAATTGATCGTCCGTTTAGAAAATGAACGGGCTTAAGGAAATTCAAAACTTATCATTGCTATAGTGGAACAAATTGGCCTTGAATGTAGAATGCTTTCTATCTGCGCGGTTAGTGTTGAAAACTTTTCAAGAGTAAGTATCGTGTCGCGCTCGTGTAATTTGCGTTTTAGTTGATTTTAATGCACTTTTTTATAGCCCTCTATGTCCTTCTTCAAAAGACTGGACTGAAGGTTATTAATATTTTTCAAGAATGCATAAACTCTATCAAGATGATTTCTTGCGCAAATAAAATTTGTAGCGTGATTAATGAACACTGTGATTAATGAATATTTCAATTATTTATTGACTTGCGTGCGTGCTAAACATACAAAGATACACAAATATGCCTTGGAAATAATTGAGCCTTCTCATCGAAAAGCATGAATTTTGAAAGAACCGTATAAAAATCGACTCTGACTGCACTAAATGGACCTGTATATAAAACTCTGTATTCCGAGATCAGCCCCATTAATTGTGTTTGGTACATGACTTCAATCTGAATGTTCTCTTTGTTCTCGGGTATATATGCTGTTGATCGGGCCAAAGATGCTCTTCTATTAATAGCCATTTTGGTTCTTTCCACCAACCTGTCCCGAGTTGCACAATTAACTGGGTTATGTCTGTACGGAACGTGGCGCCATTTGTCTTTTTTTATGTGCCTATTAGTTCAGATGATCGGTTGGACACAAAAGTGGTTGCAGTCAATAACTTCAGTCTATCTATGCTCACCTGTTTCAAAGGTGCCTATGTCTCGGAATGGTATCAAGGGCCGAATGTCGAAGGGCCGATTTTTTTTTTGTTTTTAGAAATATAATTTTTTAAATTTGTTGTTTTATGGAATAATTAGTAATTTTTTTTTATTAAACATAAATGGATTTCTTATGGATTTATGTATTTTACTAATTTTCATCTTTGGATATTCATGAAATTCGGCGATACATTTTCGTGAAGGAAAATTTTATCATGCGCGTATGTTGAGACATTCGGCCCTGTGTCAGCCTTCTGATAATAGGTATATGTACAAAAAATAAAAAAATAATTTAATTAAACAAAAAAAAAAAAAAAAAAAAAAAAAAATCGGCTCTTGGACCCATTCGGGTCGACATATCTCCACGAACATCTATTCTTTCAGTCTGATCGAGCATCTAATAGTCGCATTTATAATGGTCGTTGCTAATCCCATCCAATATTTTGCAACCATAAGCCTTGAAAAACAATTTTAATTTTTATTATGATTGGTGCTAGTAGCCCCAAAGGATCGAAGTTTTAAGTAGCTTCGGAGAGAAAACTTCCTTAAGTATGCTCATCTTTCAGGTTGACTTGAAATATCTGTAAGGGTGTACCATGCAATTCTCAATATCATTACCGGTTCTGGATGTTCCGAAAATATTCTTAGATTGGCTGAGCCCAAGAAGCTCCTAAATTGTGGAGCGTTTCGTCCACTATAGTTGGATCACCAGTCAATGGATCATTAATGAACGTGCCTTATTCATCTGCGCTTGCCGCTGGAGATTTCTCCCTATGCAAATGGGCACGATCTTTTAGACATTTGGCGGTCATATGGTCAACCAGATGCCATATGGTAAGCAACCGTGTTTAATGAATAAAGAACGATTCTTTGTTGCTTGTCTCGCCACAAGATTACCTGATGTCTAGTATCATCCCGTACGTATCATCAAGTTTTAGTTCAATGACATACCAGTGGTTGATCTTGCAGGCGCATCAAATACTTCCCGTAATATATTTGTACTGCTGCCGCTTTTTAGAATACCATGACGTGGTAAGATGGAAGATTTTTGGAGTTCAACGGTGATTAACTCAATTGGCTGCATATAACTTAAATGTTAATATTATCTAAAAAGTCAGTATAGAGTTGGGGGCGCTGTTGATAATTTTAAAATCTCCTTTTCATCACTATTAGCCTCGATAAGGCTTGGCCATCTCCTTGAATGAAAGTTTAGTGACGAATCATCTATCATGTGCTTTTCTTGAATCGATTTTAAAAATGTGTTTTTTGCCTCACAAATTTTTGTAATATATAGCCTCAATATCGATTATCGTTTGCAAGATCATAGTGGTTGATATTTTAGCGTCGTTCTTGCCCCTTATAACTCATCCTAGTTAGGTACTTATCCTAGTTAGGTACAGCTCTAAACGTTGAATCGTCTAAATGTAAACTTACATTTTCAAACAATTCACGATATCTGACCAAGTCAAAACGTCTATGACACCAGGCTTATAGAAATTTGGATCAGGCAGACTGATCGTTGACAAAGTGTGTAAGCAGCCTAAATCAAATTCAAATGTTGAAAGTGAGAAGTAATCTTCGGGATGATGATCGCTGTTATCGATTAAACTTCGATGGAATTAAGTATTCCATCGAAATGTGCTGAAATGAGGTCTCACCACTCTGTGGTATATTATGGTTCTGTGGTTCTTTCTTGGCAACCCTAATGTCTGACCAAGGTTGTCCTTCATTAACAATTGAAGTAGGTAGCCTGGTTTGCACTTTGCTCTTCAATGGAATACTTACATTGTTAAGAGTATGTTGAATCAGCGTTTTTCCTTCGTTGTCATCATCTGTAGCTTATTTGATTGAGTATCCACAAGCAGTAGAGTATAAAAAGTTCTCTTGCTCCTATAAACTTCGTATCTTATAGCATCCAGTTTCCGCAATAGAAGGTATATGAGCCAAGGGTCTCTAGATTCGACTTTGGTGACCTAATGTCTTTAAACCACGGATTACCACGTCCAATAATTTTCTGATATTTGTAGCATAATGAATATGGTTGGTTGCTATTTCGGTCATTCCAGTGTCGCGATCTTCGCATATTAGGTTACAAATGGTCCTGGATTTTGTCATGAAGATCCATGCATTAAATCTCCGTTAGGAGTTGTCCGTTTAATTGTTGTAATGTCAGTTTTTCTGACTTGACAACTTGGTGGTAATGTCGTTATCTTATCATTTCCATCGGAGCGCAAAGCGCCAGATGTGTGAATTATTGATGAACCATAATGTTGGTAATGTGGGTGTACTACGGAATCCCGGTTTGAAAATCCCGGTTTTCAAAAACCCGGTTTCAAAATCTCGATTTTCAAAATCCTGGTTTTCAGAACCTCAGTTTTCACAATCCAGGTTTATAAAATCTCAGTTTTTGAAATTCCGGTTTTCTTTTCTTCTAGTTCTAAAGTCTTAATTTTGAAAAAAAATATTTTTTATAAATTCGAGCTGGCCGGACTAATAATATTTTAACATAAAAATAAGATATCTTGCCTCATACGATAAGCATACGAGCAAAATGTGTGAATTGAAACGTATTGATGATGTCTGACACGATATGTGTAGGAACTGAAAGGAACGAATAATATAAATAAACCTTTAGGGTTTTAATAAGCAGTAAACTAAGGTTTTGATGGTTTACAAATTATTCGGAAAAAATACTTTGATATCGATTTTGACGATCGATTTGGGCAGATTTTGGAAAATTAGATTGCCTTGAAATTAAAAAAAAATTGGGCTGACTATTACACTGTTCCTGCGAGCCCTAAAGATCAAACTGGTAGTATATTTAAATGGAGAACAACGTCCCTATAAATTGGAAAGTAAATAAAATAATAAGTGATTTTTGAAATATTGTTTAATTATGTTTTCGAATATAATTGAGTATAAGGGCGGAAGCCAAAAAATTACGAAATATTCCTTAAAACAAATTAAAAAATTATATTTCCGAAAACGAAAAGTAACCTCTTTAACACATTTGGCCCTTCGACACATGCGGCCGTTCGAGACATTCGGCCCTTCGTAATTTTGCCCTTTGACATGCGGTCTTTCGACATTCAGCCCTTTGATATCATACCGAATTGTAGAGGCTTCAATAACTCTCGCGGGCACGTGGGAAGTCGCATCGCTCCTCCCTCTCCGTTTAGCCCTCCGAGGGCCTTTAGAAAAAAATTCCCGGAGAGCGGGGTTCAAAGACATGGCGGGAATAAAGGAGCAGTTTTACTAGTTTTATTCTAGGTGAATGATTCGAATTCAAAACTAATTTTTTGATACAGTTCTAGAATACGGTCGATAGGGATGGAACTTCACCATTTCTTTACTGATTATGCTACAAAGAAGGTCTAAATGGGATTCTAAAATGATTTTTTGCTAAAGCTCTAGAATATGGCCATTAGCGATAGAACTTGTCTATTTCTTGACAGATTATGATAAAATTCTATATGTGTGATGGAAATAAGATTATAAAACGATTTTTTGGCGAAGTTCTGAAATATATCGCCCTTTTTGTCCAGATACGCAGAGCTTTATCAAAAAATCATTTAAGAACCCCATTTCCATTGCACGGATTTCAACATAATCGATTAACGAATGGCCTAGTTCCATCCCAAATGACAACATTCCAGAACTTTATCAAACATCATTTTAAAATCCCATTTAGATCCCACATGTCGATTTTCGACATAATCGGTTAAAAATGGCCAGGTTTCATCCCTATCCGCTTTATTCAAGAACTTTATTAAAAACGCATTTTTTGAATCCCATTTAAGAACATGTCGAATTGCAACTAAATCGGTTAAAATAAATAAATAAAAGGTTCCATCTCTATTGACCGCTTTATCGAAAAATCATTTTAGAATCCCATTTCCATCGTACGGATAGAAATTCAACAAAATCTGTAATGAAATGACCAAATTCCATCCCTAAATGCCATTTTCTAGAACTTTAACGCAAACTCATTTTTGAATTTTTTCAAAAAATCATTTGAGTTCCATTTTCCCACATGTCAAATTTTAAAAATTCAAACCGGGATTTCGTAAAAATCGGGATTTTTTTTTATACAAAACCGGGATTTTGAAAACCGGAATTTTAAAAACCGGGATTTCGTTACACACCGGTTGGTACTAAGTGTTGAATGTCTCAGTCTTTTGGTTAGTTTCTTCGTAGTTGTGTTTAATTAAATTGATCGTAAATTCTAAAATCGAAATCTTGTAAAAGCTTTTGTTGGTATTGTTGGTTGGTATTTAACTTATCATGTACTCTTGTGCCAATAAAGTCAAAAGGCGGTCTTCGTTTAATATTGTTTCCGCCTAACTCGTTCAATCCATCATTGCGTTCCTTTAATTCGAGGTAAGATGCCTTTATTTGGGAAATTATGAATGTAACTTGGTGAGCGCACCCCCCGTCTTTTCGTTTACTTCAATATTATCCTTTTAGGTCCTCCTTTTCATATTTGCTGAGAGATCTTTTCGGTAAGACCAAAACCTTTGTTATTGCTCACTTGTACAAAAAATTTCTCGTGCCCCGTACGCGTATGTGCCTATCCGTTCCCTCGAGTTAGTTACAACGATTTTACCTCGAATCGGTTTCGATTACGAGTAAATTTTCTTCTTTGACAGAAACAAGATCCCTAATTTGTATTTGTGGTTTTGTCTGTAACCATTTTGGTTGTTGGTGTATTTCTCGAAGATACTCATTGCTAAATTTTTCCAGAAGTTTTGTTTGATTTATTCTAGCAGCTGCCATCTTGAAATTTTTTGAATATTTATATCTGAGAGATTCATATCGCGAACTGTGCGATTATTGATGAGTCGATTAAAAGATGCCCTCGTGTGAGGACTTGTTATATCAACTGAAATTGGACACAGAAGCCTTGAATTTAGCACGGCTTCTAGTTGGCTTAAACCTGTTGTTCATTTTTCGTACTTGAGTATCGTATATCGCATCCCGTAGCCCCCAAAATGACATGATGCTGGTGGCTGAAAACGCCATGGGATTCTATTTACAGCAATTTTATACAGTTACTAAAATCAATTACTGTCACATTTTGCTTCATTTTGAGTTGATTGTTGACTGGAATGAAATTTGTTGCATTTTCGTTTTACATATCGCTCTAGAGTCCACGTGTTGCGCTAAATCTGTATAGAGTTCTGATGGTAGGCATAGAACAAAAGCTAAAGCTAATTACTTCGCGGCGAAATGAATTGTCAAAAAATGATTCACAGCCAACGATAAGACTTTCAAGTTCAGAGGACAATCAATTATAACGGAAAATTTCTTATTCAAACTCCATGTCATAAGTGGAAAATCGTAAAACAGATATAAGGGAATCAAAATTGGCTCCTCAGGGTCCTTCACCTTAAAAATTGGAAAAACATTCATAGCAGAATTATGAACATTTACAAACTCTTGAAAGCAAACAGAATGTAATAAAATACTGGAGTATGAATGCAAATAAATGTAGTGGGGTTGAGTCAACTAAAATTTTTCATTCACCTCCAGTTATTCCGATTTTTAATTTTTGGTTTTGGTGAGACATCGCTCGTATCCTTCATTGTTATCAAGTTTGATAATTTAGGTTAACATTAAAACTCTGGTTGTAAACCTGCAAAGTAATTGTTTTTAATAAGAAATCATAAAATTTAATTATTTCTAGTTTTTTCGATTTGACCATAGTTATACGGAGTCTAAGGAAAATCTAAAATAAAACTAACAAAAGCAATTTCATGTAGAATCAGCATGATGTGCTTTGATTTTGATTTGTCATTTCATCATACGTATATAGTATGATTACGAGTATGAGTAAGTGGTGAGTTCGACTACTTACGGTTTTAAAATTTTTATATCGAAAAAGCTGTCAATAAAATCATTAAACGCATACACGGTGTAATAATGGAAACCCATCCTTTTATTTACCACATATTATACCACCACGATGGAGGGTGGTGGGTAACCGGGTCAATTATGTTAGACATAATTTTAGTAGAAATTTATTCAATTTTCGATATAAATCAATCATTTATCAAATCGTTTAATGAATAAAAAATGTTTTTCTTGTTTATGGAACTAAATAAAAAATACTTTGTTTGATTTGACAAGTCATTAAAATGTTTAAGTGGATTTTGTGATTAAATTGCCGATACATAACTCCAGGTGTTATAATCCGTTTTGTTTTAAAACGTGGTAGCCTGAGGGGTAACCCGCATAGTTTTAATTAAAAGTAATTTTATTCGTGTTCGAATATTTCATAAAAAATTATATTTAAGTTTCGAAAATCAATGTGCTGAGTTGGGAGGTTTCTCTTTAAACTTTCATTAAATTTAAAACATGTATAAGGTATTTTCCCCGTGACTTGGGTGGGAGCCTCTAATCAGCAAATACCCATTTGTTATCTTAAATATTAACCGAATTCTAACAAAAAAAAAAAAGAAAAGGAAAACCAATTTAAAATTTTGTACAAGGAAAACCAATTTAAAATTTTGTACATGCATCTCAAAATTTATGATGAAATTTCCATACAATCAATCAATCCGTCTAGGCTCCGTCTAGAGGTCGATTTTTTGTTACAAAAGTTTTTTTTTGTCAAAAATCGTCATTTCCATTTAAATTTTGGATAACTAGTCTGAGCTGATATTGTTGCAAAATAAATTTAAAGCTGCTCTAGAGGTTGCCACTTGCAATGGGCCGATTTCAGATAGAAATCAATCGATTCGATGGTATAGTTGCGGAGGGTAATCACTGGACCATCTTGTCCAGGATTAGACGTGTTGGAAAAGTTGCCAATATTTCAAATAATTTAAATTTTCTTCGTCAGTTTTATTTGGTTCCAGAGGCTATTATTCGTGATTGGTGTAATTGGACGATAATTGGGGACTGCCTCAATTTGTTCCTTTAATCTATTGAGTTTGTCATTAATGATAGTTGCATTCCCCTTTTGGCGAATTTTACTGTTGCTTCATATATGTTTGTTGTTTTGTTTCAGAGCTGTCCAACAATTTAGATAACTAATCATTTACAGAACATGCTTGTGGCTAAACTTTGAGTGCTTTATTTACAAAATCCATTACGAATCCGTATTGAATGAAATTCGTAACATTTGGTGTCAGATTAGTTTGGGATTTTGCAAATACTAGCAAAATGAGTTTAGTGGACATACACTTCTAAAGGTCACGGAAGGAAAAAGAAGGAGCTATTGTTTAGTCTGCAAAACGTAAGGTGGGAGGATAAAGCCCGAGCACATTGTTGGAGGACGATTAATTGTTGAATAGACTAAATGATAGACTAAATGAATCTGTTGAATTTTTTTTTTGTTTCATTTTTTTAAATAAATTTTATTTAAGATCCAACAGCAGCCAAAAAAAATAAATGAAGTATTAGAATTGGCTTTGGAATATGAGGCAGCCAAAGCAAGTTTATCAACTGGGTTTCGAGGCTAATAATGGCAGTTGAGGCAACTAACACAAAGCGATTACATCATAGAAAATTACTACAAATGAAAGAACAAAGCACCCAACTGGCAGAATTGCGAGTAGGGCAAGATGGTCAGCTTGTCGATTTCTACTCGGTCAGCTTGTCAAAGCAAATGGAAGCTTGAAACCCATACCTGGCAAACTATTGGTGATGGCCAGCTAAATAAAACGCCTTCAACAAAACCAGTTGCCGGACGCTGAATAAAAATTTAAAGCCTCCGAAATTATTAAGTGCAGGTCCAAGCAAAAGTACAGCACAATTATTGAAGCGCAGGCGAGCAGCACAATGCACTCATGTTGGCACTCCGAGGGAAAGCTGGAGAAGTTTAGCAAGCTGTATCACCAACAGAAAGGAGCTGAGTTGGACTCAGTAGGAAGTTGAACGAGAGCAGCGGGAAGTAGAAAAGAAGAATATGAATAATATACGACGAAGTATGTAGAATGATCAATCGGCAGAAGGTTGATTTAGTGGTGATGTTCCAAGAAGCAGAAAATCAGATCTCAAGATACACAACGAGGTTTGAAGTTTCCATAAAAAATTGTTAAGAGGATCAACGATAAAGTGTATCGGATACAAGGAAACCTCGGACCTGAACTGCCAGCCGCCCAAGGTAATAAACTGAAGCAATACGATGTTGGATGTGTCTGTTTCGGACGAACAGATTTAAAGTAAGCGTATAGTGTTATGAATTCTACTATACATAGGCATAACACTTGATGGTCGAGTGGTAAAGGTTGTATATCACCAAGTATATCCACTCAAACGTTACTAGTTCGAGTCCGATTAATATTCAGATATTATTGGGCGATTAATATTCTTAACCTGCATTGATGTGCATTTTTGGTTCAAGTATTCTACCAAAGTACTGATTGGGGATTCGATTTTAGAATGGCAATGATATGGAATAATCTAGAACAGCGATGGACAAGTATATCAGACACAATTTTACAGCGAAGAGTGCAAGTTAAGACGTAAAAAGTGAAAAGTGCAAAAAGTAAAAGTGAAATTAGTGAACATTGATAAACAGTAAATTGTTGCAAAATTATTCTGTAAATATTACCGGTATTCTCAAGTATCCGGAAATAGTATAAATTAATTAAGGGTTCCGAAAAAGCTACTGAATCTATTCAACGAACCAGATTATAGAAATTTACTACTAACACGATTACTCCGCCCACAATAATTTAAAGGATAATAAATGTTTACGGGTATAGTATAGTGAGGATTACAATTGAATGTGACAGGCTAAAGAGATTTATAATTTTAAAATAATTTTCCAAACACGTTAAGCTTTTTTGGTATTAAAGCTTTTATTGATTAATCTGTTTGATATTTTTCGTGTAAAACCTAGAGCATATATTTGAACATATTTTATTCAAAATTTTACAGAAAATATAATATGTATAAAACAGAACAACACCATCTGTAAAGGGCACACACAAAATGATAAAATTTAATATTGACAACCCGATCTTACCAATCTGTTTCCCAAATAGGCGAAATAAAGAAGCTCTGTTCTCTCTTTTTTGCATACTATAACAGTCTTGTGGTCTTGTTACATCAAACCAAGATCCGAAACCCTTATCCTGCTTGTATAAATTACCTTTACCGTTTTAATGGAAAATTAATTTCCCGTACAATTTTCTTTATTAAATTTATTAAAAATCATTTATATTCAAATTCCTTTTCACTCTAGTTCGTTATTATCGTTTGAGTGTCGCTAATCCTCTTTAATGGGAAATCACTTTTATTGTTTTTCATTTATGTCATTTAAATAATAATAATTAAATCAAAACTTGGTGTGGTGCGGTATATAACAAGGTGTATTCGAGAAAGTATGTGAAGAAAAAAGGATGGCGGCAGCCAGAAAAATAAAATAAAGTAACAGATTTCTTTTTTTTTTTTTTCAAATGATTGTTGACATCTAACAAAAAAGGAATGACGACAGGAAATGAGTGTAAAATTATGTTAAGTGGAATGGGGTAAAAATTACGGTATTATAATTGTGTCGAATGCGGGTTGGGAATTCGTAAAAAAAATTAATAAATATTATCCGGTATTTAGTAAAAATTATTTATAATTATATTTAAACTCATTATCCGATGTTTGTATTGAGGCAATTGTAACGCGATATTATGTGAAGTTGTTGAGATTATAACTTTATACGTGTGTACGTATAACAGGTTGTGTTAAATGAAGGATGATGCCGTTGTAACTTTATTAATCATACTATGATATTATTAATCATACCTACGAAATGCTGTAGTTACTTGATAGGAATATAGGAGAAACGGACATAGTTTTAGAAAACTGAACCGTATATTCGCATTTCTGCAGCTTGATTGTTAGATCGAAATGTGTCGAAAGGACGAATAAACTACTTGGTCGATGCAATCCGATTTTTTGCTTTGTATGGTTCAGTGGAAGTGTTAAATATCGACAGTAGGTCTATAATGTGTGAAGCTCGTTAAATAGGCGTCAGTAGTTTTGACGCCAATATTTGATCACCTTTTTTCATTATAATTGGTAATGGAAACTTTCAAACTACGAGATATTTAAAAATAAAAATCAGTTGGCTGTTGTGCTATAAATAGCCACGTTCCATTGGCGTTAGTATTTAGTAAAGTACTAGCAAGTACTTCTAGCTACTCAATCAACATTTTTGTTTTCTTATGTTTCACTTCTAACTAACAAAATTGTGTTTCATTGAACATCTACTCACAAGTACTTTCAAGTAGCGCCAATGGAATCCGACTAATAAAACAATTATCTGGGTACTCGCAAATACCTTGATACAAAATTTTTTAAAAATTAATTTGCTCAGTTTACTTCGTATGTGACCATGTTTGGTAGGCTTTGGATTGAAAGAAGCCACCTGTGTCTTGTTACGAACTCTTTATAGACAGGAATTGGAGATGTAATTAATGCACCAGTCTGTGCTACATACGTCTGAAATCTCGCACCGTACTTGCTCTTGCAAAATCAAATGGTTGTTCAATCAAATGGTAGATGACGATTTTTGTATGAATGTTCATTACAAACATTTTCTACAAATTTTGCGTTCCCAGTCGTCACTTTTTAAAATTTAAAACGTTAATGTGAATTTGTTGACGTGAACGATGAACGTCACAGCTCCGGTGGAGCGCGGGGATGTTTCAATAGACGTAGTCTACACGCGCAGCTGCAGATATTGCTTTGGAGCGAGGAGAATTTTTTTTGGAATAAAGCCAAGTGTAGGCCGCTTGCCTCAGAGTATTTTTTTCCGAGCAGAGTAAAGAATTGTCGTTTTCAGTCATCTATCTCGGCCAGTTTCGAGAATTTAAAGACGGAATAAAAGTTACTCCATTCATGATGGCTATCAGTAAACTGAGGCGATGGTGATGAAGATATTACAACTTCGTTGAAAGAAGGCTATTTTAGACAATGTTTCTACTTTTATATCTCCGATCCTAGAGAAATGTTCACGGGAACACTTTTATATATTCGAATAGGTCAGAAGTGTTTTTCAAAATTTAAAACTTCTATATTTTCAATTCTTTTCTCAATTGGAAATTTTGATATTTTCCCCAATAGGATTTTTACCCCATTGCCATTCCCAAATAAGCTACGAACCCTATTTATTGTAATAATAATCAAATAACAGAAATCGTAGAGAAGTTCACAGGCTCACGCTTATAAATACTTTTGGATAATTCCAAGTTTTTACCTTCCTAAGTTCCGGACAGGGTTCGGTTATGCTTATGATGATATTTACTGTGCCATACACGACTTACATATGTAGAAGTTTCATGAAATAATTTGAAAAAAATTTCAAATTTTATTTCACCGATCCTAGAGATGTTCACGGGGTTTCACATACATGGTCAAATAGATCAGTTAACACCCTATGGTAGTGAATGAGATTGAATTATGATAATTTTTAACTTGTCCAGAGACATTTTTACGTTTACAAGTACATATATACCATGTACCCGTTATTATGAATTTTTCGGATAACACTTATCATGTCACTACTTTGCTTGGACGGTATTTTTTCCATCAAAAGACATTGTTTAATCAACACGAGAAATTCTTTTTTTTTCATTGTTTTGAAATTAACAAAAGTATAGCGTCACTAAAACTGCTGTAACTTATAAACTTAATGATTGAAATTTTAACAGGTACCATTTGAAGGTTGGTAGAATTTAAAAATCATATAGGTTTTTAATTTGTGGCGCCATCTATATGTCAGGCCGGGAACTTCTCAGGTGATGTAATAATTCTAATGCATTTTAAAATGTTTGGCCTAGTATTCTACAAAGCTCTGTTATTGAGCCTCTACATTTACTGATTTACCATATATAATGGAGGAATTAATTTGTAAAGTGGTCTCGTGTAGGGTGAACCTTATAATCCAATTTCCCTCGCAAAATTAATCTTATTTTTTAGTTTTTATATATTTATAAACATAGAGTGGATAGACATTATTTTTGGCTGACATTGAGCTCCAATGAGATCGGTTGGCCGAAGTTGTTAAAGCTTCTGTATAAACTACAGAACCCAATTGAGAGCATGCTAATGTCTATTTCGTAGTCTAAGCAGCATTGCCCATATGGAGGTAATGGGGTAGAACGAGTTTTATCATCACGGAAGTTCACTCGCACACATATTATTGTGGATTGATCGTCTCATTAGAGTTTCGAAAAGTCTAGCTTCTGAATATTCTAAATGACAGTGACATAAACATACGTTTACATGTTAAAAGAAAATCGGAACAAAGATCCACAGCTCCGTCGGGTTGAAGCTTCCTATGCCTAAGAATGACAATCGCAGAGACGGTTATGCGAAGCAAAACTTAAAAGATAACGACCATGCTGATTTCAACGATTTCTGAGAAATGGGTGAATCCATTTATCTTCAGCTTGCTCGGATTTGGATGGATATTCAGCTTATAATTGAAGAATATTCCTGTGGAGCTTATGAGTGGTATATGTAAATAAAACTGATAAGGATATCAGAAGTTTACAGCGTAGAATAGTTCATACTATATGAACTAGCAGAGTTTGATATACTCGAAATTACAAGGAAATTGAGTATTGATCTGTTAATTCGTGTAAGAGGGTAAGTCGTTGAAGTTAGCCCGAAAAATCATCACGAAATTTTTGGTAAGTTTCCTCGCTAATGTGTAGTTATCCCGCAAAAAATGTGAACATTGAAAAAGTCTAATCCCGAAAACATACATATGCAAAATGTAGACACATTTTTTATGAAAAAATTCTGAATTTTAATAATATCAAACCAACTGTGTCTCTACAACAGCGCCAGATTTAAATTTACCGCAATTTTGTTAATATGAGTTGTACGGTGATTTTTTTGACATTTGTCACGTGCCAAATGAATCGACAATGAAGCGTTTAATTACAAAATTTGAGACCAAATTTACGCTGATGGATCAGAAGATCATTGTTTGTCGTCGTCCTTGTCGGTCACTCGAAAATATAACCACAGTAAGTGAATCTGCGGCCGAGAATCCAGGAATTTCCATTCGGCATCGTGGTCAAGAGAATGGTCGGTACAAGATCTGCATTTGCACGCGTACAAGGTTAAATTGGTGCAAGAAACCAAGCCAAGGGACCATGTACAGCGCCGTAAATTTCCTGATTGGGAGTTGGAACATCATCGAATTAATGTGGATTTTTCAAAGAAAATCATTTTTTCAGATGAAGCACATTTTCAACTCGATGGATTCGTAAATAAGCAAAACTGTCGGATTTGGGTGCTGAAAATCTGCATATGTGATACTCAAACAACTACCATGTATCCACCGCTAATTGTTAATGGAGTGCGGTATCGCGAAATGTTAATAGAGTTTTTATGGCTCGACTTGGATGTAATTGATGTGGAGGACATGTTTTTCCAACAAGACGGTGCGACCTGCCACATACCACGTAAAACAATGGTGTTTCTGCACACTAAGTTTCCAGGCCGTACCATTTCTTGATTGGACGATCAACATTGGCCACCAAGATCGTGCGATCTAACACCGATGAACTTTTTTCTTTGGGGTTATGTGAAGGAAATACAGCCACATTTATGCGAAAACGTTATTCAAAATTTCAACAAAAGAATAACCCTGTGCCAAAGGTTTCGTGGTGGCCATTTGCCTGATGTTGTATTTCACGTTTAATCGGAAATATTTTTCCTTACGTTGAAATAAAAATGTTTATTTCATAAATAAATGTGTTTTTTCTGTAGAATTAAATCCGGCGCTCTTGTTTGAACACCCTATATAATGAGAAAAGTATGTATGTAACTATGTTTGTTCTGCTTACAAATTTAGCACGAATACATTTTAGCAGCCGAGAAAAACTGTGGAAATGTTAACAAATATTTTATATGTATCAATATTTGCTGTATATCGACCGTAATTATTAGACGTTGAAATGCTTTCTCCTATCTTGAAGTTGAAGAAAGGACCATGAATAATGCTTCTGTGGAATCTGGACCAGCCAAAACTATGCAATGGGACACCGCTCTGTGTCAAAAGTCTTTTGCCAAATGTCATCGAAGTCACTGTATTGACGGTGATTGCTTGCAAAAAGGGAGGACGTATTCGTACCTCGTATACCGTTTTACCAACCGGCCTGCCATTCAGCTTCAAACGAGTCTAGTTCCCAGACTTTCATTTGCTATAACTATCAACAAAGCTCACCGACATTCCCTTAAGTTTGCAAGCATGAATTTGGAAAGTCCTTGCTTCTCTCATGGCCTGTTTTATGTGGCATGCTTATATTCCCCATATGCTTCACACGGCAATCGATGCCCATCAGCTGCAATTTCCTTCAAATTAAAACAAAAAGGCAGCGTTCCCGCAAATTGTGTTTTGTTGGAACAAAGGTTGATATGGTCATATCAACAAAAAATGTGTTGTTTTCCCTTCAGTGGAATTAAACATACTGATTTTTGAGGGAAATTACGTTTTTAGTTACAAGATGGCCCTATGCGATTTAATATTAGTTACGCCATCTTTTTTAAATCCCTCAAAATTTAATGTACCCCAAATATTATATTCTTTCTCTTCTATTTAACTATAATATAATTTTTTTTATGAAATCGATTTTATTGTATTTTTTTTTCTTAATTTCGAGAGGCAGCATGTAGATGGGTTATCCTGTTTGCTGCCCAGTTATTATATAAATATTAGCCACTGTGGTAGATAATGTTTCATTCCAGTGGTGATTTTGATTGCCATCGGAGTGTATTCTTCTTTTATTTACCCTAGTCTCTCATGATCGATCGATGTTCATCGTCTGATGCATCGACACAAAGTTCTTTGTGCTTATCAATTATTTGATTCATAGCACGCTGCATGTACTCCATGACAAATTGAATGGTTTGTGTGCCTTGTTTTTCTTCCAAAATATTTTTGGCATTCGCTTTTCCCTGTACAAATCCCACCTTTTAAAATCTTATCTTCGGAGTAACGGTTAGAGTTGCTTCGGAGGAACTATTGCTGTTTTGATCAGTTGGTATTTTGGTTAATTGTTCGGAATTTTTAGTAGACTCGTCTGTCTCTGGGGCTGCGCGATTTAATTATTCCATAAGTTTTTTGTAGGGTGATGCCACCGTGATTCGTTGGGTGGTGTATGCGTGATTTTTATCGATTGGCGGATTAAGGTTGTAGGTTATATTATCCGTTTTTACGAACTCTTTGTATAGAATTCAGTTCTTCTATTATAGTATTTTTCCTTTGAATCTTGCTGATGAAGTAGTTCTTCCATTATGGCCGGTTGTTTGAAACTTTGCTGGTTGTTGCTTTGCTTGTTTTCGATGGGTTGGGTAGCTACGGAACCCAACGAAGATTTGATTAACTGTTTGGCCGTTTGATATTTTGCTTTGGAAATAATTTGCCGGTTGCTGCTTGGCATTGCAGATTTTTATGTAGTTGATTCTGTCGTTGCTTGTTTTTTATTTTCTATAAGGACCAATGTTTGTTTAGAGATTAGTGTGTTTACCATGGATCGGATTTTTATACTTTTACAATTTACTTAAATATTTAAGAATTTTCTGTTGCCAGCCCTAGTTTCATCTTTCCTCGATTTGCATTCGTACTACAGGTACTTATCAATCATAATTCTGAAATCCTATCGTTCACTAACAAACATTATTAAGACATTTCGTTAAATATTTCCTAATTTTACTTTACACCGTCAATCAATTTTCAAAGGAATGTTAATATCTCCTAATAATATGAATAATAATATTTAAAAAAAAAAACTTTACACCCCTTAGCTAGGATCCTTCAATCAGACTGGTAAATTACCCCATATCTACTGTATAACAAAAAAGCAAAACATTATTACACATTGTGCAAAAATATTTTTTAAAAAATGTAGGTAATACCTAGTACCTGTAGGTGTATATCGACATACACAAGCCAAAAATCAATTTCCACTAATCGCGATTCAATTTTCCAGTTTTTCTGTGGCTTTACAAATTTTCTTGTTTCTTTTTCTATTCTTTTGATTGATCAAAAGATTATTGTTTAAATGATTTCCCCCAAAAAATAAATTATAATTCGATTTCAAAATGTTGAGAAAATTTTCCGTTTTCCACGTTTCTTAGAAAAATTTAAAATGTATAAGTGGGCATTAGGTATATAAGTAAAGTATAATCGTTAACTTGGAATTTAATTTAATGAATCCGATATAAAGGTCGCAGCTGTTATCTTTGGTTTGATTTTCAATCAGGTGGAAATTTGTTTAAACCTATGTACTCGCAACGGGTTCCTCGTCTTACGGACTCTTAAACTAAATCAACCAGAAAACTGTTAAAATTATTTTTTTTAATACGGAGCACAAGATGGATTATTTTTCATTCTGTTCATTTGAAAAAGATTTTTACATAAACTTTATAAATTATTCATAATGTGATTAACAGTGGCTCCAAAAAATGTTCGTACATCTAGGGATAAAACTTTTTTATAATAATTATACCAACTTTCATTGAAGATTTTTCTAAATAATAAATTGCCTTTAGTATTTACTGTTCTAGGAAACACTTGAACGATTCAACTAAATTATAATTGGGGTTACCAAAATTAAATTTCCTTCAAAACATTTACTGTGTAATTTTTATATACATATTCTGTTCCGAAACACAATAATTCATTAATTATCCGATTAAATTGAAATCAAACTACTTTAATTACGCGTAAAATTTATGAAAGTGGCTAATTAAATAATTAATCAACGCGTTGTTGGTGTTCTATAATTTCTGCATCATCGATAAAACTCGTATCCGCTAATTTTTTTACATTCATCGAATTTTTCGCTGACGACGATGTAAAGGGGGCACAAAACTCTTCAATAAAGTTTGCTTCCCACTTCAGAATTATTTATGTAATACATACATCAAATGTTTATCACAAAATATAATTTGCCTTTTATTTGTTGCGGTTACACCACCGAAACCTCCCATTATTCTTGCTCACAGTAATTTACGACTTTTTTCCGCATGTCATTACACGGTTATCATGTTTATCACGGGAGTACTAAAAAACAAGTCCGCCAACATCCGAGTACTAAAATGAAAAATTATGGGCCCATAAAAAATATAAATAAATAAGGAATATGCTATATTTGTATATGTAGGGGTTAGGGGTTTTCCAAAAAAAAAAGATTAAAAATTAAAACAGAAGAAATCTTTGTATGTTCAAGAAGACATCACACTTCTTCTGTGCACGAGAACATTTGTATTTTGATTCAATTACAGCATCTATTTGTGTATCATTTACATAAATGAAAAATATGTTTGTTGTTACTCGTGTGTGTCTAAAGAGCGAGTACGAGCTCATGAGATTTTCACACCAAAAACGCAACAAGAAAATTTTATCGTTCGGAATAGAAAAGTAAATAATGAAAAATAAAAAAATGACGAAAACGAAGATGTAAATCCATTATGAACAAATATAGAAAAGCAAATTATCTCCAGATTTTAATTTTCTATTTGGTGTTGTTGTTGTTGGTGTTATCTAATGTATGTGAACATAACATATTCACATTATGTACTATTTAGCGGATTTGTAATTTCAGATTTGTTTAATGATGGTTAAAAAAAATTTTGTTTTTCGTATATCTTTTGGTTAATTAGATTTGGGGATTAAGTGACAGTTATAAATCTTAGAGCTATAAATGTAGAATTTAAATCAAAATATTATAATTATGGAAGAATGAGTAGGTTTTGATGAATTGAGTTTAATCGTGCTCAGGTTGATCCATGTGGTATCTTTATAGATGTTATACATATGTTACGAATGTTGTATATATGATGACGCATATCGCATACAGGGTTTGAAAAGTTTGTATCAGATTGGGTGAATGGTGTTGTGGGAACTTATAGGAGGGTATTTTGGTCCAGGGGACGGATGCCTAGGATTCGAGAATGTTATTAATTTCATATAATCCTCTTCCTAAACTCATTCCAGTAAAAAGAATTAAAGAAATTTTAGAAAAAATTTGTATCGGAGCCCCTAGACTCTGGAGTCAAACCTCTTTAAAAATATCGTAAGGTTTGTTCTAGACAAGCGTCATATAGATGGTAAACATTTCATGACGATCGGTTGAGCGGCTGAAACGCCATTTCAGAACAAACAGATATTTTTGAGATAAAGTGGTATGAGAGCACCTACACCCATGGGGCCAATCACTTCTAAAATATTTTGAAAACCTGCTCATTTTGATATAAAATACACATGCAAAATGGGAATTCAATTGTCTGAATCGTATGAAAACTTATAAGCAGGGTCTCCTTGATTCAGGGGATGAAGACTCAAAAATGCCACAAATTTCATATAACCCCTTTCTTAAACTCATTCCCGTGGAAAAACTAAAAAAAAAAATTAGATTTAAGGAAACATTTGTAACGCGCCCTTAGGCTCTGGGGTCCAGCGCTGGTTGTACCAACCCAGAAAACTACATAGGCGTGCACACGAAGGTTTTGTCAGGAAGCAACCAACTTTTAGGCTGTTAAAAATTTTGGCTGTCAAATCATACCTTTCCGTTGTTTTTCTTCCAGTCATTAGCTCTTGGGTAGTTTTAGGCCTGGCAGTGTTACATGTGAATGTAATAAAAATTCTGCTTGTAAATGATGACGAGAGAATCACCACCACCTGAATAAACCTCAAGAGTTCGTTCTCCATCTTCATAAACATGTACACTATAGAAACTCATGCAAGAGTAGCCTATACCAGAGCAATAAATTAAAGTTGTATCGACTCATTATCATATGACAAACATAGAAGTCCTTGCACAATCCTTTTATGTTTGCAATATAGGTTTTGGTAATTGAATTCAGATTAGGGATATCAAAGCTATATCCCTCTTGCCCTTTAAAAAAAATATTGGATACTCCAGTGCGTCATAAAATCTGTGGTAAAGTTTGTCCAGAGAAGTAGTTTGTTCGCTGCCGATCACCACATCCTCTCTTTTGTTAGTGGTCGGTGTAATGACTTTTTAGTTTTATTTTATATTCGATCCCGGGCGGGCTGGGCCGACCTGAATTTATGCATCAAAATATTGTTATCGTGCATAGCTCGCTTTATTTTTTGCATGGTGTCTCTTTCTACACCTTATGCTTATCTTGAGGGTATGAATTCCGGTTCAATGACTAATGATTTTGTATTTTAGGTCATTCATTTACTTAAAATATTTATATTTCCGGTCCTTTAAGGTGGCTTCATTAGCCTGGTGAAAACTAACGCAAAAATTACCCATCAATAAACTATTTCTACCAGTACTCCCCAAGATATCGTAATGAGAATTTGTTGTCGTTTTATCTAATGATTCGGAAGTCTGAAACCACTACCCATTTGGTCCAGACAATTCTGAGATTGGAACTGGAAAATTCCAAATTTATAGAAATTCATAATACTCGGGTGGTAGAATGATTCAATAAATTATTTCTACCAGTATTCCCCAAGATATCGTAATGAGATTGTGTTGTCGTATTACCTAATGATTAGCAAGTCCTAAACCAACCACAGTTCTGAGATCGGTTGAAATAAGCGATCGAAAGATTACAAAAAAGGATTACCTAATTTTAAGAAAAAAAATATTATTTTCTCGGGATGAAATAAAGTTTTATTAAAACAAATTTTTATTGTTGATAAATATTTTTTCTGGCTAAAAAATAAATTTCGGGACGAAACTCATATTTAGATAATTTTTTTAACATTTTTCGGGCTGACATTTGAATTTATCAGGAAACACACCACATAAAAAAAGTCGGGATGGGCTTTTCGGGCCAAATTAACAGACATCTCAAACGCAGTTTTCTTAAATATACCCCATGTGTTCCTTGTGAATGAATCATGTCGTTGCGCTGCTTTTTCACAAACAGCGAGTTTGCGAGCTTCCTTCCGCTACGTCGAGACTGGGACTATCCCACTGACTCAGCAGTTCGTTCGGGCGCAAACTATTCTGGGTGATGTTGATGCCGAGAATGGGACTATTCTGGTGTCTACAGATCGTTGAGATGCTAAAAGTTCCGCATACTGTTGACGCCTTTCTTGGGAATTCAGTTGAGCTTCAGAGCTCTGTAACAGACTAACTAGACTGGCGCGTTCGTGCCTTATTTCTAAATAGTGAGATTTTGATGTCATTTTCTTATTTTGTTGTGGTAATTTTGTATTGGTTTTTTTCTTATTAGGTTGCTGCAAAAGTGGAATTTTATAAATACAAGCCATGGTTAAAACTATAAACACATATACATCAACGACTTCAAGAGAAGGCAATCAATACGAGCTCTTATCGAAGCTGCAGAGCGCCATGGAGGAGAATGCTGAAAGAGTCATCACCAATGCGAGGTTCATTAGAGATGACGCCATTTACTCCCAACGATGAGCAGAAAGCCCAACCCAACCTTACGAAGAAAAAGTTGAAAATGAAAAAATCGGAGCACTGGATCAAACCTAAACAACCTTATCCGTACAGCCACCTACTCTAGCCACTAGATCAGCAAAGCACCAAACCCAAATAACAAAGCACCCAATTGGCAGAGCTACGAGCAATGCAAGATGACCAATTTATTGAGCTACATAAAAAGCAAATCGCTAAGTTTAATGAGCAGAACATGAAAATCGATCAAAATATGCAAGCCCAGGAGTTATCGGGATTGTTGAAAAAGAAGTTTCCGGTTGCTTGAAAATGAGATTAGGAAAGTTCAGTCACCCGTTGAAGTTCATAAACTATTGGAGATGTCCAGTTGAATAAAACATTTTCAACAGAACCATCGATGGGGAAATCCAATTTCAGAATTTTAAAGTGGAGTTCAAAGCGGCCGTACAGCAGAATTATTGAGCGTATGGAAGTATACTCATATTGGCATTTCGAGGGAAAAATGCAGATGTAATAGAAAGCTGCTAAGAGCGGGTCAGGAAATTGACGCTTCAAGTTTATACTGTATCTCACCTGCGGTTGTCTTGGACTGACTCACAATAGACACGTTTATCAGTGCGAACAAAGGACCGTCATCTGAAATTTCAGTTGAGGACCCATACTAGAGGTAAAACCATGAACGAAGTATTGGTATTGGCTCTGAAATATCAGGAGAGTTGAAATATGATGCAGTTAAACGTTGAGCGAGTCGAGGAGAGAAAACGCTTGTCTCATCTAATGGGAAACTAAGTTACATCCATTTTGAGTAGAGTAAAAGCGTAAGGTAGAAAATGCCACAAGAACACCGTTAAAATCACACAATTTGGGGCTGATTCCAAAAGTGTAATTGTTAGCCTATTGGCGCAACGTCAGTACACATTACACTATATGCCGGGGCTTCCAAAAATATTGTTCTTCCAGATATTATAGATCCAGAAGTGAATGTTGATATTGTCCTTTAAAACTTACTAACCTGTCGCTGAATTTGTGCTATTTAAAGTTCACAAACATAATTAATTAAGTGAAAAAAAACGCATTTTAGGTTAAAATGGAAGACAGGGTCGCGATGCCATTCATGTGCGATAAGGTGCTCAAAGCAGAAATTATGGAGCCTGCGAAAATCAAAAATAATGGGTTGTTCTGTTGTAATGGGTCTCACTTTGGTGAATTTCCAGCAGAAAGTACCAATACGTGAGTTACGTCAACAAGCGTATAATCAGGAAAACGATGACCATTGGTAAAGCTGAAAGAGTCAACTATATTACAAACTGGTCGGTCGAAAAATCATAAACAGAAGAAGATCATTCGCTCACTTTGCATCCTATTTTCGGTAGAACAGTTAAATATCGAATAGGAAGCAATAGATGGATTAGCCAATATATTTGTTTTTATGATGACGAATTAGAAAAAACTAATATTGTGCAGCATAGAAACAACACTGGAAATTCTACTCCAATCCGGCAAGCACTAATACGATTACCGCTCGTGAAGCAACAGGAGACGGCCGAATTAACTAAGAAAATGGAAAAAGGCGCCACAACAAGATTTTGTGTTGGTTTCCTGAAATCAATTGGTGACGAAGAAAAAGGTTATTTATTACCGCGCATTAATAACACCTTGGATATGCGGTTAGAGGCCAAGATTTTCAGTACATTGAATCATAAAGTAGGCTACTAGCAAATAGCAATCTATCCTGAAGATAGAGTGAGGACGTCATCAAGAGACGGTCTTATCAATTTGTGGTAAAGCCAAGCAAGTTCTAAGAGGTCTGAATTAGAAAACATGTCTGTTTTGGAAAAGTTGATTAAATGGTCCTCACCCAGGGCCCCAGGGTTAATTTTTTAATTTTTTTAGCTCAAACGACTTTGGTGTGTATTCGCTTTCCGTTTTGCTTTTCTCAGCTCAAACGACTTTGATGAACACTGCTGGAAAACTGCTTGCGAGTATCAGAAATCGGAAAGTTTTTGCAGTTCTTTGGCAGGGCACTGGGTTGTTTTTGTAATAAAGAAAAATTGTAAAAATCATATAGAAAAATAAAGATAAAAAATCAATTGCGATGGGTTCTGGTGGAGTTGCACACTCGGGTTCCTTTTTTTTTTCTCAGTTCAAACGACTGTGGTTAAAATTGCTAAAAGTTGCATTTAGGGTATCAAGAGTCGATGAATCGATTGCGTTGGCTTTATGTCGGCATAAATTCGGTTTGAAGACGAAAGTTTCGTGATATTGCACCGTGTTGCATTATGTTGCCTGATGTTACGCCATTTTGCAACACGCCCTACTTTCATTCACACAAGCTGCGTTATGGGTGTTGCGTTACTTAGATCTCAAGGCTGTTGCGCCATGTTGTGTTGTTTGTAATTACAGCTACTGTTTTTTGGAAGAAGTTTTGAATTATGGTTAAATAAGGCAGAACTAGAGCAAGAAGAAATTTGGTATGTGAAAGTATAGGCTATTTATTGGTCGATCAGTTTGAAAAGATTGTAAAATTAGTTCTGAAGAAATTCCTTGCTTAAGGCCAATTAGGACAGGAATTAGACTATTTATTACTACATAGGAATTTTATTTATTATTTTCCAATAGTTTTGCGTAGAAACAGGGATCTGGAAATGATTCCGCAAAGTAGCGAATTAGTTTGAAAAACCCCCACGCATTACATAAATTGGCAGTTTGAATAGAAGTCGGCCTTTTCTAAACAGATTATGACAAAACTCGGTTTGTATGATAATAGGAGAATGGCAATATGATTCCAATATAGTTTTAGGATGGGATAGTGAAAAATGGGTAATGATAGCCAATTGTTAAAGTTATATTATCATAACTCATTAGATTGATAGTGTTGGAACTATTGTGAAAATTAATTTACGTGACCTATTCTGAGAAAGAGGGGTTTCAGCGCAATCCCTGTTCGTCATTCAAAATTTATTTAATAAACTGTAAGAAATCTTCACAATTGTTTCTATAGGAATTTCAAAACAATTTTGTTATACCTCAATACTGAAACTAATAGAACCAATTCAATTCAAAAATACATAAAAAATTTAAAAATCCTCTGTGCAATGTGGTTTTGAAAATAGTTATCATTGGAACAGGCTGCCTTAAACGTAGCATTCGAGTTGTTGCTACACTATGTCATATGAAAGTATCGTAAATACTCAAATAACTCTTAACGCGCTGAGTCGTCGTTAATTTTAACTAACGACTATTCGAGATTCCAAGAAATGCCTTTACTAAAAGTATTGACGAGTGTCTTTTACCAATGGTTCCAAGTAAATTTCAAATTTCTCGATGACGCACTTGTATAAACAAAAGATCTATGCGCATATACCGTAGATTTTTATACTAGCCAACGCGAACTCTTCCCAGCTATTATCCTTGGAATGCCCGTTTGCCGCAAGTCAAACACACTTATGCTGCTTTGTAACCCCATTTGGTATCCGATCATGATGAACTGTTCTCTGAACATCAGCCAATCGAATATCATCACAACTGCCCCTCTAAGTTCAATTCAGAAGATCAGCAATTATCATGATGAAATTCGATTGGTATAGTAAGTTCAACTGGACAATTGGTGCAGTGTTGATCGCATCGTCAATTAAAAGTTTCGGTGTCATGTAAAATGGAATTTCTCAATCATTACTGTGCTATTGATGAACACAACAATGATTTTACGGTGGAGCATCTTCTAAGTGCCGACTTATCTTCCATGCTAGTGTACAGGCCGATATGGAGCTTGCAATGTGGCGAAGTTCTAGTGTACATGTGTTAGTAGGTGAGTTGGTTGTTTATTGTTCATTAAATTAAATCTCCAATGAATATGGTCCATCCAATGAATAGAGCCAACATTTCGCCTTTTCTGCCTAAAATTTCAGCAACATTTCAATACCAATAAGAAAATTGTGTATTGTAGATTTGTAAATTAAATCCAAATTTAACATTTATTTTAACATTTAATATTTTGTTAATTCATGAAGTTCTGAGGTAAAGTAAACCCCGTATTTAAATAAATATATATCAGAAAACAGAACGTTGACTTTAAGGCTGAAGAATAGATCTAAAAACTACTGTCACAGACAAACAAGCAGAAATAACAATGAGGGTTTCTTTAAACATTAAATAAACTAGGATCGTAAACATTTGTCTTATAATTTTCTAATATGCGTGGTTAGATGGCCACAAAGGGCAACGCCAACTTATTATTTATTATTATCGGCCTTATCCCGTAATGAATTCATAAATTAACCTTTTATGCAAAGCTAAATATAAGTAAATTCATCACTTATAGCTAATTAGTAAATTTTTATTATTATTTGTTAAAAATATTCCAACACACAGTCCTTCTCCCCCGTCGCTAATACCATAATCCGTTATTAGGCTTAGAAACCCCATTTTTATTTTAACCAAGCATCCCAACAAAACATGCAGCTCTAATAATCCCACTTTAAAACGGAAAGAAGCTGTATCGAAGAATTGTTTTTATTTTACTGTACGGTTACTAAAACCGAAAAAGGGACATAAACATAAAACATTAAATTTAATGTAGGATTTCCAAATAAAAAAAGACTCCAATAATTTTCGGTAGAAAGGTCAATTGAATTAAAAACATACAAAACCAACAACAACAAAATTTAATGAATAATAATTCGGTGGTTTTCCTTGTATATAACTTTTTTAAGTGAAGTGCCAGAATAATATTTTTATGTTAAATTTTCTTTAAGAAGGGGGGGAAAGTTTGTTTAACGTTATTGAATATAATTGATAAATTTACATAAAATGATTAAAATAAAATTATTTAACTGTTTTACAATACGTAACGTTATTACTTGATCCACATCAATTGAATCCTGGTCGGTATCGGTAATGCATTTGGTGACCCAGCATTCAGAAAAGTGAGGCGAGCGTGACATTTTTCATGTAGACTTTTGGTAGCGGCGCGGTTGCATCCATTGGGGAGAACGACTGGTGTTTACTATATAATCATTTTATTTGTAATCTAATACAGTTTAGTTATCTTGAAATGTTTGGTAAAACATTTAGGGGACTAGTTTTCCGTTCATGTTACACGCTGCGTTAAATACTGTTATGTTAAATGTTGCGTAAAATGTTATGTAAAATGATACACAGAAAAATCTCGGCTTCAAATCAATCGTCAAATCCGATTGTCCGTTAAATCCAAATGTTTTAAATTTAATCTATTTCTTAGCCGATTATTTTAAGATTGGGTATACTGGATAGAAATGGGATTATTAAATGATTTTGAGACGAATTTCAGAAAAATATGGCCACCTGGGATGAAACTCGATCAATTCTTAACCGATTATGTTGGGATTGGGTATGCTGGATGGAAATGGCATTCTTAGATGATTTTTGGAAGTATTATGATGGGATTGGGTATGTTGGATGGAAATGGGATTCTTAAATGATTTTGGTCTGGAATATGACCACCTGAGACGGAACTCGATCAATTCTTAACCAATTATGATGGGATTTGGTATCCTGGATGGAAATGGGAGTCTTAAATGATTTTGAAAAGGAATTCTGGAATATGGCTACTTGGGATGGAATTCGATCAACTGTTAACCGATTATGATTGGGTTGGGTAGGCTGGATGGACATGGGATTCTTAATTGAATTTTTTAAAGAAGTACTGGATTATAGTTATAGCCACCTAAGACGGAACTGGAGCAAGTTTTCATCCGATTATGATGGGATTTGGTACGTTAGATGCAAATAGGATTCTTAAACGATTGTTGGAAGAAATTCTGGAATATGACCATATGTGACGGAGTTCGATAAATTATTAACCGATTATGATGGGATTGGATATGCTGGAGCGAAATGGGATTCTTAATGATTTTGGGAAGAAATTCTGGAATATGGCCACCTGGAATGGAACTCGTTAAATTTTTAATCGATTATGATGGGATTGGGTATGTTGGTTGAAAATGAGATTTTTAAATGATGCATGGAAATTCTGGAATATGGCCACCTGCAATGGAATTCAATAATTTCTTAACTTATTATGTTGAAATTGAATATGGTGAATGGAAATAAGATTCTTCAATAACTTTTGGAAGAAGTTATGGAATATGGTCTCAATTCGGTTCTACAGCATATAAAGCAATAAAAATTAAACCGCACTTAAATTTAAAACATTTAACATCGGTAATTCCCCGATATTGGCTTAGCAATTTAAATCATTTCTGAATTTAAAGGTAATCCCAAAGAGTTGTATAAATTTTCGGCATGACGTGATACGTTGATGAAATATTTTAAAAGCACCGAGATCCATCTATTCGGTATTACTTCATGCCAATTTACAGATTTAAAGAAAGCTGCAACTAAAGCGTGTGAAGAAGTATTATTCATATCGAGACCGAATTCAACTTTTCTCAGAATATAATCAAGTAAGGTTATGAGTAAGTGTCAAATGTGTAGAAAGAAGGAACACATGTCTCAAAAATGTTGAGTTGCTGTCGATCAAAGAGTTTGCATATTGTAAAAAACACGGTACGTACTGGCTATAGATCAAAGTAAGTTATACGATTAATCGAGCCACTGGTTATCACCAAGTCCCGTTATATGAGACCGACAGTAAAGAAGCTGTGTTTTAGTGGCCACTATCAGTTTACTAGAACGGCTTTAAAAGCGTATTATGGAATTAAGGGAGATTTAATAATTATCCTAAACATTCTAATTCTACTGAAATTCTCTACTCTTCTACTCTCTTAAAGAAAAAATCAAACCATCAGTGGGACGAGTCTTGTGACGATGCTTTAATCAAATTTAAAAACTATGTTTAATAAACGAGACTAGTAAGTAACATTGTTTCACTAAAAATTTCCGCTGCCATCTGTACGGTCAAACATTTGTTGTTGCTAGTGGCTACTTGTTTTTAAAATTATTGAAAGGATTTCAATTCCTTTATCTAACTCAATTCGACAATTTTGTCTCGATGACTACAGCTTTGTGGTAAGATATAACCAGGAGAAGCGAATAGAAATGCTGACGCGTTGAGTTGTTTATTACTAAAAAACACGAAGTCTATAGATTATGAACCAAAAACAAGTAACTTAATATTACTCCTGGGTGTCCTGGGTGTTACCTCATCCATGCCCAAAGGTTTGCTTGTTCGACTATGATACCTGGTAGCTATCATATGTGAAATTCTTTACGTTTCACCAACGCTGCTTCGTCAAAAAAGGACTTTTATGATACAATGTCAAATATGTACAGATTATTGAGCATAATTTAGAAATTTTAGTCTATGAAAAATACGTAAGTTCGGATTCGAAAAATTTCCACGACTACGTCTAAAAGAAATATGGAGGGGTGTAATTGTTGTGGCAAATACCCGACTTTCTTATACGACAAATATACACAGACCTCGAATGCACCACACTTAATTTCTAAAGCGAAAAATTGAACTTACCGGATTTGTAATTATCTTGTGTATTCAAAAATTATTATTTCGTCTAAAATTTCAGAAAATCAGGCAAACTCTGTTGAAAATTTAATTTAATTTAAAATTAAAACAACTCCATACGGAAGCTGCCACTTCTGGTACACGGATAACCACAACATTCCGAATGGATGTCCCAATTTATGGACTAAGTTTTAGTATGAAGTTTTATTTTGAATAGTCAAACCGCCTGGTCTGTAGCGGTGCCGAATTTTGGTGAAATAAAGTTTTTTTTTTTCAAAACTCGTCATTTTCGGCCAAATTTAAACTATGATCTGAAGTAATTTTGTTTGAATTTTAATTTTCAATCTTATTATTTTATGCGTATTTCGTAAATGCTATATACTTTTCAAAATACATGTAAAAACGAAACAGCTCCTATTGAAGATGTCAGTTCCGGTTAACTGATTTTGACCAAAATTCACTGGGATCTCCCAATTTGTAGAAAAAGCTTATGAAGTTTCATCCCGACCGATCAGTGTGCATGCGTGTGTGCATGGAGATTAAATATCTGTGTCTTTTCTACAGCTCAGACTGTTTGTCTGATCAAGGTGAAACTTCATTCATAACAGTTTTTTTTATAAATTGGGGAACTGCAGTCGAGCGGTAGGGGCGGCTTTCATAGAACCTTTTAAGTTTTTTGCAAATATTTTGAAAAGTATATCATTTACAGGAAATAATTATTTTTATTATTTAACCGTTTTTCAACAAAAGTTCGGCCTCTGTACAGTACAGTTGGACTGATTGATCAGAATGAAACTTCATGTCTTAGGTTTTTTCAAAAATTGGGAGATCCCAGTGAATTTTGACCGAATATGAAAGTGACAACCTTCATATAGAAGCTTTTTCGTTTTTTTTTTACAGGAAGTGAATGCTTCAATTTTGAAAAGTAGAGAGATTTTAATTTTTTTCCACCTAAATTCGGCATCATACCAGGCAGGTTAACTATTCGGAATGGAACTGTATACAAAAGGTCATTCCGTAAATTTGGAGACTTACGAATATCAATATCATAGCGAGGCATTCCATTCGTGAATCGTGGTACATTATCCTATTCGACGCTACTCAGATGAATAGTCGTCGTTCACCGAAGTGATAAAGTAGATACTATATGGTCCATTAAAAATGACCTGTTGGTGCTTTAATAGCCACTTCCAATAAAACACATGCCTCCTTGTATGTTTGTTGTATTGGGCTAGCGGGTGAGTTACTATTTCTTCTACTTCGGCAGTAGCGTCTACCTCGATTGCTCCTCGCGAGCTGCATATCAGCGGGGTTGCCTTAGTGCTGGCGGTGCTCGTCAGGTTGGTGTTTTGAAGTATGATCCTGTAAATTTCCTCGTCAAACTATTTTGCCTTCCATCCCGTTTTGAAGACTACTCCTAAGTTATGATGATGATACACTGTTTGTTTAACTCTCACAATGTGAGTACATTTATTAGAAGTCAGAAATATTAGTTTTAAAAAAATCTCTGTGTGTGTGGCTGTGTGATTGCGTACAGACTAATGTTTACGTCCTCTCTATAGCTCAGATTGAGCGACTCATTAAATGCAAAGTCATACTTAAACGATGCGTCATTAATAAATTTGGAGGTCCCAGTAAAATTTTGCGGACTCGTTTTTTGCAAATATTTTAAAAAGAATATAATATTTTAAATAAGTTCTCCTGTAGGAAATGATTTTGGTTTTAGGTAAAAACATTTTTATACGAACTTTTTCGATATTTGCAAATACATTGTACTACACTAGATATTTGTTTTTATTTTTGGTGGTGAGGCTGTAGTGTAAGGAGGAAGATAAACACAGGACCCGCTTCTTGTGCCGGATCTGTTGCAACTGCAACAAGTGCTCATACTACCACAAATGGTACCTCATAAATAGGGTAGGCTAAACGATTGAGGGCTAGCACCTTTAGAAATTTGAGTAGGATAAACAGAATGCAAAAGGGATTATTCATTATCTGATTACGACCGTTGATGATGAAATTGTACACACCTTCAGCCACAACAATTTACGCAACCATTTTGGCAGATATAATCTCGCCATAACTGTAGAGAACATAAAAAGGGAGGTTGATATTTCCTTGCTTTCTTCTATTCGCCTTAGTAAACAATTATGATGTTTTCGTGATGTATACCATATGTAAATTTGTGGTGAAATAAAGCTTGCAAATTTAAGCCGGTTGTTCTCAGTTGGTGCTTGGTTGTTTAAAATAATGTACAGCGTTAATGGGTGCACCTACATTAATGAACGTGATACTAAATTTCGTAGTTCAGAGTCTGACATGAATGGCGCATAAACAGTAAAACGTTTGCTTCATTTTTATGTGATTTGAATAGTTGAACTACTCGAGTACATAAATCATCGTAAGTTATGAAAAATGGGACAACAAAAATATATTCAATTTTCAGTTTTGTTTATTATTATAATGTGTCGTCACAGTATGATGGTGAAAATATAGAATAAAAATGTTTTCTTTATTTTAATTGTTTTATACGATTTTTAATTAAAACGACAAAAAATTGTATAAAAAGCTCACAAAAGAACTGCATTTACACACACACACACACACATACACAAACTTTTATCGTTACTTTCAATTTTAGATAAGAGGAAAATGGTAAAACCAACACCAATAAAGATGGAAAACTGGAAAACTGGAAAACTTTTTTTTTTTTTTTTTTGTAAATTTTATTTGTTATATCATTTTAATTATACGAAGTACATTACGATTGTGTGCCAGTGCAAAACGAGTGTTGCTGGTTAAATGTTTTTAACGATTTTTTAATTCATTTTTATTGTTTGTCGCTTCACATAAAATAAAATACTTGTGTCCTCTTAATTTTATCGGTCCCCGGCGAACTCTTTATATGACTTAAATATTTGTGTTTTGGTATATATACTATACCAGATTTTTATTTTATGTACTTTGTAATATTGCGTGTCCATTTGAACTTCATCAACGTGCGTACTGATAAGATAACGAAAATATTTAAGAAATGTTTTAAGGACATTTTGCGTCGTTGTGCGAGCGATATAATATTGATTTAGTATAGGGTAGTACGATTTTTGTAAACCCCCTTTTATATATATATTTAAATAAAACCGCACCGTATCTATATTAAGCCCTTAATATTAAAAAGAACAACAACAATAAAAATGAAAATTATGTACATGTTTTATGATTTTTTATGTAAGAACACATATAATACGATCCACCTAATTTTCAACAGCAATCAAGAAAATTACAAATCCCAAACCCACTTTATGTGTATAAATAATCCTTTAAATTTATTCGTTCGTATCGAACCCTGTATATATATATATATGCGTACGTAACAATACTAACAATATGTACCTAGATAGGTAAAATATGAATGAATTATTCATAAATATAATTTTCCAGTTTTTCTTGATATAATACGACATAACACATTACATTATAGTAATCGTACAAAGCGAAAAACAACAATATATGTATGGTATAGAATAACCGCATATAGAGCTCGAAATACTTGTTGAAACAACAAATTGAGCGTAAATAGATCAGATATTAGCAACAGGTCTCGGTGGTATACATAGCGAGCTTGGCAATGAAATAGGGATCGAAACAATAAATTGTGTTTCTTTATCAAACATGAAAGTGATCAACGGAAAATAGCTATTTGTTAGATATTATGTAAGTGAAAATAGTCCAATAGTTATCCCTGAAAAATGTGATGATAACACCAAATATAATTATCACGATATTTGTGACTATCAGCCCCGAAAATCGCATCATTTTTACTCGGATATGAAAATATATACTGTCACGACAGCTAAAACTATCATGACACAATTAGTTTTTGGGCTGAGAGTAAAATATGGCATTTTGATGATACTTCAAAACTATCACGACAGAAACATTTTCGGGCTGGGATATAAACAATCGTATTATTTATTTACCCATCTCTGAACTCGATTTTCTCGATTCGATTCGAGATATTGAGTTATAGATCCTTGAACTCAGAAACTATATTTGTTGTCCGGACTATCGGCTTATGTTTGGTGGTAGAGGAAGATTTAAAGTATTTTCTGCGATTTTTTAGAACTTTTCTGTAGGCTGGAGCTGAGATATTGTACCTCGAACTCAGGGTTTATTCGTTGGCCGGTTATCGTCTTGTGTCTGTTGGTAGTAGAGAAATATTAAAAATAAGTTCTGTGTTTTTTTCAGAATATTTCTATGGAGTGGAATTGAGATATAAAATAAGCCACTACTCTGTTTAACTAAAAGCATTTAAGTTGAAACAGCGTTTGGTGATAATCTTGTTCAACCACATCTCTATCGAGGGTATCAGGCGTTGGGTCCATCTACCTTTAAGCGACTCACTTCATCGTCTCTCCATATAGTCATGGTCTCAAACCGCGCTAATCTGTGGCTGTACTTTTTTGTTCCCTCACACAACGCACGTACTATGTCGTTTGACCCTCCTCCTTTTCCAAACTGAGAAAAGAAATTCCTCACGATAAATTAAACAAACGGCTTTTGTTAACTGAAGTTGGTGGATTAACGATCCTGTTAGAAGAGGAGAATGAAGTAGAAAGTGGCCAAGAGCAACATTTTGAGTCTGTTGAAGCTGACGAGGCGGAACATAATTCAGATGATTCTAGTGACACCGATAACGATTCCAGTGATGACGCTAGAGAAAACAGCATTAGTGAATAAAACTTTAAATAACAAATGTACAATTTTCACCACATATATTGAGGTAATTTATTTTAAGTTCCTAGATATTTAATGAATTTTTTCTAAGTTCAATAAAAACGATGCCAAAAAATCAAAATTTCATGATTTGTTTTTTTATTGTACCTACTTTACAAATAATAGGTAGGTATTTTCTAAAAAGTGTTGAACGATTTAATTGATATACCATGGTATACTAATTGGAAAATGGCATTTTGTCTGGAAAACATTGTGAAATTTTAACTCATTTAGTATATCATGGTATTATAATTCTCACTCATTTTCCCAATAGTATAGACCGGTATAGTAATTGGATTTCACATTTTCTCTGAAAATGACATTTTCCAATTAGCATACCATGGTATTATAATATGCACTCTACGGTACGTCGTTTGGCGCTCCTTCTAATAGCCGCAGGGATACATGCAGTGTATTCGCCCACCATCCGGAATGCGTACAATACTATCAGAGCGTTTAGCTTCTGAACTCTATCCACCCTTTGTCTGAACGTCTCCTTATTCCATGGGTTGCTCCAAATTGGTGCTCCATACATCGGGGTAGATGAAACTATGTTGGCGCGCTCGTCTTCTGCTCATCTACGCCCCTTTGTACTCGGCATTATTTGCCGCGTTGACTCTACTTGCTTTCTCAATTCAGATAATGAGATATGTGTCTTATATGAGAGTCTGGAATCGATATTTATCCCTAGCTACTTGATGTATGGTTGGATAACAATTTTATGTGTGCCAATCTCTAAAGTCTTGCTCTCCATTACTTTTCTGACAGTGACAGCGACAGCTTTGTTTTATGTTCTGCTAGTTGCAGGCAAGCTGATGGCAGTTAGCCCGTTCTATTACTAATCTCCACAATCCCCTAGAGCGTTTAGCGACAATCAAGATGTCGTCCACAAACTCAACTACTCGTGCATCACTGATCCCTGAAGGACTCTTATCTCTTCAGTATACATCAAGATTTTCTCACTAAAGTAACTAGCATCTATTCTCATTAGATAATTGGGTACCTCCATTCGGATAAGTGTATTTAATACGCAGCTCAATTTCGCCGAGTCCAGCCATCGAGAACCAGATATCGCCGCATGCACCGTCTCTACAACAGTCCTGCAAGCCATATTGGTGCCCTGACTGGTTTCCTACTCTGGCTATAGGTTCTTGTAGCCGGTCACATACAATTCTCTCGAAAATTTTGCCTGCAGTATCAAGTCAGTGAAGTTAGCCCGAAATCCCATCCCGAATTTTTTGGTGCATTTCTTGGCTAAAGTGTAGTCAACCCGAAAAAAGTGTAGTCGTTACAAAAATGTAGTGCTATCCCGAAATCCCAAACTTTTTGAGTATTTCTTGGATAAAAGCAATCGTTACATAAAAATGTAGGATTATCCCGAAATTAAAATGTAATACAAAATAATTTTAATTTACACATTTTTAAAAAATATTTTTTGAAAACTGTCAAAAATTGTTGCATCCTCTTACTGTGGACTAACCGTGCAATATTATAATTTTATAAAAACCATTCTGAAAATTTTAAAAAGCCTATTGGAATAAAACAGACAAAAAAAAAATTAATATTAGAAAATTAAGTTAAATCGAAAAGTGCATTGGCAATTCCTGAAAATAAAATAAGCAAACCATAATACCAGAGCTAAATTGCACTAGTGGTATATACGGATATTTGTCTACACAAATACACATCATTTACATCATTTTTCCACCTGATATGAAAATGAAATTCGCAGGGTTTATTAGCACAGCCAAGACCTAAATAGCCGTATATACCGCTAGTGCAATTTATCTCTGGTATTGTGGTTTGCTTATTTTATTATCATGAGTTGCCAATGCACTTTTCGAACTTAATTTTCTAATATTAATTTTTTTTTGTCTGTTTTATTCCAATAGGCTTTTTAAAATTTTCAGAATGGTTTTTATGAAATTATAATATTGCACGGTTAGTCCACAATAAGAGGTTGCAACAATTTTTGACAGTTTTCAAAAAATATTTTTTAAAAATGTGTAAATTAAAATTAAATTTGTATTAGAATTTAATTTCGGGATAATCCTACATTTTTATGTAACGATTGTTTTTATGCAAGAAATACTCAAAAAGTTTAGGGTTTCGGGATAGCACTACATTTTTGTAACGACTACACTTTTTTCGGGTTGACTACACTTTAGCCAAGAAATGCACCAACAAATTCGGGATGGAATTTCGGGCTTACTTCACCGACTTGCAGTATCCACGAGGCATATTGGGCTCTTTCTGGCTCTAGAACACAAGTTTCTGCTTCTCCCATTTATTAAGACCCCCTCAGCTAAGCGCTCTGTGAAGATGTTTGGGTATATGATTTGACCGCTGACTTCAACGTAATATGCGGAACGATGTCAAACAACATTACTGGACATGTGTGAGCAATATTGTGAATTTTTTTTCAACACAGATAAGTTAGGTCTTTTTCAAGAATCGCAGTAGACTTCCTCGCACAATTCAGAAAGCTTACTTAATTTGATGGCACATTTAAGCTCCGTTATAGTTTCACAATATCATTATTACAGAGCAGGAGGGTATTGCCTGATTGGTTTGAGATATTTTGTACGCTATTCCGAAATTTCGTCGCTATCCACTATCCTGCTGAGCATTGCTGCACCACAGGCACTTGTAACAGGTTTCATAAGCTGGACCGCTTTTTATTTGCGGTTCCAAGCAGGGTAGGATTCTTCATGAGATGGAAAATATTCTCGTCGAACACTTTGGACCTCCAGACTATTGGTTCCCTAGGATATCTAACTAAAGTCCTTCAGGCCAATTAGTTCATACATAATAGCTTGATGATCACTATGTGTATGTAGATTAGCCATCTTCCAAACTACTCCCTTATCGATAAGATATTTGCTCATAAACGTTCAATAATCAACGGAAGGTAAATGAATTTCCTTGTACACTCAAACCTATTCTACTCGGTATTTTTTTTACACGGTTTTGAAAAAAAAAAAAAAAAATTTAGACCTTTTAGGCCTTTTTTTCTATGCCATCAATTTCCTTTTTGCACAATATTTTTAACGCGATTTTACGTGGTTTTTTACGTTGATTTGTTTACATGGTTGGAAGGTATCACCGTGTAAAAAAGGTTTGGGTGTCCGGGATTAATACGACCGGCAAACATGCAAAATTTTCTAACATCGCACTACCTCTGCTATTAGTTTCTCTGCTTCCCCAGTAGGTGGTCCATGCAGTGAAGAGCCACCGGCTATCGGCAATGGGTTTCGGCTTCGTGTGGCATTAGTTAATGGTTCGAGAAAGGGTTTAAACTTTTCAAATGGTACAGGAGGAGCGTAGCAGCTATTTACCGTTCACTTTAGCTCTGACAAATCCGGAAACATAAATCCCACCAATTTATTGCAAGGAGTGATTTTCGTAAACCCATACAGCATTTCGATAAGATATCTGAAACCCAATTAGCTCTCTCAAGTTTCCTATATTGCTCACACATAGTTGCAATGTTCGCTTAAATTTCCTGTACAGACTGTGTAGTAGATTCTAGGCAACCTCACAGTTGTTAAGATTGATTTAAGTAACTTTCATTTTAACCGCTCTATTAGCAGTGGTTTCTGGAAAATGTAAAACTACCAGTTACGTGTTTGCTATTCCCTTTGGCCGTTTCGTTACAGAGCATGTATTTTTAGTCTTGCTGGCATGTCTTAGCAACGTGCCCTTCTTCACCACATCTCCTGCAGTGCGTTGATCTATCGGTTCAACTTCTACAGTTTAATGCATGATGACCGTAACCGTGACATTTAAAGCATATGGTCAGCTATACCTTTTCATCCGATTGTAACTTTGCAAACTTCTAACACTTTTCCAGCCGCGCTTTCCTGCGTTCCTCGATAGGCTGATAGTAACTGATTTAACCGTACGCAGACACCTTTTGCATCTTCGAACTGTGCCTTCAGAGTGACTGAGCCCAAAAGGAACGACCGATTCATTTAATCCCAGTGATTTTTAGCCAAAACATTTTCGTTTTTTGCAATTAGTTTCAAAATATTAGGATTTATGGAAAACCGACTATGTCGAAAAAGATTCTAAAGTTAAAAAAGGTTCTAAATGGTTTAGAAAGAAAATTTCTTTACATCTTTACAGCCCAGACAAATTGACAGATCAGGATAAAACTTCAACCTTAATATTTTTCCATAAATTCAAAGATACTATAGTGACATGCATGTCCCCCATGGGGAAGAAATCTGAGTACCAGAAGTGGTAGCTCCTATTAAGACCTTTCTTGTTATTTTAAAGTCTGGTGTACACCACAATCCATAATGTTTTTTCTCTGGCAGAGAATTATTAGATGCATACTCTGAAGTTGCAACATTTTACATATCGTTTAAAGGTCAAAAATGTACAGCGTTCACGGATCATTCGATTAAAGCAATTTAGCAACATCCATAAAAGGAATCTTCAACATTTTCGACCAGGACTTTTGTCCACCATCAATATTCAGTATATATCAGGAACAGCAATCGTTTTCGCAAAGATTCTATTAAAAGTAAACGTACTAGCCCTAGAAGCCCAACATACAGATTCAAGTGTACCCGATATTAAAAACTTATAGTCATAACGATTTCAGAACACTGTTTGAAAAGGCATAAAAAGGCATATTGCGTTGGATTTATTATTCTTTTATGAAAACGTTTTTTATAAATTTCATAAAAAATAATAAATCCAAACCAATTGCGGGAAGAGGGAAACAAGCTAACACCATTTATTATACGCTCGACGGGCTCAGCTAATTTCCATCAGTCCGTCATTTTGAAGAGAACATCTCATTACACAGATTTCTAACGTATTTTAGTTCGATCTGACTCAGTTAATAAATCATTATGCTATATATAAGGGAAAATTCTCGATGATTAGTCGAAGACGAAACAACGGTCGTATGAAACAACAGAGGTAAACAACAATACACAGTAAAATAGCTTTGTAATTTTATACATTTTTCATGCGAGTGAAATATGCCCAAAAAAAATCCCAAATTTACTACATGCATCAAATTTTGCTTTTCTAAAATACGTTTCAAAGTTGTTGTATGCAAATCCCAAATTTGTTGCACAGAAATCTCAAAAAATATAAGGAAGGATTGATTTGGAATAAAAATAAATGATATAGATTTTTAGCGTGTTATTTCCAAAGAATTACTTTATTATTGTTGGTGTTTCATTAGTACTATAAGTTGAAAATATAAATTACGGACCCCACATGTCAATCTTTTAAAATTTGTTGAACATATTTGTTAATTTAACTTAATGCAAAAACTTATTGCATGCAACAAATTTGGCTTTTTTTCATGCAACAAATTTGGCTTTAATTCTACACGTTTTGAAGCCAATTTTTCAGAAAAAATAATTTTAGTGTCATTTATAGCTGCATTAAGTCTCATGAACGTACGAGATAGTTGTAATACCACACTACCTAACACCATGTTTGGATTGAAGACAGCATATAGCGAAAATCAGAAAGATTACCAAACTTGTACTGATGTTTTCTGAAATTATAATTCTAACAGTTAAGTTTTTTTTTAAATTTATTTATGATGCAATCTGTTTTGGGGCTCGAGGCTCACCATGCTCCCTCGCGGTTGTGGTTTTAACATCCTTACCTTACGCCTACTCAGTCAACTCGAGGATGTACCGCTATGGGACTGATTTAAGGTTAGGGTATGGAGCCTATATCTCATAATTCCAATTGTTCATTCTATTTTAAGATGTTCATAAATCTCAACTTGAAAACATTGTTTAGCTTTCCCAAAAAAATAAAATCTCAAACGTAATGAACTTTATAAAATTGTATAGGCATCGAAAACACAAGTCACTTAATTGCTCTTTGGATATTGGCATTATTGAAATATTTAGCGATTAAAATCTAATAAACTCTATTTGTAAATTTTCCTAATCTTTTTATTTTTTGATTATGTCATGTTGTACCTAATTGTCTATAAATGGAGTTTGTGACAATGGGATAAATTAGTCCCATCCATCCAAATTTAATCGTCACATCATAAAATATTATGACATCGGCAAGATGTTGTCGATCTTAATTCTAAATTAATGTTTAATAACTATATACGCCGTGTCGACATTAAATTCGTCGTGTATTATGTCGTGATATTTAGGGACTACTGTTCACGATAACAAACTGGGTATTAAGCAGCAAACCGTTGTATACATCACACTTAGGAAAATCTTCCACCGAATTAATGTAAATTCAATTTTATACCGATACGGAATTATTTATCGCTTGAATGTGATTATCATATCAAAAGCTTAACGTACACATGTTACAATACGAGTATAACCAAATCCAATAATTTTTTATTTTTTTTTATCGTGCATCTCCGATAAAATATTCATAAATCGTTTAATGATGGTAAATTACAGTCGATTACGATTAATGAAATTCGTGTCTATTAATTTCTTATAGATAAATTTAAAAACCATTTTTTTTTATCGAAGACAAAAATAAATATTGGCAGATTGCAATGAACATAATAAATATTATTATATCTGCTATGGTTGTTGCAATTTTGCATAAAATTTATGCGAACTGGGAAATGGGGGCAGAACAAAATTTTCAAAACGATTTGTTACATTTGAGTCGGTCGATGCTATTATGCGTGGGAATATGAATTAATCGTGTAGTATTGGTTCTGGTTTTGAATTTATTTATGTGCGATACATGATTTCAATATATCTTGGACTAATAGTCCAGATTATAGGTATTTACTATTTACTCACATCTGAATTACTTAAAATTGGAGAGGAGGACCCTTTTGCAGAATACAAAATTTGGTTAGTTCTTGCAGCAGCACAGTTAAAGTTTTCTAGTGAGCGCGATTCAGCAGCAAATAAAATATTTTAATGGAGTCGTTGCTACGAGTTGTGAAAAACTTAGTACAATGCGTTTTATTTAATGTGTGCGATGAAACCTACATCGTTGCAATTTGTGTTGCTCCAAAAAATATCATTTGCGAGCATTAGAGACGTAAGCTAGAAGAGGTTCAGGTGGATCACTCAGAGGTGACAAATTGCCTTTTCGGGACACTTTAAAGCATAGCAATGCAATGGATGCTATAATCATATACTTTATCATAATTGAATGCTGCTAACTTTAAATCAGCGACCAATCGACTTTATCATAAGTGATTGTTAACCTACCTTGTTCACTTGTTTTTGCAGCTCTAAGAAGATGTTCTGCTTCGCATGTTTAAAATCCGTGTCTTATACGCTATTTACACCAACATATGTTTTATTCCAATTCCCAATTAAATAACAATTAAAAAATCTGTACTCTTCGATACGTTACGGACTATGATTACACGTACACCGCGAACTGTGTTTCAAAATGACATTACGAAAAGCAAAAGATATTTTATCAGACTAAGCCAATTTTACGCGTACAATACTTTGTAATGCAGGATATTTCAAGTAGAAGATGTATTTTTTTTATGAAATAAAAATGCATCTTCTACAAAAAATATCCTATTTTACAAAATATTGTAGCGTAAAATTGGCTTAGCCTGAAAAAATATCTTTTGTTTTTCATAATGTCATTTTCGAACACAGTTCGTGGTGTAACGTATCGAAGTGGATATGTTTTTTAATCGTTTTATCAAAGAAAAATAAGTTTACCATAGATTTCTCATTTTTATAAATCGAGAGATAAAAACGACTTGTGTAAAAAACTTCTAATAATTCCAATGTCATGATTGTATTTGTGATTTCACACTGCGCGCAATGTAAAGTCACAAATACAATCATGACATTGGAATTATCAGAATTATTTTACACAACTCATTTTTATCTCTCGATTTATAAAAATGAGGAATCTATGAAAACTTATTTTTCTATGGTTTTATATTTAATTAATACTAATGTGTGTACATCCAAATGCCCGTTATTTAATCGGGAATTGGAACAAAATAAATGTTGGTGATTAGTTCTCAGGTTAGTACTTTTTCATACTACAATATATTTTACAGTACCGAAGAATAACGCTGAAAAAGACGAGTAAATATTTATAGCCTCGAAGCTAATTTTACAAGGTTCGGACAAATCATTTCTACGAAGTAGAACCATAATAGTCTTGATTTTGTGCCAGAGGTGCCATATAATTCTACAGGTTTTCACTAAATATTCCCGTTATAAATGACGTGTGGTTGAACTTTGAAAATAAAAATTTGTTACTGAGCAAGGTAAAATTGACAATTCACACTGCTAGAGCGAATATTTAGAAATGGAACATTGCGGTGATACCTTAAGTTGTTGTTGTTACTCTTTTTAACATGTTCATCACTACATTGTATGAAACTTGTTTGTTGAAACTGATGATTCAGCTTGTAGTCACTAAAACTTTTCTCCAATGCCAGCAGTTTTTAAAAAAATTCAATGCATTGGCATACGAATTGGGAATCTTTCGGGTAACGAAACATCTACAAATTTTTTTGATTTTTTATAATTTTTTAATGTATTTATATTTAAAACTACATAATAATCAATTATTACATGATCAAAATTTGACATATAAATGTTTTATTACCATTAAAGGAAAATTAAAATGCATCGAGAAACTAAAGCGAAAAGCTGTTGCTTTGAGATATTAAAGTAAACCCCGCTTAATTTTACCAAAGCAAAACACCTGTTTTAATGGTGAATTATCATACATAATAGCCATTAAACCAAACCGCCAATAATTACATTTCAAGTTCCCACCAGTGAATTAAGTGAAACCCATTCGGTAGTAATAAAAGATCTAAAGATTTTAAACAGAATTATGTTGATATAACATATAGGCAAGGAAATTAAAAAATGACCGCCTTGCGGTGAACACCATAACTATAAAATGGTTTTATTTTCTAAAACCCAAATTTTTTTTGGTTTACATTAAAGCGTCTTCGGTTTTATACAGTGCAATTGTTGTTGTAAGCTAAGCGGACTTTGCCAAAGCAAAACGGCTAATGATTCTATACTTAATTTGTACTGTAATCCACTATCAAGCAAACCCCGCATGCTTTATGTAATGAATTGTTGTCATCGTGTTAAAAGTGCTTAACAAGACCACTGTTCACTATTGCTGTCACTCACAAAATTGAAACATATTCTCCTCATTAACATGTGTCTCGAAAGATTTTTAATATAAGAAGCTTAGATTTTAACAGATTTGTTAGTAAATGGCCTTTTTGTTTTCTGCGACTAAAACAGTCGTAAACATTGTATGGATGTCCATTAAAGTAATATTTTGTCCGAAAAGCCGAAAAAGTTCTTAAACAATTTAAATTCACGGACGTTTATAAAATTCTTCTTAATTATATATGTGTTGGCTGTATTACACATACATAATGAATGAGAATTTCCCGTGGTTTCTGATTTAGTGATATATAATTCGCAAGAGTTGGATTTTTGCAGTTTGGTCGTTGCAACCTGATGAGTAGACCAACTTTTTATCAGAACGAAACCAAGCTGCCAAGAAGCTACCTAAGGGAGTTCTCATTTTTGTATGGGTTTGTGTATCTTTGTGTACACAAGTGTGCCCTGGGGTTAAAGGTTTGGGGGAGGAGGAGGGGAGTGCATTTTTTCTACTTTTGTGGTAGAGATATTGATATTGTTAATAAACGGCTTCTTTGTTTTCTGCGACTAAAACAGTCGTAAACATTGTATGGATGTCCATTAAAATAATATTTTGCCCGAAAAGCCGAAAAAGTTCTTAAGCAATTTAAATTCACGGACGTTTATAATGATATTTTGTGAACATCAAAATTCAATCATTTTAACGGAACGTTAACGTGGTAATGACGTGTTTAGATTTTGATTAAATGTCAAATGTCACTATGGCTGCGGACAATGCTAAGGTAAAAGTAGGATAAATGTTATTTTAATAGGGTATGCCATAAATTGAAATGCAGTATGAAACGTAGACAAATTAAAGACGCAAACATGATTGACAATCGCTTGTGCTTTTGCTAAACAAAATGTCATGAAAATAAGGTCATGTTTCTAAAAGGAATTTATTTCTAACAAATTTGTGATTTACACATCGTTATCAGGCAAATACACTTGTTTTAGTTTTCAATACCATTAGCAAATAATGAGGTTCATTACTAAATGCAGTTTATCTGTGGGGGTGTGTTGTTATTCATTGTTCATCAAGTGACTTCCGTCTTCCGCATCGGTACAGAATTCGGATATTATTCCGGAATAGTGAAACTAGATTTTGTTGAGCTTCTGGTATAGAACATCTTGAAGCCAGATAAAGAAAATGCAGTGACATATGATTTCTCACAATCATTTCGGGAATGCCCCGCATACTCCGCAAAGTCTATCCCGCGAGTTGGTCTGACGCCTTTTTAAAATACTAAATGGGTGCTTGTGCAAACGTAACACCTTGCCAAACCCTTAATATGTTACTGCACATAATGCAGTCTTAGCAACGACTGGTTAGCAACGACAAATTACAAATCTTTTAATACTCAACTCCCATAGACGTATCACTTCATGCAACGTGACTATGGATCTTCCTGGTTACTAGATTTTAAAATCAAAATTTACTAAATAATTTTGTGCAAAACTCTCAATGAAAATTTTCTAAATTTTAGTTGGCTGCGTTAGTTTGAAATTTTTTTATTATTTGTCACGCCAAAATTTCAAGTGATAGAAATTGTCATTTGAAGTAATAGCAGTCGCAAGGAAATATTTATAAAGCAGCATACTAAGATTTAAAAAACAGCCAGAACGACTTTATTGAACAATTAATTTGTAAGTTTTGATTTAATGATCTAGTAACCAAGAAAATGAGTAGTCACATCCTTGAAGTGATGCGACTAGAGGGATGGGGGTGTTATACAGATCATTATTTTAGTGAGGCAATTAAACGGTTAATAGGTTTATAAAAACACGTTCCAATGAATCATTCTATTACAAAGATTATTATATTCTATGACACTAAGCGCCATGGAACACCGATAGGTCCAGATCGCAAAGGATACCTTTTCGATAAATGTTAGACTGAAAAACCCACCATGTCCTGTTTGGTCGTGTTGGGAGGTTGAACAACCTTAATAGCCGTGGAGAGGTTAGTGTCGTAGAATATAATTCAAAGGTTTCGATATTAGTATATTTACTCACATGTGACACATAATTCTGATGCAAATAATGAAGAAGCATCGTACACCAGTACTATGCAGTGAATTTCTAAGGTACGGAGTGTGCGCACTACCAGTTGAAACAGCTGAAGTAGGGGCTGCTTTGCCTTGTATAAACGCCGGGAAAATGTTTTAAGATTCCGATAGGCGAATAAACCAGCCGTAATTACAAGAAACCGTAGAAATTCAAAATTGAAATCGTTTACCTCATCAATGCTAAGATTTTTGATAGGTTTAATTCTGGCTAAATTTTTTTAGAAAAATATTCTTTTATTCTTTTTTGGCATTACGGGTAATAAATGAGTGGGCACACAGGCCAATGAGCTATAATAATTGCACAGTTATTTACTCTACAAATCCGGATGGAATCATTTGATTTTAATTCAGCCCCACTGTAATCATACCAAATCATATCAAGTCATACCAAATCATATCAAATCAATCAAATCATATCAAATCATATCAAATCATCAAATCATATCATATCATATAAAATCATATCAATTCATATCAAATCATGTCAAATCATATCAAATCATATCAAATCACATCAAATCATACCAAACCATATCAAATCAAATCATAAAAAATCATGTTAAATCATATCAAATAATATCAAAAAATATCAAATCATATCAAATAATATCAAATCATATCAAATCATATTAAATCATATCAAATCATATTAAACCATATCAAATCATATCTATGATATGATATGATTTGATATGGTTTAATATGATTTGATATGATTTAATATGATATCAAATCATATCAAATAATATCAAATAATATCAAATCATATCAAATCATATCAAATAATATCAAATCATATCAAATCATATCAAATAATATCAAATCATATCAAATCATATTAAATAATATCAAATCATATCAAATAATATCAAATCATATCAAATCATATTAAATCATACCAAATCATATCAAATCATATCAAATCATATCAAATCAGAGAAAATCATACGAAATGATATCAAATCATATCAAATCATACCCAATCATATCAAATCCTATCAAATCATATCAAATCCTATCAAATCATATCAAATCATATCAAATCATGTAAAATCATATCAAATCATACCAAATGATATCAAATCATATCGTACCAAATCATATCAAACCATATCAAATCATTTCAAATCATATTAACTCATATCAAATCATATCAAATCATATCAAATAATATCAAATCATATCAAATAATATCAAATCATATCAAATAATATTAAATCATCAAATCATATTAAATCATATCAAATCATATCAAATAATGTCAAAGGAAACAAAATAAAATCTGGTGCTCCCTTTTTGTCCCATAATGGTTAAATGCCCTAAGCTTCACAGTTTAAATTGAAACGTCTACAAAAAACAAATATATGTAATACCTAATAAAAATCACAATGACACTTTGACAGTCAGTCTTTGATTGTCAGTCACAATGACACTTTGTAATTACGAGAAGAAAAAAAGAAGAAATTGTTTGAATTATTAAAAGTAATTGTTTATTATTTTGTATTGCAATGTATTGTTGATAAAAAGTTAAACATTTTTAAATTAATGCTTTTTTGGTACTGTGACGTTCGTTTTATGAGTTGTATTGATTATATAAGGCTTTTAAGCTAGGTGAAATTTTAAAGAAAAAAAATTGTAGAAAATTATTAATTGTTAGAAAAATATAAATATCTTTTTGTGTCGATTATCAAAAAAAAACGTTTTTTATTATTTTCAAAACGAACAAAAATAGTACGCATTTAAAAAGTCTGTGGGATTGATTGAAGGTACAAGGAGAGTTTTATGTTTGCGTAAAGGGTTGTTTCTATGAATACTTACAATTTATGTTAAAACTGTTTTTGTCCAAGAACAATTATGTCTGGCTCACCTGGAAATAATAAAATACAAAATATTGTTATAATATGTAATGTGATATTGGTCCTGAATTAAAAATAAAGAAATTATTTTACAGTATAAGTTTGAGCTTCACGTTTACCGTTAAAATTTTTTAAAAAGGTTGATAGCATTTTACACTTTTAAAGGGGTGTTTTGTACTGAAATGACAACGGCAATTTTTAACGACTCAGAAAACACTTTCGGATACACTATACTGTTGAATAAGATGCATATAACGTCAACAATATTAAATACAACCCTTTTAAGCAAGCAACTGCTGAGTCCTAATACATTTATAGTTATTGACGTCACCTACATTACATTATTTGACTTAGTTGTTGACAAGAACGAGTTGAGCTCAACCAAGAATGCGCTGCGTTGAATGAGTGAAGTTTGTAACAGCACACTATGGTTTCTTTACTGTTCCGATTAGTCAATCCGCCTGGACTGTATAGATGGCAAATTTTGATGAAATATTTTTTTTTGTATTAAAACTCTATTTTTGGTAAAAATTTAAAAGATCTGAAGCAATATTGTTTGAAATTTGTGCCAAATCGGATTTTGAGGGTGATAGTTTGCAATAACGATAAGAGTAAATTTCGTTAGAACGTTTGGTTAGAGCGTTATAATTCCAATAAATACTTAAGCTTTGCACATATATTGGGAGATCCCGATTTTTAGATGAAATCGGTCTACCGGAAGTGGCAGACTCCAATGGAGCTTTTTTGTTTTGTGCAAATATTATGAGAAAGACGATTAATAGTAGACAGATTGATAGTTCGGGATGAAACTTCATACTGAAGCTTTTTCCATAAATTGGAAAGTCTCAGTGATATTTGGCCGAAATCGGTTTCTTGGAGCTTCTCGGTTTTTACAAATATTTTGAATAGTACCTACAGCATTTAGGAGGAAACCGTCTACGAACTACAACCTTCTAGTTTTCCAAAATGACGAGTTTTGACAAAAAGTGTTTGACGACTTAAATTCGGCCCAGACGGATTGATTGATCGAGATGGAACTTCCTATTTAAGGTGTTTCTTTAAATTAGGTGGTCCTAGTGATAGTTGGCTGAAATTAGTTCGCCGGAAGTAGTAGCTTCCATAGACCTTTCTCACTGTAATATTTTGAAAAAAACAAATATTTTGAAAAAAATATTACGAAAAATTAAGTGTTAAACAAAATTTTTTCAGTTCATTTGTTTAAATTTACCATTTCCAGTAAGTTTTGATAAAAACTATGTTTCACCAAAATTGAGCAAATTTGCAGGAAATCTGTGTACCGTATTCAGGTGATGATGTTAGACAATTTAAAAAATTTGTGAAAAAGTTTATAGCATTTACAATAAACGACAAAGAATTAAAATGTTCAAATGATTTTTGATTAAAATTAAAGTTTTCGCTTTAAAAATCAAGTGTGGTGTATTCGAGATTTTTGTATACATTCGATGTAAAAAAAGTCGAGTGCTGATCACGACGTGTTCCCCCTCCATTTTTGAATTATTTTTATAAACAACTTTTAAACGGGCTCTTATATATAGGTGGCTCTTACAGTTAGGGTAACACGGCCAAACGACTCTATACGCCAAGAATTCAATTTTATAGAAAATATTGACAAATTAACTAAGATTTAAAAAAAACCTTACATTGAAAATATGATTAGGTGGTGCAAATTAATAATAACAGTATGGTATTGATGATAGTTGCGTAAACAATATCTTCATTCAAAAGCCTTGGAGTTCGTGAGACTATTCAAAATGTATCGCGTTAAGAAGGGAGGCACTCTCTGTATGAATTTATAGAAAACATCGTAATAATCTTTATTCGGTGTAAAGAAATAGATTTCCATACTTGTTTGAAAATATTTCTCAGAGCATAATGGAGCTGGCTTGGCCAATGAAGTCTTAACGACAATGTTATAACATGTTAAACGCCGATAAGCATAATGACCGGCTTAGTGAGATATTTAGTTTTTTATTGAAAATATAACATTTGTCTTTATTACCAAATCTGTTTTATTACAATTTAGTTAATATCTATTTATAATAGATCGTTTAACAATTTTATTTTGAAGTCAAATATTTAGGTCAGTTATTTAGGTCTATGGAGTACAGAGGTCATGTTAAAATATCAACATTTGAAAAACTCAATTTTTGATAAGTTGTTCCTCTTCATTAAGAGCACTTTTTTGAACTGCAAATGCTTCTAGTACATCTTCTAGCTGCATCGCTGTTGCAGTTGTTACTCGGAGATTTGTTCGCTTTTCCATAAACTTAGCAAGTTTGCTTTATTGTCATTATACTGAGAGTCATGATCACAGGTCAAAGTCTTTCGCTCATTTCAGTCCTCTAAAACTCCTTTTGTAACGAAGAAATCAAAAGTATCTGGTATTTTATATATGTCAGTATAGACCAATAGGACGTAATTTTACTTTACGTATACATCGAGAAAATTAGGTAAGAAGTATAAATTTTGGAAATTTTTAAATGCAAAATTGTTTACTATCAGTTTTTAAGAGAGGGAAGCTAAGTTTTTCACCTTTTTTTATTTTTTCAATATTTTTTTTTAATTTTTATTAATAATAATTGCTTCGTCAACCTTGCAGACACAGATCAAAGCGTTTTTATTCGCTTTGAAAAAAATTTCAAATTTTTCCTGCAAAAACTGCAAAATTTTCCCGGAAAAATTACTTGTACTGTCGAAAAACACACATTTGTACGTATTTTGTATAAAATAATACGCAATTTTTTTTAAGTGAAAATTTTCCCGGAAAGTAGGGTAATTTTCCAGAAAAAATTATCTTCCCTCTCCTAAAAACTGTTGATAAACAATCCTGCATTTAAAAATTTATACTCCTTACCTGATTTTCTCGATGTATACGTAAACTTTAGCTGACCAATAGTTTTCCAGACTGTTCTCCCGACTTTTATTAAATACCTCTTTTCATTTAGAGATTGTAAGTTTGCATCCCCAAAAGGTATATCAATTATCTACCTGGTGCAGATTACTATATACCTCTAGAGTTTGAGAGAATCGAGATCAATCTAGACAATTGTTTCAACTAAAAGCGGCTAATACAGAATGACCCAATTCTCAGTAATGTTTTAATATCATTACGCACTTTCAATATTTGATCAATGAGGAAGAACAAATTACGTCACAACCAGCTAAACGAATTAATATACAGGCTCAGGGTGAATATGGTCAAACCTTTCTATTATTTTCAAAATTTAAATTGTCTTTGACATGATTTCTTGAAAAACTGAAATTGGAATGTAAAAATTATTAGATATATAAAAAACTTAAATAAAAATATGAAAATCGTACACTGTCATGGTCGATAGAAAACTTTTATTGCGATAATAGAACTATTTGATAAGAGATGGCGCAGAAATCAAATAATATATTAAAATATACTTATTATTAGTAGCAATTCCATATTTTTTAGATAGATGTTAGTTAGAGAGTTAATTAGAGATTATAAATTTAAATCAAGTTTTTAATTTAAAAAATACTTGTTAAAGTTAGAACGTTAAGTAATTGTTAATGTAATTGACACTCATTTTAATAGTGCGCCACTAGGAAATTTGGTAACCAACATATTTCCAACTGAAGAATGGATTGAAAGTGGTATTCAGAATGAACAATATTTACCATCAATCCTCGTGATTTTCGAACAAGCGCCTGAATATAAGTTCTATACACATTGGCTTGGCACACCTAACTCCATATGCTAAAAGAAGCGGTCATCTCTGAGTTCGAAACTAGGAAATTTGTTAATGAACATATTTTCAACTGGAGAAAGTATAGAAAGTGGTGTTTGGGATGATCAATAAAGTAGGCTGTTAATTTTTTTTTCTTTAATTTAACAATAAAATTTCCGGGATGGAATTATTTTTATGTGTTTTAGCAAAGACACACACTTTATGAAAAAAACTCTTTTCGGGATGGAAATTTTGAGTCAACTTTTTAAACATTGGGTTACCGACCAAATGACACAGTTGATACAACGTTGGCGTTTGGATCGGAAGGTACCAGGATCGACTCCCGATAGAGGCATGATGCAAAGTTAAATTTCATCAACAGATTACGATCTGTGGTGAAACGTAACACATCTATGATTCCCTGTCGGTGTGCAAAGCCTTAAATCGGTCGTATAGCCATACGTCCTCGAGTTGGTCAAGAAGGGTAAAGTAAGGACGTAAAAAGCATAACCACGGAAGAGCAGGATGAGCCTAGAGCCCTTAACAGATCGCATAGTTATAAAAAAAATACTTTGGTCTTCATTTGTTCGAACTCGAAACAAGAATTAATTTTGAAGTCGTTTATCAAAATTAAAGAACATTGGTACCCAAGCACGAATATATCCATTTTCGCTTACCTCAAAAACCATAAAGTCAAAACTGATTTTACTTTCCAATTCAATTCCTAATTTACAGTATTACCATTTTATTGTCATATTCCTCGTTTAGAAGTTGCCGTTGAATTCAATAAACAATGATTTAATTTCGAAGATGTTTAAATTGCTACTACAGTCCACACAATAGATCCAAGTTTTGTTGGTGTAAATTTGTAATAACATTTTTTTTATATTTGTGGTAAGAAAGAGGAAATATTGTTGGCTTTATATGTATGTTTTACAAAACGAAAAATCGAGATGTAATAAAATCCGTCTCGTTGGTAGTATAAACAACAGTAACATCAACAAATAAAAATGAAAATTGAAAGAACATTTTCACCGAAGACACTAAACATGATACTCCTTATATATTATCCGTGTACCTATCTATGTATAGCGTAATCCGTTTATTTAAGCTGGATAATTTACTTGTTGGCGTGTATTGAGATTTTTATTTTATGTCGTTTTATAATTTATATCAGCATAACAAGAATATTATACGATGTGATTTAGTGTCGGTATTGTTGATCGCAATTAAATTCCACAGATAATATAAAATTTTGTCATGGTCGTGAAAATTCCAGGTATATGTGATATTATCAGGAAAATGATTGGCATGTATACGCAGGTAATATATCTTCCATACAAAATTTTATGATTGTAATAAAATTTGACATTTTATTGGATTTTAATTTTATTTTAATTACAATAACAATAAACATTATTATATACAAAAAAAAAACTCAATTGGACGTAAATAAATTTGATTGACACAAATTAATATTTGGTACGTATGCTGCACCATATTTTTTTTTTGTATACGAGGTACATATATACGTGAAATCGAAAGTGGATATAAACCATATTTCTGGATCCGGAATATAAAATGAAAATTAATTTTCCAATTTTAGTTTTGAATACACCACCCAGTGATACAGGGCCTAGGGGGAGTGAGGCAATTTTTTATGGGTCATTGAGTTTATTTTTTATATGTGTTATTGGAATTTTAATGTTATATCGTTAAATAATTTTTTATGTCTTCATTTTCTCTATAAGAAATACGATTGATGTTGTGTCTGGTGGGAAGTTTTTGGGAGAATATTGCCTTCTCCTTATACACACATGTATGCTTGTTATTATGTACGAGTATATGACAGGACATATAATTAACATATTGTATGTTATAATAATAGGTTGGTATCTGATTGTTGATTAGGATCAACATGATTTTATAATTTCATAAAAGTTTAAGGACATAATTATATTTTAGTTAGATACGTCTATTAAATTTAAACGATATATTATCGTTTATATTGTTTGGTGACGTTTGGTATATGGTGTTGTTGTAGACAATCGCAAGATTGTGTTAGTAATCCTTTTTTACCCCTAATTCAATTATTTACATGAGACTGTAGAGTAGTATAATAAGAAGCCGGATGGTTAGAGGTATACCACCAGATGTCGATATGTTCGTCATTCTCAAGTATATGGTAACGGCTTGCAGCTATAACTAAAGACCGGGAATGAAAGTGCTCACCAATATTAAAGATGTAACAATAGCTGTCTCAGATAAAACTTAGATACGAATTAAGGAGTAATGCAAAATACTATGCTAGTTGTAACAAAATGAGTCAGGCCGACTAAGACAGAGCTTACAGGAACATCGTTGGTACAAGATGTGGTTTGAATCCCGCCACACCAGCTCTATACTCTATCGTAGTAACATCTGTTTTTGTCTACGGAGTGAGTGTGTGGTCGTCAGCCTTTAATAAAATCACTTACATGAAAGTGATGAAGTTGCTGATGAGAACCACATGCATATTAAAAAGATACTGTTATGGGTTCCTTTAGGGTGTTATGTTCCACAGGTTAGTAAAGTAGTTATATAACCACGTGGCCATTAGGAGGGTTGATAGTCTTAATTTAGTCCTTTGAGATAATCCTTAATTTTTTTTTATAAAGAATAAATTGAATTTGAAAATTATTCAAAAATTTCACTATTTCGCCTAGGTTGAAATTTTTACTAAAATAAAGACTCTTTCGTTTATTTTATTGGTTTAGAACTAGTTTACGTCTTACTTCAAAATCGTCGTCTGGTCGATATCTTTGATAGACAGACAAATATTCATCGAGAAATTTACAATGAACGATGACGATTCATTTTATATGTGGCACGACGTAGTTTTGATAGAGAACTAATGGATTTTAGAAGACTTAGGGTAAGGTCGAACCACGACAAATTGCTCAATTTCACTACAAACACATTTTTGTAAAACTTATTTACTACATTTTTCAAATCACATAATCGTAACGTGAAACCCAATCAATAAAAAAGTTCAGAAATGTGCTTTTAATATCGTAACAAATTCTATACTCATGAAGAAGCGATTTTCGGATTTTACGTTATGATTTAGGATGTATGTAACAAATGATCGCCAGAATAAAACACATTTTTGATTTGGTTTAGATCGAGAGATGCCAATTTGTCAATAACAAGATTTTCAATAATTGGAAAATATTGACTAAAAGTTTTTAGACAGAAAAGATTCTTTTTTTTTCTTTATTATCACTGTAATTTGTTCTGGGGCCAAAGCTCTGCCAACTCTTTCGCGGTTTGCTTTTCCGCCCATACTTTTACGCCGTTGCAAGCCAATTCGAGGACGTATGGCTATAGGTCTCATTTTTATCACCATAATCTGCAAATTGCATACCTCCATGCCAGCCTATACTGTGATGGAAGATGGGTCGGCCCATGAGTTTTGCACTCCGACAGGGGGTCATAAATGTGTTCCATTTCATCACAGATCGTATTCTGTAGATAAAAATTGCTTTTGCAGCCTGCCTCTATCGGGATTCGAACCCGGTACCTTCCGATACAAACGCCAAAGCTTTAACCACTATGCTATTTGGTATTTTTAAAACTCAACGCAAGAGAAATATTGTTAATAAATCTCAGGTCTACCCCCATTTGAGTAATGTTTGCCCTTTAAATGAAACCACTTTGAACATACTGCTCAAGTTTTAAGATAGTGCTCATTTCCCATCGGACAGAACCGTTCTAGAAAATCGTCTTTTAAACCTTCATTCCAAAAGATTATATTTGAAAAATTTTGTATGGGTGGTTTCAGGAAATCCCGCCCAATAAATATTTATTTGTTTTTGGTCACGGAGGCCACGAAGTTACTTCAAATTTTTTATTACTTTTTTGGTGATTCCGGCTGATGGGGAGTAGAGAAACATTGAAACTTGGTCAGTATGTTTAATACAACGAGTTTAGGTGATTTCATTAATAAAAGATGCGATTTCCAAAAACCACTCATACGAAATTTAACAAAAGTTATCTTTTGAAATTTAGGTTGAAATAAGGGTTTTCTACGGGTGATTTTGGCTGATGAGCAGTGTGGAGGGAATGAAAGGTGTGATAATTTTTTGAAATTAGTGATGAAATAAGGATTTTTAAGTGATTTAATTATTAAAAGTTGGAAATTACAGAAATCACTTATAACTTTTTTTGAATTTGCCCTGGCGAAAATAAGCAGCGAAAATGGTAGTAAAGTATATCCAAAATAAGAAAAATTAAACTAGTATCAGTAAATAGACTGTTGAAGAAACTCTTTTAAGAATTTTGAGTCAAAACTGAAAAAAACTCAAAACATTTATTTTACATTCTTCGTAATAGCCCGAAAAAATGTTATTTTTAATGAGTATGAAGTTTTTTACCATATTGGAAATCAAACTGTTAAAATATTTCTTATAGGAATTTTGAGTGAAAAATTAAATTTCATGAAATTTAAAAATAGAATAATATTTAATAAATTAATTATTGTAATACTATGGCGCGAATGTATAGAGATGTTTTTTGTGGAAAACTCTTACATTGGCTCCATTTTCAGTGCAACCAATTCTGCTAAATGACAAGACATCACGGAGTCTGCACCAAAAATCAATCATATATAAGTTGTTTTTAGGGCCAGGCTTATCAAATGGCGGGTAATCATATCACAATAGACTTGCAAAATATTTTTTTTAAGTAAAATAGTCATCAGATTTTTTGTATTTTTGAGTGAATCTCATTGCCAATAACAAGAAATCACGAAGATTGCGCCACAATGAAACGATATAGGAATCACTCCTACCGGTTTAAGGGTTTAACCTATCAAATGAAGCATGTTTCGTTCCAATGTAGATTGGCTGAGTAAGTTTCTTGAGCAAACTTCTTGCTTCGTTTGGCAGGTTAACCCCGTAGGAGTTCTTCTTATATGGTTTCATTGTTTTGCAATCTCTACGATGCCTTGTTATTGTGAGAATAAATGAGATGTACCCAAAAATAGAAAGAGCCGAGGAGAGTTTTGGTCGTTTTCGTAGGTCTGGTCTGTAGGAGGTATCATTGTTTGGTAGAATTTACGGTTTTCGTTTTAACAACTATTCAACAACCTTCAGCTAACAATTTTTATTGGGAGTGTTACTCAAAAACAAATCGTAGTGTGTTTTTAAAGGCCTTATGGCGTTTAAAGGGTTGCAATAGGGTTTAATTCTCGTGGCATAAAATTGCTGTTATGTTATTTCTCCGCTTCCTTATGGAATTTGTATTAAAAAAACAAAAATAACATAAAATAACATACAATTTTAGACAGGGGGTCGTTTCCGGGATCTAAAATTTTATGTTATTTTTGTTTTTTCAATACAAATTCTAATAGGAAGCGGAGAAATAAAATAACATAACATACAATTTTAGATGCCTAATAAGAAAAAAATATAGGGGTTTGTCTCTTTCCAACGTCACCAACGTTGACTATTTGTCTCGCTCAACTTTATAGTTAACAGTGTAAAAACTAACACATACTTAGCTTTCAGAATTCTTATTGGATTCGTATACGTCTTGTTATTTTTTTGTTAAAAACTTCACACTCATCGTTTTGAAGTAGTTTTACATACTAGCTGCTTCAATATCTCTAAATGTCAGAAATAAAAATGGGGTATTTCTAAGTTTTGTTCTGTGGCACTATTCTGGCTTTCCCTTGGAATAGGGAATTTGGAAAAATATTTTCAAAGCATTTTTCTGAAAATTATATTTTTCTGGCATACTGTCTGAACTAGTTGGGTGGAAATATTTTTGAAACAGAGATATATTGGGAATTATTTTTCCCTATACAAATTTTGTGGAACAAAAGATTCCTAATCGACTTTGCTCCGAAAATAGTAAATATTTAAATAATATACCAAACTAATGCCAACAGTAGGCCAGAAAATATAATTTAGACAAAAATGCTATCAAAAGATGTTTCCAAGTTCCCTATTCCCAGGTAATGCATGAATAGTTCCCAGGTAATGCCTACCGGAAATGAAGTGCAATTTTCAAATTCAGAGTGTAGTTTTATTAATTCGAGTAGTTTTAGTTTAGATAAATTCTAGATATCGAAGCATTTGTCGGAAAACTCTACTATGTTGCAAATGATAACCTTAGATTGCCACAATCAAATGAGCCAATAGCTATTTCAAAAAGGATGGGAGAATGCTGTATAACGAATTACGATGAAATTTGGATACTAGTATTTATCAGGGATTTTAAAGTAAGTTTTTTACTCAATTCTAGGATGGGTTCGTACTGAACCAAACTGGCCATTTCTTAGCCAGTCCTTATGAAAAATAATATCTGTACATTTTACACGATATAAATAAATTTTAAACTGGAGGGAACTCGGCTATTTCTTAATTAAATTTGCATTGCATACAGGGACAATTCGGAGAAAATTTATTTGCACTATACATTTTTGATTTTCTGCAGCCATATAAATTATTTTCAGGTTTTGGCCAATATCTTAAAAACTTCCACTATTAAATTATATTTCTAATAACTTAGGTCATGTTGAGACTATAGGATAGGTAAGGATAGATAAATTCTGAAAAAAGATACATGTCTCAAAAAAGGATACCTATTGGAAATGGCTTGTCTCATTTGCTTGTGCCAACCTATGGCTAACATATCCTTATAATGGAATTACGATATTTTAATAAAGTTTTTTAGGTTTAGGGCTCGTTTTAATAAAATAAAACAATTTAATGGCTGAGCTTTCGATGTCTCATCGACATCATTTTCAAAGCTAATGAAATTTTTTTATATAAATTTCTTAAAAACGAATATAAAAAGCCTTTACTATATAGGCTTAATTTAAAAAAATAATTTTTTTTTCAAATACAATGTAAACTACGATACGAATCTGGTAACATTGATGAATTTATAAAGAAAAAATTAACTAGTTATATTCCAGTAGTTTCTAAATTATATGGTTTACCTAAAATCCATAAACCAAATATACCCTACAGACCTATGGTGAGCTCAATAGATGGTCCCACTTACGGTTTATCGTCATTTTTAGGTAATATTCCTAAAGTGTAGGAAAAATTAATTCTTTTGTTCTAAATTCCGAAGATTTTATTTAAACAAAAGACTTTTTGTTAATTTTCCATCAAAATTTGGTTAAATTCAATCGTTTCTGGGATATTTTTTTAAAAAATTTGTCTATTTCCACAAAGGACTCCGCACAAATCTTATGGAAATTGGGTCCCGGTCAAATTCGCTGAATTTTTGATATGTGATAAAGTTCATCATACTGGTCAATTGTCTCAATGGCCACAAAGCTCAAAAATGGGCAGTTTGGCCGGTACAGAGCTTTAAAGCTCCGAGTATCCTCCACGGATTTATGTATATGCGCAGTGTGTATAGACTTTTGAAATAGCCTATTTCATTTTTTTTATTATCTAGGTTTATATTTTTGAGGTTGCTTAATTCAGATCTGTTGTTAGATTTTCAAAATTGATAGTTCGCAGTTGTCAATGTGCTATAATAAAGCTAAAATCTTGTTTTTTTATGTTTTATCTTTCTTTTTTTTACTTCGATAAGTTCAAAGATGATATCAAATCAATAACAATGACTATCGGCAGCTGTCATTTAGCTGTCAACAATTCTTTAAAGTCCGGTAATAAAGTCAAAAAATAATTCCTATCTGATCTAAGCAACTTAAAGTTTTTTTAAAAAGTAACTTTTAACATGGAACATGTTCATAAAGAGGGGGTACTACGCGAAGGCCTCCACTTAGGAGGGGGTGAAAATGGTCAGTTTTAGGAGGAGGGGGGGATGAAACGGGACTTAATTTAATAAGAATTAAGAATAATTAAGAATAATTTCGATTTAGGGACTTAAAATAATTTCGTTAAAGGGACTTAGGATAATTCGGCTTTAGGGACTTAGAATAATACTTTTTATTAAACTTGGTTATTGGTTATCCGTAAACATGTGCTATGCTCGTCAATTGTGTTTACACAGCTCGGTTTTGACTGTTAGTTAATTGATAGGTGATAGCTGTAAGCCGAGAATATCCTCGAATGTTGCCACATGCAAATAATAATATATAGGTAAAGGTCGGTTTATTATGTTATTAACTTGTTCATATTGAAAAATAGATTTACACTTTCTTTCTCATTAACCCTTTCCGGGGCACCGGTACATATTTGTACCGGCTAGATTTTTTGCTTGTTAACCCTGTATCTGCTACAATTCGAACTTTGGATGGTTGACTATGGGTATTTCATGTCGCTAAGAGGGTCTTGAAATTAGTCCTAGTGATTTTTTCACGTAATTGTTTATTGTTATTTAATTATAAACAATTGAATGTGAAAAAACTGCTTTTTTTGGAAAAAAATCGTCCACTCAAAATCTGGTACACTAGTATATGATTTTAGTGCGTGTAGCGATGTTTTGAAGATTGCTGATCACGATTCTGGTGGCCAAAAAAGCATTTTGACAGCTGTCAGGTGTCGAATCGGGTGCCAAATGACTCAATATAATGCGAATGATCGAAAAAAATACATTTATTACACAATTTGGCACGTCTGACGACAAAATCCATATCAGAAGTCTATTTCGGCAATTTTTCACAAAGGATTATTGACAGCTAAATGACAGCTGCCGATAGTCATTGTTATTGATTTGATATCATCTTTGAACTTATCGAAGTAAAAAAAAAGAAAGATAAAACATAAAAAAACAAGATTTTAGCTTTATTATAGCACATTGACAGCTATTTGACAGCTGCCAACTGTCAATTTTGAAAATCTAACAACAGATCTGAATTCAGCAACCTCAAAAATATAAACCTAGATAATAAAAAAAATGAAATAGGCTATTTCAAAAGTCTATACACACTGCGCATATACATAAATCCGTGGAGGATACTCGGAGCTTTAAAGCTCTGTACCGACCAAACTGTCCATTTTTGAGCTTTGTGGCCATTGAGACAATTAACTAGTATGATGAACTTTATCACATATCAAAAATTCAGCGAATTTGACCGGGACCCAATTTCCATAAGATTTGTGCGGGGTCCTTTGCACTGTTGTATTATTTTATTTTGTCTATATCCTTGAGATACGTTATTTTTGCCTATCTCCAATAGCAAAGCTGTATAAAAACTTTGGTTTAATTTTTTTAGATGTGGTTTTGTCTATATCCTACTCAACGTTATCCTACTCCAATCACTCGATCATTCTATTTTGATCTATTTCGTAAATATAACGGAAACTTGTGTTTTAATTGATCGAAAAAGAGATGAGTATATTTTTATTCTATATGTCATTTTTTATTATGAAAATCTAACGATTATTTTAGTCGCTTGGTTAATTTGATTAGAACTGGATAAGAACCAAGCCCAAATTTTATCTATTAAAAAAATCAATTCCATAAAATTCCAAGTAAGATTGTAGCAGGCCTTTGATTTTACTGGGTAATCAAAAAAAACAATATAAATCTTTTTCCGTTCAATTTGAAACCAAAATAAGTCTAGCAGCCTTTGCTTTCTCCAGTTTCTCCTAAAAAACTATTTTTTTATGTTGATATTTTTTGTCGATAAATTGTGTGCTTGGTCTAGTAATTCATTCAATGCAATTCACAGTTTATTTTATAATTTGAAAGTGGATTCAAGTTTTATAGTGTCAATAGATATTTTAAATGTGTTATAGTTTTTAACATTTAGATCCTTTTTCAATAATTTGTTTGCAGTAGTTTAAGTTATGTTAATTTTGAGGAAGCTAGGGAATCGGTAAAATAGATTTAAGTACCGTATTTTTTGACGAAGGGTAAGTTCTTTTTATGTATAACTACATAGTCAATTATGTACAGTGAAATATTAGTACTACTACTTTAATTTTTATTATTGCAGTGAAATTACTGATGCAATTATTGTTGAAGTAATCGATATCCAAGAAAACATGGCAATCCCATTTCAAGAAGCTGTTTTCAATGTAATGAACGTATGTGAAAAAATTAATAAATCGCAATGGAAGCAAAATATTCGTAAAAGGATTAGGCAGAGTGGTGGGCATAAAATTAACATATCTGGCTGTCAGAACTAAATTAGCTGCGTTTACAGAAAACGAAAAAAACGAGAAGCAGAACTGAAGCTCCTCAACCTCAGAAGAGTTAACAGTTTTCTATCTTTTTTCGGAACTGAGCCAATCAAACGAATTCAAGTTTGCCAGGAATTTTTTTCCAACAACCTAAATATAAATAAGGGTCGCATATATTACTTTTTTAATCATAACAAAAACCTTGTTGATGATGAAACCATGATACGATGAATGTCTTCCAACTACATAGAACTAACAATTCCTACTTTTTTTATAAGCGAAATTTAACGGGAAAGGTTTATGGCAATAAAGAAGTTTTAAATGCAATTTGGTGCGATTTTATTTCTATGAAAATATCACAGAAAAAATCAAAAAATGATACCGGTTTACCCTTCAATCCTGCCTCTCTCAACTAGTGGAAAAAATTCTTTACTGAAACTAAAAGATTTATCTGGCATGCTTATCTACATGTAAGCCACAGTGAAGAACCAACAAAAAATAAAAGAGTCTGGGCCAGAGCAAAGAAAAAAAATTAAAGCAATATTTACATTTTGTCAGTTAATTTAACTGTAATGTGATTATATTTTGTATACAATGAATTTGTGATATTTTTATTTTTGCTTAAATAAATGGATTTTATAATGTTTTTGTTTATAATATTATTTTATTAAATATTACTTGGTGTTTGCTAAAAATAAGTATTTCCAAAAATCGAGGATATAATATAGGATTTCAATTCCAAATTAAACCATTTAAAGTTCAATGGCAACTTTTTCCAAAACAAAGTAAACCTTTTCCAAAACAAATAAAACATTTTCAAATTCATACTAAACTTTTTCTATTTCAAAATAAACTTTTTATATAGGAAATTCAACTTTTTCAAATTCAAATTAAACTTTTTCAAAAACAAATTAAACAATTAAAAAAATCCCAAGTTTGAGCCTAAGCTAAAAATTTAAACATCGAAGATCGGGCTTGAAATGTTGCTTAATGTCTAAATAAAAACGATTAAGCCTACTCATTTGTTTTGGGCTAGAGTACTTGTATTTATATAGTAAAAATAAAAAATAAAAAAGTTTAAGCCCAAAAATTGATTTTCGGCGCACCAGTGTGTTTTGGTTCTCTCGTATTTACTTTATTTTTTGGTTTTTTATTTTTATTTATAACCGGTGTATAATTTGTGTTATTTGAAAGATCAATACATGACATTAATATGAAAATGATTTTGGGCATATGGGCACCGTGGCTGTTCTTGACGAAGCTCATTCTGGGTCACTTTTTCGAGCACTGCTGGCCGTATGTCACGAATAACAAGTACAATGCTGGCCTCCAACACTTCAGTTGACAGGTTCATTTCTCGAAATCAACTTATCGCCAGCTTTTGATTTTAATAAGTCAATGCGGTTGCGGTCGCCGTATGGTACGTAGTGCCATCCTGATGAAACCACATCTCGTCTGGATCAATTTCATCCATATTTTCAAACAAAAAATCATTGAACATGGTTAGGTAATGATCTCCATTGATGTCTTCTATAAGTTGCGAGTATCGACGAAAGTAAATTTTTATAATTTCGTAGCGTTGTTCAAGTGTCAGTTTGATGAGTACGATGATTTGCCAGAGTATACTGACACTGATATCTGCCAGAGTATATTTTTCATAAAAATTAAATATTTTGTTTTATTTTCAACAATTTCAAGTTCTATAAGGCTTAAAAAAACACCCGTTATATTACGCTCACTAATTGATATCGTAAATGAGAAATAGGTGCATAGAGAGACCACAAAACATAATTGGCGCACCAGCGTGTTTTGGTTCTCTTGTATTTACTTTATTTTTTTATTGTTTTTTTATTTCGTTGCATATTCTTGGGACAAAATTTCGTTGCATTTTTATATATATTGCGACGCCAAAAACATCTTCGATGTTAAAAAGTCGGTTTTGCCGTATTAGTTTTAATATTCTAAGACGAGGCTGCCTGTCAACTGCTTGCGGTAGCTTAGCTACCATAAAAAATACTCTGTGGTTTAAAGGGTGAACCGTTTCGAGAATAGGACTCGCCCATTTCATAGATTTTGAAGCAATAAAAGTTTTTCCAATTTGCATTTTAAATTGCGTTTGAATTTGTTACCTGAGTAAATTTAGCACTTTTGGTTTTAGTTTAGCACCATAAAAAGTTGTTTTGTCCCCAAGAGCAACTATTTCAATAGATTTAGCAACCGTTGGCTTAACATAATATTCAGTTGGGGTTTTAATTATCTTGTTAAAAAAAGTAAGATAAAAAGCAAGTTAAGAATTGAAATTATTTAAAATGTGAACATCCTCTGTTTGTTTTTGTTGTGGTTCTACAATCTTGTTAAGTATTTCTTTGCCAATTTTAAAGGATTCTTTTGGTTTTAGAGGCTTGAGTACCTAAATGCTAGCATAATTGTAATCAAGATTCTTTTAAAATTAAAATTTACAAATTATCACACAACCTAAAAATTTCGTAACATTTTTTGGCACTCTTCACTTTCGAGGCGTTATTCACCATAATATACTTGGAAACTCAAACTGCAACAGCATCAAATTTTGCTCATTTTTACGAGAATTAATCAAAAAAATACATTCTCAAATTATGAGGAATGTATGGCTCGTTATGGACAACGCAGCAATGCATAAAACCTCGAAAGTGCGAAAGCTCGTCAATTCAAGTTCTGCTAATCTTATTTTTCTTTCGCCTTATTCACCCACATATGTTAAATCCCATTGAACAAGTTTTCTCGAAGGTAAGTATTTAATAATATACATATAACACCATTGCATAAATGTACTTATTATTTACATAAGTAACTTGTATGTACACATTCCCTATATCATACACAAACCCTGTAGGTGAAATTGGCTGCCAGAAGAATTTTAAGCGGAAACAACGGGCATTCAGATATGATAACTGTTACATCTGAGCCGTTGGGAACAGTAACTCAGAACGACTGCAATAACTACATGCTGATGAAGCTACCGCAAGCAGTTGACAAGCAGGCTCTTCATTAAAATATTAAAAATTTAAAACTTATGCACGATTTACATGTTCCAATTTTTTTTTCCAGTAAAAAATGAAAAGCTAAGTATATTACGATTTTCGTTTGCGAGAAGAGCACGAAACAAATTCCAGTAAAATAAAATTGGATTTTTTTCTTTTTAATTTGAGCAAATGTTGTTTACATATGGCTTACTCTTTTTAACTAGTAACTTTTTGTTATTTGCGTGCAGCTCTATTTTGCTGTAAAAAATTTTTGGGAAAAAAAATTGGAACATGTAAATCGTGCATAATACGGCAAAACCGATTTTTTTTTCAATTGTTTAATTTATTTTTGAAAAAGTTTAATTTGAATTTGAAAAAGTTGAATTTCCTATATAAAAAGTTTATTTTGAAATAGAAAGTTTAGTATGAATTTGAAAATGTTTTATTTGTTTTGAAAAAGGTTTACTTTGTTTTGGAAAAAGTTGCCATTGAACTTTAAATGGTTTAATTTGGAATTGAAAACCTATAGACAAAATGTTATGGACATAGACAAGCCGTTCAAGAAAAGTTGATCCAAACCTGAAGATAGACAAAACAAATAAATTTGAATCTTAAATAATTAAAAAAAAAACTTTTTGAGTTTGAAGCTTTATAATTCGTAATTAAGCTTTTTTCTAACAAATATTATTGGAAACCAAAATTTATTAATCAAATCCCTCAGGAGCATCTTTAACTTTCTAGGTAAACTTCGATTTCCCCAATATAGGCAAAATGGATATAGACAAGAATAATTCTGAGACGACGAGATGTTGATTGTGGCACAAGATGGTGGCTATAACCTAACAAATTTCGTGCGTCCCTATTGTTACCCTAAACACACTTTACTTCAACAGATTTTTTACATAATGCACTTACATTGTTAGATGTAGGTCTTCTAGGCACAATTCTAGAGAAGAAATAAATTGTTTTTGGAAGGAACAGTTTAGCACAACTAAATTAAAGTAAAACATACACTTCAATGTTTAAACACATCTATGGGATTTCTTGTACATATGTTAATCATATTAGAAATCCCAAATTATCTTTCAAAATACGTTATGTCCAAATTTAAATTTAAAATTAAACAATCAACTACTATTCGTCAAAATAAGACAAACATTGACATAAATAATTTGGTCTTTCTTTATGGAAAAGAGCATATTACAACAGAGTTCTAAAAAACACTGCTAGATTTTGGAAGAGTAACTGCTAGTTCATATGCTAGGATTCATATCAGAATCAAATAAACTTGGCTAATGATATTTCGAATTGTTTCCAATATCCACGTAGTGATCCTAACTATCCTTGTAAACTGGCCCATTGAAATTTGTTAATATACACTCGTGGGTACACTAATTTATTTTACATTTTTTAATGAGCGATATAAAATTTTACCAGGGAGACTATTATGAAAATTCGATATCGGATCCGAAAGCAGATTTTGCTATTATGAAAATCCGATATCGAAAAATTCGCTATTATGAAATTAAAAAGAGAAAACCGTCTGCTATTTAGATGACGATTTTCATTTTTTGTTATCGAATGTGTGTTTCTTCAACTATTTAAATCACTATATTATTTTTACGAAATATAAAAACTAAAAAATATTAAATTAAACAATATTTAAAAGGTAAGTATATAAAAAATATTCATATTTAACCCTCTGCACTCGATTTATGTTCAAGGTCGTTGGGTACTTGTATTATTTTTAGCTAAATGAATTAAAATAATTTACAGTGGTATAATTGAGCGTATTATATTTATTTCATTTATGTTTTAACTTTTATGATCTTTTACAGTGTGGTACTTTTTTTGGTCTACAGACTGATATACGAGTTTTAGAGTAAATTAGTATTGTCACTTGCCAGTGTGACATACGAGTGCAAAGGGTTAAATGAAATTACTAAAGGACTAAAACAACTAATAGGAAAACTAATAGGAAAACTAATAGGAAAACTAATAGGAAAATTCGCAGCGGGTCAGATTTTTCAATATCGGAAAAAATCCGATATCGGATTATTTCAAAATAGCCCTCCAGAAGTGCCAATAATCACACGCGGAATTTTTATTTGTTTTTTTTTTTGCCTAAATTTTCATAACATTTACACTCTTGTGGCTGCGTTTAGAATAGAAAAATTCACACCGTTTAAAGCACGTCTTTATAGGAAATTAAATGATGAGTTCGGCTCAACATGGAAATTTATTGTTGAGATATTTTCCAAGTTTACCACAATAAAAATTTTCTCGGTAGGGGCGAGTGAAGTTGTTTACACGTTAAAACTTGCATCTTCAATGAATTAACAGGGTGTACGAGTATTAACATAAAATCCAACTAATAAATTCATCGCACAAAACTTTCTTAACACAATATATTTGCCTAAGACTTGTGTACGAGAACAATCTGCATTCACAAGTAAATTTACAGCTAGCTTAAAAGCTAAATGAAAAATTGTTATAATTATAAATGGAAAATTTTTTAATGAAAAACTATTTTTTATTTACCATTTCTTCGACCAAAAGGAAAACTTACAAATTTTTATGAAGAAATAAATCAAAATAGAGATTTTTTTATGTGCAAAATGAAGATGAAAAGTTGAAGAAGAAGCAAACTATAAACTATACAACAATTCTCCAACTTTACGTTGTTTTTGTATTTAACTGGAATGAAAATTATATTTACACTATATATACCGACGTTAGGGTGTACGTTTAAAGAACGTGCAGGCTTCCATACGCATATTTAAATCGAATTTCTGTATATGCCTAGCACCGTATTCATAAAAATTACGCCAAAATCCCCGCGACTTTCCGCTATCTCGATATCTTGATTTATGACTTTATACTTCGATATAAATTACCCTATACGTATAATTAATATAATCATCTTTAGCATTTTTATGTGTCGTATGTATCTAGATTACAATCTGGGGTATGCCGTATACGACAAAATCAATATATCCTTATATCGTTTTCCCTCTATATCCTTTCTTAAGTATAATGTATGTATGTTGCATACACATAAGTAAACCAAATTGATTTTATCGATAAACAAAATACGATACAATTGAATTATAATGTTTTAAGTGATGCCTAAACTATCCACATGTCTATATATATACTTGGATATGAACTGTATTCACATGCTGTCACAATGTGACGTACGTATTATGTATAGATGAACTATAACATTCTCGATTTGGGTCATACGATGACGTTCATGACTGACGAAAATATAGTGATTTTATTTTTATTTTTAACCCTATGTGCCGAGAAACATGTAACATTGATGTACTATCATTATCAAAAATTCATTTAGTTTAAAATATTGACAAGTTAAAGGTTTCTTCGTATTTGGTTTCTTTATAATAAGGAAACTCTAGAAGCACGAACAAATTTATCTACCAACAAAATCAAAATTTCGAATCAAATATTCGAAATGCATTTAGATAGAGACAAAATTTGAAAAGTTAAAGATCATTTTTACGTGATAACTCCATTAAACCGAAAAAAACATTTTTCGCGGTCTCCGAAATTTCCGCGTTACAGGACTTTCGCTATACATATCAAGTATTATTCGTAAAATGTTGATAATATATTTACGTTATGGCGGAAAAATCACTTGATTGTTACGGTTTCGCTTATTGGGTGTACTTCAGTGTAGATTGATCACACGGGCTGGTTAATTCACAACCACGTCATTGTCAAGGATAAAATTAAATTTGAACTTGGGATTTTGCACTAAACCATGGTTAACATTATTAGAGTGATAAATTTGTAAAATTTTATTATTAAAAGTTTAATTTATTCGAACTCACATAAGAAATGTGTAAAATATAGGTTTACTTCTATTTCCCAAAATTTATATTTCTGCCACGAAAGCAAACCATTCAATCTTATCAAATCAAGAGCGTCAAAATAACAAGCAATGTACAATCTTTACAATATTTTTGAAAATATTTTCAATTAACTGTCTAACGGTAACGGCTGTTTATAAAGTTAAACCAGTCGGTTGCTAAGAGCTTAAATTTTACTGTAACCAAAACCAAATGAGTTAATCTTAGAGGCTAGCAAAACTTTATAATAGTTTTGTTCCGTTTTGACAAGGGGTCCCCAAATTCTACCTGTGACACTATTCTGGTTTTCCCTGGGAATTGGGAATTTGGAAAAATATTTTCATAGCATTTTTGTCTAAATTAAATTTTTCTGGCCTACGGAATTGGAATTAGTTTAGTGTAAATATTTTTGAAACAAAGTTGATTTTGAAACTTTTGTTAAAAAAATTTTTTATAGGGAAAAATAATTCCCAATATATCTTTGATTCAAAAATATTTACACCCAACTAATTCCAACAGTAGGCGAAAAAATATAATTTAAACAAAAATGATATGAAAATATTTTTCCCAATTCCCCGGCAAAGCCAGAATAGTGCCACTATGATCAAAAACATTTAAGGAAATAGTCCCAATGGATTATCGTTATACCATAGAAAAATAAGTTTACCATAGAGTTCTCATTTTGATAAATCGAAAGATAAAATAGAATTGAGCAAAAAAGTTCTTACAATTCCAATGTCATGGTTGTTTTTGTAACTTTACATTGCGCGCAATCTAAAATCACAAATACAATCATGACATTGGAGAAATCTATGGTAAACTGATTTTTATAAAAAAAAATATATTTTGTCCTTTTATACCTGGTTACCTAATATGCCTAAGTTAAGGTACCAAATTTATCATATGCCAGAGTGAAACCGGTTGTTTAAGACCTTAAATGGTCGAACCAAATATAATTTGGAGAACCGTAACGTTTCAGTCTCTTTGTCTGGTTTTGCTTTGGGTTCTGATTCAATGCTATGTTAAGAACGAGTGAAGCCAAAAATTCTTAATAGCGAATTTAATTGCGCCATAATGGGCCTTTAATTTTCTGTTCGTTAGATCTTGAATAATTGCATTCTAAATTAGATTTACAACCATGTTTTTCGATTTGGGTTCTGCTACCTAAAAATTGCAAAAAAAAAACAATATTTTATCAAAAACAAGTAGGGCCCACTCCTTTTTAATAAAGCATTTAGTTAGCTTGTATAGAGATCGTTTAATTATTCATAGAACATACGATCTTGTTTTGAGTTCTTAATTGGATTTATGTCGGATTTTTGAATTATGCTTCGCCACAGTGTGTCCTCAAGATCCAGTGGACCCTACATTTGTTGATGGTGCCTTTAACTATTTGTATAGGTCAATAGTACTTTTTCTTCATTATTAATTAGATTTTCAACTCGTTTTTTGATTTTGTCTAAAGAATGGAGGCTAAACATTTTTAATAGGCAATTTATTAGCCTAAAGTTATTCTTTAAATATCAATTTGTTGTTTTTCATAGAATACATGGAGTCTCAATATTTAAAAATTATTTAATAATTTTCCTTATTGTATTAGAATAATAATAATAATTCCCAACGACCAATCACCCCTCCCTGACACCGCACGCGGGGAGTCGTCATCAATATTATTATAATTTTTTGAATATAATTCCGGAAATAATAAACAAGGATATCATTCTACTAAATTAAAAATTAAAAAGGAAAGAAAACAGCAAAAATAAATTATTACCAATTAATCGAAATAAAAAATGTATTTAAAGAGCTATGATTAGGAAAATGAAAAGGCTGAATCTATGTATATGTACAAAATTTAGAAGAATGATACCCCGCCGCAAAAAAATAGAGACCGACGAAAAACGAGGAAAAAAAAGATAAAAGAGAATTAAAAAAAAACAAAGATAAACAAAAATAAAATTAAAAGAAACGCAAAGGGGAGAGCAAAATGAAAAAAAATGTTAAAAATTATAAATACTCGATAGAGTCGATAGAGAAGTCAAATAGATAAAAAGAAAAAAAAAATAATCTAAAAAGAAAACAAAAATTGCTTTATCGATTGGTAGCAAATAATAATTTCTTAATAGCCACTTTACTAATGTGGTAAAGAAAAAGTTCGAAACATTTATTAGTCTCACACAGCATTCTTGTAATAGGCTCGTACTGGCCATAGGTCGTTCTATGAGGAGCAATTTTAAAAGCTGGCGTCGTTCTCAAAGCGCGAGCAATTACATTAAGATTTACCTTTCCAAGTAGAGCTGAAGAACCTACACCGCCAGATAAAAGTTGATGAATGAAAACGATGTCGGCCACAGATCGTCGCTTACTTAGTGGAAAGGACTTACTTTTTTCATTTTCAAAATTATTTGATAATTCACACCAATTTGCTTTTATTGGTTATTTCGGCGTTACTGAAGCCCTGGTCGTTTCAGTTTAAAATAATCTTTAAATATTTTATAAATTTAATGATACGTGCTTTACAAATTGCAGAGATGTGGTACCTTGAGAAAATTAGCGCAGACAGATTACTGGTTTTTAGAAGACTAAAGTAAGGAATATCATTGATCTATCTATCCATTCACTTTTTGAGAAAACGACGATATTAAATATCGTCGAACAACATGAACCTTAGACACTAATCTTTTCTGGAAAATTCATTTCACTTTTTGTCATTTATTTCGAGTTCTTAGTACTGCTCATTAATATATGTAACTATTGGTTGCTGTTAGGCCGCAGGTACAAGTTTGGCTGAGCATTTATTTGTTCTTTGCCAAAACCTTACCATAAACTTATCATTAAAGAGGTTTTGTTTGTATTTTGGTTTATGATTATAAAACGATGAAACTGTTTTATGCCCTGAAGGTTTTGCTCGTAGTCGTTTCTAATGGTTTTTTTTTTCAATGAATATCTGACATTTTTTATTTGACAATACTAAAAGTTTTCTGAATCCAAACTTTATTTATTATATCCACGAGAAATGCAATATGAACCAATTTAAAAGTGTGATAATTTTGCGCGATCAAGTTTTTATTTTTTTTTATTTTTACACAGCAAAATAGAGCAATACAAGATTTTTGATTTTACGGTTAAGTTTGGTTTTACGGCATTTACTATAAGCATGCCCCATTTTTAAAAGTTTAATGCCATCTATAAACACCAGTGGCATCTATATTGAAACATTTGATGTAGTTTTATATTATTAGGTGCGTAAGTAGAAACTCGGCTATGAAGTTGGTTGCATTAAAATATACACTCGTGGACAAAATTAACGCATATTTTTCTTTGTAATTTTGTAATAAAAAAAAAGAGTGAGTTCATTAGTACTCTCAAGGTGATGTGTAAACATGGCGTGTCTATAGCGCGTGTGTACAGTTTACTTTGAAGGAAAAAGGAATGCAATTTTACTAACCAGGGTTTTTCATTTGTTTATTTTCGTTAAATTGGTCTATTACTCTTTTGGTATAATCGACGCAATTGGATTATGGTAGCTGAAATAAGATACATATATTGTCGACTCTAACTTTTCTAATTTTCATTGAGCATATCCACACTAGGGTAACTTTTATCTGGTAATTTTTTCGTTTCTTTCCCCTTTACCAATAAAATCGGTTTTATCTACGCCGCAATTTTTTGATTGAATTTATTGGTAAAGGGGAAACAAACGAGTTACCGGATCCCAGTTACACTAGTGTGGCATCAGCCATTGAAAAACTGCACAATGGTCGTCCCATATCTCGTAGTCGACATATTTCGATCTGAGTTCATGTGCAAATCGAATTCGTCTCGCAGGTAGTTTATAAGTGGTCCAGCTTGAGGAACAGCAATATTGAAATCCCCGCTCATAATCATCGGCAAAAGATGATAGTCTCCTTGGAGAATTTTTGAAATTCTTTTAGAGTATGGAGCAAGGACGAAATGTATGAACTTCATTATGTCTTCGACAGATTTCTTCGGCGAGGTGAATACAGTTACAGAAAGCGTCTTATTCCCATTGAGAAGCTGAAGTACAGCCGTGCATGCATCATCAATGAGTTGTGTTGTTACGCTCATACCGCAGTTGTTTGTCGAACGATGATTTCCTTATGCGACGTGACTGTATAAGTTCCATTTGTATTTTTATATATTGCTGCTCTGGCAGCCCACTGACCATCTCTATAGAACTGAACGCAGCATTCAAAATTAATAATATTAAGATGCTCGTCATTGCGTACCCGCAGATCTCGAAAAGAAAGAAAATTGAGCATCCCTACGTGACTGTATCAGTTAGGTCGAGGTGATGTGACCTGAGACTCTGGCAGTTCAATATTAAAAACCAGACGTTATTATTGTCTCGTTCAAAATTCGCCATTACAACCTGAGTTGTTATACTTAGCGGATTTGTAGTAAGGCGCGATAGCTCATTTTGAAGAAGACCCGTTGAGGTCCCATTTTTACATCCTTGGTAGAAGGCATGATCATCGATAGCCGACGTGATGAACAGTCCTTCGAGACTAGTTACTCGTGATGAAGCAATATACATAAGTTGTTGACTGCGCCTTTCATCGTAAGAGTATACTGATTACGCTTAACATTAATTGTCCGATTGTTGTTTCGATTAACTGTTGAGCTTTTTCTAGGAATGGGCACCAAACATCGGCTGATATTCGTTTTCTGTGCCCATCCAGCTTTAAGCTGCCTCACTTTCTTGCCAATTTATGAATTTGTACTGAAATACATCCAGAGTCGTTTGACATTTTTTACTATTGACGTTTTCATCGTTCTCGTTGTCCCGGTCAGGATGGCTGCATTCGATATACCTCAGACAGCCCATAGTTCCATTCGCCAGTCCATCTGTTACGTCAATATTGGTTTCGAGAAAGTAAGGCCAACCTATGGCAAGAGAAAGTACGTACGGCAAACTATTTGTATCCACTATGCTCATTTTATGGATCTTTTGAAGGAATTACTACTCCGGCAGCCCACTGACCATCTCTCTTGAACTGAACGCAGCATTCAAACGTAGGAATATTAACATGCTCGTCATTGCGCAGCCAGGTCTCAAGCAACTTGAAAGCAAATGAATTGAGCATCCCTACGTGACTGTGACCTGAGACTCTGGCAGTTCAATGTGAAAATCGAGACGTCATTATAACCCCATTTAGTAGAAGACAGGATCATTGATAGCCGATGTGATGAACAACTCCTAGAGACTCGCTACTCGTGATAAAGCAACATACACAAGTTGTTGACTGTGTTTTTAATCGTAAGAGTATGTAATTTCGTAATCGAATTTCGTATCGTTTCTATTTAATTTTCTAAATTACTTTTTTTGTTTTTTTCCTACTATTATACATATCCATACAAACATGCCATGTATAGTACAAAATTGTTTTTATTGAGTTTGTTGCTTTTTTTTATCAAACGAAGTAGGTACGTCATTTCCGTTCGTTTCATTTACAAGTTTACTCTAATACAAAAATTTTTGGTAGGCGCGCGTAAAGATGTTTACACATCAAAAACCTCCTGGTCAATTTTAATACTACTAGTGCCAAATGGTAACACATTTATATTTTTATCAGAAACTACCTAGAATAAAGTCTACGGCATGCCAATCAATTAAATTTTTCAAAAATGCTTAATCAAGAGTGCATGTTGGTTGAAATTCAAAGCAACGTTCGGCTCTTGTACCATTGCATCACAATCATTTGTAAATGTAGTACCATTAGTTCTTGTAAATGTGTTCTAAAGCAAACACCTAATATAAGATCCATTGTAATATGGCACCATTTCATGAGCTGCAGAAAAAGTCATCGCGGTTATAGTCGTCACATTGTATCAGGAAGATTATACTGAAGTACAAATCGCACGAAAATTTGGAATGAACCAATCTTCGGTTTCACGAATACTTCAGCAATATGGAGAGGCCGGAGAATATAAAAGAAAGCCCAGACAAGGACGTGAAAAGTGCACAACCGAGCATGACGATCGATTTTAAAATTAATTCGTTACGAGATTGAAAGCGTACCGAAAAATGAGTTGCTTAGTGCCCGTCAAGTGAATATCAGTGCCAGAATAATTAGACGAATATTAAAAGAAGTGAACCTAATTCCAAAACGGCCCGTAAAAGTTCCACGGCCTCTCCTCGTTACAAATCCAGCCGTTTAGAATTTACTCATACTCATGCAAATTGGGGAACTAATCAATGGGACACTGTTCTTTTTTCAGATGAGACCATAATCCAATTATCGAAACCAGATGAACGTAATCTTGTATACAGAAGAGTTGGAGAACGCTACGCACCATGTAACATAGTGCAAAATGTAAGCTTTGGTGGAAATCCAACAATCTTTGAGGTAGAATCAGCTGGATCGGCCGTACGTAGCTGGACATTGGTTTTAGGATGAATGCAGACTGGTATGTTCGCAACATTCTTGACGATCACGTTTTGCCATATGTGGGCTTCATCGGTTATGGTAGCTTTGTGTTAACGCTGCAGTACGTAGTAGTTGTAATGGTACATCAATATCGCCAAGAAATCGGAATTCACTAAGGTGATTACCAATGAGCCCAGATCTAAGTCCGATCGAACACGTATGGGACATTCTAAAACACCATATTAGAGCTAGAAAACCCGCACCAGATTTGATAGCAGAGCTGAGTGTTGCAGCGTAAGGAGAGTGGAATCCCATTCAGTAAGAAATGATACAAAGCATTCTACTTAGTATATCCAGAAGAATGGAGGCTGTAATAAGGGCACGGGGGGGGGGGGGGGGTGAAATACGCATTACTAAATTAATCAAACTAAATTGTATTAAACTAATTTTAATGTTTATAAACCGCTTTTGAAAAGTAAACAAAAAAAAATAGTTCGACACATTCTAACATTTTGCAATGAAAAATAGCCACTATAGTTCCATGACGCCACATTTGTGCCTCTTTTGAGAAAAATATAAACTTGGGATCATTTGATACTAGTTCCACTAAAATCGGCCAGCTCGAAAAATAGCAATAACTAAGCTACAATATCCATTTTGGATATTGTAGCTTAGTTATTGCTGTTTTTATGACATAAGTTTCAGTCATGTACAAGCTGTCGTTCCGTGTGCATCAATTTTAATAGATGGATACGCAACAATTACGTCATTCCATTCTATTCTGTTTGCAAATGAAAAAAATACTGTGATTAATTTGACTTTAAGTGAACATTCGTGTGTAATTCAGCAGTAAATAAAGGTTTGCAAGATTTCGTGATGGCAATTTCAGTCTTGAGGACGATCAACGTCCAACGTCCTTTAAGAAGAACTTAAAGTTTTACTGGTCGAAAATCCGTGTCAAACGCAACAAGAGCTTGCCGAACAGTTATGAGTTACTCACCAAGGAATATCACTTCGATTGCATGCAATTCGAAAAATACAAAAGGCAGGAAAATTGGTTCCTCATAAACTGACCTAAAGAAAAAACCACGGATTGATCCACGTCAGCCATCAACATAAGTTGCAAAAATGAATAATCATGCCAAGAAAGTGCTACTGTGTATCGGGTGGGATTGGAAAGGAGTCATTTACTATGAATCGTCGGGATAGTAAAATAAATACTTCACTAACCATCATACTTCACTATCAAATTTAAGAAATAGAATATTCTCGCGAGATTTAAGGTGTTTTACGATGGTCGGTATGATTTTCTGAGAGATTTAGATTAGGACTACATATATAGGTTTTTCAGATTAAATGAAACCTTTTGAAAATTAAGTGAAACATTTTACAATTAGAATGAAACTTTTTAATAAATTAAATGAAATAATTTGCAAATAAATTGAAACGCATAGAATTTTCCTTCCTGAATGATAAGAAAATACCTTGTGTTTTAATTTTATAATGGTACCTCCACAATTTCACGAATTTCATTTTGTCATTTGTTTAATGTTCGTCAGTCATAATTAAAAGTTATGAAAATGAATTCAGCTGAATCCAATAGTTCATCAGGTAATGTAACATTATACATAATATTAATATAATCTACCATAATATGTAAAAATATTTTTATTACAATAATAAACCACTTGAAAGAAGCTCAACGAAGAGACAACTGACGAACCGTAAATTACCGTATCTCTTGAAAAAAAAAATCTTTTAATAAAACTGTTTGAAAGAGAGGAGACAGTCCAAAATGTGGAAAATATCGCCGGACTAAATATTTCTTAGTTGAAACTAACGCTGATTTTACGGTGGCATATTACTCAATAAACTCTTGCAGAACAAAACTTACCACTGAGCCTCTCAAGCGTCCAGAACGGCCTAAGTAAATTTCGGGTTCCATTAAAATTGGCAAGTCTGGAAATGGACTCTATGAATTCGCCTAGAACAATAGCCTTGCGGAAAGAATATGCCACGCAGTTTCAAAGTAATTAACCATAATTTGTTTTTTTTCACAATTGTTTAAAAAGTATTGGAAAATTTCAGCATGGGCTCAACAAAACCGTGAAAAATTGATGATGAATCTGGTTTTAACCTGCATGTGCGCCGAAGGCATGCGAGGTCTTGAAAAAATATATCAGCTCGTATCGTTCTTCAGTAAGAGGTAGACATTTCACGCTTATAGCGGGTTTAACTAATCAGGGTATTATCCATCATAAAATAATATCAGATTCGACATGCAATGCAAGTAAGTTTTGTGGTTTCCTTTCAGAGTTAATTTCAAAATTGGACGGTACAATTATTATTTTATAATGGATAATGGCCACATTTATAAAATGTCAGAAATAAAGGAGCTGATTGAAACATCCCAAAACCACATCCAGTTTCTTCCGCCGTACTCTCCGAGGATAAATCCAACAGAAAAAGCGTTCTCAAAAATTAAATCTAAAGCTCGAGATTTGTTAGTTTCTATATAATAGGCCAAAATCTTGTCGATATGATTATATACAGAGCGTAAATTCTGTTACAGCCACAGACTGGTCCAACTTTATTTTGGATATGATGATGACACTCCCATCAGCAGCAGCGGAGGGACCGCTGACTTAGAAGTTAAAACTATAGTTAAAATGATTTTAATTTGTTCCGCAAAATGGGTGAAGATGATCTCGTATGGAATGGGGTACATATCCAATTATTAATTTAAATGAAATTGCTTTATTTTAATTTAGAGATAAAATTTTATGGGTTTCAATTTATTTACAAATTCTTTCATTTAATTTAGTAAAAAGTTTTATTCTAATTGTAAAATTTTTCACTTAATTTGCAAATAGTTTCGTTTAATTTGGAAAACCTATACTAAAGTAAATACTTTGCTAACCATTTTTACCACAATTTCTTGAAAAGATGTTAATATTTTGAGATTTTGAGAACTTTAGCTAACCTAAGAAGAAAATCTTTAGAAAAGTTTACACAAAACCCATAAAACTATTTCATCTCTAAAAAAAATCGTTATAACTCAAGAAAATATGCTGGTTATACATCATTGATTTTGTAAAAAAATTGGTTTTAAACGTCCGCGACGTTACATTTCGTGGAATTCGACCTAATATGTCGTGATTTCGGATAGCAATGTTATTCACTCTCGAACCAGCTCCTCGGAGATTTAAAAATGTGCCTTCTAAATATAGTTCAAACATACGACGTGGAAATATTTTTCCCATATTTTTATTCAATTCAATAAAATTTTAAGGGGGGCAGGGTCGTATATTCATACCTCTTTGCGGTGCTCACTGGGTAGCGTTAAATGATTTAGCCGGTGTAGTAGAGCCGATGCAGGGAAACTTACAAAATAAAATGGTGCTCAAAATTTAGGGATGGGGGACTATACAACTAAGCGCCAAACCAGTTTTCCTTGCGTCGAAAATAGCCAAGAATTATCTCCCATCAATTAATGGGGTAACATATCAGTTCAACAACCACTAGAAGTGGGTGAAGGCACTATTTCAACATTAAAGGAATTTCAATATTAAAGCAGATGAGCCCCCTTACCAAGATACAACTAGAGACCTTGCTACAAAGATAAGACTTAATAAGACCAATATCCTTCTTAAATCGAAATACTAACTTGATAATCAGACTGTCCTCTGTTAACTGTGCATCGAATCAACTTTTCATGAGTAACGGGAAAAAACTATCTAACTACACCTAACATTATATGTACTAGGACAGTCGGAAGAATGGATGAGAATTAGTTGAAAATGTTGACACATTTAAAGCACTGTTCAAAGCTCATCAAAATTCAATAATCACATAAATTATCTATGTACACAATATCTAGATTATAATGTGCACAATCAATTAAATACGACTTTCTTGCGTTACAATCGAATTGGCGACTAGACGCCTTCACGTACTAATACAAAATTGAAAACAATCATATACAGTTTCTATAGCAACAAAACTTAAATTGCCTCATCGACTCAATTTTTATATTATGCACTCTACATTATCATTTATCGCCATCGGGCACTTGCCTTTTGTGTTACATATATAGATAGACAATTCAAATATAAAACAATTTATTCATTTCAATTAAATTTGTCACAATTTCCGCCCATTCTAATACCCCACACATCTCGATATATATATTTACAATGAATCTAATCCATTTTATTGATATGTGTTGTATATACGTATTACAGGATATATACATAGACATAAAATGTATGCGTGTATAGACATATTTATATCGAGAATGCGTTCGATGAATTATTTGTTCAATCACGAGCGGCAAAAAATCTAGCAAAAAAAACATAAAATTCAACGTCAAGAACAAAAATCCAGAAAAATCCACTGTAATTTCTCATTGTACCCCAAACAAGTGTACAAAACGAAATAAAGGATTCCCATTTAAAGTTTTATGTCGAAAATTTATTTTATTCATTTATTATGTTTGTTTAGGTTAAAATTCAATATTAGTTTTGATTCAATTTGTATCAATTTCTGTTGAGGAATACAAAAAAAAAAGTTTTGACACAGCCCACCCACACTTATCCTAAACCTGCCCATGATAACTAATTTTTCGACTCTCTCAATGATTCAGTGTACATATTCTTAAAATTGATTTGAACCCGATTTCTTATTTATTTAATTTTTAAGTTTACGCGTTGAGGGTGTTAGCAGTAAAAAAGTTAATTAAATTACACTGAACAAGTAAATGGAAAAGTAAAGATACTCGGAAAATGAAAGTCGTGCGAAAATTTCCGTTTTTTAGTTAGTTAATTATTGTATCATACCTAGGTAATATATTTATTGGCGTGCGTTTCCAATATAATTATCGTCGGCCATAATGTCGGCATTTATAGTAGTACCATAATACAAAAAAATGTTTAAACAATGAAATTCAAGATGGCGCGTTATTATTATTAAAGTTGACTGGAAACCGTGCAAACCGTGGGTTCTATTCCAAATCACAGCACAAGATCTGTAATCCAGAAGTCCTTGTTCAAGACAGTCGGACAGACAGAAAAAAGGAATCACAAACAAGCCCCATTCTTTCTAAATGTTCAAAAGTTTGAAATGGTTACGATCCGAAAGAATAGCGACCAAACCTCGTAGCTGGACTTTCTTCAGAGCCAAGACTTACTTGGTTAAGCTAAAACTATAGTTTCGGCAGGTACAGGAATCAAGTCATTTGGGCCTAGCTTCGTAGCGAACGTAGTTTTTAATAGCTTTCTTGCAATTATTAAATAAAAACGGAGCTAGCGGCTCAAGTCCGTTGAAATCCAGACGAGAAGCCATCCTGGCCAAAGAATCAGCTACTACATTACCCTGAATACAACCATTGTTACAACACAGGCGACTAATAAAACGTTTACATTACTTCATCAGTTTGGAAGTGACTCAGGACTCCGTAACGCATTGAGTACACAAAATAATATTTTCATCTGAAACAGCAAGGTTAGATGCATTAAACCATATAGTGCCGTAAGTTCGTGGATCAAGTAAATGGAAGTACATTTCATTACCCACACATAATTCAGAGTGAGAGCTGTCTACGATAACCGTTTTGGGATAACCAAAGGTATCTCGATGAATACACCACTAAGCGAATTATCGTTAAAGCAAAGCGAGAACTATAGAGTCTAAGTTTCGCTAACGCGCGATTCGATTTATCCACGGGCCACCAAACAACAGAAGCTTAGATAGCAAAAGTAAGAAGAAGGATTTGTAAATAAATATTAGCATTTCGGGATCAAACCCTAGGACTTTCCAAATGCCCTTCTACATTGCCAGAAAATGGCAGTCAAGATGAAGCTTTCTAGAAAATTTATTGTTTAAGGTAACGCCAAGATGATTGACGTTACCTGATCTTGTGACCGTTCCCCCAAAAAGAACTGGGGCATACAGTTCACCAATATTTCGTCATCTAGTAAAGTCAGGTAGGATTGTTAAGTATTTACCTAAAATATTGATGACCAGATCGTCAGATCTGAGCAATAAAACCATATTGTTGTAGTTTAACAAGTAAGTCACCAAGAACTACATGAGGGATGGCAAAACACCCTCGCTGAGGGCAATCTTTGGAGACATTAACGGAAACTGACGTATAATCCAGGTTAACCTTAGCAATGCAATCGCTGAGCATGAATCCAAACCATTTAACGATGGTTTGCTAAATGAAAAAATTAGTACAGGCCTCAATAATGGTACAAAACGAAGTGGTGTCGAAGGCAGCTGCAATATGCAAGAACGTTCCTACAAGAAAGTCTTTAATGTTAAGCGATATTTCGATTAATGTATCAAGTTCAAGAAGGGCAATTTCACACGATTGATTTTACAACTCTGTAAGCATGCTGCATGCTATAGAGTGGGTAATTCGATAAGTGGCGATCTCCAATAAATCTTTCTAAATCTTTCGACAATTCTCTCAAGAGGTTTAAGGAAGGTTGAGCAGAAATAAATAAGCCTAGAAGCTTAATAAATAAAAAAAACTTGGAAAACTTAAAAAAGCCCTACGAGCGGATCTTATACTTTTTTTATATTCCGTTTCCTGGTAATTTTTTTAGTTTTTTAAGATTGGAACACTTAAAAGGGTTAGTCCGAGTCTTTAGTTTAGTAATGAGAGGACAGATTTTTTGAAAGCTAAATTGATTGCTTGTGGATAAAAGTTGCACGGATATTATGAGAAATAAAAATACAAGTTCTGACATTTTCATCAGAACTCTTGCAAAAGATTCGACCAACATTGTGATTTAATCCAGAAACAGCACCATCAAGAAAATCTAAGGTTCTAAGATTTTTTGCTTGCTACAACAAGCAATGATTTAAGCCTTAACGTGGCTGGTTTGCGATGGTGCAAATTTATCTGTTTAAAAGCGAGCACGGAGGTTATCTGATTACCAACAAAAAAAAAAAAAATGTGACCCTAAAATGACGCTGGCCATAAAATAAATATTTAATAAATATAGAAGTCGATGGATTTCCATGCAACGCTGTAAACAAAAGATTAGCGATTAGTTTCACGTTTGAAACAGACTTCTCTTCACTCCTTATAACATCGCTTGAATTCTCCAATCTCTGTAAAAAACCAAGAAAATTCTAAGTAAAAAAGTAATACCACAACGGGTTTTCTATATTTATCCGTTAAGACGTTAAAGTTCAATAGTGGGTCAACTTTCTGTAGTACATTCTTTTCCTGCTGGCGTCACTTAATTATAAACAAAAACTTTTGAGAAACAAAACAAGTATACAAAAACAAAGTTTTTATTTGACAGAAGATAATGCAGTTAAAAAAATGATTTTATTGGAAACTCAAACTCTTCTAGATCGTATTAAAGAAGAAAGTTAAACAAAAGAACTCTTGGTTTCTGTTAAATTAATTTTTTTGCGGGCGCACATGCATTTTTACTAAAAATCACAAAAAGTGGACAACTTTTGCACCATCAACAATTCGAAAAACTTTACTTGGCTGTTTTGTTGGAAATGAGCTCCCCTCCTATCATCCTATTTCGTTTGATACGCAAATTTTGGGACACCCTGTATAATACTACACATCCTCATACTGAGAAGGTCCTATAATCAGCCTCTACGTCGAGATTTTCGGTGTTGGTCATCGGTCTCACTATGATTTTCGGACAGATGTGGTTCTAGCCTTTACGAGTAACAAGTTTCAGGAGCTAGTGATAGGGTCATCATACCGATAATGGCCTATTGTTCAGGCCCTTTAAGAAAAACCATAATAATTTGGAGGAAGTTAATTTTTAACGTTAGCGAAAAAACCAGAAGCTAAAAGATTCGGATTGACTGATCATGAAGATACAACTTCATATATGTACTTAAGATCTTAGTTTGATGTAGAAGAAATCTGTGAACCGTGAATTGTAGCAACTCCTAATTAAAACTTTCACGATTTTTTTTTAGTTTTTCCCAAATATTTCAAAAAATCATTATAACCAAAAATATTCTAATCATAATTTGTTATGAAATTGGTTCAAAATTTAAGCGAAAATTTTTTTCAGACAAATTGACTGATCGGTATTTTGTACGTCAGTCTTTTTTATAATTTGGCGAAAACAGTGTTCCGGGAGTGGGCACTTTTCGTATAATGTTTTCTAATTTTTGCAATGTTGAAAAGTATCGCCGACTTCTAATAAATTTATATATTAAGTTTTCCAGAAAAGGTTGTCGAAGAGTAGGAATGAAGAATTTTGGCCTAACAAAATAGTTTTTTCCAAAATTTTGGTAAGTTGTATTTCTCACCTTAGAAATCAAGTGTGGTGTATTCGAATATGAAAACATCGATCTGAATAAGTGGTTGGAGGGAGCCAAATATTTTGAGAATACGCCGCAATGCTGTAAAACTTCCCAACCTAAGGAGAAGATGAGTTCCTGGATTTATTTTACTATATGTGGATGAGCGTTGTCATGCAGCATTATCACCTTCGTTCAGCTTACATAACGTTCAGCTGTAACAGTTTGACCAGGTTCCAGAAGCTCATATTAAATGACTCTAAGGCACACAGTAATACTTACCTGGCATGAATAATCATTTTTGTAACTGATGTTGATGGCTGGCCTAGATCAAACCCATGGTTTCCTGCGCTTAGAATTAACGAACAAAATCCACTTTTCATCACCCGTAATGACTTTGTGCATAAAATTCGTTCTTTTGTACCGAGAAAGCAAATTTATGCAGATGTTAACTCTTCGATTTTTGTTTTCTTCGGTCAATTTATCAAGAACCCATTTTTCTTCCTTCTGTTTTTTGCAAGGTCTTGCGAGTTTCACGCAGATTTTCCACGGATCCAGTAAAACGATGAACTTATCGTCTTCAAATGTTCACTCAAAGTCGAATTAATCAATTCCATAGCTTGAGCAGCTTTTTTTCATTTAAAAACAGAAAAAAGTGGAATGAAGTAAATGTTGCTTATCGACATCTATCTCTTAAAATTGCTGCACACCGAATGACAGCTTGTAAATGAATGAAACTTATGTGATAAAAAAGCAATGACAAAGCTACATTTATCCAAAATGGCGGGCGATTTGGATGCCGAATTGAGACCGATGACCAACACTGAAAATCTCAACTTCCACTAAATATTATGGTTGTTCGTAAAGTGATAGAGAAGTTTATAAAATTCGAAAATAGTAAACTAAAATAGAAAATTCCGTTTAAATTCGAAAATTCGATAATTTTGGCGTATGTCCGTCTTTAAAACTTGAGGCCACATATTATTGTTCTTTAAAAATAATATTTTCGTGAACTAATTGAAAATAATAAGAATTGCTTCTTGGCTGTTTTACATTTATTAAACACGGTTAGAATGGTTCCTTTAATTATGAAAATTTAGATTTTGAGCTGAGAGTATTCGATATAACTTTCAAGACAATTGTTACTGTCATGATAAAAAAAATTTTTACTGACTTCCAAAATCTATAACGAAAAATATTTTTGTTTTTTGGGCTGACATCATTAAAATGTCGTGGTATACGATTTGGGCTGACAGTTCACACGTGACAGCAATTATAGTTTTCGTGTTGCCATTGCGTTTTTTTGGGCTGACATTTGGGCCGAAATGATCCCGCTTTTGTTTCATTCAACTGCAATATGTATTTTGAGTGTTAAACGAGCACCTTATAACTCATTGGGACTGATCAGCCAAGATCTATTTTTAATCTTAAACTTCAAAGCTGTCTCTGTACAGTAAAAATGTTTCAACATGAAGTTAATTTTATAACGTAATCCAAGGTAACCTCTCTTATATCACAAATTCACCGCTCACTTCGCTCTCATCCATCATATTAAAGGTAAACATAATGTGGCTGTTTGTCTCGTTCAGGTACAATACTATTCATCAGCGTTTGTGTAACAAATGACACTTTTTCTCCTCCAACAAGTTATGCATAGAAATTCTTTCAATCACAGATGTATACAGAAACAAGCCACTGGGTTATAATTGTATCTCATGTCATTAGTACAAAGATTGTCACCTCATAAATTTGAATCTGGCAAGCCACATAAAATCGAAACCTGTCGGATTAATTGGAAGGTTGTAACAAATCTACTTAGGCCTGGTTTGGTCCACTGTCCCAATGAGTTGGCTGTCATTAAATTTTAACGATAGATAATCAACGATTAAACATTTATCAACGGGTAAAATTCGAACCCAGACCCAGATAATCTGGATTTCAGAAAGGATCTTTGTGAAACACACGCCACCTAAAAGGCAATATACATTCCCAAAACCCTGGAAAATGACGCAAATGTTCGTGTGGGGACAAATTGTTGAAGTTTACTTTAAAACTCTAGTTCAATGCTATTAAGAAAGTAAAGAGTTAAAAATGACCGAGTTTCATTCAACATAACTAGATTTTAGAAATTTGATAACAATTTGTGTTAAAGTTCTAATCCTACGCCAAAAACCGAATTTGCCATAATAATCGCGGTAGGAATGGACGAGTTCCGATTATTAAGGCCATTGTAGAATTTCGTACTTAGCGAATTTAAAAGTGTAGAGATTTACACTTGTTGTTTAAAAAATTTCATGATGAAAGCCTAATTAATAGCGAAAATCAAATTAGTCCAATATGGGCTATGAAATGACCACGTTCTATTCAGCATATAGCCAAATCCCAGAACTTTAGTACGTCGTGCGTCATACAATATTCATATTATGTTCAAAACCCTCTCGAACACACCATATTTTACCATAGACGGTTGAAACATAGTCGGTCTACTTATATCATGTGAAATATCCTGTGATATTTGAAATTCGCAAATGAGGCAACAAAAATGCTTATAGAGTTCGGTCCGAACCTTTCCCATCTTTTTTGAATTCAAAAAGAGCTGAGATGTAGCCCATAGCAATGGGTAATTATTCGTTTGCCCAACTATTGGTGCACATCGTTTGATATCATGACATTTTTTACTCTCAGCCCAAAAAATCTCCACATTTTTACTCTCAGCGCCTACAATATTTACTCTCAAGATAGTTAAAAACTGTCATGACAGTTGAAATTTTCGGGGCTGAGAGTAGGTATAATACATGTTTGTATGTTTGTGAAACACCCAGTTTTCATATGTGTGGGAAAATAGACTAAATTCAGTCTCAAATGAATGATATGGCAACAAAATTATTGCTATCATGACATTTTCCACTCTCAGCCCAAAATATCAGCACAGTTTTACTCTCAGCCTGTGTAGGAGTTAAGATATATAGTCCATATTAGTCAGAAACTATTCGTTGGCACAACTAGCGGTGCACGTCGTTTGATAGGTGAATGTTTAATAAGCACGTACGATTTTTTCAGAAATTTTCTATGTACAGGAGATGAGATATAGTCTAAAGAAGTCGGAAACTATTCGTTGGGCCAATAAGTGGTGCATATCGTTTGATAGGTGTCAGTTTAAGGATCATGTACGATTTTTAATTCCTGACTTCTATGGACTATATCTTAACTATCTTAACTCTTATATCCTCCTAAAGGTTCCTATAACAACTCCTATACAAGCTGAGAGTAAAACTGTGGTGATTTTTTGGGCTGAGAGTGGAAAATGTCATGATAGCAATAGATTTGTTTCCATATCATTCGTCTGAGACTGAATTTAGTCTATTATCTTCACACACATATGAAAATTAGGCTTAGTTCACAAACATGTATTTATAAGTATTATATCTACTGTCAGCACCGAAAATTTCAAGTGTCATGACAGTTTTTAACTATCATGATAGTAAATATTTTCGGGGTTCAGAGTAAAAATGTGGATTTTTTTGGGCTGAGAGTAAAAAATGTCATGATAGCAATAATTATAGTTGCCATCGCATTTTTCGGGGATGAAATTTGGGCTATCTTCACATACATAATTCCTAAGCATCGCTTAACGACAGAATAGTAAAATTTTACTCAATTTTACATTCGACCAAAATTTAAGCCTCTCCAATACTCAACAAAAAAACACAAATTTATAAAGTCAAATGGTTTTATAAGGTAGCCTTGGCACGTACTTCAATACAAAAATGCCAAGTAGTCAGTCCCTGGGTTCTCATTTGAATAACAATCAATCACTGAGACAGTTATTGCAAGAAACTATACGATGAAAAATTTTGTTCTACAGACGTCAAAAGTCTCATATATAGACACGGTTATGACTATTTTCCTACACACACAATTATAGTAATATTGAACAAATTGATTAACTTCTTATTATCGGATATAATTTAATATTGTAATTTAATATTAAGCGCAATATTGCCTGATCCGGAAATTAAACGGAACTTTGAAAAAAAACTAAAATTCTGGTTTCCCGACTTTTCAGTTATTATTAAAGGCCGGAAAATAATTTTAGTAGATTTAGGCCTGTAAGAAAGGAAAACCGTACACAATTTTCAAAAAGTAGGGCCTCTGGTGCTTAGGATTTAGAATATTTGAACACATAATCACGGTATTATATGTAAATTTAGGTTTTCGCAGTTTTGTGATCTGTCTTACCAAAAACATCATCAGTGACTATCAGTGTAGTTTTCGTCCTAACCGAGCAACCGCCTCGGTGGCAAAGTGGTCAGCATGCTTGCTCCAGCTACCGGAGGTCCCGGGTTCGATTCCCGGTGGTGACAAGAAAAAAATTTCACGGCTGGTTTATGATCAATGAACTAATCACTCATTATCTGAAATGAAAATATGATTATGAAACCTCATTTGAGGCGGCCAAATCCCTTGATGGGATATAGTGCCAGAGAGAGAGAGAGAGAGAGCAACCCCCGACCTACTTTTCAACATGAGGTTGATTCAAAAAAATGTTGGGAGTAAGAAATAATCACAAATCAACCATACGATAGTATACCACTTTCAGCAAGCATATGGCAGTGCGAATCGCGAAAACATTCGGCCGAGCTCATATGTCTAAGAATACCAGAAAAACTCGTTTTCTGAGAATTTACTCCTGCCTGGGTCTATTTGTAGACTAGCAGACATATTCTCGCAAACAATCAGAACTTCCACTAACAAATAATTTGAATACACTAGGCTGTCGTGCCCGTTTCGAATCGATTTGTTTTAATCCAGAATTGTTCGAGAATCTGAGATTTTAATTACCGGGATTTTGATTTTTGTGATTTGAAAGTGGTATTTGGAAATCGGGATATCGAAGGTAACCCAAATTCAATTAATATATTTTGTAGTTATTTTTAGGGGTTTTTCTAAAAATTTTGTTGTTCAGTTTTTATTGCGTGTAAAAGCTCAAACAAACAAAAAAAAATACAGAACAACTAAAAATGTTCACTGTCTTTCAAAGAAACTCTTCGGTTGTTATTTTTATTGTAAAACATTCCCTGTTTTGTAAAATATTTCAAGAAATATTGAGAAATTTATTATCAGGACTGACCACAGGTCTTATCTAGATGTTTGTTGACAGCGAAATATATCTAAGAATTTAAATATTTAAGTAAACCGAAAATTTCATATCGTAAATTGATTATTGATTTTAAGTTCATCGGTAAACAGGATAAATCAACATGTCTCGGACATTACACACAAATCCCTTACATATGTTTGTGGCATCATTTTAAAATTAAAATTTTTTGTCAATTCCATAATAAATCGTTGCCCATAATAAATATTTTTTTGTAAACCCGAATGACGTCACGTGATATTTTAGTATATACGTTACCCTTAAAGGGGATGTATCCATTTTACAAATCAAATCATCATTTAACGAAGGCCGATCAAAGGCGTTCCACTATTAAATTGATAAACGGTTTTTTTTTCTAATATCACAGTGCCTATGAAAATAATTCGTTATTATGGTAAATCACAAGAACGCAAATATTTCCCCCGCGCAGAAACAACACGACACTCAAAATTGTAAAACAAGCGCATAATATTATTATTGTAGAGATGAATTAAAGAAAATGCTGGCCCCATAAACATTCGTTTTATGGCTGCTGGTGTGTAGGATACGCCTAAAACAATTTATCCCACGTTTGAGAAGATTTTATTGTGGTGCGACAAAAAATTTTTATACGAAAACTTTTAATCAATATTAAAAAATATTTAGCAGCAGGACATTACGTTTAAAATACTTTTAATGTTAATTATGCACGCTATAAGAATTGCCCGTATAGCAGTTAAACCGACCTGCCTTATTCCGCATCTTATGACATCATATAATACACAAAATTTATTTTGGTTGATGTCTGCAGATTTTCCATTTCGTTTCGTTTGTTAGTGCGCGCCGATATAAAATTACGACATTCAAAATCGTTCCACATACGTATGGATTTATTATTATGTCGAATTTATATCCCAGATTTTAAAATCACATTCATTATGTTCGAATGATTGAATCGGGTTATGAGATGAAAGAAGATATATAACATATGATAAAGTAAATTTATGAGGAGGTTTAGCTTTATCATCCACAAAAAGTTATTTGTCTATCATGGCAAACGATCTTTTATCGTTTATTGTTGTGTACTGATTTCATCACGGCGTTTCATGGCTTTAACAATTGTTTGCATAGGTAATAACTGTCTTGTCTGATTTGATCTAGGTATACCAAATTGATTTAAAATGTAACTCTTTCTTCAATATGCGAAAAAAAAAATATTTTTTATATAAAGTATGTTTTATAGGTATAAAATTGTTTTAACCTAAAATTGTTTCCCATCGATTGGTAATTTGAAATATATAACCAATATTAGGTGGGCAGTTTAAATTTGAACTAACGACACTGAAAAACGTGTCTTTCACTTTTTGCTAATTAAAAGTTTGAGAAAATTTTAAAAGTCTAGTTATACACCAAACCAAATATAGTATGGGCGAGTAAAACGTTTAACACCATCTGTATTCTGGCGCAAGTAGGTTTATCGGTCATTTACAATTTTTACTCAAAGTCATTATAAATATATAAAGATTTGTTATCGAAACATTATCTCTTGCACCCCTCAAACCCCTCGGGGATAAGTTAATAGCCTATAACTTATTAAAGCGATTAAAATTAAAATAAAACGAGTAAAACACTTAAGGAGTGACATAAATATTTATATACATATTATATTTTTCATAAAAAAGTTTTTTTAAAGACTAATAACCAAAACTACTAAGTCTACTAATACCTCTACGTGGTCCGAGGGGAGGTAACGAAGGAGTGGTTCCACCGTAAAGGTGCAATAAAAATCCACTGCATGGCTAAAATTAGTGCAGGGATTTAAGTAGATTTGGGTGGTACCAAGTAGAGTGAAGTAAATATTTAAAGCTAATTTAAATATCCAACAACAAGCGTAGCTAAATTTATTAAGATGACTTCCAACGAGCCTCTCCCACGAGAATCTGAATGATTCAACCTCTGATGCCGAGCTTGTCGGCAATGATGAGACGACGGCTGAAGTTGAAAACACTTCGCCAAACAGTAGTGGTCAAGTAGCAAAAAGCGAACGACCCCATGAGAACCTCATGATTGAAATCGTTTCTCTTGAAACGATGCTTGAGTAAGTCAAAAACACGAAACTTACTGAACCTAAGTTTCGTGGTCTATCCATGCAAATAAAAAACATGAAAATCCATATCCTCGAGGTGGTTGCGGAAACGAATCTGGTTGTTGGCAAACTGGAGGAAGCACGCAACCATAGGTGTACTTGCAGCCGGGAAAAAAAATGGTTACTGGGGAAAAGGCACCAAAGGTGGCTGCACGGGATTCAGTTCTCAGTACTAATTCGGACAAAACCAGAAACGTGGAAACCGATCCGAACGGAAAGTGGTAGGTAAAAAGCGAAAGAAACGGAGAAACAGAAAACGCTGGCCAAAACAGACAACAAAACGGATAATTATCTCAGCAAGGGATAATGAATCCAGCCTAATGATCACCGAGATTACAAAGAAAATCAAAGAAGTTATCCGACCTAGCGAATCGAACGTAAAGATTCACTATATGTAACGAACGCCGGCCCGAAAGGTGTCGCGGTTACTGTCGATGCTTCCTCCGATTTGAAAGTTTTCACGGAAAACAAAGATCTGGAAGGCATGGGTCTAGTAGACACCGAACCAGCGCCTATAAAGAGATTACCGAAGGTAATTATCTTTGACGTCAGCTCTGATCTTGATGGAGACATGGTAACTAACTGTCTTATTAAACAAAACTGCCTGGATCAAAAAGAGTTTAAGGTTCTATTTAGAACTGGTGCGAGAAACCAAGAGACCGCTCACTGGGTGGTCGAAGTAGAACCAGCAACCAGAAACATGTTGCTAAAGTGTGGTAGACTGCACGTGGACTGGGTTCGATGCCATGTGAGAGATTATGTGACTCCAACTAGGTGCTTTAGGTGCCAGCGATATACGGTCACATTGCAAATAATTGTATGGCGCGCACACCTGCTCTCACTGTGCACATCATGGTCATGGCTTCAAGGGATGTCCTAATAAAGACAAACCTGCCAGCTGCGTAAGCTGCAAAGAAATGCAAAAACCAAATGACCACCAAGTAGGTCGCGTTTCATGTAACGCATACAAAAGTCCTGTGCAACGCCTTAGATTTAATACTAAGCATGATGATTAGTCACAATCAAAGGAATTGTAACAGCAACCTACTAATCGCCCACCTCAACATGCAGGGTGCTAAAATAGTCGGATCCGAAATATGTGAAAGCATTTCCACCCACGACATAGATATTCTGTGTATGCAAGAGCCACACTCTGTCAATGGTCAAATCAGCGGCATGCCTTCTACAGCCAGAGTAGCAACAGGATGCTCTGAGAATCCCAAGACTGCAATTAGCATTCATAGTGTCGGCATGGACATGATGAAGTAAAACTCAGGCTTGTGATAGCCACTGCACATGTGTTGAAATATCATCGGAAGCTGGTTCATTCTACCTACTTTCAATATACGCCCAATATAGTGAACCGATCGAGTACTATCTGTGAAAAATCGAAACAATCCTAGGCTCTTTGTCGGGTCAACAAAAAAAAAGTAATGATCGTCGGAGACTTCAATGCCAGAAGTAAAATGTGGCATGACCGTTTAACCGATGAAAACGGAAGAAAAGTAGAGGACTTCGTGTCTAGAAATGACCTCTTCATAATGAACTTGCAGGGACACCCAACGACGTTCTCGTCTAATGGGAACTCCAACATTGACCTAACAATAGTCAACGGAGCCATGCTGGGCTCGATAGTTGTATGGTATGTAAGAGAAAATTAGACCTCTAGTGACCACAGAGTCATCACGTTTGAACTATCAAACGCGCCACAGAATGATCCTCTTGCAAGTAGCAAAACTCCGAGATTTGCCATAAAGATAGTTGATTGGGGTCTATTTGCTAGACACCTGGTCGGCTCTTGGGACAGTGTAGAAGCACTTCCTGAAATTAACTCGATTGACGAATTTGATGATCGTGTGGAGCTGATCACAACGCAGTTAACCAGTGTCTGCAACAACTCAATTCCAAAGAAGAGAGTGGCAAAGAGACAAAATAGTTGGTGGAACTCTAATCTAAGGAAACTTAGATCCTCGATGCACAAGCTCAGAAGAGCATACCAGAAGGAACGGAACCAAATAGCAAAAGAGTTGAAATGGTCCCTCTTTAGAGCGGCAAGGAATAAATACTCCCATGAAGTATTTAAGCAAAGTAGTTTCCAAAGGTATACGTCACAGAACATGGCAACAATGACCCATGGGGACTTGTATATAAATTTGCCGTCGGCAAAGCAAGACCACCTGAAGTCTTAAATACCATCAGGAAGACAAATGGAGTCATCACTGATACGTGGCATGATACACGATTGGAGTTACTAAACTCGCTTCTGCTGGACGAAACACCTGACGTTACTAAGCCTCAAGCAGAAATGCGCGAGATCGCCATCAACAATAGTTGGATATCTGATGCTGAAGACCCCCCATTTACGTGGAAGGAGGTCAACAGTGCCCTTACTTGCTTTAAGCGTAACAAGTCTCCCTGACTTGACAACTTTAACGCTGAAATAGTCCAACTGGCTTGGCCCATAATAGTGACTTCCATAGTAAAATTATTAAACAGCTGCCTAAAGTTTGGCTACTTCTCGAAGGTGTGGAAAAAGGGTGAAATGATTATAATCAGGAAACCTGGGGATAGAGATCCACTTTCTCCGAAGTCTTATAGACCAATCATGCTGCTACCTGTCTTGGGGAACTCTTAGAAAGGCTACTAGCGGTTCGTATCTCTCCAAGAATCGAACAGAGCGGACTATTCTCGGACAAACAATTCGGCTTCCGACGTAGCATGTCTACTGAGGACGCGATAGTCCGCCTAACAAACACTGTCAAAACTCAAAGTTCAAAATATGTTATGGGTATTTTCTTGGATATAGCTGGAGCATTTGATAACTTAACGTGGCCTAGTGTCATTGCAATTTTATCAGTTTACAATCTACCTGGAAACATCATGAATATTTTTAAGAGTTACTTCAGCAACCGAACCGCAGAAATTAGGGACAAATAAGGTTCAGTAACAAAACAAGTTACAAAAGGATGTCCTCAGGGCTCAATCCTAGGACCCCTAATCTGGAATATCGTGTTTAATACGAGTATGATGAATAATCAGGACGAAATAGCATTCGCAGATGACAAAGTCATTCTGGTGCACGGCAACTCGAGGCTTGAACTTCAACGCCAGGGTCAAATCGCCATAAATAACATGATACAATGTTGCGAAACAAATAAAATGTCACTATCTGCAGAAAAAACAGTGATGCTGCAGCTAAAAGGCACATTTGACTGTAGTCGACCACCAACAATATCACTAAACGGTCGAAACATGAAAATGGTCAAGTGCGTTAGATATCTAGGAATTGGCCTAGATGAACGAATGGGCGTAACATCTCACGTTCTTAGAGTCTGTGAAAACGCTAAGAAACTATTCCACTCATTGGCGAGAGTGTCAAGAGAGGGATGGGGACTGAATCACAAAACATTTGTAATAATATACAAAGGTGTGGCGGAGGCGCTTTTCATGTATGCCGCAGCTGGATGGTATGACAGGTTAAACTGTCACCACATCAGATCTCTAGAAAGTGCTCAGAGGAATATACTGCTAGGAGTAACAAAGGCCTACCGGACGGTATCTAATCAAAAAGCGAGCGCTCATGTATCACCTTAGAAGAAGCGCCATGAATGAATCAGGTGACCATATACATGTCGCAGATAGTGAACAAATTCAATATAGCAACAAAAATGAAATTGAGCAAATGGCGATTGACCTGTGGCAAACAAGATGGAATGAATCAGCAAATGGAAGGCATACATTTGCATTCATTTCAGACGTAAAAGATCGTCTAAAAATGAAACTAAAACTAACGAGCTCGTTTAGTCAAGTAATCTCTGGGCATGGTAAGTTTAAGGCCTACCTTCAGAGGTTTAAAATAAAACAACCATTGTCGATGTCTATGCGGTTCGGAAGTAGAAGATGTAAACCACCTACTTTTCGAATGTAACGAGGTGACGGTCATGTCATTAAAACAAAAGTGGCTTGGTAACTGAAACATACATGAATTATCACTACCAAAATTACTGAGTGCCGAAGTACTCCCACAGTTTCGGGCATATTGCGCCGAACTGATCAACGTCTTAAAAGAACGTAACAATGCGCTAGAGTACACCGGGTAACCGGACGGTATATGTCTCCAAGCTACTAGGGATGGTAACGATACAATTTTTGAATTGTAACGGCTAAACTGTACCTAGCACTATTATCAGCGAACTTGCTAATTTATTAACAATGCAATTATTGCAAAATGAAGCTTGTGACCTGATACATATTTAAAAATTCTTAGTTTAAGGATATACCTAGGTATAAGAATTGATGTAAATTTTACGGGAATGTTGACCACGACGGATAATAAATAACCCCTCATCCTCGCACGGTAATCATTCACGGTCAGCATTTTCACTCAAACTCATATTTCATAAACAATAATTCGTAGTTTGCTATTCTCATTAGGACATCCCATTTTGGCTATTTGAATGAGTTCGAGTCCTATCACTAATCTGTTGATTGGCTTATTATCGCTGTACTTGGTGGAATGGTGTTTAGAAATGTTTTCCAACATTTATATAGGCTAGGTATTTTCAAATAAGTACGCTTATATGAGCAAAATACAGGGAACATAATGAACCTTGAACTCCCCAGTCCATACAATATCGATGTTTGTTAAAACTAATACTTTCAACGAAGGTGACTCCCAAATCTGTAATCACATGCACCCTCTGAATTTCTATGTCATAGATATTGTGTGCAGTAATTGTAGGATTTAATTTACGATGAAAATACATACTTTTGCATTTCTTGATATTCAAGTCCAATGGGTTTTGACTGCACCACACCTGCTAAGCACCTAAGTCTATTAAGGTTATTTTACAGTTCGACAGTATCACGCATTTATAAAATCGTATGACAAATTTTTACATTGTGATCTTTGAGAAACACCAGTAACACTATTTTGGCTCTCCCCGAGAATAGAGAATTTTTGTCTAAATTATATTTTTCTAGCCTGCTGAAGGATTAAGTTGGTGTAAATATTTTCGAAAAAATATTTATCAGTAGTAATTAAAGTATTGTTGGCTTTAAATAAAACTAAAAAAAAAGTTTTTCATAAAACCGATTCAGGGCTGACATGTTGTAAGTATCACTGTTTTTACTTCGATGCATTTTCGATAGAATAACGGTATTTTGGTAGTAAACATTTTTTTCTTCCATGTACATTTTTAAATTTTCATCAAAGTAGCACGGTTTTTTCGTCGAAGCGAAAATAGTGATAGTTATACCACATGCCGGCCCCAGATTTCAATTACTACTGACATAAAAGCCAACTATGATGAAAAATTGTGTAAATGTTTCCATTTATCGACGTAATTTTGAGTAGGTTGTTTTCGATACATTATTTTGGATAGACTATATGCGAGGACAGTGCAAAAATGTCAGACGATATTCGACGATATTCGAGATCGATATTCGATTGATTTGAGTTCTAAATTCTATTCAACGACTTGCTCACGCACTAATTGTGTAAAAAGCCTTCCGCGTGGTCCTATCTTCCGTTCATGCCGTCACCTCACTTAAACCTTGACCTTTTTTGATTGATTGAGATGTGCGAAATTGTCTCAATAATCTGTTTCTAGACGGTATACTGCGGAAGATGCATAAAATAATTTTTGGGTACGAATTGGGATGAATTGGAATTCTATCAAAGTTTAGTTTTGGGAAGCTGGATTTGACTGAGCCATCTCTTAGCGGGTTAAGCCAAGTTTGGTTCAGCTTTATTGAATGTAGGAACTGGATATTTATTTGGATGCGTATTTTCAAATTTATGTTGAAGAAAAATCCAAAACTTCATCCAGGATTTATGTTGGAATCTCGATTCAGCTCAATATACAAGATTTGAACATTAAGGAATTGCGTAGCATGGCCAAATTCCAGAATTTCTCTAAAATTCATTTTTAAATCCCCACCCAATTCTGCATACTTCATTTGACAATCATTTTTTGGGGTATGGTCAAATTCCATTCAGAATGGAACTGTTTGACCACCAAAAAGACACGTTAAAACCTCAATTGACCTTAGTTTATTAAAATTCTAGCCCAGCTCTACGAACTAAAGTGAAAAGTTATCGGTTAGGAAACGACCTGGCTCAATTTAGCTTTGCGCACCGAATTTGACCATCATTTGTTGAGGGATGGCCTAGTTCTATTGAGCATTATTTTAGAGTGTCAATCCAATTGTGCATACCAAATTTGACAGTAATTGGTTGAGGAGTGGTAAAGGTCCATTGAGCATGGCATAATATGTTCTGTGCAGTATAATTTACATACTTGGTGATTAAAGAAATATTCGTTAGTGACCAAAATTAATAAATCATTTGAAATGTTTGTGAAATAAGCTAAATTTATTCGGAATATCCAATCCGGTAGTTAATCTGGTATTGAATAATATTGATAGTTTTTTGGGAACCATTTGGGATGCCTCACATATTTTTTACAACTTTTTGATTTTTTTTTTGGCTATCTCGTGGGTGCTAATTCAAGAGTTAAATACTAATGAATTTTAGAGTAATTTGTAATGTAATTTAAATAATTATGATTTCAGGAAATTATATTGTACGGTGAAGAATTGCAGAAGGATTAAATTAATAAATGTTTATATTTTTTAGGAAGCCGGAAACCATTAATTTAGAATTAAATTTCAGGAAATTTACAGATGTACGTGAAATAATAAATTTTTTTCCTCAGGTTGCTGATTTACAGAGGCAATTATTGAAGACCAATACCATCGTTATCCATTAGAACTATTAAGCTTTTATCCTACCTCTAGTAGATTAGAAGTAGATTAGAATTTTGTTGTGCCGTACGATCGCTAGGTGTCAGAAACCGGATCGTTCTGTCCCAAAAAAAAAAAATACTTTCTTATCCTTCCTATTGTTATGTGTAAACAGGCTGTAGGAATAGGCCCGGAGTTATCCGGAACACTTGTCAAGTAGTCTTACGGTCCAATCAATCAATAAAAATTTTGTGGAATAAAAGTTTCTCAATTAGCTTTGTTTTGAAAATTTTTGCACTAAACTTATTCTTTCAATAGACCAGAAAAATACAATTTGGACAAAAATGCTACAAACATGCTTTTTCTTATTCCCAATTTCCATGGGCCGAATTGTGGTCAGAAAATGGGAATAAAAATTACGAAAATTACAGTCCATATAAGTGTTTGATACAAACAGCGGAAAAATTCAATATTTACGTCTAGTACGTATGTGAAACAAAGGTAAAACTCATAAATTTTATTCCCATTTTTCGACCAAAATTGAATCCCAGGGAAAGCCACAATAGTGCCACATGTCACAACGCCATCCCGTTGTTTACACTGACGCTAAATCCCGATGGTCAGCTTTTAAGTGATAACGATGGTCAGCTTTTACTTTGGACTAATAATTGATTACACTGTGCTAGTTGAAAAATGTGACAAGCTGGGCACCCAGGGGGTAAACCTAATTCGAGTACGGTGAATTCAATGGTGCTGGTCCCATTTCAAAGTTAGTCCCCATTTTTGAGATATCGCTTTCGACATGTTTTGGCTCATGTTTGGGAGTCAAAACATACCCTCACTTTCACGTTGATAGCTCCTGAGCCATTAAGATTTTCGCTATGCTTTCTTCAGCAAAGCTGCTGCGCAAGTCAAGACAAACAACTTTTCCGAACATATCAAGACAGAAAAACCACATCCACCATATATGTGTGTTTTACTTAGGCCAAGGTTAGGTTAGGTTAGGTTGGCGTGAAAATACATTTTTTGCATTGTCGTGTGGAAAAAATTCGCCAAACAATCCCTAGCCGAATCGAATGAGCACGGCGAGCGTTTTGACCAAGTGACGGCAAGGCTCGAACATTGGTACAGTGGCAAATAGCAAAATGCACTCTTGGGTGGCATTTGTTGGACTTTGCAAGAGGAAGAAGATCCCGAAGACGACACGAACGAGTCAGAAAATTAAAATTAGAAAACATATCTCCGAACACCCTAAACACAGAAATGTCCAAATCAATAGGGCTCTATCGTATATGAATTGGTTGAACTTTTAGTGAAGAAATAAAGTTGATATCTCCATCTGTTCTCAATAATCGTACTGGCCACAATATCTAGCTTATGGTATACTATTCTAATTGCATTCACTTTAGTAAGTATAAATTTGCAGTTTATGAATCCTTTAAAATGCTCGCTAGTTACAGTCGACTGAATTTTACTTATAAAAATCTAACGGCTGAGTTTCACAACACTTATTGAAATTAGTTTGTAAAACCCGCTTTGAATTAGTGAATGTATTACATCCACAAATAATGTCAGGTGTTGAGTAGATTGTACCTCAAAACCGTTTTTATTTCCATTTTTTGAAGTGATTCAAACGTTTCTAACGTACCATCCTGCTACGTTGTAATATTCAGTATTTGACCTGAAGGTACTTTAGGATATTTCTTTAATTTTGAAGCTGTTTGGTTAATGATTGGATATCTGCATCGATTTGTATGTTGCATGTATAGGTAAAATTATTAAGGCCTACCTACCATCCATTATAACCTTCATTGCCTTTCATTTTCTTGGAAAATATTATGAGCTTGATCCAAGGAACTACAAGTATTTGAGCATCGGCAATATAGCAAGAATGCTGTCATCAATCTCTTTCAAGCAGTCCCTACTTAAGAGAGTCAGAGCCTCTGCGTATCGAATCGTCACAAGGATGTGACAATTATGGGTCCACACCACACCTGCCATAACAAGCTCGAAAAACTTATTCACATCAATCATTCACTATGAATGTATGCCTATTAGGTGGATGTGTTCTAATCCTCATGACCGGCCGAAATTTGTTAATTTTTTTTAATGGTTTTACTGCGACATTCGAGATATCTCAAAGCAGTCGTATTGACCCGGCGTCTACACTATGCAAATCCACTGATATTTTCTATCATGATATCAAATTTGTCAGTGTATGTGTGAGTATGTTATACAAATTTTGACACTATCAGCAAATTATTAGGAGGCTATTTCACGATAAATTATTATGAAATTATTACGAAATGTCAAGTTTTGAGGTTAGGTTTCCTCATTATAAATATTAATTTTAGAGTAAAGACGTATTGACAGTACCCATTCATATGAAATTCATTAAAACTGAAAACCCCGTATTTTTAATTTTTATTTTTTATTTAGGTTATTCTATGTTTACCCTATTTAATAAAAAATGTCACTTTTTTCGACGGAAAGTGCAGTTAAATAATCGATTTATATAGAAAAAATGAGTGTTTGTGAACAATTTCGACCAGAAGTTATAGAAGAACTGATTTGAAAAATTCTGCACTTGCAAAAATTTCAGAAATTTCAGAAGAACTGACCAATGATGTAGAAAAAATTAAAAAGAAAATACGTAACTTACGAAACACTTACGTACAACAAAAAAAAAGATTGCAGGAAAAAAAATTGGGCAGCGCCTATGATGGAGAGGACCCAAAATGGTTTTTATTTGAAGAACTAAAATTAATGGATGAAGTGATTGCCTTGTCTAACGCTACTCCATTAACCAAATATATATTGCCACCAAAGAGTGCTTCTTCTCAACCGAAAAGTAATGTCATCAACGATGATGGCCAGCACAGTTTGTTTCTACAAAATTCAGAAATCTCAATTAATTATCTAAATGATTCTGATATTGCAGCTATACTATCCAGTACAACCATTACTTCACCACCTTTCTCTTCAAATAGTATGTACAATTCTAAATCAAATGTAAGGCCTCCACCATCAAAGAAATCATTTCCAGAAAACCCGAACTGCTGCGAATGACGCTTGTCTAATTGATGAAGACTATATTAATTTACTTTAATTATCATATTAATATACTTTAATTTTTGTGTTTTCATACTTTAATTTTTGTGTTTTGGTGATGTGAATGGTGACGGTTAAGCCAAGCAAATAAAATAAATCCAAAAAAAAAAAAATATTATTTTGACAATTACCAAAATTGACATTTCAAATTAATTATCATGATAGCAAAATTGCCCAGACATGATATTTGATGCAAAAAAAATTTATCAATACATTGAAAACACACATACATTCATAAATTATCATGATAGAAAATATCAGTGGATTTGCATAGTGTAGACGCCGGGTGACTCACCCTTATTCACGATATTTATAAATGAACGACCCCGTAATTGTTTTAAATTCTGAAAATATTTCTCTTTTATAATCTTTTATTGAGGGGGGATAATCTCAGATAATCTATCTTGGGGTAATTTTTCTAAACAGTATACGTTCGGTACAGTGAACGTTCCAACCTCTCGGGTTACCGCGGTTGAACTATTGAGGTATTGTGGTATTGGCTCCCTTTGTTCAAGCCATTTTAATTGCGCGGAGTTGCTGTCACGTTTCAATATTTAGGCAGCTAATTTACGCTGGAACTTTCTCCATCAAATTCCTTACGCCCCAACCACGGGCTTTAGAAGCCAGTCTTGAGGGAATCTAGTCTGGTTGTCTCCGTGTTTCACTCTTTTCTTTTTTCTATGTCATGAGATGATGAGAGTCGTTCAGGACGGCACTATAAGATTTTACAGCTAGTTAGTAACTTTTAGTTTGTATAATTCTTGCATTTCAATTTTTTTTAAATAACCAATTTATAAAGGGTTTTCCAATAAGGAGTTGACAACATTTGATTTTTAAATAAAACGTAAACCAGTTGAGATAACTCTTAGTGAACGTCAGTCTAAATCTCTGGGAAATAATTGTTGACAATATCAAACAGTTTCTATTAAACTCGCTATTTACATACGGATACCATATAGAGATCCCCCGAATTAAGTAGCCATTTGTCTGTGTATTACGGAGCTCGATGCAAAGATATTTCCATTTCTGCGCTGTTCGTTGAACATAGTATGGAAAATAATTGAAAAATGAAGAGTCCGGATCCCTTTCACTCAAGTATAACTCAAATAATTTTAACCTTTTCAACTATGTTGTTCTAAAGATATAAAAATTGCAGGTAACTGCCACTAAACTCTTCAATGAGCTGATCAAGGAAGACTTAGTTGAGTTTCATCCTGTGCGAGTACAGGATGAAATCGAAACCAAATCTGAACTGACGATGAGAACTGACGAAGTTCAGACATGTTGTTGGGAATTGTTGCTTCCTTTAGGGCGAGTTTTTTTTCCAAAGTAGCATGTAACATTTGGTCTATCATCAAAGTTTTACAACCATTAGTCTCCTGTGTAAACTGCTGCCAAATTTTTTGCTTAACAAACGTAATAAATATATTTTACGATAGAAGAGGAAATAAATAGTCAGCTACTGTTCCTAGACGTTATAGTATGCAGAGGATAACAATTTTGTTTAAAATATAAAGAAAACCTGTACCGATACATCACCAACGAGGTCAACCATACGCTTTGCAATACAAGGGATCTGAGCTTCAACAGCATGATTTATCGCCTGGTAAACATCCCTCTAAAATAAAAAAAAAACTTCGATGAGGAACTAGAGAGGATTAAACAAATTGCACATACCACTGGTTACAAGACTTTGATGATAGACCACGTGCTACTTTGAAAAACTCGTCCTAAAGAAAGCAAAAAATCTGAACAACATGTGAGTGAGACTCCCTTTTGTGAAAGGCTACAGTTCATTCTTAAAGGAACACTGGAGACGGTATAATATTGATTTTGTTGAAAGCAGCGACGCAAAACTATCTAATATGTTGGTTGCCACAAAAAATAAATATCAAGCGAAATCTAGAATTTATAACATGCAATGTTCCGATTGTGACAGTTTTTACATAGGGCAATCAAAAAGAACTAAACAGCGTGGATGATTCGGCGGTAGCAAATAATTAATACTGGCCACATAATGCAGATAGTTGCTATCGGACCAGTATCCATTTAACCAGTGTTCATTCTAGTATACTCCATATCAGCCTGATTTGGCAATAGGAAATCCTAAATTTAACCCTTTTTTTTTACAAGTTATATTTTTGAAATACATTTTTTGAGTGATTTTGGAAATCCATGGTTGTACTAAACACACCAAGTTTCACTCCCCATCAGCCAGAATCACCCGTAGGAAACCCCCATTTCAACCGTAATTTCAAAAGATTACTTTCGAAAATTTTGTATGGGTAATTTCTGAAAATCCCACGTTTTACTAAATAAATTACTTAAACTTGTAATTTATACACTTTTCGTTGTGGTACGCTCGTGCGCGGTCAATTATGGAAGTTGATTTATTTTATGTCGATTATTTAATTATCGAATTAATTGTACGCCACACGATTGAATGCCGCTTATTATGTCGTATTAAACGCTGCTTATGAGAATGAGATGATTGTGACTATTCCCCATCAGTTAGAATCGCACATACAAAACCCTTACTTCAACCCTATAATTTCATAAAACCTTTTGACCATCTCACATCACATTTTATTTCAACTAGTTTAAGTGATTTCATTAATAAAAGGTGGGATTTCCTCAAATCTTTCATAAAATGTATTTCAAAATTTACCTTGTAAAAGTAGGGTAATTGTTAAATATGGAGTATACCACGAGTGAATACTGGTCTTATCAGGTTATGTACCTCTAGTTTAAACAATGAGACTTGAAAACTACGACTTTTTCTAACATTTGATGTAATTCAACAGATTTTGTAGAAACCACCTGTAAACGGGCGGATATAGCCGTTCTAGGAAAATTCTTAATTCTGGAGGAGACTAAATTGTGTCTGAAATGCACTTTAGCACAATCAATTTAAAGTAAAACATAAGCTGGAATGAGAAAACGGATCTATGGGATTTCTGGTGTGATAATCACGTCAAAAATTCCACATTATCTCCCAAAACAATATTCACAAATTTTACCGTTAGACGCACATAATTGCACAATCAAACACTACTCGACAAAATAAGAAACTCGTGGGATTCCCAAAATGGGATTTCGGTTGTGACTCACAAGAATTCGTTAAGAATTATCACTCTCGGAACTAGGACGTTTCATGGATTAAAAATAATTTTAAATCGTTTTAATCACGCCAATGAATAATTTCCATTTATTTTCAAAACAATACGATAATTTTTAATCCAAAAAATTATCCGACTATAAATGAATTATTTTATTTTTTTTCTCGCCTTGTGAGTCTGCATATTAAATAGTTTGTCGGTGTAACACCGACCAAACCACTCTTGTGGGGTGTGCCTTATTTATAAAACGATATTGTTCTATTTAAGATGATATAAATATAAAAGTAGTGAATACATAACATTCAGCAGCACTCTGAAACTTAAAAAAAAAATACCATATTTACATTTTTAAATCTTTGCTTGGGATGTTGTGATTTTGTACATGATTGTTTTATGTGTTATTCTTATTTATCCATCTTATATAGTGTAGTACACTAATGTCGTTAATTTATAGGAGACGATGACTGTGATTTTATGTGGTTATAGCTCTCGTTTTATTCTATTTGGATATAGGGGTGGTGATGATTATAATAATATGTAGGTGGGTGGTCTATATACATCCCATCGACATACAAATTTTATGGTTTCACATCAAATATATAGAGAGACTAACATTCTGTTTTGCGAAAGTGATGTTTCCATAAATTTTATTCAATAATTTTGTAACGAAATGTAAAGTGTTTAATTTCATTTCGTGTTTCCCTTATTTTTAATTAATTTAATTTTATTAGTATACTGTAAAAATATTTATCTTGAATTCATGTCTATCACGACGCCTTGCTATCCGCTATTTATATACAACAAAATAGGAAAATATTGTGTGAGATACACTATTAGAGCACAACTATAATCGTAATCCTATTTATGTAGAAAATGTAAAATGATAAGAAAACCCCCAAGAAGATTTCTCTACTTAAATTTATTATTTAATTAACATTTTTATTTTATTTTATTTTTTTACATGCAAATTAGAAAATTATGAAAATACGATTCAAAATTACTCATTGGGAAGTTACTGCAACACTATTTATTTATTTTTCAGCCAATTAAATTGTTATATTAAGTCACATATTGCAGTTTCAACTTTCTTGACCTTTCCTACTTTATGAACGCTTAATGTTTATACTCATTTTATCTAATTTGAAAACCTCTGAAAAATTTTCATTATTGGCCAAATATTTTATCGGTATTTGCAGTTCAATAATGCTAACCGTCATTATTTAAATTTCTTTAAAATAGTCTTTCTGTTTTCTAGACAACATTAGCGATTTTTCTTAGTATACCAGAGCAATTTAAATATAACAGTTGAAGAAATGGATTGGAAATCGAAGTATATTCTTGGAAGACATACTAAACAACTCTTTAGTTACAATATTTGTCACATCTGACAAAGGATTCAGGCGATGGTCAGGTTGGAGTGCAGATAGTAGGACTACCGCAACACTCACACTCCGTGCCAGCACTGTATGCAACTTCAATATGTGGTCACACCGCCTCCTTGCGGTGGGCACCAATTACTACTTCGTAAATGAGGTAGGCTAACGGTGTGAGAGCTGTAGTCTTCGTTACGAAACTTCAACAAAAGCTTCGAATAATTAACTCGGATTTAAAACAATGAACAAAGGTACATGGAATATTTTAAGCTTAAACCGCCCGGAGAGCCTCCACCAACTCTTCGATCAGGTATCTTAGTACTAGCTCTTAGTACTAATCCGCAATTATCTCGTCGATCGCTGTCGCTGCACGTATTTACTCTCTATGTCAAAACAACAACTTCGAAAAACACGAGTTCACTGTTGGTTTTTCGATCAGCAACCGTCTACGCCATTTCGTTACATACCTATTCATTCGTTCAGACACATCTCATTTGTGAACGTTTGTGGCCAACGGATGTAAAATCAGAACTACTGTAAAGCGATCACCTCCGACCATTGGTGATATTACTTTGCTGAATAAGTATTGCCTAGCGTCAATTCAGGAGAACAATCGCGCACGAAAACCAAACTTCTCTCATTCAATAAGGCAATCACACAACGACCGCACAAGGTCGCAAGAAAGCACTCTAATCGACTGTGTAGAAAGACGAAAGGTGAATGTGACAAACAACTAGTGTTTAAAAGACATATACCGTGCAATAAAATAAATTATTTTAAATTAATTATTACTCTTAAATAGACAGACGCTAATGTTTCAGTGAACAGCCAACGTCATTGCATCAAACTGATATCATCTGAGCCAATTTCCAGCGAGTGCATTTTGGGTGACCACTAATACTGTTTTCATCCAAATAGGTCAACAACCGATAAAAAAATTTGTCTGAGAATTGTGTTAGAAAAGTGCTAAGAAAAGACATCCTTGTGCATTTTCTATTTATAGAATTTTAACAGGCATATGATAGCATCCAATGAAGCACTTTGTAGGGCTTCTTATCACATTTGGGCTTTCTTAAAAAATTAATAACCATGTGTAAAATATTAATGAGTGGCTCTAAAGGCAAGTGAAAGTCGAAGTGAAACTCTCAGAGTCTTTCGAAATAACAGAAATATCCATCTGGAGTATTCAAAATTTCGTTAGAATATGCCAAACGCCAGCTCAACATGACACAGCGCAGCTTACACGGATGACATCGTGTATAGTAACATCGTGTCTCCAGCAAAGCGAAAATCAAATACATCACAAGAAGGCCAGCACGTGGATAATTTTTAACTGGAAACACACAATACGAAAAGGTGAATGAGTTTAAATTCTTGCAAAACTCAGTCTCTGCACGTATAACAACACGGATCTCACTAGGTCGCAATTTATCGCGCAAATCCAAATTAAATATTTGTAACGCGCTGATAAGACACTTTTGGTAGCGAGCCGTGGACGCTAATATCAGGTAGTGTAGCGGTTAGAATATTGCAAACCAATATTCTAATAGTATATATTACAAACCTAACATCTAGTAAACTCATCGCTAACTCATCATTTATCACTCTGTACGTCTAAATAACGTAAATGGATCAGCAGATGTACATATACATGCAAGACAGAAAGGACACGACGATCATTCCAAACAAAAGCAAATGCTTTTGCTACACGACGAAGACGAAACCAAAACAGGGGCGGTATGTTGTACCATCACTTCGAATCGAAATTCGAAAAAAGTCGATTGGCGGTATGTTGTATCATTTTCGAAAATCAAAAATGATACAACTTTCACTTTTTTGATTCGACTTTTTTCGATTCGAAGTGATGGTACAACATACCGCCCCACGAGTGGAATTTTGCACAAAAGGCGAGAAGCGAGTTTACGTTTGATTTCTCGCCTTTTAGTTTTGTCCGACAGTTTTATAGCGATGCACAAACCGACAAAAGTAAAAGGCGAGAAAATTGAGCAACTACGGATTTAGCTGTCAAAATATCATTTTGTGTTTAAAATTATTTGTGTCAGTTTGCGGTTTAGTGTTGTGTTGATTTTTTTTTTAATTTTAGCAATATTTTAATAAATTAAAATGATTTTACGAGTGAACAATGGACAATTTGGCCATTACTTTATTTTTGATAATAGAAAAAAACAATATGAGAATTTTCCGATCTCCTCTTACGGATGATTTACACCATTTTGACATCGATAATACAAGGTAGTTAAAAATGAATCTTATAAACTTTATTTATATATTGTATTTAATTAACGTATTATTTAATCTAAAGATTCCAGGAATGATATCGACGTACCGTACGTATCATACCGCAAAACCGAAAAGAAGATATGTAAATGTTTTTAAAGAAGATATGTATTTAAATAATGAAAATATAAAAATGACAAAATAAAGAATAAATAAAAATATATCGCGCATTTGCTGCAACAGTGACACAACTCAAAATTCACTCATTTCTAAGATATTCGAATCAAGCGATTCCCAATAAATCATATTTTTATTATTTTGCCTCAAAACATACTCTCTTTTGTAGTATTTCAAGCAAATTAGGTAAAATCCCATATCAAAAATCACTCAATTCGCGAATGGAATTAACATTTTAAGATATTGGAAACTATTCTAAGAAAACTTGCAAATTATTAAAGAATTATAAAAATTAAGATCCGACTGAGGATGTAGGAATGAAAAAAATGTGTTTTACTAATCAAAATGTATTTTTATTTACTTTTGAAAATCGCCGTTTTTACAAATAATTTTGAGTGATATTTTCAAATCGCTCTACTGAAAAATTAAAAATTTTGAATTATGTCACTCTTGCAGCAAATGAGCGAATTGGCAGTATGTATTATATTACCGACATCCAATTCGTAGGAAAATATAATCTAAAAATCTTTTCGGTTTTCTTCTCACTATACATACATGGTCGGAAATAAAAGCGAGTGTCTACTCGCATGGTGCATAATCGCTTTTACTCGCTTTTAGCTACAAGTCGCTCAAAAAACGAGACTCGCTGTGTGCAAAATCCCAGTCCAGAATGAACAAAATTTATTTGATAAAAATTAATTAATTAATAATTTAATTAAAATAAATAAAATAATATTAATAATTATAATAATAAATAATTAACGTTTACATTAATAATAATTTAATAAATAATAATTAATTACAAATAAATTAAAATGTTATAGTAGCTTATTAAGGATGGGACAAATGTACAGGATGCATCTGAATGTCGAGATCAGAAATGATTTGAACAATTCTGATATAATTAGAAAACTATAGACATCGTGGAAGACCCTATTTGGTGGATGGACGTAGAACAGGGCCTTCAAACTGTTGGTTATCATGCCTGGCCAGGGGGCGCCATGTTGTCGATGTACTTATCTGGAAGCACATTATTGAGATAGCCAATCCCTTCATGGGATATAACGCCAGCGAAGAAGCAGAATAAGAAGAACGATTTTAATCTACTCATCACGTGAAATGTTTATTTATTTATTAAGAAATATTTTTTGTGCTTTACGTGTTTGATTTCAGAACTTCGAATCTAAAGTGTTAAAGCGTTAAAACAAATTGAACCAGAATGGAGAATTTTCAAAAGCGGAAATCGCAGATCATATTGAGGAACTCTCTCTAACACCTACATTATCAGCAAAAATCCTAAACAAACTATTTCGCAATAAAAGAGTGATCAACAATCCTCATCTGGGTCGCAACAATACAACGTTCCTGATGAAAATGAAATCATGGCTCTGTAGCTAGTACGAACTCCATGAATGAACGACGAGTTAGCATGAGCTGAAGAAATGCAATAAAAGGATATTCACCAAAGGCCAGTTTGGAAACCATGAACGATGGTTTTTGTTTCTTAATGGATAAAATTACAAACCTTCATAACGAGATTTGAGTAAAATTTATTAAAACTGAAGGAAATGCGAAATCCAATTACTTTATCTCCGATTTATTGTAAAAAGATAAGGTGAGCATTTGAAGATGTAACTCACACAATACTGGAAGTCTCATCATTCATCAAGAGAACAAATGATGCATTTTGGCATGAGCTTACCAAAATTGGGGTTACTAACGCTCTGTGCGGTGCCTATATGAATTGGTCAAATTTTTGAGATTAGGGCGCGTATTCTTGAAATCGGTGGTTAATTTCCACATGTGAAATATAATTTGCTTTAAAACTCTTTATATTTCCTGTTTATTTCCATATGAAGGGAATAATTCCGCATCGATTTACCCAGTTGGAATTTTTCTCTTAGTAGGGAAATATACAGGAAACTTGCAAACAAATTTGAAAAAACGATTAAAGTAGCCGGCGAAAAATTCGAATTTAAGAATTTGCTTTAAATTATTTTCCGCATGTAAAAATTTCCACCGATTTCAAGAATACGCGCCCAGTGGCACTATTCTGGTAATTCCCCGGGAATAGGAAATTGGGGATAGAATTTATATGTAATTTCAGTTCAAATATTTTTTTCCGGCCTACTGAGGAGAAAAGTTTGATAATGAAATCCGAACGGACAAATTATTTGTTTCAAAATATTTGTATGAACAAATAAAAAATATTTCGAAAAATGATCAAAGTTGGCTTGAATATTTCATAAGGAAACACAAATAAACAAAAATTTCACGCAAACATTTTTCCCGACGACTATTCATTATCGAGTAATTTTGTACGGAAATCTACTAGCGGTAGAAATGGAATTAGAAAAATCTTAATTTATGCACTATAACTATCACCTTTCATCCATGATGGAAAATTTCAACAGTTTTAATAGAGTAGGTTGGAAAATATTTTTTAATCCATTAAAAATGTCCGGTCGTTTTTCATGATTTTCCGCCAGTATTACGAAATCGTTCACAAAAAATAAGCAAATACCAAAAATATCGCATTTAAAAACATATTTTTGTAGTTCAGTGGCAAAGCTAATAAGCAACCTGAAGATAACAAACGATAACTACAACATAGCATGGCATCTGCTACATGATAGGTACGAAGAATCAGAAGAATGCTTAAAGGACTACATGATATAACAATGGAAGTTCTTAATGCATTAAAGCGGTTAGGATTTAAAATATCTACCTGGATTTATCCATAGCACATATCATACCCAACAAGGTCGATTCAGAAAACAATAAATTGCACGAGATACAATTAGAAGGCGCTCCCGCCGCTTCGCAACGCATAATCTGTACCATATCTCGTTTTGAAATATCGCGTTTTGTACCATATCGCGTTTTGAAAGTTCGCATTTTAAAATATTGCATTTTGTACCATATCTCGTTTTGTCATATCTTGTTTTGAAATATCGCGTTTCGAGCGGATCCGTGCACGAATTACCGCGTCCGCAACACAATGCTTAAAATTATTTCGTTGCTGCTAAAATATTAAAGGGAGACTTTTGCGTGGGCGATATGTTAAAACAAGATGACACAAAATGAGATGTTTTCAATGCTTAACCAGCTACAATCCTTGCCAAAATTTCAAAGAAATACAAAACAATGGTACAATTAACAGTGAATTAAAACCTTTGGTATACTTCATACATACCCAAGGGAAGGCAATTTTCAATTCTACATGCAACGTCTACAGTGTACCCCTCAACTAAAATATTACTGCAATCAGATTCGTCTAAGATAAGTGGAATCGGTTGGGATGACAAAATACCCACAGATATCGACAAAAGATGGTGTCGTCATACCGAAATGGGTGATCACAATTAAAAGCGAAAGGATTAAAATTCACAGTTTTGCGTTTGATAAGACATTGGATGCGGTAGTTTATAACCGAGTTATTCATGGAAAGGTGGAGACAAGATTAATAATGGCAAAAAAGAAGCACCGATAAACAATAAAATCACCATCGCAGGGCTTGAACCCAATGCACTCTGCTACTATGGTGAACCGAAACCAAAATTTGTTGTTGAACGGACTTAACAATCGCTTTAAGTTGAATCAAGAGCAATGTAAATGAGTGTCTGCACGCCATGTACCATCTGAAGAAAACTTTGCTGATGGAATGGACCAACATTCTTACGCTTAACTATAGCATGATAGCCTGAAGATCTTCTGTTTGAAACCAAAAACTGAGTTTAAGCTGGTTCTGTCATTAAACGTAAATGTAGCTTCCATTTCTACAACTATTTCCGAGTATATCAAAATATCGAAAATTTATTAAATCAAATGAAAAAGAAGATATCCTGTGGCACTATTCTGGCTTTCCCTGAGAATAGGGATTTGGAAAAAGTATTTTCATAGCATTTTTGTCTAAATTGTATTTTTCTAGCCTACTGAGGGAATTAGTTTGGTGTAAATTTTTTGGAAACAAAAGTTTCCCAATTAACTTTGTTTTGAAATTTTTTGCACTAAACTCAGTAGGCCAGAAAAATATTATTTGGACAAAACTGCCATAAAATATTTTCCCAATTCCTAGAGAAGTTCCACTGGAATAGTACATTTAAGTGGTTTGAGGGAAGCGGGAGTGAATTCTGCAAAATATCACTCAAAATGAGTCATAGGCGAAACACACTTAACATTTGAGAAATTATCAACTCTCTGCAGTAAAATAGAGGCATCCTTAAATTCCCGGCCTCTTCAAAGAAATTCTCAGCATTTCAAAACTTCCGAAAGGTAGGTGATTCAAGGATCTTTAAGAAAAACATAGCGTGTTTAGTTAAATGTCAAACTAAAATGTCAGTTTAAGCAGAAGGATTTTTCAGAATTACCTTCATGTAGATGATTTTTGTCCGCCCGTTTATTAGTTTTACCCTCTTCTATTGCGAGCTTTACACTATCAGTAATACTATCATTACTCAAAACATCATACTTAAAAAAATCCTATTTCCACAAAATTTTCTTTCTATTTGAATCTGGCACATTAAACCTAATGAAGTAAGGTGAGTAGTTTAAGAATAAAAAATTTAAAATTGCTATGGAAATAGGATATTTTAGGTAATGAAGTTTTGAGTAATGACAGTATTACTGATAGTGTAAAGGCAGCATATAAAGCAACTATACGGAATGCTCAAATTTTGAGAAATCTTCTATTGGGACAGAAAAATTAAAATCCCAGGTAGAATCGTTAGTAGTTTACCCTTTCATATTTTAATAAGCGATAAGAAAATTCTATATTGTTGGTGTCAGTGGTTAGGAATGTCTTTAAAATCTACAATTAAAAACATACTTTTCATCTATTTCGATATAACAAACAAACCGTTTAACAAAATGAAATATCTTGGTTTGTCACCTGCATCTAATTGCTTATGCCTACATCCTGCCCATTTTAATAGCGTTTTTCTGTTTTATACTTTTTCTTTAAAAACCAATTTGTCTATCTGAAATATTGTAATTACGACTTTTGTGAATATGTGATTCAACTGTGATTGTGTGATGGTTTATGGAATCTTTTTATAACGTTTTAAATTTTTCCCCAATTTTTCCCAACAACCAATTACCCCTCTCGGACCGCACGCCGGGCAAATGAATCATAAACAAGAATATCAAGCTGCTGAATAGAAAGAATAGAGAAAGTTAAATTGAAATTCGAAAAATTGATATAAATTTTAAATTAATGGAAGGCGAACTACTTATATTTAGAAAACTGACGAACTGAACTCTTCTGTGCCGGATTTCGCCCTTATTCGATCCAGATGGTCTGTTAGAAGAGAAAAATTGGAAAACCTGAGTGGAAAACTAGGAAACTTCCGGAAAAATCCGAAGAAAATTGAATTTTTTTTTCTAGCGTATCAGTTGAGAATGGCTCGATTTGTGGCTCAATCTTTTTTGATGTATTCCCAATTTCCAGGAGATGGTTCTTACGAAACAAAATTTTTGGAAAATCCACCGGAAAAGTCGAAAAATTCGGAAAATAATGATTTGCACGGGATTTCGGAGGTATTCTATCGAGGCGGTATTTTATAAGAGAAAAATTGTAAAACCTGAGAAAACTCGGATACTGCCGCAAAACCCGAAGAGAAGTGAATTTTTTTTTCTAGCGCATCATTGCCACTGAATTTGCAAACGATAGATGAACCAACGTGCAACATTTGTAAAATAATCATTTGGGATGAATGTACGATGGCGCACAAACGAGCATTAGAGGCGCTCGACCGAGAGTTCAAAGATTTGCGAAATAAACGCTTGCTTCTAGACATCGATTTTTTGGAGATACGTGAAAACTCTCAAATTAACAACGAATATGCGAGTCGTGTTACAAAATGATGAATCCAAATGAAGTCGTTAATTATCCAATTGAATTCCTGAATTTGTTGGATGTGCCAGGAATGCCACCGCACAATCTACAGCTCAAGGTTGGTTCGGTGGTAATCATGTTACGCACCCTGAACTAACGAAAACTATGCAATGGAACAAAACTCACTGTTAAGAGACTGATGAACAACATGATTGAAGCAACGATAATCATAGGAAAGTTCAAATGCGAGGATGTGCTGAATCCAAGCATACAATTGATTCCAACCGACTTGCGTGTTCAGTTTCCGGTTTGTCTTGCATTCGCAATGACAACTAATAAATCATAAGGCCAATGGTTGGAAGTGTGTGGAATAAACCTTGAATTGCCGTGTTTTCCCCATTGGCAGTTGTACGTGACGTGCTCCAGAGTAGGTAAACCATCAGAGCTATTCTTTTCTCTCTGGACAGAACGGCAAAAAATATCGTTCATCACCAAGCGTTACGATGAACGCATTATTAATTTACCGCCGAGGTCGTGAGATTTGACAACTCTCGATTCCTTTCAGAAGGTTTATTTAAAGGCACCTGATTATGCAGATAAACCAGATCTATTGATTTTAAAAAAATAGTAATAAAAATAACATAATCTGGGAAATGAAATGCGATTTAATTTCACACGTGTGCACGAAGATTTCTGAGTTTGAAAAGTCAGAACCCTGGGGTCTAAGCGCGCAGTACAAATTGTTCGTAAAATTTCAATTTTGGTTATTTTTTTCCTGGGAATGAGTTTAGGAAAGGGTTTATGTGAAATTAGTGACATGTTCGAGTCCGAGGGATGCGTCCTCTGAATCAAGGGGCCCATTCTTTTGCGTTCCTGTACTATTCATCTGAGTGCGATGAAATGTTATGATAGGTTACGTGCATGCTCGCCAAGGTTTCTGAGTTGGTAAATTTAGGGGTGGGACACTGGGTCTAGGGGCATCGGTAAAATGTTTTTGTAAAGTTTCAATTTTTGATGCTTCCAATGATGCTTCCGATACTGAATTCAGTGCCTGATGAATTCCTGACATATACGATTGCAACTACAATGACGTCAAGAAATTGCCTCCATAATATCAAAGGAATTGAAAGTAGTTTTAATTTCTTCGGTGCAACGCCGAGTAATTCAGCTAGTTAGGAATATATTTAAAATTAGGTAGAGAGCACTTCTTAATTTTGAAGTCAAAAACTTGGAAGTTTCCATTAACCTCTCTTAATTAGGCTGGATTCATTTGGATCATAATCAGTTGTATGATGCGTGGTCTCACCACCTTTAAACTTTTGTTTAAATCTTTTCAAGGAAAGTACGAGAATCGATACCACCTGATAGTAATTGGTGGACAAAAAAATATTTGTAACAGCTCGACGCTTACTAAGCTTACTTCACGTTGATTAGTTTTAAACGATTAAGGTAATGAGGCAAGTTGTGAAAGTCCCACGGCTTTCCCCATATAGAACAAGCGGAAAACCTGCTTGTCACTCGAGACCAGACTTGCGGTTGGTATAGTATTGTCACGAGAAGGGGAATGCTCGCGTTTACGAGAGAACGTGATCGTCTGACTTTTATTCACATTTAACTCGAAATTATACTTAGCACACCAAAGTGGGCATTTTTCGATAAACTTTCATATCGTCAGCGTATACCGACGAGTTTTTAATCATATACTCAACGTCATTGAGAGACCAGAAAAAAATATTGGCCCAAATGACTCAGGAAGATTTCTGATCGAGCTATAAAAGATGCTGAGGTGGATGATCTGAAAAGCACCTAATACCTTCGTTCCTGGCTCGTAATTTAAATTAAATAATTTTTTGGTAAATGCCGTCGAAAGTTTTGCTAAATTTGCTGGTAATGACATAAACCACATTTTCTGCCTCCATGTTGTTCAAGGTATGCGAAATCCGTCAGATTCGTGGTGGCGGATCTTTCTTTCAGGAAACCGTGGGTCTATTTTTTATAATTCAACCCGAGCAAGCAGGCTTACCCTGGGTAGTGTACACCGAGCAAAGATTGTACTGTGTAAAATTATCCGGTGTGCATAGAGTAATAAATTGTTTTTTATTTTACACACTCTTCGTACACTGACATTAATTTCAGGGTAAAATTTGAAGAACCGAGTATGCACTGTGTAAGCACAGTTCACAAATAAAAACGCAGTGTACCGGGTAAAATTACCCAGGTTGAATAAAAAAATACGAAGTATTTTTTGACAGCGCACTGCCTGCTCGGGATGAATTAAAAAATAGGCCCCGTGTTGACTAACAGGAGACCTTGTTGCTTACCTGTAAACCAGGTTTACAATGAAAATACAGTGAATCATACACAATATACTTTCAAACAGTTTTGAACATACATATATACGATGTACAGCCCTTATGGATGGAAACTAAAAAAGTATCTTTCCAGATGGAAGGAAAAAATCTTCTAGTTTGATAATATTGTTAAACAGTGGTGTCCTGGTTAATTTGTATGGCTATTAAAATTGTTCCCGCAAAAATATTCAAATGCTTTAAATAGTCCATGCGTCTGGTTTAAAATTATTATTGAAGTAGCTTTACCGAAAATATTAGCAACCTGGGCCGACATGTTGTAATTATCACTATTTTCGCTTCGACGAAAAAACCGTGCTACTTTGATGAAATTTTAAAAATTTACATGAAAGAAAAAAAAATGTTTACTTCCAAAATGCCGTTATTCTATCGAAAATGCATCGAAGCGAAAATAATGAGAGTTACAACATGTCAGCACTGGTTAGTAAAGATTGTAAGATGTACTAGCAGGATACCCGTTGGATTTTTTCTTGAAATTGATAAACTGCCAAAATCGCTTAGGGTCGGCGAATATGTTAGATTGCGTACTGCTGATGTAGGACAGATAACTAAAATAATTTGAGTCCGCCTTAGTTTGTTACTGATCTGCAATAGGCCAGAATTCGTCATACATATCCATAATAAGAGCTTTTTTTGCAAAATGTGCATTCGTAGCAACATAGTGAGCGTTGCAGCATAGAGGTTTCGACAAAGGATGCGAACTTAACAACACAGAATGAAATTATTTTTCCTATTCACGTTGACTTTAACACAAATCAACACGATATATGGTGGGAATTGTGAGCATCGAACAAGATTATAATAACCATCTTTCCAGAAAAATTTAGAAACTGAGGTAAAATACTCGTTGTTGTTAAATTTATTTTCTCCGTAAATGTAAAGACATCAAATGGAAGTGCATGAGTTTTTAAGAAAACCCACCCGTATTTAAAACTGGTTGCACCACTTCACTTTTCAAAGAATGTTATCTAAATTGTTCTGTTGGCATTATTTACCACTCAGATTCTTGACAAATAACTTCATCGATTACCGTACAACTATTGAAGAGTTGTTTCTTTTTATTTTTTTTATATTATCTAATAAAAGTTCCAACGCCTGGAAACCCCCATATTGTAGTAACCAATAAAGAAAATCGATAAAAATTAAAATTGCAATGCTCCGGTGTAGCACCTGCATTTAAATACAACATAAAATAAACATTTTGAGTGGCGTCATTAAAGACAATGTTGTGAATGAAATAGTGAATTATTGAGCAATTCCGATCAAATTTCGTTCCGATTTAAATTATTAATTCAGATAATTTCTAATTTTATTTTTAAAATTCTAGAAAATTTTAAATTTACTGATATTGATTTAATTTTTTTTTGATTCCATGTTGGGGCAGACCGTTACACAAATGTCGGTACAAACAGGAATACGAATTTAGAATGAAATAATTTTGATAAATCTTTTATTACCTGAGGTTGATCGGGGTGAAGTTTATGGCAAAATAATAATACACTGTAGCCCATAAGCACTTAAATTTGAAAACACTCAAAAAATTCATAGCCGCATTGGAAGAGATAGATCTTCCACACGCCTCCCGATTGTTTATGCATGTGTCCATAAAATTGACGTGGAGGATTTTATTTCTCGTGTCTCTTGATAGTCATCTATTATCAATAAAAAAACATATCAACTTGTAACCAGATAGTCTACATCCATTGAGGTTAGGAATAAGGAGAGAATTAAATTTCCGAATGGAAAATAAATCCTTTTTTTATTCAGCAATCATACATGATTGATGACATGGTTTTTGAATTTAATATACTATAGTAACGGTCTCTATAATAACAACGTTCCAAATTCTTTCAAATAATTTTAGTGCAATACAGCTGCAATTGATTAACCTAATTTTTTGAGTGAAAGTGACTTTGGCTTCCATCTGTTTTACACACGAATCTCATGAACCACGTATGTTGGTAGAAGTTTTAGCACTTAGGTCCTGGAGTTCCAGTTCCATCCATCCCGCTCAACTCTCTATTCTCCCTTGAACTATTCTCTGTTGAGCTCGAAATTTTTCAGAAGTTAACAAATTAAGAACTTTCCCTCAGAAATCTATGGAAAGCAGGCTTAAGTACTTTTGAAAATTCTTGTCCGCTTCACGGCAATTTACAGTTCTGAGATAATTCATCCTGATAACCGAAAACTTGAACAGGTTCGTAATGTACTTTTATAACATCGCAAAAGTAGTTGCCCGGTTTATGCCAACCAAATACACCCCGGTTATTCAATTATATTGAACCAGAAACTATTAAATTCGTAACGTGGACAAATGGCTGGATATCCGAAATGACCAACTGTTAGTACTCACTCGAGCTAAAAATCAAAACAAACACTCTCATTTGCTACTTCCCACACAATTAGAGCAATGAGTATCTAATATTAACCATGAATCGCTAATATTGACACCACTATAAAATTGCTATCCTTTATTATCGTTTTGTATGACACATAGTTCGTACATAGTTCGACAAAGAGTTTCAATTGAACAAAGAATTTAAAATAAAAAAAAACACTCAAATTTTCACTCAAACTTCCGTCCAAAAATTATTGGGTACAATTTATGAATAAAGCCAGTAAGGAATTTCAATCTGGGTCTCACATCTTGGCTGTAAAGAACCAACAGACATTTAGTCTGCCCGACACCACAGACACACATACGCATACACAGACACCCACACTCAGAGAATTTTTAAAAACTATACTTGTTACTTAACAAATGGTAAATCTAGAAAATCTTGAGGCTAAAATTTTGCAGTTTTTTATCATTCCCGTTTAAATTTTATAAAACTGATCTGAACCAATATTGTTGCAAATTTAATTTAAAAACTTTTAGTTCTTAATAGTTTTTTTGTAAATGCGTTACTTTTCAAAATATTCCCAAAAACGAGGCTGCCGCTACATGTGGAACGATTTGAATCAAAAATCATTAGGATATTTTAAATTATGAGAAAATCTTAAGTATGATGTTTCAACCCGACTAGTCGTTCGTCTGGGCTGTAGAGAAGCTACAGATTTTTGGTTTTTAGAAAGTACTTTTTTTGACTTCGGTGACCTAGCGAATAGTAAATCAACAAAAAACTCAAAGAACGTATAAATTAGTTAATGCCTTAATTCCATGGAAAAATTTGCTGCCAGCATTTTTTTACTGAAAAAAACGAAAATAAAAAACAAAATCTTTAAAATCTATAAGGTAACAAAGAAAAGAAATATTTTTTATAGTAAAATCTTATGGTTTAACTTCCACAATTACATTTTAGCATAACCTAAAAATTCCATAAAACTTTTAATTTGTACATGTACCACAAGAAAATCCACAAGCATTAACAAATTTAAACTCGAAAAAATAAAATAAATGGACCTTTGACTATAAAAATGAAGAACGATTTATTTTGTAAAAGTGTGCGAAAAATGTCTTATCTTTACATACATTTTTTGTAGATCTGTGAACAATGCTACCATAAAAAAATACTTGAGTTTGCATTTTTATAGCACATTATGGCACCACACTAACTCCATCACAACTGTTCTCTCAGTAAAATTTTACTGTCAACATTTTTAGTTTCGTACACAACCAGTAAAATCTATATTTTTTCTCGCTTTTTTTTTTTGCTGACAGCAGATTTTTCCCATGGAATAAGCACTTAACTCAGACTTGATGAGGCAAGATTCGAATATATCAATTCCGAATTCGAAAGTTATTTTAATGGTATGATATCAAAGTGCCAAATGTCGAAGGGCCGAATATCGAAGGGACGAATTTCAAAGAGCCGAATGTGTCGAATGGTCGAATATCGAATGGCCGAAAGTTAAAGGGCCAAATGGGTCGAAGTGCCGATTTTATTTGTTTTTTTTTGTTTTTTTTTTTGTTTTTAGAATTATATTTTTTTTATTTAATTTAATTATTATTTTTATTTTTTGTACCATATACCTCCTTTGCACCATATATCAGAAGGCTGACATAGGGCCGAAAGTCTCAAGTGACGCATGACAAAATTTCCCTTCACCAAAAGGTATCGCTGACTGGATACGTGGAATTTTATAAATATCGAAAGATGAAAAATAGTAAAATACATAAATTCACAAGAAATTCATTAAAGTTTAATAAAAAAAAAAATTACAAAATATTCCATAAAGCCACAAATTTAAAAAATTGTTTTTCTAAAAACAAAAAAATCGGTCCTGCGATCTTGGCCCTTCGACATTCGGCCCTTTGATACATTTGGCCTTTCGACACATTCGGTCCTTCGACATTTGGCCCTTCGACACATTCGGCCTTTTGACACATTCGGCCCTTCGACATTCGGCCTTTCAAAATTCGGCCATATGTACCCATTCCATTTTAATAACAAATTTCTTAAATATATGATAAATTCCAAGACTTGATTAAATAGGATCCAAAATACTATTGGAAGTATTTTAATGCCAAACGAGAATCCAAAAGGTACTCGTCAATCCTGAAGAAATAGTCAATTTGTTGAGACACTGAAGCGTTTGTAGGTTGCCGTTGATTTCGAAGGTACCTTTGCCTATTATTTGTTACCTTATTCGGCTTATTGAAAATAACAACATCTTTCCAAAAATTGATTGTAATGTGACTTTGAGGTTTATATTGTTTCAATACATTTGAACCAGTTTGAAGCCGAAACCGAGTTCTCAGTAATATTGTTTGTGGGGTTCATAAAAGGATTGGTGTAAATTTAATTTTGGGACGGTTGGAGATTCGAGAAATAATACCATGCATTATGAGAAGTTTCTCAAAATAGACGAGCATAACATATTAAGGACACTGTTAGTAATTTGGTGGAGTAGAAAAGAAAGTTCCATGCGTAATCCGTTTGTTGTTTAGTGGACGCCTCTAGACATAAATTAGGCAAGCACAATATGTTGGTTATGCACTGCAATAAAAGATCCAACCTCGCGTTCTATGATTATTGTAAGTAGATTACAGAATGGAAAATAAATCTTCTGCTATGATAACCATGTCGCGATAGAGCGTACATTTCCGGCTATAATCTTGTTTTCCGTCTATCTGAAATTCGAATTCCATGAATCACATCCGTCGGTATATTTTTAACACGGTTGTTGTGAACTTCGATTAATGAAAAACGAATCCACTCCATCGTTCTCTTTCAACTCTGTAAGCTCTCCAGAACTTAAAACCCTTAAGGTTGTATTAATGTTACTGCAATGGTGATCATCGTATTCAAATCCTCATGTGTGGAAACAATTAAAAACAAAATTGGACAACCATTTAAATCTCTTTTAGAAAGACAAGTGGTGCAGTGGTTGAAGTTTTGGTACTTGAAACTGGAAGGGCTAAATTTTCACCAGAAAAAGGATGCAACCTTACCAAGCGATACTAATAATACAGATACCGCAAAAATGCGGCTAGGTAAATGGCTTTATGATAATGAGCTTCTTTTAAAAAATAGCTACGGGGATAGCTACTGAGCAGATAATCAAAAATAAAGTTCAAAACGAAACCTGTGTAATGAAGCTAGTAAAACCTAAAGTTGTTGCATTGAAGAAGACACACCATTTAAAAAAAGAATTTAAAACATTCAATCAAAATAACACTCAAATTGTCACTCAAACTTGTCTTTTTAAATAATTAGAAATTGTGTCGCTCATTACAATTTTCAATGTAAACGAAATTGGTTAATACAATTTGATCCTGTAAAGAGGAATCGATGGAGAAGTAAAATACTGGATTTAAGGAGCATTTAAGTTTAAGAAGAAAAATTTTGGAAGTATATTGAAAGATTATATAAAATTAAATGATAATGAAGATTTAGGTAATAAAATTTCTGGTTCTGATAATTCGATTGACTAACAAATCAAATCAGTGACATTTTATATAGAAAAATCGCAACTCAAGCCTTATGTACAGGCTTATATTTTAAGGATTTAGTGCTTCAAAATTATTTTTATTCTATGTGCATTATAATTGATTTGAGGCATATCTTCTGTTATTTCAAAGTTCAAAATTATTTTCCGAAATTAAAAAGGTAAAAATCACTCATTTAAATTATCACCCAAAATTTCACTCACTTTTAAAAATTTACTTTCTATCGGGTTTTAATTTTTTTTTTTCACTATATCATCCAAATCAGTTACAATAAACAGCTAAATATTTTAATTTGAAGCGCAAGAAATTCCACTCAAAATTGCACTGATTATTTTAATATTTCTTGTTAAGCTTTTGTTTCGAGAAACTCTTCCCACACAACAAAAATGTTTCTAACTTTTTATATATACATACATACATATACAAACTGTGGTACTTGCCTTTTTTTTGCTGTATATGCAGAAAACAATTTATGCTATTTGTTTAAACACAACTTTTTGGTTTTTCACGAACTTTTCTAAATACAATTTTTTTTTTTTTGGTTTTAATTATAAATTTCCACTGAATTTATCTTCTTAATTTTTTTAACAGCTATTTGCTTATTTATAAACGTAACTAATCGAAAAAAGTAAATTCTTGTGTCAGCGCGTTTTCTATAATATATTCGAAACTGAATCACTTGTTGAACGAACAGAACTATATTTTTGTTGTAATTTGTAACGGAAAAAAATCTTAAAAAATAAACTTTAAACAATTTTAATAAATTAAAATAAAATATTTCGTTAGTTTATTAAAATATATATTTTTTTTAATATTATTATTTAGTCTTACACTTCTATACAGCTTGACTGTAAGTTGGCAAGTAGTTTTTGTACAAAACTTTAATCAAAAACTGCCGCCAATAAAATAATTTTTAACGTATTTATAGAAAAATTTATTTCGTTTTTTTTTTTTGTGAAAAATGAAAAACAAATGGAAATCAAAAGAAAAGAAAGAATGGTATGCGCATTAGTTTCATATACCAACGCGATAAATACAACAACAACAACCACAGAAATACTCGTTTATAAGGAAAACGTTGCATATTATTGTTTGTTTTTCGTTTTTCATTTTTTGTTTTTTTGTTTTTCATTCATCCGATAATTTTCCGAGGTTTGTGCACATTTTGTTTAAAACAATCAAAATTATTTTTATACCATTTGTTGAGGTGAATGAGTTCTTCGTAGCGATGGTAAAAGCACAACACACACACACATACAAACACACATCGTATGTATTCAACAAGATGGAACGGAAACGCAATTTTGTTTTTGTTTATTTGCGGACTACGGCGGAAGTGCTTCGATGTTGAAGATTTTTTTATTATGTTTTGTGTCAAATGAAAGCAGATGCATTCTTAACACATATTTGCGAGATACGGTAGCATTATGGTTAAACTTTAAAATTAACGAAGAAAGCTTTTGAATATTATTCAAGGTTAATTTAAATAATTTCTTTTATTTAGTAAAACAAAAAGAATTATTTATTCAATTTTTTTATACAAATTTTTCACATTTCTAATTGATAGTGACTTGTTGGTTCGAGTGGGTAACGAGACCATAAATATAATTAACTGTTTTAGCATATACGCACATAGGAACACAATAGCCTATTCTTAATCTGAAGGTTATGTTTGGGTGTTATTCAATTTAAAAGGGTTATGTTTATTACTGCTACGTAAAATGATTAATTACACTTTTCTGGAATAGTTTTATAATAACTATTTAACAGGCGTAATTTAAAAGTTGGAGCATGTTTGTTATATTCTATTCGTAGACTGGTTTTATTTGTCGGTCAATACTATAAGGATTCTTCTAAATCTAGAATGTAACAGCTTCATTACTTTAAAAATTTTGCTATATGATTGTTGGGACATGGATACACTTACATCATCTACTTACCTGGAACAATAATTCTCAACCTGAAAATCTACATCAACCCTGAAAATCGTCAACAGCATCTCAAGCTACAAAATATCTTAACAAGAACTTAAAAAGAAAATTGCAATTTAGCATATAAGCTTAAGTCAAATTGAATTATGGTAACATTGAGGGTTTTTGGCGCTAAGTTTTTATGTCAAGGATGAATACTCTAATTATGCTAACCGTTCAGTATACTTCATTATAAATCCAAGGAATATTGATTGGATACAGTCATATTTTATATCTTCTTTTGGGAATTTGAAGGCCGCTTGCTTTAAATTATACTCTCGAAGTACATTTCAGTCGGATAACTCGAGAATTATACAGCAGAAAGTGAACGTTAACCCTAATCACGACCATCATTACAAAGAATCATGACTACCTCGAGTAAATCGTTCAGCTCTTGTAACCAAGGGTCACTACCACATGAAAACCATTCTGAATTTGGCATACAATTTTTGATAATGACGGCAAAGAGGAAACAAATACTTTACTGAAAGGTCTCAATATTTTAATTCGCACTGAACTATATAGGGTGAAGTCGAGGATTGGACACTTCACATAATGCGTAATCGGTCCGCAGTTGGAAGTAAAATTACCGAAACACCAAATTTCTCATTTCTCTGGTGGCTTTGCAGAATGGTTCCTTTTATGGATTGTCCTGCACAACGATCCACGAACCACTTTACAGATGGGACCTGTACAAAAATGTTAATACTTGAAAGGGTTATTATGTAGTGAAGCCGCAATGTTAGAAGTATAAAGTTCCTTTCTTTTTTAGCAAAGGTAAGAATACTGTATCGGTGCTTTAATAAATTAAATTAAAGTTATGACGGGAAAAACTTTATTAACTAATTCATAAAAACATTTATGGATCCACCTCAAACTCATAAAGCTAACGTATACATTGGACGGATCCCACAGACGAAATCATCCGTGAACTAAATGCTCTTGTGGAAAATGCGGAATCGAACCATGGCTAATCTTCATTTTAATAAATAAATTAGACAAAAAATCTAAATCTCTAGATTTCTTTTGTTTTCTTCCTTCTTAGATTTCTTTTGTTTAGACATCCTCATTTCAGTGTAAGGAAATTTAACTAGATCGATCTTCATCGATTGGACTTAATCTAATGAAAGATGCTACAATCTTTTAAGTGTGAATCATCCAGTTTTCAAATGTGTTCGTATAACTACCACACACTAGCTTGTTACTTAATTTTGCTAACAGTGGACGTCAATGTGCTATGACACTGGAAGATTTCTGAAATGTCTAGCTTTATTTGAGTTTGGTTCAAAGAGCAACTTTTGCCACCGAAACATGCATACAATGATTTTAGCTCGAAAGACTTCATGATCGAATATCAAGGAACAGCGTAGGACAATCAACTACTTGCATTGCATAGGGCATAATAACTCTACAAGACAGTTAGTGTTACCAAAAATTTCTAGTGTGTTGTGTGTTAAGCCAATCGACAATAGATTGCTGTTAAGAAACCAGATTGCTGATTCTCAATTTTATAAGCCGCGTAATATTGACATTTTGATGGGGACCTTTTTACATTCTAGAAGCAGGTCAGATCAAAATGAGTCTAAATTAGCCGGGGCATAAAAAACTGTCTTGGAATGAATTGTAGGAGGCAAGAAAGGAAAACCAGCAAGGGTTCAGCTAATGGCACTGTTACACGCAGCTCTCTCAAACTTGTTGATGTTCTCAAAACCGCTACGCTACGGTACATTACGAAAGGCTAGTTTGACCACTAAAGTTAGAGTATTTTTTGACGGATCTGCGAAGATAACAACAGACATTAAAGAAATGCTTATAGTCATTGGCCCCGAAACGCAATCAAGATTGTTCTGAAATTTCCTGCGATTTCGAGAAAATCGTATTGCTTTCTTAGCAGACATATAGAAAAGATGTTTCGTCAGATTAGCTTATCTGACGATGACAAAAAATTTCAAAAAATTGTCTGGTGAGAAGACCAGCTCCAATCAATCCGCCATTATCGTAATCGTAACTCGGGTGTTATTTATTCGAAACCAAGGCACTTCTCCTTTTGCTGTTCATGCTTTTAAGGAAGACACGTATGCTGACGATCATGTGGCAGGTGCCGTTAATTTATTTAAGCTGATCAACAAAAAGATCACATCAATGGTTTTTTAAGCAAGCATGAACTCCAACTAAGAAAATGGGATTCAATTTCTCAACAACTGTTGCAAACAACATCAAAAAACCAAAGAAATAACCTACCCAAGTCTATCGAAGATTTCACCCATGAATTAGCTGTTTCAGTAACGGCATTACTAGTAAATTATAAGCCAACTTCGGAAATTTTTTTATTTACCTCGAATCCTCTAACCACGACCAAGATTGTTCAAAGAAAATCATTCACGCAGCTGCTCTGGGAAAGCAACTTAGGCTGGAATGACCGTTTAATCAAAAAAATATCAATGGTATCAGGTATGAGAACAACTTAAAACCATCAATCGAGGGATCAATTCTTTAATATATTCTGATATGCAAGAATACTTCGATTCAGCTAAGAGGATTCTGTGAAACGAATCAATCGGCATGTGTTGCTATGTTTAATTTTAAAATTCAAAATCCTAACGAACAATCAAACTATAACCTCAGCAAAAACCAAGGTATCCCTGATTAAGCCACCATCTCTACCTCGATTTGAACTCTGTGTTGCTGTGCTATTAATAAATTTAGAAAAGTAGTCTGGACCGACTCTAAAATTGTTCTTGACAGACTCTCAAGTCACACCATGCGATGGAGTACCTTCGTTTGCAACCATACTGCCGAGATTCTCAGTTCTCTTACTCGTAAACATTGTCATCACGTATCATTCAAATATCAGAGGACCAGCCGCACGGTTTATTGCTCAAAGAATTAGTTGCTTACAATTTATTGTGGAACGGACTCAATTGGTTGCGACAACAATAGGAATTTTTCCCAATGCAACACTCAAATTATGAAAACATAGAAGAAGAAACCAATAAGTTATTTTTTATTAGCCTCTAGCTCTGGTAATGATTGGTTTGAAACTTCCTCTCTAATTACTTCTCTTTCCAAAAGTTTCAAAGGGTTCTTGCCTTTATATTCTACAATAACATGAATATGCTAAGAGGACAGAGATTTGACTTCAATGAAACGAACTTTTTTAAACCATCAACTTTGTCACTACGAACAACTCAAATTTTACTCTAAGGAAATTGCGATATTTACTATCTCTAAATCAATTTTTGGGTAAACACAATATGCTACGAGACTGAGGAGGATTGGAAAATAGTAACGAATCATTTTCGACAAAATATCCAAACATTCTGCACCCAAAATCGAGATTAACAACGCTAAAACTTCAAGAGATTCATCTAAACCACATGCATGCTGGGCCAACACGTCTATAAAAACTGTTATGAAAGGAATGATGTCCAATCAGAAAAATCAATGCTACGGAAGTTGTAAAAAATTGTGTAACTTGTGCTCGATTCAAGGGACACCTTTATGGTCAGCTAATGGGTAAATTGCCAGGTGGCCGCGTACAATTCATAAGACGGTTTCGGCAAGTGGGAACTGAGCACGATGTACCAATTTCCAAACATGTAGCCAGAGGGGGAGGCCAAAAGGCGGTACATTTGGAACTAGTTGACGATATAACTTTTCCGTGGTGCATTAAAGCAATATTTAACGGTAATATGGGTCCAATTTTATCGCAATAAATAATCGTCTTCGGCATCACACATCAAGTGTCACTTTCATCAAACGCACTTCATTTCGGATGTATCTTGAGATGGTCACGCTGCTACACAAATCTATAAAGAAGATCTGACAAATTCGAAAATATCACCTTCACATATCGATCGATCACCTTCACATACTACCTTCACGAATCGATGGCATATGGAATATCTGAGTTGCTTACAAAAACGTCCAAAATGGTAGGACAGAAAAAAACCAGTTTTACAGAACGTTATCGAAGTCATGAAAATCAGTAACCTGTCTGTCAGCAAATTGCCACTAGGAAGGATAATAAAAATTCATCCTGGTGCTCAGATTTGTTCCTCTAAAAACAAAGTTTGGTGAAATCTGAAATGATCGGACAAATTCACAAATTATTTATTCTAGCAATATAGGAACCGTCTATAGTGTCTCAACCGAAGAAGCTGATTAGATACCGCCATTCGTTATCGTATGTGGCTGTGCTTAAATGAAGAGTCAACCCCGAGGAAATATTCCTAACCCATAAAACTAAAATGATGGACATGAGCGATCTCGAAGCAAAATGCACATATTATGCTTAATCTCAACCCATAATGGCAAGAACCTGCACTTTTAGCTAAAAATATTTAAAAACTGGGGCGGTATGTTGTACCATCACTTCGAATCGAAATTCGAAAAAAGTCGATTGGCGGTATGTTGTATCATTTTCGAAAATCAAAAATGATACAACTTTCACTTTTTCGATTCGATTTTTTTCGAATTTCGATTCGAAGTGATGGTACAACATACCACCCCTAGGGCGGTATGTTGTACCATCACTTCGAATCGAAATTCGATAAAAGTCGAATGGCGGTATGTTGTATCATTTTTGAAAAGCAAAAATGATACAACTTTCACTTTTTCGATTCGACTTTTTTCGAATTCGACTTTTTTCGATTCGAAGTGATGGTACAACATACCGCCCCTGATGTACAAAAATCTTCACAAAAGTCGCAATAAATCGTCGCCTAACAACTACCAAAATTTACATCAAATAACTTCTGGCTGTGTTTTAATTTGAACCAATGAGGTTTTTATTTTGAATATAACTCTCCAATTTTTACAGATTTGATTTCGATTATCTTATAAATTGGAGCTATGTCCTTGTGTCGGCAAGGCACGTCTTGACTCGCTTTCAGACATGTATATGTGAAGTTAACCTGAAAAACAACTTTTCAATTTTAGTGAGTTTCTTTGCTAAAATCAATACCTTGTTACGAATCCCTGGTTATGACATTAATTTTTTTACTGTTTCGTTTTTAAATTTTTAGTTTCTCTTTGATTGTTTGAAAAATGCATTTTACTGTTATATTCTGTTATCTAATATTCTGTTTTAATTGGGCATTAATATTCTGTATTACGTAAACGCCGAGTGATTTGAGAGCGAGAACAATGTGTACCCCTTGTGCGTGTGTACGAGCGACTGAGATATATAGAGATATTTTTGTTGTGTTTTCTTGTTTTGGTGCGTGCAGCCAAATATAGTGCAGCTGATGTGGGTAAGAAGCGCGCTCGAAAACATAAGAAAATATTCTTCTGTATTTTTTGTGTAGTGGAAGAATATTTTTTTTTAGTTTGGAGAGTCTAATTTTGAATCTTGATTGACTAATATTTTAAATAAAATACGTGTTTAAATAAAAAAAAATAAAATAAAAGATGAAATTAGTCGTAAATACTGCCTAATATAAACTAAAATCATATAGTGTAATGTTTTTATGATTTATCGATTTAATATCGATATTATATGCTTATACTTAAAATAAAGTCTGTAGTTATTTTAGACAATAGAAGATGTTATATTTTGAAGATATATAAAGCCGTAACGTACAGGGTGGCCAATCACGGGGCCATTGTACATTTTTAAAATTCAACAGATATCAGTAAAAACATCGCAGCGTGTTGAGTCACCAACCACGAGGCCACACATATTTTATTTAGTATAATGGAGAAAGTGCCCCAACAAGTACGAAGGTCCGAATTTTTTGTATACGGGCGGCTGATACGAGCCGCCCCGGTGGCAAAGTGGTTAGCACGCTTGCTCCAGCTACCAGAGGTCGCGGGTTGGATTCCCGGCGGTGACAAGGAAAAAATTTTCACGGCTGGTTTAGGATCAATGAATTAATCACTCATTATCCGAAATGAAATTGTAATTATGAAACCACATTTGAGGCGGCCAAATCCCTTGGTGGGATATAGTGCAAGAGAGAGAGAGAGAGAGAGAGAAGCTGATACAAGGCTTTCTTGCGGTATAACGGAGGTCGAAATTTCAACGCTACGCATTTATTTTAATTACCATTAACAAGCAAACATCGCCTGGTGAAAGGCACTGCAACGCGGCCAAATTTTCCGGCGTACGTGTCGCCAGATGGGGTCCAACCTTTCGGGTGGCCAACCAAGGCCAGTCGTTTTTTTTTCTTTTGCTGGTATCGGTGAAAGGCACAGCAACGTGCCAGTTGCATTTTGGCTTACGGTGAGCCAACGCCCAATCATAATTTACGGGTGGCCAGGTGAGACAATTTAAACTAAATGGTCTCACCTGGCCACCCGTAAATTATGATTGGGCGTTTTCTAGGGACGCCCAACCTACAGGTGGTCAACCGGCCATTTGTAAATTTTTATTGAGATTTCGGTGCGAAGATATACCGCAACAAACGGTTGACAGTGACGCTGCAACTCTAAAGAGTGACTTTTCCGAGGTCAAAGATAAGATTTCTTTTGTTTTGTTTTTTTTAATTTAAATTCATATTTTTCAAGTTTTTTATCTTCAAACTTTCGAGTGCTATAGCGTTTGCTTGACGCGTATTTGAGTTGCACATTAGTTTCCTTTCGGTCCGATTTATTTTTTTTATTTTTTCCCGTTGATAAAATATAATTTTTGCCTTTTTTTGGTTCGTATTTCAATTTTAAAATAAAAATTGCACGGTGTATGGCTCTTGGCATTCGGCCTCATGTTCCTTTTCGTTCCTTCTTCCCCGTATTTACTTGGTTATTTGATTTATTCTTTTCCGTGTGTCATAGTATAAGTAAAATGAATTACCAAATAATTTTTCGGGTTGGTATGATGGGTGAGGTTTCTCATTCTGTATCGGTTCCATATTTACAGGTTGCGCTAGTCACTCTTCATCATCCCCTTGGCAAGATTTCCACAGGGTCAGAGTGGTGAGTCCAGCGTATGTGTCGTCCATTCAGGGACGTGGCACTTCGGCGCGGGTCTCATGCTTTCGAAGTGTGAATTATGGGGGATTAGCTGGAGGTGTATTCGGCTTAAGAGAGGCCTGGTCTGTTGAAGATACTCCCTCCCTACCGTCTAATGCTGCTTCGTTGTGACTGGGCATCGGCCTCTAGGGGTCGATGGGTCATTCGAGGGGTTCTCTTCAGCAGACTGGGTACTTGTCGCCGCCGGATGGACACACTCGGTTATTATTATATTTATTACGTTCCTCAGGTTTCGCTCGCCAAATTCTGTTCTACTTAATTTAATTTCAGTTCTTATTATTATTTGCTTCTGATTTTGATTTTTTCTGTTCCATGGTGTAGGCCGGGAGCACGACGATTCTAATTCCCCCAGGAACCATGCCATTACCCTGTGATCTATCCATAACAACCCTCCCGAAAAAATATCATAATTGTATGGGAAAGGCATATTTAATCCCAAAATTACTTTTTCTTCTATTTATGAAATATATGTAAATTAATATGAGAAAGCTAAAATTATTCCGAAAAGCTACTAAATTAATAATGCCATATTTTATAAATATTTAAAAAAATTGTATAAATATCTAAAAAAAAATGTACAACATTGTAAATTTTGGTAACAATAGTTAAGCATCAATACAAAAATTTATACTAAAAATTAAAGCGCTTGAATCCAGGATATATCCCTCTCTAGATTATTTGCTCAATAGTTAAGTCCATCCATCTCAGAAATAACGGCAACTGTTCAAGTGTAAACGGCGGATATAAAGGTCTGATCTAAATCAAAATACCAGCCTAGGTTTCATATTTAAAATGGTTCAAATTTATAATTTATTTACGGATCTCTTAGGGATAACCTCATTGGGAATTGGGGCCTAAAAGTTCTCAAATATATAATTGCGGTTGTTTTGGAACACCAAGAATTCTAAATTCCGGATTCTGGATAAGTCGGTGAAGTTAGCCCGAAATTCCATCCCGAATTTTTTGGTACATTTCTTGGCTAAAGTGTAGTCAACACGAAAAAAGTGTAGTCGTTACAAAAATGTAGTGCTATCCCGAAACCCGGAACTTTTTGAGTACTTTTGCATAAATCAATCGTTACATAAAAATGTAGGATTATCCCGAAATTAAAATCTAATTCAAATTTAATTTTAATTTATACATTTTTTAAAAATATATTTTGAAAACTGTCAAAAATTGTTGCAACCTGTTATTGTGGACTAAGTGTGCAATATTATAATTTTATAAAAACCATTCTGAAAATTTTAAAAAGCCTATTGGAATAAACCATACAAAAAAAAAATTATATTAGAAAATTAAGTTAAATCGCAAAGTGCATTGGCAATTCATGACAATAAAATAAGCAAACCATAATACCAGAGCTAAATTGCACTAGCGGTATATACGTTTATTCAGGTCTTGGTATTTGCTCCACAGAATTTTATAGTTTGCTAGAAATTCTCACTCGAGAAGTCTTTATCTACACAAATACACATCATTTATAATTTTCTAATATTAATTTTTTTTTGTATGGTTTATTCCAATAGGCTTTTTAAAATTTTCAGAATGGTTTTTATAAAATTATAATATTGCACGGTTAGTCCACAATAAGAGGTTGCAACAATTTTTGACAGTTTTCAAAAAAATAATTTTTAAAAATGTGTAAATTAAAATTAAATTTGTATTAGAATTTAATTTCGGGATAATCCTACATTTTTATGTAACGATTGCTTTTATGCAAGAAATACTCAAAAAGTTTGGGATTTCGGGATAGCACTACATTTTTGTAACGACTACACTTTTTTCGGGTTGACTACAATTTAGCCAAGAAATGCACCAAAAAATTCGGGATGGAATTTCGGGCTAACTTCACCGACTTTTCTGGATTGAATATTTTTATAAAATTTATTTTGTTCCATTAAATCAGCCAAGGGTTTCTCAATTAATACAGGCAGTCTGCCTGGTCTGTTTAGATGCATTTACCATATTTTTATTTTTAATCGTATTTGCAAAAAACGTAAATGATTCTATTTCCAGTGGACCAATGTTGATCGAAAATCACTAGAATGTCCCAATTTATAAAAAAACCTTTAGTATATGAGTTCTCATCCCGATTAATCTATCCGTCTGGGCTGTACAGGGACCGAGGTTTTGCTGAAACTATCTTTTGTCAAAAAACGTCATTTCTGTTTAATTTTTGAAAAGCTGATCTGGATAATGCTCCTATGGAAGCTGCCACTTCCAATGGACATTAGATATACAAAAAATGCTGATACTGCTGATGTTTTTTACGATATTCTACCTAAACTGAGTGCCTGCAGTTTTATCGTACTTTTCAAATTTTGCTGATATTGTATCTTCGGATGTTCCAATTAGATTTATCTCTTATGTGGATTCGTACCTACATGTTACGTACAATAAAATATTTTTACTAAAATTATATTTTCAATCAAAATGAAGTTGTAGAAAACATACCGTATGTATCTAGGCAGTTAACTTCGTGGCCTTCGACCTCGTGTAATAATTCCCTCACTCGAGCAAAAATCTCATGTTTTACTCCCTTGATAGCTATATTATTTTGCAAAATGTCTGGTGATTTTTGGTTTTTTCACAGTAAAACAGCATAAAACTTTGCCATATATTTTTTAAACCGCAAAGTTTCCTGTGCAATCGCACAAATAAACAATAATTTTGTAAAATAAAAATAATTTTAAATTGATTAGTGCAGGATTTTGTTTATGTGGTTGATAAAAATGATTTTTTCTAATAAAAAACCTTATGGATTAGCACAAACATAAATCCACCCTATTAAAGCCCTGGAGAGGTAACCTCCTTATATTAGTTTATTTAACCGATCTAAAAATAAATATCGTCTTTAAGGTAAGGTCGAATTTTTAAGATATTTCTCTATAAACTCACGAGTAAAACCTCTTTCCTTATACAATTTTTGAATGGCGCACAAGTAATTTATAAAAAAAAAATTATATTTCGAAATTTTTAATATGAGCTTTAACTCGCAAACCTTAAAAATTAGAGGGTTACCTGGAAATACTGAAAAAAATCATAAATTAAACGAACCGATAAATTCGATGCTAAAAATATGTTACCACATTATTATTAGCAATTAATAATAAATGTTACAATATTAAAGCTCGATTACGTTTAAGGAAAATAAAATTGAAATACCTGGAAATTAGGGTAACGATTTATATGCAGGTAGATTATGGTAAATGTTATACATTAATGATAACGTGTTTCAGCAATTTATTCCGCACTTGTTTGTTTATAAAGGCAAAAGGTGGATTTTCTTTGCTCCTTCAAGATAATTTCCTTGAGGAAGTTATGCAAAACACAACACTATCAGTCTCATGATGGACATTCGAAATATGTCCATCACGTTAGTATAACATAGTTAACTTCAGATTTGTTTAAAGCTGAACATATGTAGATTATCGACCGATCCTCGCCAATTGTGAGAGTTCAGCGCCAAATGCGGGCGTGCTCTTTTAATAGTATAAAGTTTTTTGATATTTTTTCTATGTGTGAGAGAGCCGAAACTATATGTTTAGGCCAGAATTTCATTCCAGAATCATACAAAAAAAAATCATCGGGTAACACTAACACACATGATATCCCAGCCCAGAGTAGGAACCATGCGTAAATTTTATCGATTATAAAAATCAATTAAATATCCATAAAATTCCAAATTAGATTGTAGCTGGCTGGAATATATCTTGGCCTAGATTTTAAGAAAGAAACGGCTCCGATTAATACCCATATATCGCCGTTCTCAAGGATTGCTGAGAATATTGGTTCATGGCATTGACGCGATGAGAACATTTCTGTCTTACATTCAGCCACCTATTAACACACTATGAGGATTAAGTATATTGCTGTTCCCAGATTTACTCAATGTTATTGTAAATTTAAAAAAAAATATTTATTGCAAAATTTTTTCGAGCTAATACCAGCGATATATTGGACTACGGCCAGTAGTGCATATCCACGGATATTCTACTACACTAAGCCAAATATAAAAATCTCAGAGATTAGCTCGCATAGTGACTACGTTCGAAAAGGAATACATTGAAGAATTGGGGACAGAATTGGGGTCAGAATTGAGGACAAAATTGGGGACAAGTTTGGGGACAAAATTGAGGGCGAAATTAGGGCCAAACTGGAGACAGAATTGGGGACAAAACTGGTGACAAAATTGGGGTCAATTCCCCAATTTTTTCCCTAACTTTGTTCCCAATTTTGTTCCCAATTATGAATCCAATTGTTACCCCGATTTTGTCCCAAATTTTGACCCAATTTTGCCCTAATTTTGTCCACAATTATGTCCCCAACTTTGTCCTCAATTTTGTCCTCAATTTCGTCCCCAACTTTGTCCCCAATTTTGTCCTCAATTTTGTCTCCAATTTTGTCTCAAATTTCGTCCCCAACTTTGTCCCAAATTTTGTCTCCAATTTTGTCCCTTAATTTGTGTCCAATCTTATCCTCAATTACATCCCCAATTTTGTCCCCAATTTTGTCCCCAATTTTGTCCCCAATTTTGTCCCCAACTTTGTCCCCAATTTTGTCTCCAATTCGAGACATATCAACGCTTAGCCTGGTCTTATATCGAATACGTCTTCATCCAGAACAATAAAATGAACAACACACCAGAGATAGCCGCTCAAGAGGTTGCATTTTTTGATGCAAGGCAGAATCAAAGTGCAGTGGATCTGGCCGACTTCGTTGCAAAATCGTCATTTGAATGCAGTTCACATACTAGCAAACGGATCGAATTTGGTGCCAGTCCACCGGAGAGCTCGCTTTAAGTTCGCTGGAGAGCATTTGGATTGGGCAGATGAACAATAGAGGACAAGCCTATTCTCTGACGAGTGCAGGATGTGCTTACATGCAACGACGTGCGAGGAAAAGTGTAAAGAAGCAGAAAATCATGAGAGCGAAAAACACAATGTTGCATTGAAGAACGTGTCTCATATGGCAAACGTACATGTTCTGGGGAAGCATATCACTGGCGGCGAAGACAGATATTTTGTTCATCTTTCTAGCGAATACTGGCCGTCGATCACGAGGGTTGACTTCTCAACGGTACATTGAGGAAGTACTCCAGAATACGTCCTATCTTTAGACGGGTTAAATTAATAACTAACTTTAATTAATTCAATAATCCCATATATAGGCATGGTTTTTTATGATTGCCTTAGTATGTACTTTAATACAAAAATGCAAAATGGTCGGTCCCAGGGGTCGGTCATATGAATAACAAGCAACAACTATCAATAGTTGTTGCACGGTTAATGCTACTAAGATATTTGAATTTAGCTACGAGAAAATAAAGTCTCTTGAGAAAAATCAAAAGTAAAATCACCCGAAATGAAAACTTCACTCAATGCCTAAAAGGGATTTTTAAATCGAGCATACAACCTCTTGTTCGTTTTAAGTTGATTATAAACTACACCAAAAAGAAATTTCCGCTTATTCACGAAAACATTTACAAAAAGAAACTCAAAATCAGAAACGAGCATTTGAGAAATTGAGGGGGGTAACGATACAACACTACATTTAATATACTCGTTAACATATGCATACCCCAACATAATTTAAAAAAAATTAAAAAAAGTATGACGAAGTTCGTCAATATTTAAAATAAGACTCTGAACATTCAAACTAACTATGAACTAAACATGTTGGGCCTAGTCCGAAGCATGGATTTTAAAAGAACCGAGGGCAAAGAAATACTCTGGGTGGGCATCGCGAGTCGTGGCGCACTTCAACAACAATACTCACATACAAAAAATGTTAAATAAATAAATAGTATCCTCTTCAAAGGTAGGTAAACGACAAAGAAAAAATTTTCAAAAATGCTATCTATAAACCAGAAGAAACTTCCTTCGCAGAGACCAGTTTTACAGACACACGACTCCAAGTGTCAAAATCTAAAAAGAAACAAATAAAGAGAAGCCAAACAATACAAGTAACAGAAAACTATGTAAGAGGAGCGATACTTATCATTTGACCAAATCCTTCAAACCAAAATCCAGTGGTGAAGGAGACCTTATATAGAGTGTACCCTGGGACAAAAAGACTTATCTTCACGTCTAGTCAGATAGAGCCTACAGGCCCAACCATTTGGCTTCCAAATTCGTTATCGCAACAACTCGCTAAATATAGTTCCGGATACCTTATCTCGGGGGTTTTTCATGAAGTACCGATTCTCCTAATTGATTTAAATTCTCCCAAGTTTTAGGATAATGAATATTTCAAACAAAACCATCAAGGGTAGAATTGTGACCACAATTATGCCGTTCGAGGTCTTCCCGAATATAAACTGGTAGTACATGCCTCTTTAACTCCTGGTTTAATTGAACAGACTCACGTAGCTCCTACCTCAGTTCATATGGGAATAGCAAACGGAATCCACTTAATTGTTCCAGAAGTTGTTCATAAATTTTTTCATTGTGATAGTCGTTTTCTACTTCTGTGTTGTGTTCGTTTCTCGAAAACGAAGTTTTCTGATGTTTTCAGCTCCGGCGGTTGTACTTGTAACGTCAGATAACCGTAAGCAATTCCTATCAAAATTATTTAAGAACCTACTTGAAAAGTATCATATTCTTAATCCCGTTTACTCGTCACAGAGTAATGCTTCGGAGTGAGTAAACCGACGATAAAGTATATATATGTATATATATATATATATATATATATATATATATATATATATATATATATATATATATATATATATATATATATATATATATATATATATATATATATATATATATATATATATATATATAACGGGTGATTTTTTAAGAGCTTGAGAACTTTTTTTTAAAAAAAAACGCATAAAATTTGCAAAATCTCATCGGTTCTTTATTTGAAATTTGTTAGATTGGTCCATGACATTTACTTTTTGAAGATAATTTCATTTAAATGTTGACCGCGGCTGCGTCTTAGGTGGTCCATTCGGAAAGTCTAATTTTGGGCAACTTTTTCGAGCATTTCGGCCGGAATAGCCCGAATTTCTTCGGAAATGTTGTCTTCCAAAACTGGAATAGTTGCTGGCTTATTTCTGTAGACTTTAGACTTGACGTAGCCCCACAAAAAATAGTCTAAAGGCGTCAAATCGCATGATCTTGGTGGCCAACTTACCGGGCCATTTCTTGAGATGAATTGTTCTCCGAAGTTTTCCCTCAAAATGGCCATAGAATCGCGAGCTGTGTGGCATGTAGCGCCATCTTGTTGAAACCACATGTCAACTAAGTTCAGTTCTTCCATTTTTGGCAACAAACAGTTTGTTAGCATCGAACGATAGCGATCGCCATTCACCGTAACGTTGCGTCCAACAGCATCTTTGAAAAAATACGGTCCAATGATTCCACCAGCGTACAAACCACACCAAACAGTGCATTTTTCGGGATGCATGGGCAGTTCTTGAACGGCTTCTGGTTGCTCTTCACTCCAAATGCGGCAATTTTGCTTATTTACGTAGCCATTCAACCAGAAATGAGCCTCATCGCTGAACAAAATTTGTCAATAAAAAAGCGGATTTTCTGCCAACTTTTCTAGGGCCCATTCACTGAAAATTTGCAAGCGTTGCTCGTTAGTAAGTCTATTCATTATGAAATGTCAAAGCATACTGAGCATCTTTCTCTTTGATACCTTGTCTGAAATCCCGCGTGATCTGTCAAATACTAATGCATGAAAATCCTAACCACAAAAAAATCACCCGTTATATATATATATATATATATATATATATATATATATATATATATATATATATATATATATATATATATATATATTATTCGAAGTTTTCTCTGGCTACTTAAATCATTTGTCAAATTTGTCTGCAAGTTTTCTATTATTTATTTTCCTACTAAAGCCTAGTACTCAGTTCAATTTCACGTGAAATTTCCATACGATTTTACTAAAGTGAAATTAGAAATGCAAAATTCCATTTCTGTTTTCATTTTGTAGTAGTCAGTTCACCAGCGAACAATACAAGTGTGTTCAATACATCAAAGATCGTACGCATGAACTCTCCACATTATTTTCAAGCGAAATGTTGACATTTGTTTGTGTTTGGCAATAAACCAATTTTTAATACTACAAATCCATACATTTTAATTAAAGTCAATTTAATTTAATTTATTTACGTAAAATAAATTAATCCATTTATGTATGCCTATAAATTTATACGTTAAAATTTAAAATTCTCCAAATAAAATTTAGTGAAATTGGACAAGTGGTGCAGTGCTTAAAGCTTCGGCACTTGGACCGAGAGGGAGGTACTGAGTTCGAATCCCACCAGAGGCTAGATGCACAAGCGAATTTTTGCCATCGATTACGATCGCTGATGTTAATAAACATAACTAAGACCCTCTGTGGAGCGCAGAATTCAGCCCCGATCCACCGTCGTTGTTGTTGCGGTGTGTATCAAGTGTTTTTAAATATGGCGAAAAGTTTTGTTAATTTTGAACATTAGAATATGCGTTTATCTGGTTAATTTTGGAGACCAGGAGCCCTATTCCTGAATACGATACGAAAACGAAAGTACAAGATTAATGTTCAATTTTAAATAAGAGTCGTACGAATCTGATTCAATTCAATTATGAATTTTGTACTTTCGTTTTCGTCTCGAATTAAGGAATATGGCCCAGCGAAAATTTCATTTCATGTCAGCTGCATACAGTCTTAAGTTAAAAATTCCGACTGGATCCGATCCAGCTCGCGCTTAGATAAATATGACGCGGTCTCCACAAGTCTCCACTAAACTACAGATAAATTAGTACCTAAAGCCTAGTACTCAGTTCGATTTCACGTGAAATTTCCATACGATTTTACCAAAGTGAAATTAGAAATGAAAAATTTCATTTCTGTTTTCGTTTTGTAGTACTCAGTTCTCCAACGAAAAAACCAAGTGTGTTCAATACATCAAAGATGGCGCGCATAAACTCTCCAAATTATTTTCATGTGAAAATAATGTCTCGGCACATTATTTTCACGCGAAATTTTGACATTTGTTTGTTTTTGGCAAAAAACAAATTTTTTAATACCACAAATTCATAAATTTTAATTAAAGTCAATTTAATTTAAATTATTTACGTAAAATAAAGAAATTAATTTATGCATGTCTACAAATTTATACGTTAAAATTAAAAATTCTCCAAATAAAATTTCATTTCTATTTAACGCGAATATAAATAAATTTTTGGAGACCGCGTTAAAATTTCATTTCACTTTGAACTGAGTACTAAGCTTAAGCTAGAAAGTTTATGTAGAGATAAATTTTGACGTTTGCTTTATTTGTTACATTTGGATGTAAAATTTATCAAGCAACAAGGAAAAAATTTCACGGCTAGTTTAAGATCAATGAACTAATCACTTATTGTCCGAAATGAAAAATATGATTATGAAACCTCGGCTCTATGATACTTTTCTCAGCAGATAAAGAGCTTTTCACAGGTTATCCAACCAGTATATATAATATTCTTCAAATAGTAACTGCTTCAATAATCACAATGAAATTAATCACAATATTTGCTTAACGCACAAAATTTCGATAAAATCGTTTGTCTCAGGCAGTTAATCTTAAACATTATGTCTATAGGAACAAACATCGCCCTCATTTGCATCACCAATAAAAATCGAATAAAAAGCCATATTAAGTCAAACCGAACCCCAAAAAAGTCTCGACCAAAAAAAAAAATATTTTAATGTGATTACACACATTACGATATCCTTATCCGAATAATATTATTACAATACCAAAATCAACAATAAAAGGATTTTATCAAAATTACACAAAATACTAAGATGAGGCAGGGGATGATTTTATCTTGAATTTAGTGTTAGTTTTAATTAAATTTTGGTTGTTTAGTTAGTTGTAGATTTTGTGTGAAACTCTAAGGTATTCGCATATGAAATTCGACAAATTGGATATTTTTTAAATGGCCTCGATCGCTTCAGTTCTACCGGTGCGATAAACCATTCCAGTTTAAAAAAAACTTCTACAAAACAGTTTTATGCTTATCACGAAAAGATTTATATTATTTCAAACGTATATACATGTTTATGTATGTAAAGATAGATAGACATATGTAAAATATATGCGGAAAAATTATGTCAATGGTATTTAGTCTCACCCTCCCCCGCGTAAATACAAAGTTTTCACATACCAAATTCGACTGAGTAGATTTGCGATACATATAAATTTGACGAATTTTTTGATTTTTGTTTTGTGTGAATTCTCGACAGACTAATTTTCAGTGTTTCAAGGGGTGATAAATTTGTGTATCCCCAAAAAAATTGTGTGGGTTCATTTTGTAAATTCTTGTATCTTGCTAACTTTTTGCTCTTTCGTAATATTTAATGTTTGGTATGTATCTTTCGCATGGTTGGGTATAGCGTGTAGACAATTGATGACATCATCATATTGTATAGGTGTTTGAATAAAATGTGTTTTTAACAAATTTTTTGTCATATGTTTTTCATTTAGATCGAATTTTACAAGAAGCCTGCAACTTGGCTGAAATATTTTTTGTTCCAATAAGTTTCTAAGAAAGTGTTTTTTATCAATAGTAGCATATAGTCTGCCAAGCTGGTTCTTTAACACAATGCATATAATATTATTTTAACTCATATGTTAGGTGTGGTTTAAGTGGGTGCTTATGCATACTCCCAAGTAAACAGATGAAAATTTGAAATAATTTGTGAATTTCTCTGACACAACGTTTGCCTAAAACTGTATTATAAATTGTCTCGGCTAAGACTACCTTTTCCTCTATAATCATAATGATAAATTGTTATGTGTATATCACCATTCAACAGATAACCATCTGCCTTTAATGTTAATCACACAAATTACCTAACCTATATTCCACTATTTTCATACACTATCGTATGCGTATCTATATAGAAAATATATCTGGTCAATAAAACTTCGGTAATTAACTAATAAAATACAACAACAACAACAAAAATTAAGTACTTCACATCAAAACCAAATATTCAATCAGCATAAATTTATGTTTAATTATTTTATCGCCTACACCACATATGGTATGCACTTGAGCTCATATAATATATAGACATAATTGATGATAAGAAGATAACGTTGTACATTTCAAATGTAATTGCAATATTGTCATTAAAATTAAATTTCCGGTTATTTTAGATTTATTAGCTCGTATAAAGTACTCGTTGGTGCAGCAACGACGATTTCATTATACATTCCATCATATACACTTTAAAATGATGACGCCATAAGTTGCCACCTACCCACCCCAAAACAAACTTGTTGCCGGCACAATCAAATTTTAATTCACATAGCAGAACTACAAACAACTATAAATTTTCATTGGATTTTCTTCTCTCCCCCTCGCTTAAGCGTTTTTCGATTTAAATTTTGACAAAAACTACTCGTCTATATAAAGCTGCTAACACAATATTCGTACAAAAACGAAAATAAATAAATTTTTCAATTTAAAAAATAATTTTTTTGTATTTTTATTATTTATTTGTATTATTTTGCTGTTAAGTCGAATGAAAATGAATATAGGTAAATTTTCCGATTTTCTACTTAGTTTGGTATAATAATACAACCACAACAGTATGGCGCAGAGTACATTATTTCGTTTTGAGTGGAAAATTATTTCTTGAATTTCAAATAATCCGTTGCAATTTTTCTTATAAAGTTAATTTATACATTTTATTTGTTGCTTCAATAAATAATAAACTTATAATTTTGATAAATGGTGAATAGGGGTGAAATTTTATTTTGCTTGATTTTCATTTCGTGAAAAATGTATTTGTTTGTGCGAACGAAATAAAATATTTAGCATAAGACTTTTTTATGGTTGTTGGTCATCGGTTTATTAGATGAATTAATGATAAATACACAAAAACCAATTTGGGCATGACGTCATGAAATAATCAATTCGTGGAAAATGACTAAATCTGCAAATTCTAAATTTGGATAATTTGTTACGAGTGATGCAAAATACACCTGACCCAGACGAAAACAATTTTTATAAAATCCGCTAATTAATAACGGAAATTTATTCTTCCGTATTATTCGCAACGTTATTTTATTATTTAGATTTTAATTTAAAATTTCGTAGATTTATTGGGGTTTAAATTTTCTTGAATTATTTGAAGATACCGAGTACTACACCTAAAGAATCTGCCGATCCCTCTCAATATTCTTTAGCAATGATTAAAAGCTCTTCAAGCAAGTTTTCCAAGTAAGTGAGGCTTGAGACTATGACACTTTTTAATTCTTTTACGCAGTAAAATAAAGTACCGTAATCATGGTAAAATTTTGACCTCGAAAGCTTTGCAGATTTACCCTTTTCTATATCGTCGAAGTCAGTCCACCGGATGTGGCAACCTTTATAGGCTCTTTTTCGTTTTATACAAATGTTTTGATATGTCATTTAAGAGAAAAAAAAACAATTAAAAACAAAATTTCCAAAAAATTTGGGCTGCGACACAGCCCAGATGAGTGCTTTAAACCTACACCGACCAAATTAGCCCGAATCAATAAAACTTATACCATAATTTGTTACACATTTATTATAATTTATTACAATTAATCCTGATTTTATTACAGTTACCGTTTTTGAGGAACGAGTGGTCGGTTTAGCTTATAATTAAACCTGCACTGTCAAAAGTGTACCTTTTGATGTAGTTTTGATATCTGAATAGTTCTTGGACCACAATTTATTACAAGTTAATTACATTGATTAGTTAGATCAAAAAAACCCCAATAACTTGACTAAGGGTAAATTTTACCCCGTTTGTTCGTAAGCTTAAAACTTGAAAACGACTGGACCAAATTTGATACTTCCTTCTGCGGGTTTGTTCGTAAATGCTACGCGAAGGCTTTGGAAAATAGAAAAGACGAGCAATTATCAACAGATGTTGCTGTAGGCGCACATGTCGTTTTTCAATTCAATTCAATTACAGTTCCGCTGTATGCGGTCATTCCGATTGACAGATCAGCATATTGTTCGTTCTTTCTGATTTGATAATTTGAGCTGTGCGGTCGCGGTTAAATAAATTTCTGACATTTTTATCATTTTCTTTGATTTTTCGAGTGAAATAGTTTACATTTACGAAATATATCATGAATCTGTGGATTATCTATTTCTTTTTTTTTTGTTTTTTTTATTTAAATTATTACAATTGAATACGATTCACTAGTAATTTTTCTTTCTTAATTTAGTCTCTTGTGAATGAGAAGAGGCCCATTGGCCAGCCCATTTATAGGTTATTTACTGAAGTAGTCTTTGCTCTGGTGTCCTTAATCCATTAAATTAATTGGTTTCGTGACATTTTGATAAATACGTTGTCCATAAATTACGGCAATTTTTTTATTTCTTCTTGAACCGTTGTTAGGTGCCTATGAAGGTCATCATTCCTAATGTACCACGCAGCGTTAACTATACCACGTTGCACTGTGTTTTGAAATGTTTGTATTATTTTGGTTTTGGTTTTCTTTGTACAACCCCAGAGCTGTATTCCGTAAGTCCATGTAGCACCTGTTGAATAATAGCAATTTATTTTCGGTTGACAATTCGATGTTTGATATTAATTTCATCTTTTTTCTTGAGCCTGGAATCTAAGGTCATCCCTAGATATGGGTGGGGTTAATACGAGTTCTACGGTGATTTTTTTTTGACATTTGTCACGTACATACCACGCGATCTAAGAATATGAAGAAGTATTCAAACCAGCAACGAGTAATTGGACCGTATTTCTTTGAAAATGTGGCTGGAAATGCGCTAATACAATGGTGTTACTGCAGACTAAGTTTCCGGGCCGTGACATTTCTCGATCTGGCGATCAACTTTGGCCACCAAGATCGTGCGATCTAACACCGATGAACTTTTTTCTTTGGAACTATGTGAAGGAAAAGGTGTATGCGAATTAGCCTGAAACAGTTGAACATCTTAAAGAGGAAATACGGCGCGTTATTGGTAGAATATAGCCACATTTATGCAAAAACGTTATTGAAAAATTCAACAAAAGAATAACGCTGTGCGATAGGTTTCGTGGTGGCCATTTGTCTGATGTTGTATTTCACGTTTAATCGGAACTATTTTTCTTTATGTTGAAATAGAAATGTTTGCTCAATTCAAAAATTAATGCGTACTTCTTTAAAATTAAATCCGGCACTCTTGTTGAGACATCCTTATTTGCGTACGGAATCTGCTGACCGTTAACGATTACAGATTTGTAACCGACTTTTAGATTAGTAAAATTCACATGCGTTAATTTCGATTCATTGAGCCCGATACACCATATTTTTGTCCATTTTATGATTTTGCCTCCTACTGAGAGGTGATATTTTGCCGGCTACGTTCTCAGCGAGAAGTGCGAAGGGTCGTGGGGATTGAGGCATGCATGGCTCCTGGCTTACACCGTGATGATACAGGAATTTAAAAAAAAATAAAACGCAAATAATAATAACCCGAGTTCCGCCGAAATTCGTCGGCCGGAACCTGAGGAACGAACCAAAAATAAAAATAAAAATCATAACGGTAGAGAGGTGCCCTGGTGCGCGCATTCGCCCGAACTCGCACGGTGATAAACACCAGTTTCGAATCCGGATGCGGGCACCAAGAGAACGCTTATCCTACGCCGACACAGGATGGGAATTCCCCCATCATCACACCTAACGCGGAAAAATTAATAATTCATTTTTTTGTTAATTTGGACACATAAAAAAAATACAGAAACCACCACTTCCCTAAAGAGAAAAACAAGAAAGGGAGAGAGAACGAGAGAGAGAGAGAGCAATGCACATCGAGCGCGCGACCGTTATCCGGCGCTCGATTACAAATTATAATTTAAAATTTAATCAGAAAAAAAAAAATTAAAATATATTTAAAAGTAAAAAAAAATTAAATGAAATGAACCAAAAAAAGTACCTTATTTTAAAAAAAAATTCTGTTGCGGCCTTGCGAGGCCGTCATGCCACAGGTGATGTGCCACATCCGGACCGTTGCGGCTTGATTATGCCGTTACCCCACCGTTGCGGCCTTGTTACCGTCGTTGGACGATTCCCCGCCTTTGCGCTCGAGCGCGTGCCTGGTTGGGCGCAATGTTGCGGGGCCTCGCCCCGATACCAAAAGTAACTTATAAATGACCGGTATGCCACCTGTATGCTACGTCGGACACCCGCCGAAAACTGAAGAATGTTGGGCGTTGTCTAGCCAAAAATCGTAGAATGGCTTTTAAAATAACACTCGCCTCCTTTTATATAATAATATAATTGTCTCTTTAAAAGAAACTTAGCGATTTTACAAACATCAATTCCAATCGCAATGGTTTTTCATTTCATACGAAAAAAACTAAACCGTTTATTAAACTCCCTTCACGGAAAACGATACTTCGTCAATATTATGATTATCACATTTTTTATTTTATTTTATATTCGTAATCCCCCAATCAATACAAAACTGGATAAGTAATAAAAAAAACTAGACGATATTAGATTAATTTTCTTTTACACAGAATTTAATTAATTGCTTTCACTAATTACAAGTTTTTCTTGTACTTTCAACTAATACTAAAACTAATATAGTTCATATAAATTATTATTTTTATTTGACCACGTAGGTTATTTTAAATAAATACAAAACTTAACTCTGTGAAATTCTTCACTCGACTACTTAAAAAAAAATTTAACTCGACTTGTTGAAATTCCAAACTAGACTTATCCAAAACACAAGACTGATTTTACCAAAAAAAAATCCTAACGCCGACCGAATACGACGCGCAAAACATTTCAGAAAAATTGTCTTTCTTCTCTGTTTCTCGTTTACATCAATTCGCATTGATGTAAACGAGAGGCATATAAGAAAAACATTCTTATGGAATGTTTTGCTTTACACACACTCGATGCGCATTGGTCTCGCTCTCTCGTCATTCTTCTCACCCCTTCGCCACCTCACGATGAGGTACAAAACAAAACGTCGCGAGTGCGTGCAGCGCACAATTAACAAACAACTACGAAAGCGAAGACAACAACCGAGGTGAATATAAAATATTGCAGTAAAGACACCGATCAATAGGAAATACAAAAAAACACAGAATGGTAGTTGCGACCACACAGTCGTAACAAATATTGCAACGGTAACATCGTTTAATTGAGGTAAATCTCTGGTGTAGAGCAGGTAGAGAATAGGTCCCACAACACGACCCCGCGGGACTCCTGCCGAAATCTTTTTTAGCTCGGAGTATTCATCTTCATATTTCACCCTAAAGTGGTGATTCTCTATGTATGATTTTAAAAACATATAATATTGTTTTGGTAAATCTCTGTGTAGTTTGAGGAGTAAACCTCTGTGCCGCTATACGATACTAGAACAAACCTTTTTCCTCTCTAATGTATTATCAATGACATCTGTAAGCCTGTGAACCTGCTCAATGTAGTTGAGTGCTTCTCTCTGAAACAAAACTGATATTCTAGGTTAAGGTTTCTTTGTTCTTTTGTTTTTTTTTTCAATTTTATGAGCAACAGGCTCTCGGTAACTGGTCGGTAACATTTTCTATCATTCGGTGGCTTGCTCGGTTTCGGAATCATAATTACTACTGCTATTTTCCACTGCATTGGCACATGTTTTTTCCTGAGGATCGCAGTGATTATGTGCAGTAATTTATAGGTACCTTTTTCAGGCAGCTCCTGTATTACTTGCCATGTTATCAGATCGTAACAAGGAGCTTTCTTTGTTTTTATTTTCTTAATTTCAGCTTTCCAGTTCTTTCACTGTTACAGGCCTGATATCTTCGAAATCAGATATTCTGGGCGTATCAGCAATGTTTTCGTCACTAATCTGCCGACCTAGAGGTTGAAATATTTTTTCAAGACGTTTAGCAAACAGGTCAGCTTTCGCACTTCTAGCGCATTTCCCATCGTTTATTTTGATTGGAGAGATCTGCGTTTTGGTTCGTGTTAACCGTTTTGTTGCTTTCCAGAGGGAATAGTTTGTATGTTTAGTTGGGGCTAGAGAGCAAATGTATTTTCCAATTGTTTCATTTTTCATTGCTTTTATGAGTGACTTAAGTTTGATGCACAAGTTGTTTAAGGTGGTTTTATCTTACGGCGCACGCGTAGTCTGCCATTTCTTTCGGGCTTTTCATTTTCCTTGCACTAGTTCTCTTACTTCTATTGGGTAAATAAAGGTTTTGTTCTGGATGTTAATTTGGGGGTGCATTCCCAAGCCGCCCATTGTATGACATCAAGGAGCTTGCTTAGTTCCTCTTATTTCATTTTCATTTTTCATTGGCACTTGGAAGTTCTATTTTTCCTCTACTAACTGCTTAAACAATTCCTAATTTATTTTGTTGTTTGTGAGTTTTGGTGAATTTATTTTTTCTATTACATTTTCACTAACCGTCATAATAACAGGAGAATGAACAAATATTAGACTTTCATCATTTTCTAAGAAGATGTAGCGTCCCGATATGCCTTTAGTGATGTAGAAATTTATAAGGGCTGGGATTTTGTTAGGATCAGTTGGCCAGTACGTTGGTTTCCCTCCTGCAAGTTATTCTTTGCCTTTTGGAGAGGTTAATATTGAACCCCAGAAGCTATTTTTTGCATTAAAGTCACCTCCGATAATGAAGTTACTTCCTAATTACTGGAACAAGCTAACGTAGTCTTTTTTCTTTAGGTTATGCCGTGGCGGACAATATATTGCAAATATATTACAGGTGTTGTGATGACCAAATTTAACCGTCACAGTGGTTACTTGCCTGGATTCTTTTTCTATTTTTAATTCTTAATGATGATTGATATTATCCCTAATAAGTATAGCTGATACTCCTCTTGGTCCTTCTGCAGGATGTGTGAAAGTTCGTATCTCTCTGAGATTTCGATCACAAAAAAGGGAATTCATTGTTTTTGTTTTTCGGCCTAAGCCTAACCCTATTTCCATTGGAATAGATCGGTAATCGATTTGGATTGTTTTTCCAGTTGATTTCAAAAATTTAAATTGCATCTTTTTTGTTTGTTTGTTTTCTTTATTTTGGCTTCTCAGAATGCAACGCGACTCTGAAATGTCGCAACACGTCGAACGGTTGAGGATCATGCTATTGAAAAGGAATCAGCTCGAATCAGAATGATTGAAAATCGTACGCGAGGGTCATAAGAGATCAACGAAGCTAACAATAAGCAACAACGATTGAAAAGAAGAGACAGGCGTGCTCGGCAAAGTGATGAAGCATGGAGTTCGATATTCATATCGTTGTGCCGGTGGCCCTTACTAATAATTCGCAAAGCTTCCGGGCCAGTATAAATAAATACTAGCTTGTTGTCTAGCGATGTGTTCGGAAATATGACGCCCATTGTTGGGGCAAATCACTTGACGAAATACTTATTTTCAAAAAAAGGGCAACGGTGGTAATAAATCCCAAAAATTCTTTATTTATCTCACAAAGAAGTATATAATATTTACTGTATTTAAGACTGCCAAAAAACTTATAATGTTGCCAGAATTAAGCCTTTTTCGACTAAGTTAATATCACTAATAATTGTGTTGGCCTTGTCAATTATGGCAACATTACAAATGGTTTAAAACCTCTGTTTGCCTATTCTTCTTTTTTTTTCTTTCTTTTAAGCAGTATGTATTTTCATTTGTTTTCAAACGCTCCACCTGTTTAGCACCCCATCCAAAGGTGTTGATAAAATTGATGATTGGATTCGTTTGCTCAGGATTTCTTACTAGTTTTCATCGTTTGGGTACTTACCATTAAAAGGTAAATAAAAAAGAAAATTTAAAAAAAAAAATCACGGGTAGCACCTCGTTGCAAGGAAATCATATCGTTTTCGTTAGATCAAGATTATAGTCAACAGATTTTGACGTTTGATCACTAATGGGCAATTTTTTATTGCGAATAAACGAAATTAAAATTTTAAACGGTCTTTCAAAAATTTGAGCTAGATGATTTTTATTTTTTGTAAAAACATGACAAAAATGACATCATTTAAATGTCCACCACGGGCACGTCTACAGGCATCTATACGAAAATCAAAATTTTCGAACTCGTTCACACATTACCGCATTAAGTTCATCAATTTCGGTCCGAATGTTGTTTTTCAGCTATGCAATTGTTGTTGGTTTGTTCACATAAACTGTAGTTTTCAAGAAACCCCATAGAATAAAGAAGAACGAAAGTATTCAATGTGCAATGAGGTTCATCAATAAAGATGATTTTGTATCAAAAACCAGCACTATGTTCAACCAATTGACGAAAGTTCTGCGTTGATAATGAAATGTTTGTTTTAATTTTTTTTTTGATAATTGAATTTTGTAAGTATGCAAATCCTTATGTAAAATTCTCGAACAGTCGATATAGATAAATGCCTAATCCCTGATAACTTCGTGATATCGATGTTGCATTTTCCTCCGCGACACTTTCGGCAACAGCAGCAATCTTCTCACTTAAACGTCCTCTTTTCAGTCTGTTAGATCTTTTTCGATCCTCGACAGAACCAGTCTCTTCAAATTTTTTCTCTATCCTTTGAATTGTTGACTCGTATGAACGATTATTTACATCAAAAAAATACGAATTTCACGATACGTATAAAGAACGATATTTTCATACTAAGTTTGAATAACTTTAATGTGTTCTTCTTTATTATTAAGAATAATATGCGGGGATGCACTATTTTCGCAAATCCAACGGCCAAAATCGTTTGGTCATCTATCATTGAGAATTGATCATCTCTACGTAACGATTTATTACGCAAATTCTTTAAAAATTCATTATTTCCGCACGATTCAATTACTTCTGGCCTCGTAACGTGACCAATACTAATAAATTTATAAATGCAACGATCGTAATCGTTTCGTCAACGGCCATTAACGATTGGTCACTGGTTGTTTTCGTTTGGTCAACCTTACCAAATGAATACCTCTACAAATACCAACCGCTTTAAGGGGACATAGCACCTTCAAAATTGAAAAAAAAAGTTTTTCAAAGATTTTTTTTTGGAATAAAAGGAGATATCTTAATGAAACTTTCCATTGACATTTTATTTAACTGAAAGTATACAAAAAAAAAAAAAAATAGATTTTTTTAGCCCACTGTCGTCTGCTACAAGGGTTTTCCAAAAACACTGAAAATTGGCGGCGTGCATCATAACTGCTCTCAGAAACGTCTAAAAAACGGGGTTTTATCCAGCATTAAATCGCCCTTGGAATGAACTAAAAGGAAAAAAATTGGTTGAAAAATAAAAAAAAGGCGGCATTTTTTCGAAAATGCAGCTTTTTTGTCCCCCCCAATTAGTTATTATTCTTTCCGTAGTTCATTCTGAGCAGAAATATATGTAGATCAACGTGTTAAAATTTTAGAACGATTGGATAAGTACTTTTTTCTCAATCTTGCACGCAAACTTGAAAAACGTCATTTCGATATAATCGTGTTTAAATTATTGCGCTTAAAATATAAATAAATAAAAGCAAAATATAAATAATTTTTTTTTTTGAGATTTTCATGTTTGATTCATTAAAATCATGTTTTTAAACGTTCATTCTAACATATTCTATCATAAAAAAAATTTCGATTTTTTGAAAATTTGAAGGTGCTATGTCCCCTTAAATTAAATGACCTGAAATTTGGTCAAGAATGAGTGGGCAAAATTTTTTAATGAGTCATTTAATAAGCCCACAATGAGCCTAAAACTATTTGTATGTTAGTTGATCTTGATGTAATTTCGGCTTTGGTCCGATTTTCAATTTTGTTATTGCTATAGCTTTAAATTAAAAGGCCTTAGCTTACTCAAGAACGAGTGGAACCCAAAATTGTTTACAGGGGAATTTAAATAAGCCGTAATAAGCCTAAATATATCGGTTTTGTAATTTTATTTTGCGTTATTATTTCAGCTTTGGTCCGATTTTTGATTTGGGTTAAACCCGCTTTGAAGTGATAAAGCCCAATGCTTTTTTTAGAACGAGCAGGATAAAAAACATTAAATGTGGCATTTAATTAGAGATGAAGCCCAAAATTGTTTAATAGAGAATTTAATTAAATAAAAAATCTTGAAGAATGGCTTAAATTTTGTTGAAGCAGCTACATTTTTTTCTCATTCTGATATAAATTTTGATCAGATTTTCCATATAAAATTTGAACTGATCCGGATCAATGGTTGTCAAGAAACTCGGTAATTGTACTCAACACAGCTCTTAGCAGTAAGTTGTTGATATCGAGGTGAGGTTATCAAGACGATTATAAGTTTGGTTCTGACTCTAATGAAACATTGCATTCTTTGAATTAAAAAATTCGGCCATCTACACGAATATGGATCTATACTCAAAATACAGCCATAATGGCTTAGCGGATTATTATATTAGGTTGGGGAAAAACAAATCTATTATTTTTACGTTTATTTCGGGGGCGCTTGTCATGGACAAAAAGAGATGATGATCGCTTAATGTCAGGTTCGGACTACCCATAACACTTCCCAATAAAGCTCCCAGAACTTCTGGCGGGTCATCATGAACATGTGCGGCCTGGCGTTGCTCTGGTGGAACACGACTCCTCCTCTATTCGCCAATTTTATCGTCATTTTCGATGATAGGCCTTCCAGTGCGTGGCATATCTTTGATATCGAAATTAACGGAACGGAATCGATGAAATCAAAATTGCACATGATTGGCTGTGATAGTATTGGGACTATAGACACCATTCACAATTTCAGCCGCCTCACTTGCGTTTTTGCCTTTAACAAAGCAAAATGTTTACCTCCATCCTTGACACGCTATAAGTCACAACTGAATTCATCAATCACAACAATAACAAAGGAATTTTTAGTACATGAATCCCCCTTTCTAACGTATAAATCTGGTCCACAGTGACCAATACATCACGAGATATATGTCACCAAAGCCGCATCTAGCGGAAAAATAGTGGATTTATTTTTCTCCAACCCATTATTTCGTGTGGCAGGAGTTAAACCTCTTCGTAACTTTAGTAGCCAAGTACGCCAAATTTTGAAAGGCAATACGCCTACCCAAATCAATGAAAAGTTGGACGCAGTGTACGGGCCATCATTTACCATCGTGATATTTTGGGCAGCTGAACTTAAACGTGGCCGTACCAGCTTGGGTTACGATAAACGTTAAGGATGTCCAAAAACTGCAACCACTGATGATAACATGGTTCAAGTTCACTAAATGGTGCTAGACAACCGTCGAATTAAAGTTAGAGAAAAAAAGGCTATGAATATATTCAAAACACGTGTTTGTCACTTATTGCATTCGAATGAACATTTCCAATCAGAGTTTTGCCACCGGCTAATTACTGTTGATGAAACTTGGATACAAAATTACACTTCAAAATCAAAGAATCAAAAATACAGTCGTAACAATGGACTGCCAAAAAGGAAACGGCTCCAAAAAAGGCAAAGGCTCTTCCTTCGGCTGAAAAAGTATGATGGCGAATGTTTTAATGGACAGTCTTGACGTTATCTTAATCGGTTATCTTCAAAACAAAAAAACATTATAGGAGTATACAGAAGAAATAAAAACAGAAATAACATTGGCCACGTCTGCGAGAAAATGGCCATATTTGCAGAAAACTAAAACTTGATCTACCAAGACAATTCACCGTCTCACGCCTGAGCTGTTGCCATGGCGAAAATCCGCGAATTACCCAGATCTAGCCCCAAGCGGCTTTTTTGTTTCCTAAGCTAAAAGTTACACTCGGAGGACAGAGATTTTTATCGAGTGAGGATTCCATCACCATCGTAAACATTTATTTTGCAGAGAAAGACGCCGAGTACTATTTGGACGGGTTGAAGAGATGGGAGCATCGCTGAGAGAAGTGATAGAATTACAAAGAGACTATGTATAGATAAATGAAAATAAATTTGAAGAAAAAATAAGCCTATCAAATACTTAAAAAAAAAATAACAAATTTTCTCATATACGTACGTATACGCTATATATGTATTGGTTAGTTATTTCCCTAAATGTTGCTCTTTGATACAAAAAAAAAAAAAGAGTACAATAAGGCGAATCAAAATAAAAATATGCAATACAATCAAAACATTGATATAAAAATTAGAAACACACAATCGAACATTGGTATAAAAAAGGCGAATACAAATAAAATTGTGTAACACAATCAGCTGCGTTTTTCTGAAAATAATCGAGTTGAGTTCACGATAGTTTTTCCAAATTTGCCCAATTTAAAATTAAGAATTTTTTTTTTTAATTAAATAATTTAGATTTAATAATCCTCTAAGTATAGCAGAAAAAATCCATCATAAAAATTGTATAGTTTTCTTGTAATACCGTTGTTCTGCATAGTTCTGAACTACTCCGTCCGTTATTATACAGAACTATACAGAAAACAACCAATACACAAAACTATACAGAACAACGATATTACAAGAAAACTATACAATTTTTATGATGGATTTTTTCTGCTATACTTAGAGGATTATTAAATCTAAATTATTTAATTAAAAAAATTTAATATTCTAATTTTAAATTGAGCCAATTTGAAAAATCTATCGCGAACTCAACTCGAATATTTCCAGAAAAACGCAGCTAATCGAAACATTCATTTGAAAGTAAGGCTTTATTGTGCTGAATATATGCAACGTCAAAAATGTGTTTGTAAGTTAAAGCATAACATAGTCTAAAATATAAAAATGCTAAATGGTCGGTCCCATATACCAAATGTCAAAAATGCTAACTGGTTGGTTCATATGAATAACAAGCAATAACTGCAACAGTTGTTGTACGAAAATTCTGTTAAAAACTTTGTTCTACAGAAGACAAAAGTCCCGTAAATATATATGGTTTTTTATGGTCGGTTTTATGTGTTTAAATGGTTGGTTCCTAGGGTGGGTCATATGAATAACAAGCAATAAGTGCACAAGTTGTTGCATGAAAATTCAATGAACAATTTTGTTCTACAGAAGTCAAAAGTCCCATATAAAGACATGATTTTTTATGATGGCCTTCGTATGCACTTTAATACAAAAATGCCAAATGGTCGGTCCCTGGTCTATATATGGGACCCATGTCTATATATGGGACTTTTGACTTCCGTAGAACAAAATTGTTCATTGAATTTTCATGCAACAACTTGTGCACTTATTGCTTGTTATTGATATGACCGTCCCCAGGGACCGACCATTTGGGATTTTTGTATTAAAGTGCATACTAAGGACATCATAAAAACCATGTTTATATATGAGACTTTTCACTTCTGCAGAAATAAATTGTTCATTGAAGTTTCATGCAACAACTGTTGCAGTTATTGATATGACCGACCATTTGGCATTTTTGTATTAAAGTATCAAGGCTATCATAAAAAATCATATTTGTCTATATGGGACTATTTACCCAATTAATATTATAATAATTTATTTTTATCACGTAACAATTGTTGCCAGTATTCCTCCTAAATGTATACTATTTGTATATTCGCTCACATGAATAGTTTTTGTTATTTGGTAGAAATTTGACTTCGGTGAAAAAATGCCTTGTGTCAATTCAATGATGATCGAATATTTGGAGTATACATATGATTTTCTTACTGGAAATTGAAGATGTTTCTCAATTCCCAGTGCTTTTTCCGGTTTTATTAAATTTAACGGTGTGAAGTTTTTGGACAGTTTTATAATTTGGACAGAAATTTACGCGAGTGCCCAATACTAATTTTTTTGGACATAATTTCGATTTTAGACAGATATTTGTACACATGTACATTTCTAAAAAAATGTAAATACATAAAAAATTTTGTTTATAAAAAACATCAAATGTTTGTATTTCATATACTTATTAAATTTTTTAGAAATTACTTTAATCATCAGCAATATGATATACGCAATTTTTGTATGAAAGGATGTCGTTGTATAGCTTATGGCAAATTACTCAAATCTCATAGATTGGCTCCCATAGTGGCTTTATAGGTTTGAAAGGGCATACATTATGGAATTAAAATTACCTCATGCCATTTCGAAATGAGCCGTAGGGCTCTCGTATATTATTTTTGAACGTTCACGCTTACTCGATTTTTATATGAATGTTGTTCAACGGCTTTATTCTAAAAAAAATTTCAACAATGACTTATTCAATCTCTATTATAAATATGAAATCCGTAATAGTTTTCCTGAAACTAGACTAGTGTACAATGGCATTGGTCTCATTAAAGAAATAGTTTTGCCAACTTTAGCAGGGCAAGCATACCCCGCAAATATAAAACCGTTTTCAGTAACTCGGTCGGGCACGTCTCTTTTACATTTAAAATTTAAGTCTTTGATGTAATCACGGATTAACGTATTCCAAATTACTGCGTATAGATAGACCAACGGATGGGCATCATTAAATTGCAATGTAAGGCTTAAGCGATTTGACTTTGAAACATACAATTTTCCGATTTTATACAAATAAATACGAGCAATAAATTTGAATCATAGAATTTTTTTTCTAATAATACATGACGTCAATTATAAACAGAATAATTAAATTTTATTAACCACAAAAGTGTATTAAAAATATCAAATAAAAGGATTTACTGAAATTCCTAGTTGCCTACAACAAAGCACCCATCATATCAGCCGTTATCGCCCATGGGTCATAAAACAAAATTTATCATATCGTAAAACGTCATTAAATCCGTAAAAAAATGTAATCACACAATAATTTGTATATGATGACACCTGAAAATCGATAAACCTAAATAGGAACAACAATATATGTTTAGGTTTTTGATGTTCCGTCAACCCACATTACAAAAAAGCTTTGCACTTTTCGGTTTTTTGTATCTTATTACTTTAAAGATTACATTTGAATACCTTCGACATTTACAAAATCAATCGTTGATGATAGAAAATTTATAATTATAAATATTGAACTTTTGCTAATGCACCATTAAAAGTTTTGTTTGCGACTTTTGATACATTCTTTGAGTTTGCTTGAATTTTTGTAATAGGCTTACAAATAAAATGTATATCGATTTGTATCTCACCGAGTATGTATACCTGAACCGCATATTTTAAGATTTTACTATACAACATATGTACAATCCAATTATTAAACGATGACACCTTTAAATTTCGGATGGGCAAATATCCCAGAAATAGTATCCCACCTTTTTGTTAGTGTTAAATAAATATAATCCTTTTGATTTAAAAAAAAAAATCCATAACATATTAGATAGATATCGTGCTCTGCATATAGGTATACGTTTTATAATTTTTAGAAATTAACCCCCCCAACCAAAAAAAAAGTTTAAATTTTATTTTTGTTGTAGAAGTGAAGTTAACACCGATCAAAAATACGTGCTTAATTATGGCAGCGCGTAAACCATGTAGATAGTAAACCAATCCTCATTAAATACTTGCGTATATTTTATGCTCGTAAATCTACACCACATATATACAACAAAATACTTGTACATATGTACAAGCACATAAATACATAAAAAACATTAAATTAAATTTGATGGATTTTTCCATCAAAAATTGACAGTCACAATAATATTTATTCATAAATTTTACGGTAGAGGCGGCCATAAATTATCGTTTGGGATTTTGTCGTTACTGTTTTTCGGAAAATTACTAAGCTTCCTACGTATAGTAGATAGATAGTACGCGCGATAAACAAGAAGATTAGCCTTCATATCCCAAGGATTATAGGTGCCGCGTTTTGAATTTATTGGGGAGTTTTGTTTTCTTTGTTTATACCTAAAGTTATACCGGGTAACAATAGACTTGTAAATAATAATTTTATAGAAAAATAAATAGTCTCCATTGGCAATCTTTTCTGTAACATGTTCCGGCTTTAATTCGACAATGTAGTCGTGACTCCAAGAATATAGCAATTTAAATACATCTTTGTGCAAAAAATTCGGGATCAATATTCAACAAAAGTTCAAAAATATCAAATCTTATGTTTGTTTAATTAAATGTCTCATCATCTATCCAGTGGTACCTTTTTGTACTTATCCCGTGCCAACAAAGAGGTTTTTGGGGTTAAACATTTGAAGCATGTTTTTTTGTGAATTTGCCATCATAAAAATTAGTGATAAAAATCGAATTAAAACGTGAAAATCAGCAAAAACACATTTTTATTAACGATCTCACCTCGCTGGATCAATATCTCTGGCTCGAACTCTTTTTTCCTGCTCATCCCATAAATGTTCGGTTGTATTGAGGTCCGGGCATCGAACTGGCTACTCCATAACAGGCACATTCATCTCTTGAAGGAATACACTATACCAGCCGTATGGAGCCTCACATTATCCTGCAAAAACATATAGTCGAAATTACACCTCATCTTTTAATTTTTATGTGATCCCATCGACAACGTCCACTACTTCTTATAAAACGTCGACAATTACTTGAAATTTTTGAGATTTCAGTTAATGCAAATTATTATTAAAATATTACGCATTGTGTTTCACGCCATCTATTATTACTTGGTACGAACTAAAATAAAATTAGTTTAGTCACCTTGTTAAAGTTAGCCGAAAGTTGCCAGCCGAAAGATAATGCAGATAGTGTCTTGACTATTTTTAAATTCTCTTTATACTCTCGCTCCTATCGATTTTTAAATTCCTATAAACTTTTTTTTTTTTTTTTTTTTTTTAACAATTTTCTTTATTTATTGAATCTTTCAAACATGAAAATAACAATAAGTTTTCAAATCTTAATAACTAAGGTAATTATGTAAACCTGCTGGAGCAGAATTTACTTCTTATCAATAAGTAAATTAATAATTTTATAATTTATGTTATTACAACAGCCATCGTTCTCTTCTTTAATCGCGAAGACGTAGGTATATCTTTTAGGTTTCGCGCCAGCAAATTCGGATGAGATACCAGTTGCCCTGCATAGCTGATCCGCATCTTTTGTAATTCGTCTTTGACAGTTAGGATGCTAAGGTCCTTATGTATATTTTTGTTTTTTACGAACCAGGGTGCTCCTGTAATCATCCTGAGAATTTTCGACTGTGTTCGTTGGACAATATCGATATTCGAATTTGAGGTTGATTGCCATAATTGACACCCATACGACCAAATAGGTTTAATCATTGTGTTATACAGGAGAAGTTTGTATTCCAGGTCAATAGTTGAATATTTCCCCATCAACCAGTGCATCTTATCAATTTTTAATTTGATATGGTCTCGTTTCATTTCAATATGTTTTCGCCAAGTTAACCGTCGATCTAGATGGACGCCTAAATATTTTGCTCCATTTGATTGAGGGATTTGTATTCCGTTCATTGTGACAGGCGGACAAGTAAGCTTATTTAAAGTGAATGTTACGTGGGTCGATTTCTCTTCATTGACTTTTATCTTCCATTTCTTTAGCCATATTTCGATGTCATAAATATGTTGTTGCAGAATTTCGGACACCGTTTGTGGATTTTTATGGCTACATACGATTGCCGTATCATCTGCGAACGTAGACGTCAGAATTTGCGAAGACGTTGGTAGATCTGAGGTGAAAATTAAATATAACGTTGGGCCAAGCACACTACCTTGTGGTACTCCAGCCAGAATGTTTTTCTCGTTCGATTTAGAGGTGTTGTATTTGACATAATATCTGCGATTTGACAAATACGACTGCATGAGTTGGTAAATTTCTGGCAATTTAAGATTAATTTTATGAAGCAGACCCTCGTGCCAAACTTTATCGAATGCTTGGGCAACATCCAAGAATACGGCGGAGCAGTATTTTTTCTCTTCGTATGCTGACCTTATTTCTGTAGCTACTCGGTGCACTTGCTCAATGGTTCCGTGCTCGGCTCTGAAACCAAACTGATGACTAGGGATGATATTTCGTAGTTCCGGTTTAATATTTACGATAATAGTTTTTTCGAATACCTTCGAGACGATTGGTAGTAGGCTAATTGGTCTATATGACGAGACTTTGGTAGGATCCTTGCCAGGCTTTGGGATCATTTTTATAGTTGATAATTTCCAGCATTCAGGGATACATCCTGATTCGTAAATTGAATTAAATATTTGTGCCAGTCGACCAAAGGCACACTCAGGCAGTTGTTTAAGCATTTCACCTGTAATTCGATCATACCCAGGGGCTTTCTTTAATTGAATTTGATGTGCGATAATAAACTTTACCAGTGGTTTCTTTATCTTAAATTTCCTCACAGGCCTGATTGCTACTATTTTCTGTTTCAACCACCGATAATCCAAGGTTTGGAGTGAAAACACTTTCAAGGTGATCAGCAAAGGCTTTAGCTTTTTCCTCGTCACTTCTAGCCCATTCACCGTTAGAAAGACGAATTGGCGGATTTGGTTGCTGAGGCCGTTTAAGGTATTTAGTGGCCTTCCACAATGAATAGTTTGTGTCCGAATGGGGAGATAATTCTTTAAGATAATTTTGCATATAATCCATCTTATTTTTTTGTAGTAGGCTTTGTAGTTTTCTTTTTGCCTGATTAAAGTTATGTTTAGCATCTGGCGATCGATTAATTTGCCAGATGCGTCTTAAGCGACGTTTCTCTGTTAACATTTTTTCAATTTCAGCGGATGTTATGGTGTGTCTTGTATGTTTGCTCTTTGGTTTAGGCGAGGCCGCAATAGCTGCGTTGACTAGCACATCATTAAAGTTTTCCATGGCATTATTTATATCGTTAGCCGTCTGCAGTGTAGACGTTATATCGATATGTGAACTGATGTACATCTTGAATTTCAACCAGTTAGTAAAGGTGTTCGTTAGATAGTTATTCGTGGAACATGGCTTTTGGTCGGCCCAGTAATGTAGTAAGACCGGAGAGTGGTCAGAAGATAATTCTAAAAGTGGTTTAGCTTGGATTATTTCTCGGTTTATTTTACTCGTGACTGCAAAATCAAGGACGTCAGGGATTTTTCGTCGATCAGTAGGCCAATAGGTTGGATGGCCACACGACGCAACATCGTAGTGGTTTTCTTGAATAACATTCATTAATTGACGTCCCCTCGGAGTAGTCAATCTTGAACCCCAGTAGGTATGTTTGGCATTAAAATCGCCGGCGACCATAAAACGTTGACCCAGGGTTGCAAAAAATCTTTTGTAGATATCTGACGAAACGTTATTATTTGGAGGGCAATATATTGAAGTGATGACTAAGCTTTCTTTATCGAGGTCCACACATACAGAGGTTGCTTGAATTTCCTCAGTGCTATATTCATTTAGAACATAATGGCAAATCCGCTTTTTTATAATAATAGCAGTTCCTCCTCGACTGTTCCTCCTCTTAATTCTGAAATTGTGTTTATCCGTTAAATGGGTCTCAGAAACTAACATAAGATCAATTTCGTGTTTAGCTAAGAAATGTTCTAATTCGAGTTTGTGTTGGCTTATACCGTTTGCGTTCCAGTGACATATTTTCAGATAATTTATCGGAGACATTCTAGTTTCTGGATCATAGTAGTTTGATTTTGCAGCATTGCTTGTAGCATATTTTGCATTGTTGTCATTAACTGCATCATCAATTGCATGCAGTTATTCAGGGTAGGTTCAACATTTGAGGTTTCGCCTTGAAGAACGCTTGCGTATGTTGGTTTGCTGGTTGGTGTTCTGGGCGAACGACAGTCGTTTGGCGTATGCGGAGGTATATAATTCTGCGCATCTGCTGTAGTTTTATAAGGCCTCCTGGGACGTGACAATTGACTAATATTTATGTATACTGGGCATCCTCGGTAATTTGCGGTGTGGTTTCCACCGCAATTGCTGCATTTCCTTTCAGTTGATGAGTTCTTTGGTTTTGGGCAACTTTTGGTTTGGTGTAACTCCCCACATACGACGCACACTGATATCAGCTTGCAATATGTCCTTGAGTGACCATATTCTTGACAGTTTAGACACTGTATTGGTCCGGACCTTTTCTTTGGTTCTTCAACAGTTATGCGTCTGTGTAAGAGGTACTTTAGTTTATATATTGGATGAACTTCTCCCTTTTTCAAAATGCTTTCGGATGGGTCCAGTTCAACTTTGACCATTGGTTGTGGTTGCTTCAAGCGGTTCATGATCCTATATACATTCTGGATCTTAAATTCATCTTCAACAAGCGCAGCCTCGATTTCGGTTGTCTCAACATGGACATCGATGCCTTTAATAACGACAGAAAGACCCTTTGAAGACTTCAATCGGTATGTATAATAGTTTCTTTTGTGAGCATCGTAATAGTTAATGACCTCTCTATAGTCGTTGACCTCATGCGTTTGAATTTTTACTTCGTGTATTTTGCCTCGAAGTAAATTTGTTACGTGAAATGTTTTTCCATTTGTTAGCACGCTTGATTTGAGTTCTTGTACCACCTTGTGCGTATCGATTTCGCGTAAGTAAATTGGAGGTGGCTTGTAATTTCGAACAGCCTGTTCTTGCGTATTTGCATTTTCAGTTTGGCTCTCTTCCGCATCATTTTCGATGAACTTTTCAAATCGGTTTTTTAGCGGTAGTTTGAAATTTACGACGTTTGATTTTTTAGTTATCAGTGGGTTTTCTGTTTTTGGACTATCCCTTTTCCGTTTAACTGTAATATAGCGATCGATGCCAGTTTGTGTCAATTGAACATTGCGTTTAGTGCTCTCATTAATGCTTGTATCGCTACTGTGCTTTTCTGAAAGTTTATTTATCGGGTCGTTTACCACTTCTGGCACCGTATTCAACATTGGGGTTGAAAATGATAGTTTAACAGAACTTGCGGTAGACGGTTTTATAGGTGATCTTGTCACCATCCCTCTTTTTAAGAAAGGATTGTCCCATTCCGTAAAGGTGTTTTTACTTCCGTGAGCCGTACTGGATGAACCACCCACCAGGCTGACGACTTCAGTGATATCGCTTGTAGCTGTATATGGTGTAGTAACCAAGCTTTGAATCACTACATCATTGCGGTCGCTAGATCTCGACGACTGGGAGCCCGCTTGCTCACTCCCGAGAGCCGCCGGTACTGGGCATCCGATTCCCTGCACCGTATCTTTGTTTTGGTTGGTTGACTCCATTGAATATTTAGTTCTGGGTTCCATCCCTTAGCATTTTATACCTACTGCCAGGTTTTTTACAGCCGCCCCTAACATGGGGAACAGACACTGAAAGAAGCCGCCCCTAATATGGAGAACAGACGCTTCAGGATTTGCCATGGGTATTTCCTCCACAACGCAAGTAGCTTGGGTTTTGCCGCGCCCGTACTCGCGGGGTTATACTTTTAGCGTTACCCAGGGTGCAGCGCGAGGAGCTTGTATAACCAGCGCACCCCATTCCTATAAACTGAAATAATTTCTCCTTCACCCGAATGATGTAACCCGATCCTAAATTCTCCTAAATTCGAGTTCATGACTGATTTTTGCTGTATTCAAGACACTATCTGCATTATCTTTCGGCTGGAAACTTTCGGCTAACTTTAACAGTATAGTTTAGTCAGTAATTTAGCTGAGGAAATTGGTATCAGGCATGTTAATTTCAGGCTAAATTTAGTCTGAAATTAACGTGCCTGATACAAAGTATTTTGAAAAATGGTACACAACTTGAAGGTTGACAGCTTGTCAATTGCAGCCCAAATCTTCTCCGTATTGTATATAGTACTTCTCTAATGGCAGCAGTTCATCCTGAAAGTATATGGGCCGCAGAATGAGAAATGAATGGATGACCGTTATATGTGAATGAAGCTGTATCTTGTGCGACATAGCCACAAAGATGGTTGCAACTTTAAAGCGATGGGATACTGCAAATGTAAAAAGTCGAGGATGGCAAAATCGAGCGCCCAGAAATTCCATGTCTACTTGACACGCAGCAGAAACGGACGAATCGGCTCGTTAATTAGCTAGATTCAAACCAAATAGCTATGGAATTGGAAGTGGCAGAAAATTGATATTTTCAATTGACTATTTATAAACCTCACAAAAAACAGTGAAGAATCTATAAAGTTTCAACTATTGAGTAAATTGGTTTTTCTAGCCGGTTTACTTCCGATTGAAATAAAAACACAAAATATCAGGCCCGAATAAATTGGAAAAATCTACAAATTTGTGGCCCCCACCATCTGTACATTGCATAGCTCCATTCCACTCCGACAGGGGATCGTAGATGTGTTCCATTTCATCACAGATCGTAATTTGTATATGGAAATTTCCTTTGCATCCTGCCTCTATCGGGATTCAAACCCGATATCTCCGATCCCAATGTCAAAGATTTAACCACTGGGCCATTTGGTCGGTAATAAGATAATCTATAATACATGAAACGGAAGGCCAAGGGCAGCAATTATTTGTTAAATTTCACTTTTGTTTCATAAACAATTGTGTATGCGAAATATTCAAACGAGTTTTTATTTAATTAAGCTGACGTTATTTTTGATCATAATTATTAACTTCACTCTATTTAAGCTGTTCAAAAACCTGTCACAATACGTGCATTCCACGTCACCCCTCCCCAAACGTTTAATAAAGGACTTACAAAAAATTGGTTTGGTATTTTAATTTCGTTTCGGATGAAATTTTTTTTTTAAATTTCTAATGTATAAAAAAATTTGCTTTCCGATATAAAATTCGTATCTGCATTATCGACATTTTTTGGCTGCGTACTTTCGGTTGATGAAGCTGTATTTTCGACATTTTATGGCTGGAAATTTTTGGCTAACTCTTATAGGGTCGAAATAGCAGCCGTTCAATAGGTTCACACAGCTCATGCTTGCTCCTAATTGAAAGCGTATCCGACCGAAAATAAAAAACATTGAAATATTACAGAAAAACTTTTTATGCAAACCGCCGAGAAACCCATATAAATCTAAAGATAATTAAAAGTTTACTTGCCAGTACACAGATTTTATTAAAATCCTTTTAGTGTTTTTGAACATACTCATCATATATATAAAATAATTTTTAAACGTTTTCTTATGTTTAAACCGTAAACCCACCACAACATTTATCATGTAACATAATCTTCCATAACAAATTGAAACATCTTTCCTTACACGCACACACATTAATATTTTAATTTGTTATTTATAATGCCCGACTTGACTCCAACACGGTTTGTACAGTGAAAGCTAAATACCTTCTCAAAAGTTTAAAACAAAACACCCCCAAACAACACAAAAGAAAAGCGCAAGCAAAGTCAAAAAGAAAACGTATAAAGCATGGCAGTAAATAAAATGAATAGCGGTAAAATAATAAGAGGAAATCATCATTTATTATTAATGGAAAACTCATAAAATGTTTGGGTGTATGTTTAGGTACAACATTTTTATAAACGAATGAAAAGTGTGAAAAGCTTTATCGAGATTTGTACTTTTTTAGCAAAAACCGCGAAAGATTTATGATACTATACACCAAAATATTAAAGGATAAAGATATCATGAAGAAATTCTGTGTGAATCTTTATTATACGCGGCATGAAAGGACGCCATCATATTGAGCTTAACAATTGTGCAACGCGTCACTGATCTAGTATTTGCATTTTTGTTACGATTTCTCAAAATTAAGTGCGCGCAATCCACAGAATGCATAATAAAACTAATTTGCATGGCTCATTGCGAAACTTGGCAATAGACCTGTAAAATATTGTTACGATCTCGCCGATTGATTGAAAATTTGATCAACAAAGCCAAAAATTTAGCCAACAAAGTAAAGATTTCACGCGAGAATTGAAACAAGAAATTAATGAAATCAAAATAGGCAACGAAAGATTTGAGAAGAAAATTGACGAAAAATTTCTAGAGGTACGCGTCGACGTAAAGAACAAAACGAAGTTCAACAGGTGCAGTCGAATGTTCCAGATATTGAATCTCACGAAACTTCTGGGAAAACCGACGAGAGCGAAGTAGGGGAATATCTCCAAAGCAGCGGAAATCAAAGGAAGCCAAAGCAATGACCACGAATCAGCTTAAAGAGGCAGAAGCTGACTCCCACAACTGATAACCTCCATTCCAATTTCCAGATTAGCACAAAGTGGTGCTATCTTAACAATAAGAGGTTATATTGATGGGAAAGAGATTACTTTTGATTTAATTCTTTTCACCTTATATTTTATTTACCCAAGAGCAATACAGGAAGTCACTTCATGTCAAACAACTTTTTGTCTTCAACTTTTGAAGACGATAATGAACGAGTTACATCCACTTTATAATTGACCTTGTAAATTGCATATACAACTTTTAGAGAAAACTTTGAACTGCACCCTCGTTATGAATGAGCTTTGATGCTCAAAATGGGGTGTGCGGTTTTACAAAATTTGTAAATTGTATAAAAATAAATAAATAAATAAATAAATAAATGTCATCATTATTGTTATTTTCTATAGAGGGTTACAAGAGTAACTAATATTTCCCCGATTACCCGATGTAATCTACTATAATCATAAGAATTACCTTAGACACAGGAGCACCACACACCACTGAGCACGAACGAGTTGAAATTGCAAACAGCGATTGACGACAGTGCATTTATAGGGTAAAGGTAAGAAAGTCGTGAAAATAAGAATTCGAGCTATTGGTTTTCAAAACGAAGTACCTACATGCAATTTCGACTCATAGGTTCACCGAGAAAAAATGTCACCAAATACAGAAACAATTGTTTGGGGAAGATTGCGGGGAGGTTCTGTGTCACCCAAGTTGTGGGATGATAACATCAAAAGTTCATTATCCCCGTGTGAAGACAAAAGTTTACGCAAGGCATAATCAGATCCATGATTCTTCTGGTGTGTTCCAAATACTAAATAGTGCGGTGAGTACCCACAAGAGGCTTGCACCAGACTACACAATGCTGAAGCAATCTCGTCTAGATGAATATCCCAATCTCGTTGATCCGCCCTTATATACGAGCGAATAGCGGATAAGATACACCGATTCACTAGTTCGGAAGTATTTGATAGTGGCGTATGTTTGGGCGTAGTAAGATGTTTTACACCGTATTTAGAGAGTAGATGTTGGATAATGGATAGAAACTGTTTACCATTGTCAGTTAAAATGGTTTCGGGGACAGAGAATAAGTTAAATTATGCGTTTTTTAAAGCTTGGAGCAACACGAACCGAGAATATTTATCTAACACAATCAATATATAAGCATTACCACGCTTGGTTCTGGGATAGGGACCCAAAAAATCTAGGTAAAGCCATTGAAAGGGTTCATGTATGGCCGACTTGAATAATTTATTGGCTTAGAGGTCTCGCAAATGACACAACCCGTTACATATCTTTTGACGTCACTTGCCATATGAAACCAAAAGAAATATCTCTGCAACCTTTCTAAAGTTTTCGTGTAACCAAAATGGGCCGAAACTTTAGTCCCATATGACGGACAAATAAGAATTTATTGTCCTCTAACCGTAAATTGTAATTGTTAGGTGTTCGCAGATTCTGGTATGTGGTTATTTTTTGTATTTATTTATACAATATTACAACTGATTCAGAGATCATCTAGTAATTTTATCTTTCTTAAGTTAAGTTCTCGGATTAAGATAAGTAACCTATTGATTACTGATTTTATAATACTTTCTTATTCTAAAACAAACTGCCCAGCTCCAGCGGTTTCTGCCTTTGGAGTCTCCTCACTCCGTTAGTGGTGTCCAAAATACGACGGATATCTGCATTTTCGTGTAGAGATAAGCGCTGTACGTGTTTCCTTGCTTGGTTCTTTATTTCATCGGTGACGTATTCCATCTTCAAGTCTAATGTATACCATGGGGCATTCACAATCCCTCGTAGCACTTTGTTTTGGAAGCATTGTATCATTTGTACATTGGTCTTCTTGGCTCAACCCAAAGTTGGATACCATAGGTCCATACTGGGCTTAGCACTTGCCTGTACAGAAGCAATTTGTTGTGTATTGAGAGCTCAGAATTTCTACCCATGAGCCAGTATATTTTTCTATATTTGATGTTTAACTCTTCTTTTTTCTTCTTGATGTGTTCTTTCCATCTTAGCTTAGCATCGAGGGTCATGCAAAGGTATTTAGCTGTATTTGCATATGGAATTTGGTTTGAGTTGAGAACCACGGGAATACAGTTTATATTTTGATTTGTAAAGTTGACGTGTACTGATTTGGCTTCATTTATCTTTTCCAACTGCTAGAATAGCTGTACCGTCTGCAAATGTTGCCACAGTAGTACCTTCAATATTCGTTAAGTCTCTCGTATAAAGAATAAACAGAATATAGGTCCAAGAACGCTACCTTGTGGTATACCTGCTGATATTCATTCTTTTTATTTTAGAGTACTCATTTTCAAATTTGACTCTAAAGTGTCGATCAGCTATGTACGATTTAAGAATTTGATAAAATTGCTTAGGCAGGTCTTGGTGCCAAACTTTGTCGAAAGCTTGAGCTACATCTAAGAAAATACTGGAGCATATTTTCTTATTCTCGAGTGCATCCTCAATGACATCCGTTATTCTGTAAACTTGTTCAACTGTAGAGTGATTTTCTCTAAACCCAAATTGGTTTGGTGGAATTAGGCATCTCTCTTCTATTATAGGTTTGAGTCTTTTCAGCAACAGTTTTTCAAATATTTTTGATATGACTGGAAGTAGTGATATCGGTCTATATGATTTTTTATCGTTTCCTGGTTTACCTGGTTTAGGAATCATTATTACTTCGGCCACCTTTCATTGTCGTGGAACATATTTCAATCTGAAAGCTGCATTAATTATTTGATTTAATTTACGCAAACCTTTCTCGGGAATGGCTTTTCTGATACTTAAGTTACTATTGATTTCAGTTTTAAGCTCCAATAAAGTCACATGCCTTATGTCAAGATCATCTGCTTTGTTCACGACTGTTGTATTTTCATTTACTGTTTGTCTCGGCAACGGTTGAAAAGTCTTTTCTAAATAAGCAGCAAATAGAGAAACTTATTTCTGTTTGTCACTTTTACCCCATGAACCGTCATCGCATTTGATAGGCGACACATGCATTTTGGATCTTTTTAGTCCCTTCGTTGCTTTCCAAAGCGAGTAATCGTCATCCTTTAGTTCAGAAAGACCTCGTAGTCGGTTAGTTATGCTTTCGTTCTTTATTTCCTTTATTAGTTGTTTTAACTTGTTGCACAAAAAATTTAGAATAGTTTTGTGTTGCGGTGCACGAGAGTGCTGCCAGATTTTGCGAGATTTCCGTTTCTCTTTGAGTAGCTCTCTGACTTCAAGAGGATAGTTATGTTTCATCGTAGCGTTGGTATGAAAAATCGGTGAACTTTCCCAAGCCGCTTGTTGGATATTGTTATTAAATATTTCTCGCCGAGATTTGTTCGATCTTCTACTAGTTTCTTGAATAGATGCCAGTTGGTTTTATTGTTTGTTAACTTAGGTGAACTATGATCTCCTCTATGGCCCTGTGGGCTCTGGTTGTGTCAGCGCTCTAGTTGTAGTTGGAATTCTTTCTCTTTTAACATTACTGTTTTGAGTCGTTTGGCGTGTTTTATTTCTTAACATTTGCAGTTGTACCGCTACTTCGCACCCTCTATATAGTTGGCTGGGTGTTGTCCTTTACAGTTTATATACCTCGCAGGTTCGGTTCGACTAAGAGAACAGTCTTTCGCGATGTATCTGCCGGCACATTTTACACATCTAACATTTTTTCCGCAATATCTTTGGATGTGGTTATAACCTTGGCATTTCTTGCATTGAGGTATTAATCTTGTGTTTTTTTCAGTGGTTCTATTTTAACCCTCATATTAAGTATTGCTTTGATATTAAATATATTTTCAATTTTCTCGCTTTTGTTGAATGTGAGCATGAATAGCGGGAGCCCTCTTTTAACGATCTTGGTTGCTTGACTATTTTCAACATTCTCTCGTTTAAGGATATTTACTGCGTCTTTAATTTGCAGTTCTTTCATTTTGAGATCTTCTATTCTATCCTCGTTCTTGCAGGTGGGATGTAGACCTCTGGCCATAACCTTGATTTCTCGGTTATTTTTGTCTTCATATGTATACCACTCTTTACCTTCTTCAGTGAGCTTTGAGGCTAAAGCTCTGTATGCATCGGGATCTCTTGTGTTTATCTTCCAAACATTATTGCTTAGTGCAACTACTTTATAGTCGTTTGTGGACACTGATTTCATTAGAGCTTGGATATTCGTAAACTCAGTAATGCCTATCACATTAATTGGCGGTGGTGCTTTGGTCTTCATTGCAACCTTGCGTTGTTCTTGTCGCTGGTGATATTGGGTTACAGGCACTGGTTTGACGGTTTCATTAACTTTTGCTTGCGAGAGCTCCTCAACTTCTGGCGAGAATTCTGCTCTTCGTTTTTTCCTTGGTCTTTTCTTCTGTTTGTGTATCCAATCAGTTTCTCTTGCAAGTTCCTCCTCATCTGTGTGAAATGATCTGGTTATTTGATCTCGATATTCTTTATCTGACAAGAATTCCGAGGAATTTAAATCGATATGTAACGATAAGTCCATGGTGTGTAAATTTTTTTAATGATTTCATCAACTTCCAACCGAGACAACACGTCCGGGACAACATTTTGAGAACCTTTTCTATCTCCCCGAAAAATCTTTCTGAGACATTAACCGCTGGCGAGCTTGATTGATTTGTGATAATTACAAAATGAAACCCTTCGATATAGGCACGGAATTTGTTGATGCTTAAGATAACTGCATAACATTCCAATTCTGTTAAGGAGTAATTTCGTTGGGTTTTGTTTAACTTTTTGGACATATATGCAATCGGAATTTCCTTATCGTTTTTGCCTTTTTAGAACAACACGCTACCAACTACAGTGGAGCTGGCATCACATTGTACAAAGAACGTTTCCAGTAAAACTGGCGCGGTGACTAGCGCACGTTTTAGACACATTTTTTTCCTTTCTTCAGCAATTCAGTTATGGGACAAATATTTGTAGCGTATGTGATGCCCAAGAATCGGCGTGTTTGTTTTAGTGTTTTAGGCACAGGATACTGTTCGATTGCCGAGATTTTCTCCGGGTCAACCTTTAAGCAACCGTTACCAACGATATAGCCGAGGTACTTAATTTTTTTCAAAACAAACTTGCTTTGGTTTACATTTATGATAAGGTTAGCTTCCTTTAAACGCCACGCAACCTCTCGAAGCAATGAAAAGTGCTCCTGTATACTAGCAGACGTAATTGAAAGGTCGTCCAAATAAACAAATATTCGATCTTGAAGATGAAAAGGTATCACCTGATGCATCAGACGATACATTCGTTTCGGCGCATTGCATAACCCGAATGGCATTACGCGAAAATGGTATAGCGGTCGCCCCTCCGCGGTAAAAGCTGTATACTGCCAAGAATTCTTGTCTAAAGGAATTTGCCAAAAACCATTTTTTAAAACTAAACTAAATATAAATCTATCTAGCAACCTATACTCGTCTTTAATCGTAACGGCGTTCAACTTGCGCGCATCCAGGTAAAGTCTCACTTTGCCACTGGGTTTCTTTATTAGTGTTACGGGAGAACACCAACTACTGTCACTTACTTCAATCACTCTCAGATCTAACATACAGTTCAATTCTTTGTTTATGTCGGATTGAATCGCTGACGAGACTCCGTAATACCGCTGCTTGATAGAAGCAGCTGATCCGACCTCGACAGTGTGCGTAATAAGAATGGTCCTTCTCAACCCAGGTGAGTCTGACGAGGGGAGTAGTGCAATAATTTCGTTTAGTTCGAGCCGAAGCTTGTCAGGTAGGTCATGCTGGTTAATATCTGCGCAACTTTTGAGAGGCTGATATAAATCATTGACAATGGAGAGAGCTATCCCAAATTCTGTCCTAAAATCCATACCTAAGTATAAACTCTGTTGTAAATCTGGTGCAACATGAATTCGGATAATTCTAGTTTTATTCAAGTATGTGATGGGAAGATTAATATGCCCCAGTATTACGTTCTTTTGCCCATTAGCGGTATGATGACAAACGATGAAATTTATACGACGAACTGATAGATTTCAGAAAATCCTGAAAATCTGAACCCAACACACTAATATTTGCGCCACTGTCCAATAACCCTCACATATTACAACCAGCTATCAGAACATCTGCGTATGATCTGCCATCAGCTTCATTTGGTATGACCGATTCTAAGCAGCTGAATTTGATCTTACGTCGTTTATAAAAATATTGAAAAATTCGACTGATACGAGTAGAAGAAATTATAAACTGGGACATGCCCGTAATATGGTCGGCGAAATTATTGAGCTGGATGGGGCTGATAATAATCACCGGAATGGTTCTGGGTGACATGATCTTTTGGAAATGTGGTCGCCCAGTCGGGCGCATTTCCATATTCAAGCTTCCCGATTTTCCGACATTGCATTTACTACAGTTGGGTTTAAGTACATTTTCGCTTCCACAACCATAGCAAAAAATATGAGATGACGGAATAGGGCAATTTTGCTAAACATGGACCGTAGGCCGGCCTTTTTAGGTAGTTGATAAGCCTCAATTTGGTTTTCATGATATGATGGAGCTGCTAAATCAGTCGGAATCAAGTTCATTGATGGATTTTTTATTCAGTTGAAGAAAATTTTCAGGACAATAACCATATCTAGTCCAGGTATGTTCCCAACTGACACAGGCTTCAATGAGTTGATCTATGGAACTTACTTTTTTATCCGACACCTCCAAATGAAACTGCAGACCAGGCCGCATATTCTTTTTAACGTATCTTAATAGTTCATTTTCAGACATCGCCGTAGGAGATTTCATTACGACTTTTAATAGTATGAGCTATAGAAATCATAAAAGGACTCTTTTGGCAAGCGTTGCTTACGATTATCTAATTCTAGAAGAACATCATCTTCCGTTGAGTATCGTTGAAACCTATGTATTAATTCAGCGCGCAATTGAGCCCACGAAAATAAACCATTTCCAAGGAGGAGTTTATCGCACCGCAGACTGTTCTACCCGATATAGAAATCGGTCTATATTAGTTTTTTCAGTCCTGGAACCGTCAAAAAATAAATTCCATTTATGAAGATGATTATAGGGAGAATTTAAATGTCTAAAATCGTCGGCTGTAGAGGGAGGAATTTGAGACCACATATGAGCTTTAGGCACGTCCGATTCAGAGTTACACTTAATCTCTTTATGGCTATGACCATGACAGAGTTTAAGTGGAACTTCCATACGGGTAAATTGAGGTTCACGTACCATGTTATGCTATTCTGATTCTGCTTAGGAACGCGCTCTTCCGGGAAAGCTTTACCATATGTTGCCAAACGCTCGTTTATAATTTTGAGTAGCATATCTAATTGGTCGGGTTCCATACTAGGAATATTCTACTTGCGTGAATTCTGCCATACTAGTACTGCAATCTTTTGATGACGAAACTGTATTAAAGTTTACACCAGGGGTATGGGTAGACGCGGACGGTTGGAATGAAATTTGCTTAGGCACTAACGATTGAACGGTAGTGCCAACAGGCAAGACAACAACGGGTTTATTTTTCGTATCGACCTCGGTTGCATCGGATTCGGATTCGAGTTCTTCTTCCAAAGGTCCTTGAATATTAATAACCTCAAGGGTTTTGTTAAACGATGTTTCGCCGTCAGCCTCATCAAATTCGTCAACATACCATTTCTGCAAACATTCTTTTAACGAAAAAATTATATGTTTTAACTCGGGAATTTCCTCTTTTATTGAGCGCGAACGAGATATTCTAAGTGACAAAATTTTACCATCTTGTTTTTATTCGTTGCATTTTGAAGGTCTTGATTAACGCTTTTGAGACAGACGATTCGTGCCAGGATTCGCCAATGTTGCAAAAAATTTCGCCAATGTTGCAAAAAGTTTTGCAGGAGGATGAAGTTGCGATAGCAATTTACTCAGACCAAAGAAGAAATTTCGAATTGGTGGCATTCCAGGAAATTTGTCGGATGTTTGGCATAAATAGATAGATGGTATGGTGGAAAGATTTAATAATACACTGGAGAAATATTTAGCAAGGTTTGTGAATAAAAATCAGTGCGACTAGGATCCACATATACAATTGTTCCTAATGGTTTATCGATCAGCAGTGCACGACTCAACCAGGGGTTACATCAGCCAAAATGTTTCTTAGTATAAATCCAGGCGAGTCTAGAATATTCGATCGGTATATATAAATACGAGTGCTGCAAATACAATTTTTCAGTCATTCAGGAGATAGGGTGCGTGAAAGATTAAAAGCGAGAGTGAACATTGCGGAATATTATTTGAGTTGTTTTAAGTGGAATAAAATTTTGTCATTTTTTGTGAAAGTGAATTAATAATAATTAAAACTCCATAACGCTATTCAGTGATACGAACCGAATTTTTTTCTTTCGGATTTGATAGGTCAAATTCGTAACAACATAATATGTGTACACATCAGAAAACCTAATTGTTCTAATATTAAAAATTTAATTGTTCTTCATATTTTAAATTTTTCTAAAGATATTGCGTACATGAATGTATGTATACCTGAATTCACGGAAACTAGCGAAGTGAAGCCTAATTAAAATTTTCCAAAACCAAATTATATTGTTTACCTGTATCGTATAATACAAAAAACTTTTTCTTTCTGAGTAGACTAATTTCCTTACATTTACGTCACATGATTTTTGCTTCCAACCCTTAGTTAGGCGTAAAAAAAAGCATTCATTGAGAAATTCTAAACAATTTTCTAACAACTCAGACTCAATTGTATGCATGTCGTATACGTACACCTCCATATATTTACGTATACATTCAGACTTATATACATAGTTGATTATAGCAATTAAAGCATGTTAAAGTTAGAAAATGCTTTTAACAGATTTTTTATTGTACAGTTCTATTGTTGAGTGGCGTCATTTTAAATTTAACGATAATTGAAAAATTAATATTGATTCGTTTTGTATAAATAGTTTTTATTAAACTATTATGGTCAGCGACTATTGGTCATAAAAGTAAATTGTCTTAAACTTTTACTTACATGAATAGTTGATTACTACTATGTTGTGTAATTAATTTCAATAACTAAATTAAATTCATTCTCTTACTCGTTATAAAAGAGGCCAAAACTGGAAATTAAAATATTTCTTAAAGAAAAAATGCACGTTGTTAAGGCACACTGGTCGTAAGAACTATCGATGAGACTACCAACAATATCGATAAAACACTTCGTAGGTTTTGGGAGGTTGAATTAAAAGTCGGGTGGTCCAGCGAGGAAGAGTTTTGAGAAACACTTTTGTAGCAGCATACAAGCAATGCAGCGAAATGGCAGGTACGTGGTGAAGTTGGCGTTCAAGAAGAATAAACCAGAATTATAGGAGCATCTTTAAATCTTGCTATTCGAAGATTTCAAGGGGAGCCCAAGGGAATTAGAGCCCAAATTGCTATGAACGACGTGGATTCTTGGGATGCTATACTCATAAACATTTTGACACGGAAGTTGGATAGAGAGACACATCGGCTGCATGAAACGGTTCCCAGAAAATTCTGCGACAAACAATTATGCCACAAACAATTATGCAACAAACAATTCATCGAAAAACAAATATCAAAACTACAACTTTACAATAACCAAGTGTGCGTAAAAACAATTGTGCAAACAAAAATTCATCGAAACAAAATTTCCCACTGTAAGGCACCGGATTATTGTACATAATTTATTTTTCAGCTAATTTTTTGCCATCTTTTTTTTTATTTTTATTAATAATAAAAGGTTGGCCTCGTCAACCTTGCAGACACAGATCAAAGTGTTTTTATCGCTCTTATCGCTTCTTCTGATAGTGCCACAAACGTTAAAAAATCAACTTTTGTAAATATAAACTATTTTTTAATGTAATTTTAATTCGTTGTATACCTTAGAGGATGGGGGCCCCAAACCCCCGCTTAATGGACCCCCGCTTATTAATGGGGATGTCCTACTTTGCTTTCCGTACCACACTATTGAACAATTAAGAGAAAATTGATCAATATTTTTTAATTACGAGTCTTTTCGATGAATTGCTCAGTGTAGAACTGTTTCCGTGTAAAATTGTTTGTAGTACAATTATCCTTCTCTGAATTCATTTCTAACAATTGTTTGTCGCACTTTTGTGGTTGTGTTAGTTAAATTGTGTTGCGCATAATTTTCGGGTTGCCGTATGAAACATCACTTAAAAATCCAAAGGATATTCAAACAGTGAAAGACTTCCTGAACTTTCTTCAATTACGCTTCCAATCACTTGGAATACTATCCAGAGAAAACGTCAACAAAAAAAGAGATCAGCAATCTACTCCAGTTCGGAAGGTAGCAAATGTTATAGTGGTCAAAAAACAAGCGAAACGCAGTTATTGCTATGAAGAACACAATCTACCAGAATACAAGAAATTTGAGAACTTACCACACACTGAGAGAACCAAGGCAATTTATTATCGACCATTATGTCAGCGCTGCCTGCTTCCAAGGCACAAAAATCCATGTTTCAAAAGCTGTGACATGTAAGGGTGCTCATCACAGCCTGCTTCATTGTAACGACAATACAAAGGGAGTCGGTAAAGCTGAACCACCAACACAACCGGCTATACAGTCAGGACGTGGAACCGTAATTGCATATTGTTAGACACTGCTATGGTAGAAGCGTCTTCTAACACTTCCAAAGAGCTTCTTCGCGTTTTAGTTGACCCTGGATCACAGGCTACGTTCATAACAGGCTCAGTTCAATGCGCACGTAGACATCATTGGAATGGGAAAAACAGAAGCCGGAACAGCAAGTTCAGTCGTTGAACTTACAATAAGTCCCGGATCCTCAGTGTACGTGCTTACTCGAAGGACCAACTTGTAAGTTTTTCTCGAAGGACCAATTTTGTACGTGTTTCTTTAAACTCGAAGGACCAATTTTTGTACGTAATGACGTACCAATTTTATAATACGTATAGTATCGTAACGCTCGAACGATAAAAACAACTCAACTTGTTTACTTTAAACACTTAATTTGAACAATATTTATTTTATTAAACAACACTTAAATTTCTTATTTTTAATACATTCGCCATTTTCATATTTATGATTAAATAATTTTCTGCTTGAGTGCCTGGCTTCGCGTTCCCTTTTCGAATGTATACTATTTTAATTTTTCTTATTACATTATTTTATATTTGTCTACTAAAATTACCCAGCATGCGTGTAATTCATGAGCGCATACTAAAAGTGTAAAACCTAAACGCAACCAAAACTTCTATTACCCTTTTTGTTTAGTGTTTTGGAGCAAATATGACGTTTATCGAAAAATGGCAGAATGTTTACATTTTGTCTTAGAAAAGTAAGTACATATAACTTAAAATTATTATACAATCGAATTAATATTATTATTTAAACATATTATCTTAATTTTAGGATTGGAAACATATTCTTGGATATAATGCAAATGGTAAGTATAATAATTTTAATAAGATTTAGTTTTCGTATACTTCCAGGTTAATGATGTGACGTAGATAATACCTCCAAAATAATAAACTACTGGTAAGTGAATATTACAGTACTCAAAAGATAAATAATTCCTCTTATAATATTCTAGGTGGACGACTTATGATAGATTAATGAATATTAATCTAACTTTCCTTCTTCTAGGTTAATATGCTAATTGATGATTATTGTACAGGTTGAGAAACGTCGCAGGATTCCGGTAGGTGTAAGGGCTAATCACGAACATAACTCCCCTTCGTTAAAAGCTGGAGCTTTTAACAAATTGTCCAGTTGATCTTCATCATTGGTTGGTAGTCGAATTAGTTTGGACACTGGACGCTTGAACATTGATTGGTTGTATTTAATCGTAGCTACTCTAACAATGCCATCAGCTCCTGGATGTACATCGATGACCATTGACCACATGCCCGGCGGATTGTTTACCTTCTTTACCAATACTGTATTGTTTATTCGTAAATTACGTGGTTTGAATTTCGCTGACGTTCTTTGTTGTAGCGTATGTAGATAATCCCTCGAAAATGTTCTCCAATATAATTGGACTAGCTGTTGTACGTGTTGCCAACGTGTCAGCCTCGAAGCGCTGATTTCCATGTAGTTTGTGTCGGGCATCACGGTAGACGTTCCCATGGTTAGAAAATATGCCTTTATTGATCGGACGGCTCGTTCCCAGATTCTGCCAAACCTTGGTGAAACCGGAGGAATAAATAACCATTTGACTTGCTTATATATTGCATATTGATGTGCTGCATTTCTATATTCATCAGTCCGGAACATTCTGTAAATATCAGATAACAAATGATTAGCACCGCAAAAATTAGAACCGTTTTTAAATAAAATTTGACTGGGTACTCCCCTTCGTAACGTAAATCTCCTTAAAGCACCCATGAATGTCGCTGTCGTGTTTTTATCAGCTACCTCGATATGAAAAGCCTTTGTACATAAGTGTACAAAATTAACGATGTATCCTTTAACAAATCGCGGTCCTCTGCATCGTTTATATGCTAGCATAATGGGCACTGCGTAATCAATTCCTGTTCTGGGTAATGGACGGTATGGAATCACTCGTTCACGTGGTAAATTTCCCATTAATTGTGATGATGTATTTTTCGAATAGCGGAAGCACGTAATACATTTTCGGCTTATATTTCGTGTTATTCGTCGTAGCACTCCAAGAATCGAGTATTTCATACGGGAAAGCGATACAGTCAGTGCAGGTCCAAGATGAAGATGCCTTTTGTGTAGGTATTTTAATATCATTATCGGTATCTTATGGCACTTCTTTGGAATAATTAGAGGATGTTTAGTTGTATATGAACAAGTTGCGTTTTCCAATCGGCCACCCACTCGTAAAAGGCCGATATGATCAATAAATTGAAATGATGTGAGCAATAGTGAATTTGATTTTTGATGTTTCTTTTCTCTTAACGTACTTATTTCGTGATACACGGCTTGTTGTTGTATATGTTTTTTGATTGCACTTTCAGCTTCATTCAGCTCTTCTATAGTTAACCATTCTGATTTTTTCACCGTAGCGTTGCGAATATTGTAACTTAACCTTAACGTGAGCGAGAGAGTTCTTACTAACTTAGTCCAACTTGCGGTTTTATTGATCATTTCATCGATTACTCCAACATATTTGTTCGTACTTATTTGCAGACCGATCGCGTTCAATCGTTGCTCTTGATTTGTCTCCTTAACTGCTAATTGTAATCTGTATTTTGCGGCTGTAAAAGTATCACCCAGTGAAGGGACGCAGTCCTTAAATGGAAGTTGTACAATCAACCTTCCTGAACGTCTTGTCGTAGCTTTGAAGTGTCGCTTACATTCATGCTCGTCTTCATTCCATGCGTTTTCTGTGGCAATTTCCTCCAATTCCCAAAATCGTTTAAGTGTAGAATCTAAATTGGATTCGTTTTGAACCGCCTTATGAATATTGCATATTGTATCGGCTTCATCAGTTTCCGTAGCTTGCGAGTGTCCAGATATGACCCACCCAAAGATCGTTTCTTGTGCTATGGGTAACTGTGGTGATGTGATTATTTTACCGCATTTTAAAATGTTAAAGAATTGGTCAGCACCTATGAGAATATCAATGGTTTTCTTATCGTAGTATGCGGGATCAGCTAGTTGTAGGCAATCGAATTGTGGTGCTTTAATACTTCCGGAGCGACTAAATTGTGAAGTCGTAGTTATATGGTCAACGATAAACGTAGTTAAGCGAATTTCCAATGAATCGTCGTATTTTGAGCGAATTGTAATGGTTGTTTTACCCTTAGTTAACGTATTAGATGTTGCAAGTCCACCAACAACAATATTAGCCGTTTGACGCGGTAGTCGTAATCTTCTCACACACGAATCAGAAATGAATGATATTTGTGATCCTGAATCCAGCAATGCATTACATTCGTGACGACGACCGTAGCGATCTTGTGTCAGCACCACTGCTGTGGGCAATATAGCATAACCAGTACGTGCCAAATTAATTTTAGCACTACTTTCTCCGTTTGAGATTTTTCCGGATTGACATACAGCTTGCTTAATAGGAGTTTGAGGAGACGAACTTATTAAATTTGATTTGATGGCATTGTTCGATGGTACCAAGGAATTTGCTTCTTGAATCTTTTTAACTGAATGTACGTTGCTGCTTACACGCGAGGCGACACCATCATGTAACATACTGTGATGCCGGCGACCACATTTCTGGCATGAGCGTTGCGATTGACATCTATTGACTCGATGTGACGTCGAAAGACAATTAAAACATGCGTTTATTCGGAATACCTCGTCCCATTTTTCGTTTGACTCGAGCCCTTTGAATTTCTCGCATTCGAACAATCTGTGCAGCTGCTTGCATGACGGACATGGTCTCATTGGCTTTGAATATTCTTGGTTAGCTGAAATGATATGTGATCTTACATATGATGACTTACTTTGATTTGGTTTCATGGATTCACACGGCTCTAATCCGTCACAACGATTATTGATAAACTGGAGAAATTCTTCAAATGTTGGATTATTCCTACTGGTAGTTGAAAGTGACCAGGCTTGTTGCGTCTCGGTATCGGTTTTCATTAATAAAATATGCAAAAGCCAATGATCTCTTGATTCGGCCTCTGTCCCCATTGCTTGAAGTCCTCGAATAACTTGATCAGCAGTATTATGCAAATTTCTTAGCCCTTTAGCGGATTTTTCTTTTATAGGTTGTAAATCAAGAAACGTTTGTATAAAATGACTTATTGCGATGTGCTTCTTGTCGTAACGATCACAAATTTTCGACCAGGCAGCCTTATAATTTGCATCTGATATTGTGAAATGTCGTATCAGCTCGGCAGGTTCGCCCTTCAGGCAACTTCTTAAGTACTGAAATTTTTCAACGTCAGCTAGGTAGGATTTCTTATGTACAGCTGCTGTGAATAAATCCTTGAAACTATGAAACTCCTTATAATCTCCTGAAAATGTCGGGACTTGTATTCTGGGAAGCCTAGCAGCAAAATGTGGTTCTTCGGTTGATTGGTTTAAGAGGCTCTGATTTAATGATGTTGACAATGTCTGCGTAAAATTTGTTAGAAACTCATTTTGTTGGGCTGCAGTATTTGCAATGATTTTATTGAATTCGTCGATTATTGATGTTGTCTTGGAGGTGCGACTGGATATAAACTCCGTTAATTTTTCCTTCAAACTTAAGTATTTCGATTCGATGTCTACAATTTCTGATGCACCATCTAAAGCGAGTAACCTTGAATCAGCCTCTTTAAAGTCATTGAACGCACGCTCCAACAATTCCAAACGAGACGACGCTTCGTTAGTCCGAGTATCCTTATTTGCATTTTCTATGAATGACGCGATGCGTGTGATGCTGCCCTTTGCTTGACCTCGCCTTGCTGTCCAGTCCTTAATTTTTTCCGACGACATCTTTAATGAGGATTTTCGCTAACGGCTCTAGTATTCTTACGTTTAATTTAAGCGAATTAAACTTAACGTCGTATATCCACTTAACGAATGTAAAATTTTCTAACTCAGGGTTAATTACCACGCGGTTGGATGGTTTTTTCTTATACAAAATACACTTGATTTATATTGATCACTTATTTGTAGAACACAACTTGACTTAAATGTTCACTAATATGTCTGCGGGGCACCCGCTCGTTGCAGGTTGGCTTATTACGACGAGATAATTTGCTTAACTTATGTACGACAATGACCGATTAAATGCACAAACAACTTCATCTCTAAATTGACCACCATATATATTTATACGAACACTGTTGTAATATCTTCCTCTAATTTTACTATCACGCGATCGACTAATGGTACGAAATAAAATTGCACGTATACCGGTATAACTGCTATTCCAAGGTTAAATTTCACGTGTCCGATTACTTGTACGGAATCAACTTGAACTGTAAAATATCCACTATATTCTTGCACGAACACCGTTATTTTTAGGTTAAATATCACGTGACTGGCCTTAAATTGCACGGAACAACCTTAACTTATCAATTTCCACACTGTTCTACTCGATTATTTATTTCTAAGTGAAATACAAATTAATTGCCGTGGCCTTAATTTTCTTAAAGAAATCTTAATGTGCGGGTGCGGGTTAACTAAATGCGATTTTTGCACACAGCGGTGTATATATTTGCTTTCACTTAAATTTTCTTTTAACTTGCACAAGCGTATGTATATTTTAACAAAATGGCGTACTTACAATCTCCAGCATTATTTTAGCGTCACTGGATGGTAAATGTGTTCTTGCCTTTCTCGGATGTCCGGCGATCCGGCTCGAAGGACCAAATAATGTACGTGCTTACTCGAAGGACCAACTTGTAAGTTTTTCTCGAAGGACCAATTTTGTACGTGTTTCTTTAAACTCGAAGGACCAATTTTTGTACGTAATGACGTACCAATTTTATAATACGTATAGTATCGTAACGCTCGAACGATAAAAACAACTCAACTTGTTTACTTTAAACACTTAATTTGAACAATATTTATTTTATTAAACAACACTTAAATTTCTTATTTTTAATACATTCGCCATTTTCATATTTATGATTAAATAATTTTCTGCTTGAGTGCCTGGCTTCGCGTTCCCTTTTCGAATGTATACTATTTTAATTTTTCTTATTACATTATTTTATATTTGTCTACTAAAATTACCCAGCATGCGTGTAATTCATGAGCGCATACTA